>CM031596.1:42674702-42682202 GCA_018398815.1 Conus ventricosus | reverse complement strand
TAATAACAACAACAACAACAACAACAATCAACATCATCATCATCATCATCATCATCATCATCATCATCATCATCATCATAACAACAACAACAATAATAATAATAATAATAATAACAATAATAGTAATAATAATAAGAAGAACTAAAAAAATAGTATTAATGATGGTGATAATAATAATAATGATAATAATTTTTTAATGATAATAATAGCATCACAATAATAACAAAAAATAATACCCATGACATGACAATAACCTCATGACTGTCAAGTTTGAAAAAAAGGTGGCGAAAACGTATAATGATTATGCCAATGGGCAAGAAGCATAAAACATTTCGTCTTAGTCTTACGATAGATGATTGGACATGTATATATCTATTACACAATGACGAGGGTAGATATATGAAAAGTTCCATTCTGTAGTAAACTTAGACACTTTATCAATAATATTTGCATAGTATTGTTCTATCTTGTATCAATCATATTTGCACAGTATTGTTCTATCTTCTATCAATAATATTTGCATAGTATTGTTCTATCTTGTATCTTTTATTCAGCTGCTTCTGAAAGATAGTTAAGTTGGGTGGCCATAGGGACACACAAGTGTACTGTACGCTGCAATCCTACAGGGCAATTAAATTTATTGTTCAGATCAACACAACAGGGAAACTGGAGTGCATTGTACACTACTATATACTACAAAGCCATTGAGTCAATTGTCACTGTCTTGCAGTAAAGGGCCATTACAGTACATTATGCAGTACAGCATTTAAGCTTTATCGGAGTGCATTGCACAGTGCTACAGTTCAGGGCCATTGAACATATTGTACAGTGCAAGACTACAGGGTCAGTTGAGTGTATTGTACAGTGCAAGACTACAGGGTCAGTTGAGTGTATTGTACAGTGCAAGACTACAGGGTCATTTGAGTGTATTGTACAATGCAAGACTACAGGGTCAGTTGAGTGTATTGTACAGTGCAAGACTACAGGTCATTTGAGTGTATTGCACAATGCAAGACTACAGGGTCATTTGAGTGCATTGTACAGTGCAAGACTACAGGGTCAGTTGAGTGTATTGTACATTGCAAGACTACAAGGATCATTAGAGTGTATTGTACAGTGCAAGACTACAGGGTCATTTGAGTGCATTGTACAGTGCAAGACTACAGGGTCAGTTGAGTGCATTGTACAGCACAAGACTACAGGGTCAGTTGAGTGTATTGTACATTGCAAGACTACAGGGTCAGTTGAGTGTATTGTACATTGCAAGATTACAGGGTCAGTTGAGTGTATTGTACAGTGCAAGACTACAGGGTCAGTTGAGTGTATTGTACAGTGCAAGACTACAGGGTCAGTTGAGTGTATTGTACATTGCAAGACTACAGGGTCAGTTGAGTGTATTGTACATTGCAAGACTACAGGTCAGTTGAGTGTATTGTACAGTGCAAGACTACAGGGTCAGTTGAGTGTATTGTACAGCGCGAGACTACAGGGTCAGTTGAGTGTATTGTACAGTGCAAGACTACAGGGTCATTTGAGTATATTGTACAGTGCAAGACTACAGGGTCATTTGAGTGTATTGTACAGTGCAAGGCTGCAGTCATTTGAGTGTATTGTACAGTGCAAGACTACAGAGTCATTTGAGTGTATTGTACAGTGCAAGACTGCAGGGTCATTTGAGTGTATTGTACAGTGCAAGACTACAGGGTCATTTGAGTGTATTGTACAGTGCAAGACTACAGGGTCATTTTAGTGTATTGCACAGTGCAAGATTGCATTTGAGTGTATTGCACAGTGCAAGATTGCATTTGAGTGTATTGTACAGTGCAAGACTGCAGTCATTTGAGTGTATTGTACAGTGCAAGACTGCAGTCATTTGAGTGTATTGTACAGTGCAAGACTGCAGTCATTTGAGTGTATTGTACAGTGCAAGACTGCAGTCATTTGAGTGTATTGTACAGTGCAAGACTGCAGTCATTTGAGTGTATTGTACAGTGCAAGACTGCAGTCATTTGAGTGTATTGTACAGTGCAAGACTACAGTCATTTGAGTGTATTGTACAATGCAAGACTGCAGAGTCATTTGAGTGTATTGTACAATGCAAGACTGCAGAGTCATTTGAGTGTATTGTACAGTGCAAGACTACAGTCTATTTAGTGTATTGTACAGTGCAAGACTGCAGTCATTTGAGTGTATTGTACAGTGCAAGACTACAGTCATTTGAGTGTATTGTACAATGCAAGACTGCAGAGTCATTTGAGTGTATTGTACAATGCAAGACTGCAGAGTCATTTGAGTGTATTGTACAGTGCAAGACTGCAGTCATTTTTTTTGTATTGTACAGTGCAAGACTGCAGTCATTTGAGTGTATTGTACAGTGCAAGATTGCATTTGAGTGTATTGTACAGTGCAAGACTGCAGTCATTTGAGTGTATTGTACAGTGCAAGACTACAGAGTCATTTGAGTGTATTGTACAGTGCAAGACTGCAGTCATTTGAGTGTATTGTACAGTGCAAGATTGCATTTGAGTGTATTGTACAGTGCAAGACTGCAGTCATTTGAGTGTATTGTACAGTGCAAGATTGCATTTGAGTGTATTGTACAGTGCAAGGCTGCAGTCATTTGAGTGTATTGTACAGTGCAAGATTGCATTTGAGTGTATTGTACAGTGCAAGACTGCAGTCATTTGAGTGTATTGTACAGTGCAAGACTGCAGTCATTTGAGTGTATTGTACAGTGCAAGACTACAGAGTCATTTGAGTGTATTGTACAATGCAAGACACAAGACCATGGTCGTGTATTGTACAGTGTACCACTGCAGGTCCTAAAGGAATATTGTTTAGTGCTACACTACAGGGCCATTGGAGTGCATTGATCAGTGCAATTACCAGTGCGTTAACCCTCATCTTTATACCACATCTTGAAAACTTAAATCAGCAGGATTACATTTTCCTTCTAAAAGATGATAAAAAGTTGGTACTAAATGAGTAGTAACATGCTCAATAGCTGATCAGTGCAATTACCTGCAAGTCCACATTTTAAAACCACATCTGGAAAATTTGATCAGCACTACTCAATTTTCCTTCTAAAAAGATGTTCAAGTTGGTACTCATTGAGTGGTAACATGTACAAGAGCTCATTAAACAACACCTTTCTTGAAACTTTCAAAGAGTCAGCAATTTAAGGTGATGATAACAGAGGAAAGAGCATGAATAGCCGTCTGGGTCTCGTCCTTTTACCAAGGTACATGATAGTACATGCAAACGGTAGCAACAACAACTACAACATTAGCTGCCCCCTATTTCATAAACGAAGGCGAAACACTGACAGGAAAACCTTATGAGCAGAACATTGTAAAACTGCAAAATTGTTTATTCCGTTCTTCAGAATTTTTTAAAGAACAAATCACTCTCTAACCGACCGAAAATGTTGTAATTGTAGTTTAATAATTGGAGAAAAAGTACCCGCATAATTCAACAACCTATCAACATAAGAGTTATCAAACCTGTAAAGCGAAGATCATCAAATCCGACTTTATTCACGCATGACTTACCTAAACTGACGTGGAGAAAAGCCAGACTGGCAGAGTCAGTGGGGCGCGACATCAGATGAACACAGCTGTGCCATGACGTGAGGTCGTTGATGCTGAAACCATACAGCTGATGGAAGTAGTCCGTATCGTCTTTGGTCTGATGGAAGTAGTCCGTATCGTCTTTGGTCTGATGGAAGTAGTCCGTATCGTCTTTGGTCTGATGGAAGTAGTCCGTATCATCTTTGGTCTGATGGAAGTAGTCCGTATCGTCTTTGGTCTGATGGAAGTAGTCCGTATCGTCTTTGGTCTGATGGAAGTGGTCCGTATCGTCTTTGGTCTGATGGAAGTGGTCCGTATCGTCTTTGGTCTGATGGAAGTGGTCCGTATCGTCTTTGGTCTGATGGAAGTAGTCCGTATCGTCTTTGGTCTGATGGAAGTAGTCCGTATCGTCTTTGGTCTGATGGAAGTAGTCCGTATCGTCTTTGGTCTGATGGAAGTAGTCCGTATCGTCTTTGGTCTGATGGAAGTTGTCCGTATCTTCTTTGGTCTGATGGAAGTTGTCCGTATCTTCTTTGGTCTGTTCCTGACATACTTCTGGGCTGGTTTCTAGGGGATGGAGGTTGTCTCCCTTTTCAATTTGTTTGCCCAGGTAGCGTTGGATTTCGGTGCCAGGTCTTTCCATGGCTCCTGAGACACACAGAGTCATTCAGTAGAAAGAGCGCGCTCGCCCGAGTGTGTGTGTGTGTGTGTGTGTGTGTGTGTGTGTGTGTGTGTGTGTGTGTGTGTGCGCGCGCGCGCGTGTGTGTGTGTGCGTGTGTGTGTGTACGTGCGCGCGCGCGCGTGTGTGCATGCGTGCACGTGTGTATGTGTGAGCGTGTGTGTACGTGCGTGCGTGCGTGTGTGTGTGTGTGTGTGTGTGTGTGTGTGTGTGTGTGTGTGTGTGTGTGTGGTGTGTGTGCGCGCGCGCCCACCCCCACCCCCCTTCTCCATCCTCCACCCTAGACTTCATCGCTACAATCTACGCCGACAGCCGATTGACATTTCCGAAAACCAAGAAACATTCTACATCAAAGCTTGTTGCACAGTATTAGCCGCACCATGTATATACACTTTTGTTTAATCAAGAAAGGTTGTGGTTATTGTGTATGCTTTGAATGTCGATTTCAATCCTACTATGCGATACATTTCTTCTTCATCTGTAGAAAGATACTTGAGTTAACGCTGGTGATAAGCAAGGACTAAAGCCGCAAAGAGAGAGAGAGAGAGAGAGAGAGAGAGAGAGAGAGAGAGAGAGAGAGACGGGGGGGGGGTAAATGCTGCTGATAAACAAGAAATAAAGCCGCAGAGAGAGAGAGAGAGAGAGAGAGAGAGAGAGAGGACGAACGAACGAAATTTATTGCTATTAGGCTATACAACCCATTTAGCAAGTCGGCGCGATGTGCATTTACAAAACGCGACACGATTTCATTGACATAGAAACCATAGCAATGTTGTTGTTTTTTTCACGTTAGATGACAAAGTCGTGAATAACAAAATGTCCCTGATATGTGTGCACAATCCCTTCACAGGAGGACAGTCACCCAAGGTAGAACTGGACCAGGCCGCGGAGAGCGTGCAACCGCCGTAGAGCACGTGCTTGAATCTCTGCGTGTCGTGTGTTGCTGGCACGTCTTCCTTTCCGCAGATGGGCCAGCTTCACACGTTCTTCCGATGACATGTTCCTGTGTTCCTGCTTGATATACCAGAACACACAGCCGTCTTCCAAACTCGGATCGCTGGAATATTCTAAAATAATGTCATTCGATTCACAGAGCAACACACCCACCTCATGTGACTTTTGAAGCACAGTCTTTCTGAATGCTGTGTTTCTGTTCTTATCTCGCAACCGCCTTTGTATCTGTCGATCAGTCAAAGTTGCGACATAGTCTTTTACTACTTTCGTGTCAAAGCCTGCCACTGTTCTGTCTATTGAGTGGTCAAGGCCTGTGTCGATGACAGAGTGCTCGATTTCCTGATGAACGATGTCGCATTCCGACCGACGAGAGCATAGCGGCGGGAGATTGTCTTGAACATCCGGCGTGTCGGGTTCGCTGTCAGCGGATGTAGGCTTGATGTGTTTTTTTGTAAACATCACGTGCGCTGCTCTGTGTACCATAGTTTTCGAATTCCGTGTCGAACAAGGCCAGCTCATTCGTTTCACAAATGTTTTCGATTTCAACACCAACCTGTTCCATCCGTCTATTTTGCTGCTTTGCTCTTGCCTGGTCTCGTCGCACCTGGCTGGGCGGTTTCTTTCTGTAATATTGAACTCGTGTTGCTCAGTTCAATTCAGGATCCGCCATTGTTGTTGTCACAGGGCCGACGGGCTTGAGTCGTAGGACGACGACAGTGTTGCTGCCTTCACCTGCTATTTTCCAGCTTGACACAGAGTTTTCCGTCAGCAGGGCGTTCAGAGCTGTCTCCACAGTCGCTGGAAGTCCAGTAACTGGCACTGTCAAAGAATAATCGAAAATACTCTTCGAAGCTTCGACAAATGGTACCCTGACGCTTCTTGTCAAACCCGAGAGAGAGAGAGAGAGAGAGAGAGATATTTCCCTCCACTATGCTCTCAACTCTCTATACACCATATTCATACATTGTACATTAAGACAGAACGTCGTCAGCTGGTGCCTAATTCTCCCCCTCCCCTCCCCTCCCCATCCCTCTCCACCCATTCCTTCACATTCCCCGTCCATCGATGCAGGGGAAAGTAGACACTCGGTAATTAGAAACGAGCGATGGAGGAAAACCATGTGGGCTTGTCTCTTGCCCTGTTTGGTTTAGGTTTACTTTTCTCGCTCTTCATTCGTCTCCTATCCCTTACACCACCTTTCTCTGTATCTGTCTGCCTGTCTGTCTGTTTATCTGTTTGTGTGTCTGTCTGTTTTTCTCTGTCTCTGTCTGTCTGTTTATCTGTCTGTCTGTCTGTCTGTCTGTCTGTCAGTCAGTCTCTGTTTATCTGTCTGTCTGTTTGTCTGTCTCTATCTCTGTCTCTGTCTGTCTGTCTGTCTCTCTCCTTCTTTCTAATCAATTTCTTTATTATTGTTTGTTGTTGCAATTGTTTTCTTTTCTTTTCTCTTTTTGTTTTTTTGTTTTTGTTTCCTTAAATTCATCAACGCGTCATTGTTAATGGAGGAACAGCTCATCAACATTTTTGTGTATTTGTGAAGATATGTATATTTGTTAACAGTTTTAGCTTTAAAATTTTTTTAGTCGCTATTCCTGCTTAATTAGTTCCTCAACGCGGTAAGGGCCGGATGCATAGAAAAGGTATGTGTTTGCTTATGTGTTACCCTTGGAAATAAAAATCCTCCTCCTCCTCCTACTCCTCCTCCTCCTCCTCATCTCTCTCTCCTCCTGTATAGGCATGTCTGGATGTTTTTTGTATGTATGCATATATCCATCGATGTATGTATGTATGTATGTATGTATGCATGTATGTATGTATGTATGTATGTATGTATGTATGTATGTATGTGTATGTATGTATGTATTTATGCATGCGTTAACATTATCAATGTATGTACGCACGTACATACGTATGTATGTATGTATGCATGTATATATGTATGTATGTAGTATGTATGTATTATGTAGCTATCTATTTATCTATCTATGTACAAACAGACACACAGAGACACACACAAAAACACACAGACAGACAGATAGACACACACACACACACACACACACACACACACACACACACACACACACACACACACACACACACACACACCAGTATCACACACTCTCGCGGGCTATTACATGCAATGCCACCCACTTCCTACCCGCCACGCTACCCTCGCCCTCGATACCCCTACTGATCAATACACACACACACACACACACACACACACACACACACACACACACACACACACACACACACACTCACGCACGCGTGTACACACACACACACACACACACA
>CM031596.1:42659702-42664702 GCA_018398815.1 Conus ventricosus | reverse complement strand
TTTCCTTTTGTTTTATTCTACTACCTTTCGCTGGCTGCTTTGGGGGTGCTGTTGGATTCTTTTTTGAACCCTTGGTGGCGAGAACACAACAGAATTACGGACTGTGGTGTGTCTCTACCTGACGCCAAGAGCACAGACACAGTCAGCCGTGTCTTCCTGATGAGTCCGATCCAGCGGACGAAAGGCCTAGGAGCAGGCGATACATAAAGATCTGCTTTCGAGAGGGATTGCGATGGTTCCCTCATGCAGCTAGTGAAGGGTTTTCATATTTAAAATATACATTTTTTCCCCTCTGAATTTGAAATCTTTGCCAAATCATTACTATAATGATGGAAGAATTGTTAACCTGAACTTTTTTCTCCCACTACTTAATTGTTCAGCATTTTATATATATATATATATATATATATATATATATATATATATATATATATATATATATATAATATATATATATATATATAGCTGGTAATATATTTTCCGGCTTTGGAATTCACTACCAAATATACTGAGATATCAAATTCGGAATTGGAAATCATATTCCACACAAAACAAACACTGTTGTATAATAAAAAGGAGCCTTACATGAAAAAAGCAGATTCTAATTCCACTTTTGACGTCACAATGGTTCATTCGATGGTGCAGAAACATGCGAGATAGTGGGCCTGTTGCTATTGTCAAAAATGCACAAACTACTTGGGCATAAAGTTTGGCTGTACAGAGATGACGGATTGGCAGCACTGGACAATACACCTAGAGAGGTAGAGAATAAAAAGAAAGAACTGTGTAGGTTGTTCCAAAACCACAACTTAAAAATTACTATAGAAGCCAACAAAAAAGTAGTCAACTACTTAGATGTAACACTAGATTTAAACAAAAACCAATACAGACCATACAAAAAACCCAATGATAAACCATTATATGTAAATGCCATGAGTAACCACCCACCAGCAATCATAAAAACTATACCACAAGGGATAAACAAGAGGTTATCCAACCTTTCCTGCAATGAAGAAATGTTCAACGATGCAGCAACAGACTACCAAGAAGCACTGTTGAAAAGTGGATACAACTACAAGTTGAAATATGAACCTGAAAGTACCACTGGAAGCAGGAAGAAAAACAGAAAGAGGAAAATAACCTGGTATAACCCACCATATGATGGTAGAGTGAAAACCAACATTGGCAAAGAATTTTCAAAATATTAACAGAATCGTTCCAGAAAGACCATAAACTTTTCAAAATATTCAATAGGAACACTATCAAACTATCTTATTCTTGTATGCCAAATCTTAAAAAAGTAATTGATGCTTCAAACAAAAAGAAAACCAACGTCAAAAATGAGGGTGACAAACGGAAAACTTGCAACTGCACAATCAAAGGACAATGCCCTCTGAACAACCAATGTCTCTCTGATAACATCGTATAACCAAGCCACTGTGACAACGAAAAGCAGCAAAGAGACATACATAGGGATTACAGAAAACAAATTCAAAGCTAGGTACGCCAATCACAAGCAATCTTTCAAGTATGAAAAATACAAACACCAAACAGAATTAAGTAAACATATATGGGATCTTAAGAAAACAAATACAGATTTTAACATCACATGGAAAATAATCAGAAAAGCAGCAGCATACAATAATAGCACAAAGAGATGTAATTTGTGCACGACAGAAAAGTGGATGATCCTGTGCAAACCTAGTATGGCAACATTGAACACAAGAGTTGAAATCATAGACAGTTGCAGGCACAAAAGGAAATTTTTATCAACAAGTATAAAATAGCAACCCTGATAGGACCCCCCCCATACAGTAATAACCAATAAAGAAAGCCTTACAACCTTAACAGGGCCCCCCCTTGCACAACACGTGCAACACAACCCAACTGGACCACCTCTGCCTTTTCAGTTTTAAGAAGAATGCAGTCCCAGAAAAGGCAGTCCCAGAAAAGGCCTTTTCTGGGACTGCATTCTTCTTAAAACTGAAAAGGCAGAGGAGTCAAATTACCACTTTCCGCGGTCACTGAGGAGAAACCACCAAGTTTCGAAATATCAGTATATGACCAGGAGTTATATGTTAGTGAGTTTCCCTCCCTATTGGAGGATGTCTCTCCCCCTTGGAGAATATAAGCTTGCTGAAGGCTCATTTTGAGAAGCATTTATTTTTTTTTTTCCCCATCCACCCACTCAAGCACATACTGTTAGTTAGGCAGAATCATCTGCCACTGCAGGTATGAATGCGTATCTCCCCCTATTTCTTCAATCTAAGACATAAGAGCAAGCTTTGTTTATAATTCAATATATATATATATATATATATATATATATATATATATATATATATATATATAATATATATATATATATATATATGTATGTCATTACACACACACACATACACACACACATAAACATGCACATACAGATATAGAAACACACACACACACACACACACACACACACACACACACACACACACACACACACACACACACACACGCACGCACGCACGCGCACACACACACACACACACACACACACACACACACACACACACACACACACACACACACACACATGTACGCTTGCGGGGAGAGAGGGAGAGAGAGAGAGAGAGAGAGAGAGAGAGAGAGAGAGAGAGAGAGAGAGAGAGAGAGAGAGACGCACATACACACACACACACACACACACACACACACACACACACACACACACACACACACACACACACACACACACACACACACACACACCGTACACACCGAAAAGCCCACTTTCAACGTGCAGATGTATGCATCTTACACACAAGTCAGCCCAAAGCTGAACGCAAATCCTCTTGCTCTGACTAAACAGTTGAAGGACTATTTCCCAGCTGTTACCGAGCGGAATTAGTCACTTATATTAACACCATTGCTCTGCAAAGTTGTATCCAACGAACATCGTAATAACGAACAGATATCACGTCCCAGCCTTACGTTAGGAAAGATTATGATTTTTTTTTTTGTGAATGAAAACAACAAAAACAAAAACTGCCCGTCTGTCTTGTTACTCTGTTTCCATGGTCGTGTTTATATTAGTTATATTAGTTACGACTGCAGCATAGGCTATGGTTCGGAGTCCAAAGATCACGATCAATTGTAGACATTTCTGAGAGACTATGCTGCTTGTTATACATACACACATATTGGTAGAAATATGATGCTAACGTGTATAAACATCACAAGCTCTCTCTCTCTCTCTCTCTCTCTCTCTCTTCTCTCTCTCTCTCTCTCTCTCTCTCTCTCTCTCTCTCTCTCTCTCTCTCCTCTCTCGCTCTCTCTCTCTCTCTTAAGAAACGTTAGATGGCAGCTGAGAGCACACAAGTAAAACTATTAAAAAATTATGCATATTAGAATCAATTATATTATGTTTACAAAACAAAAGCGTTTGTAAGACTAAGACTGTTTTGCCCCTGAAAGTCGAAGTGGTAAATTAAGAAAATGGGACCTTCTGTTCGTGGCAATGTCATACCTATGCGCGTTCCCCGTTCACTGAACCTTGGGTGTCAGAAAAACAGAAAAAAGAAAAAAAAGGATACACACACACACACACACACACACACACACACACACACACGCACGCACGCACGCACGCACCCCTCCCCCCCCCCCCCAGCAAGTGAATGTGCAGAGCTGTTGATAAGGTTAACATCAACATGTAAATATACCTGGTTGGTCGAAGGGTGAACGTGGACACGTGACTGTTCAAGATTGATGAAAGGATGAACATTGACAAGTTATATAATATTATATATTATACAGGGTTGTTGGAAGGATGAACATGGACAAATAATTGTACCAGGTTATTCAAAGAATCAACATTCAAAATGGATAGAACAGGGTTGTTGGGAGGGTTAACATGTACAAGCGATTGTACAAGGTTGTTGGAAAAGTCTTCTTCTTCTTCTTCTTCTCGTTGCCTTCACACGCGGAGACCGGTTCGTTCCAGAAATGCCGTGGTCTTCCGTAGGGACGCCACCGTGCCGTACAGCTTGTCCTCGACGAGGGTAGGCTCTGGCCACAGCTCTTCTCTCAACCACCGGAAGTTCCCGCATTCCTGTAGTATGTGGGCGTGTCCTGTTCAGCCTCTTCACAGGGACACATTGGGGATGGCACAACCTTGAGGAAAAGTGAACGCGGACAAGACATCGTTCACGGTTGATGGAGGGGTTGACACGAACAGGTGATTGTATAAGGTTGTTGGAAGGGTTGACACGAACAGGTGATTGTATAAGGTTATTGGAAGGGTTGACGCGAACAGGTGATTGTATAAGGTTATTTGAGAGGTTGACACGAGCAGGTGATTGTATAAGGTTATTGGAAGGTTGACACGAACAGGTGATTGTATAAGGTTGTTGGAGAGGTTGACACGAACAGGTGATTGTATAAGGTTGTTAGAAAGGTTGACACGAACAGGTGTTTGTATAAGGTTATTGGAAGAACTAATATTGTGAAATTACTGTTGAGAAGCAGGAAGTCAAAATACCCCCCCCCCCCCCCCCCCCCCCCCCCTGAGATCCGGTATGATGTCATAACTCTGGACAAGACATCATGACGGAGAAGATTGGAAATGATGTCGTCACACGACACCGGAAGCAACATGGGGTCAAGGACGCAAGACGTGATCACATCATGACCAGGTAGACCGGAAAGGACGTCATCATCAGATACCGGAAATGCCGTCATCATGGGTTCGAGGACACAGGTTTCAGCTTTAGTTTCAGTTTCATCAAGGAGGTTTCATTACGTGCGGACAAGTTCATACACGCTCTACCACATCCGCTAAGTTTTGAGACCACACTGAGCATGATTTAAAGCTGATGGATAAAAGAAAGAATGACTAAGATGAGAGAATTTAAGAAGAGGTCTCATGAGTACGACTTAACAGATGTCTGACCTACGCATTAGTCCAAAGCACTGGTCAGACCTTGGAAGAGGACATAGGACAGAGTATGACATCG
>CM031596.1:42652202-42654702 GCA_018398815.1 Conus ventricosus | reverse complement strand
TCCAAGTCAAAGACCTCTGGCAAAAGGAACGGAACATTTACAGTGACAACAAAACAATCTCAAATTCGTCAAGATTTAAAACAAATCTTACCAGTTGCGGACTCCGTCAAGAAGAGACGGTGTTGTATGGATCACATACTGTCACACTTGTTTCATTTTTTCTTTTGCCAGAGGTCTTTGACTTGGAATAATAGTTTCAAAATGGAGTGACTGATGGCAGAGAACGAAGCAAAATTAGAGGTTTGTTACCGCCAAGGACATTGACAAACAAGAACATTGTCCTGTGCTTTGTTTGTCAATGTCCTTGGCGGTAACTAACCCCCTCTCTTTCTAAATTTTGGAATAATAGGAGCTTCGAGCCGTGCCAAACACCGAGCATGACACCTGAAAAAAAACCCTCAAGAGGTTGCAAAACTGAGGTGGCAGTCAAAAGGTGAATTTCAATCCCTGGTGCCCAGATTCAAACCAAGCATTCTTCCTGCCCATCGTAGCATGTTTGTTTTGGTCATGGATGTAGGTTGACCCGAACGCTGAGTCAGAGCCCGACAAAGTCGTAAGCTCAGAGGGTGACACAATGGTTGAATAAATCATCTGCTCGAACGAGGTTGAATAAATCATCTGCTCGAACGAGATTGTAGTGCCAAGATTCGCTATAAACTCATCACAAGCTCCAGCCCAGAAGATGTCATTGTTGTGTGCGGTACATACCTTCCCTCCCCCTACCTCCTTCCTTCCATCCTTCTTCATCCCGGCATCTTTCCGTCAATTAACCTCTTTTTGAAACCTTTTCCAAGCATGGTAGCCTGCATCTTTAATGCAGGGTACAGCTGGATTTTCCTCCGGAGCGGACATTGGGTCTACCTCCATTTTTTGATAAAGTCCTTCGAAGAGACTACAAACCGATATTCTATATGTGAAGACACGCACATAATCTTGCGCACACGTGGGGGTGGGGGACAACAGACGTCACAACGCACTGCGTCCACAGCAATCTCTCTTCTTTCAGAAACTCCAATTTCCCAATAGAATTAAACCAGGTTGGGAGGGTGGATGAGATGGGGGTTGGGGACAAAAGTGCTTTATTTCACCTAGGGGAGAGAAAATCGATTGTAATATCTTCGCTCTATGGGTCCAAAATGATGCATGGACTCACGGTTTTCTTCCAAGCATTACGAGCATTTATAAGCTCCCGTTGAAAGTTTGTTCTTCGATTTTTGGGGTCTTTCTGCCATTAATCCGCAGAACTGGAGAAGATGGATGAAAATGAGTCATAAGAGCGTGTGTTTGTTTCTTTAAATGAGTTTGTTGGGAGGGAGGTGGGAGTAATTAGATTAGATCTAAATCCTAGGATGGGAGATAAATGAAGGAATGAAGATTAACATTCATCCTTTCTGAATCACTGAAAAAACGAATTTACTCATGCGAGCTCGCGAGCGTGTGTGTGTGTGTGTGTGTGTGTGTGTGTGTGTGTGTGTGTGCGTGCGTGCGTGCGTGCGTGCGTGCGTGCGTGCGTGCGTGCGTGCGTGTGTGTGTGTGTGTGTGCGTGTGTGTGTGTGTGTGTGTGTGTGTGTGTGTGTGTGTGTGTGTGTGTGTGTGTGTGTGTGTGTGTGTGTGTGTGTATGTGTGAGACTTATTTTCTGCAAGCAAAAAGTCGCTGATTACACGAAGCGAATGTATCTAATGTTGCAGTGTTAAAGATATTATCACATGGTCGAGGAATCATTCTTCGTTCATTATAGAATGATATAATGCAGATGTCATGTTAAATCAAGTCATTTGAGGGCTTCACCCAAAATCCTCAGAGCCCCAGCGGGATTCACAGGCTTATTACATCTTGAGTTGAGTGTGCGTGCGTGTGTTCGTACGCGCGCGATTGAGTAAGCGCTTGTGTGCATGCGTACATTTGTACGCGCGAGCGAGTGCGCTCGCGTGTGTGTGCTGTGTGTATGCGTACCTGATTGTGTGTGTTGTGTGTGTGTGTGTGTGTGTGTGTGTGTGTGTGTGTGTGTGTGTGTGTGTGTGTGTGTGTGTGTGTGTGTGTGTGTGTGTGTGTGTGTGCGCGCGCGCACGTGTGAATCAAGGGTAGAGTGTGATTTGAATGTTTACCAAACATATCTGTACCCGTTATGAACGTTTTAGATGAAATTTTCCAAGATAATTTCTTTTATAGCGTAACTGCATACTTTTGCATTCTTTGCACAATGTCACACCACAGAACCACCAACACATTAATAAGTTGGGCAGCGAAAACAGTATATGTGATATTCGGTTTAAAGAGGATTTCGAACCGGCAACATCCGACAGCAAATTCGGTGTGTGGTCTACCACTGAGCCACCACGTACCCCAAGCCCTCAGAATTGGACCGGAGGCCAAAACTTTTGCCGATCGAATTTTCGCCGCCTGTATTTCATGCCGTACCACATTCGTTTCTTGGGTGGACAACCTCTCTCTTGGCAGCACCGATCTTGCCGTGTTTGGATGAGACACTTCGGTAATGTA
>CM031596.1:42644702-42649702 GCA_018398815.1 Conus ventricosus | reverse complement strand
TCCCAGCCAGGAGTCCGCGACGCTAACCACTTCGCCACGGCGGCTGGTGGGATTGTCATTTTCATTTTACATACATCCCTAGGCAGTCGTTAACACAGGTAGCCTGTATGGAAGATTTGGAGAGGCTTGTGAAAGTAAATTATGAACCATTCCTCTTCATAAGTGATTACTGATAGACTAGATGGGAAGAGTACAGCATATAATAATACCAATCTGAGACGATCTGAAGGGAGGGGAGGAGGAAAACGGAGCAGGAGAGAGGAAGACGGGGAGGGAGGTTTGTAAGTGTCAAGGTAGAGATTAGCTATGGAAACGATTGCGTGTATGAGCTCGCTTGTGGGTTGTAAATCCCGTAACGGTGATGGGAATGATGAGGTTCGAACACACACCATGCAGTTTTCAATCGTTTGCGCTAACCGCTGCAACATCCCATTTGCTTCTTCTTCCAATATCATTGAGTATTCTTCCGGCCATGATTCACTGGATCGATCAGCGCTCCGCATTAGTATGTTGCATCAGCTCTAGCTCATCAGCTGAAGGAAACTCCCGTGGCCGGCTGGTCTAAAAACATTACATGACCTGACAAAACCTCACCAGAGAAAACAGACTGACAAGGGCTACATAGAATGACAGAGGGTGTGTCCGGCTGACCAAAACCCCACATCTTGCCCTCATGTCCATTACTGCGAGTGTAACACTGATCACATGTAAGAATCTACACGCGTTACAACTTTCCACATTTGACTCAATACGGCGGGCATGTCAGCCAAACGCAACACAACACGCGAATGTCATGTGTGTGCGTGAGTGTGTGTGTGTGCGTGTGTGCGTGCGTGTGTGTGTGTGTGGTGTGTGTGTGTGTGTGTGTGTGTGTGTGTGGTGTGTGTGCGTGCGTGCGTGTGTGAGTGTGTGTGTGTGTGTGTGGGGGGGGGGGGGGGGCTGGTGGAGATTACTTTCTACCATAACTTGGACAATATTCGGAAAACATTGGCTCTGTCTGTCTATCAATCCGTCTATCTATCTATCTATTTATCTATCTATCTATCTATCTATCTATCTATCTATCTATCTATCTATCTTTGTCTGACTCTTTGTCTGTCCGCCTGTCTGTCTGTCCGTCCATCTGTCTGACTGGCTGTCTTGCTGGCTGTCTGGCTGTCTATATGTCTATCTCTCTGTGCCTGTCTGCCTGCCTGCCTGTCTGTTTGTCTGTCTCTCTGTCTCTCTGTGTCTGTCTGCCTGCCTGCTTGCCTGCCTGCCTGTCTATCTGCCTGTCTGTGCCTGTCTGCAAGCCTGCCTGCCTGCCTATATATCTGTCTATCTATCTATCTATCTATCTATCTATCTATCTATCTATCTAGCTATCTAGCTATCTAGCTGTATGTCTGTCAATACCTTTTCAATACCTTTAAGGCCCTAAATGGCCATTAAATGAACATGATGATATGATCTAACTTCAAACATTGAAACATATTTAAATGCAAGAAGAAGATGGTGTTCATGTTAATGTAACAGGTACATTTTTGTGTTGCATGCAATCCCGGGAGGGAACCAAAAACACGTTGTCATATGAAATAAACATGAACAATGTACACACGACATAAAAAGTTATCAGTGTGGCCTAAAGAAAACACGTGCGGTTCTAAACAGACTGTTAAGAAGAACGTCATGAAAACAGATGACAAACTGAGTAGGAAGTGACGACATGACCATACTGGCGACAAACGGAAAAAAGCAGAGAGGTGGAGAAGGAGGAGCCGCAGGAGAAGAATGGGGGGAGGGGTGGGGTGGGGTGGGGGGGTGGGGGGGGGGGGGGTGGGGGGGGGGGTGGGGGAGGGGGAGGAGGGTAGACCAAAGAAACGGGCTTGGCATCGGAGCACATCATTGATTCATCTTGCTCGTCAAGCCGTTGGGCAGGCAGGGAATGGAGAAGATGGTCCCTCAAGAAATGACTTTTCTGCCTGATTACCTTCAGTGACCACCGTGGTGCAAGAAGGCGTACACAGGGACAACAGTCTGACATTCAGGAGAGGCAGTTCAGTCGATTCTTTTGCGGCGAACATTAGCTATACAGAGTAGTAGGAGATACATCAAAACCGTGTCGGGCGAATCGGATCTTCCCCGGTATGTCCATGCCCCTATTTTGACGGTGCTAACAAGTGTCGCTTTCTTATCCATGCTTGATGTGATGGCATCGATACTTATTCATACGTTTCTTTACTGAAAACGTATCCATACGTTTCGTTACTGAAACTTTCTGCCAGTCTTATGCACGATTTCTTGATTGGCTCAATGGTAGACCTCAGAGTTTGCAGACCGATGTTGCGTGTTCAAATCCCCGCTGGTGCCCAACACAGAAACTGACATGTTCAATGGCTATCTTAATGTGTTCTCGTTCTGGTGGTATCGGCGTAGTGTTAGGTCTGTCTACCTCTTCCCTCCTTCTCTCCTCCTCCCTCGCCCGCTCTCCTAGCTTGGTCATCCGCGTTTGCAGTATCCTCTGGACGTTAAAACTGCATGCCTCTGAGTCGCCTGAGCAAATAAATGTACTTACATGTTTCTGCATTTGATGAACTAAGGGTGAATAGGCTTATATGGTGACAATGATCACGGACGTCATAGTTGTCCAGCGCACTGGGGCTCCCAGTAGATTTTAGGTTCAGGCCAATTTTGGCACAATGTCTGGCTGGTAGAATTATACAACGGTCACAAATGCACGATACAACAAAGCAACTTATTCAGGTTATTTCCTATCATTACCAAAGAAATTGTCAGAAAATATTAGCTCAAATGTTACTTTTCAGTATCAGCTAATCTGAAGTTTAGTTATATGTAAAGAACTTTGTTGACCGTTCAAGTCAAAGATTGTTGACAACAACGACGACGACAAAGACGACGACGATGACGACGACGACAACAACAACAACAACAAAGAACACTAATGAATTAACAGATGACTGTTCCTTACTCAGATTCTATGCAGAGTAGAGTGTTATGATGCATCAAACCCTGGACAGGCAAACGCTATACTGTTACCTGTCCTTTAGCAGGAGCAGAACATGTTTTGCGTAAGATTATACTGACATTGTCTGATCATCTGGTGAACTGAAAAGATGATAATAACTCCCCACCCCCCCCCCCCCCCCCCCCTCGCTTCCCCTCCTCCTTCCAAAAACAAACAAACAAACGAGCAGAGGTTCAGTTAGCGAAAAAAACTTCCATTTTTCCCTATGTTTTTCCTATTCTCTACCTAAATAGCAGTATGAAAGTTGACTAATTAATCAAGAAAGCTAGCAGTTTGGATGGCACATATTGTCACACTCGTAACTAATTCAGAACTTCTTGTATAATTATTATCTGTTTAAAACATTAGCTGTTCTCATGACCAAAAAAAGAAGGCAATTGGGGTGTAAGAATTAGATCTCTCTCTCTCTCTCTCTCTCTCTCTCTCTCTCTCTCTCTCTCTCTCTCTCTCTCTCTCTCTCTCTCTCTCTCTCCCCCCCCCCCTCTCTCTCTGTTTTATTTTCTCAATGTCTAAGGACGAACAGGTCCTTATGGACATCTGGGTAGTCTGGGGTGGTGAGTTCACACGAGCATACAAACCTGGTAAACACGGCCAGTCGTGTGAAACACTTCGCTTTGGGGAAGCCAGTACTTTGACCACTACAATGTCCATCCTCCTATCACCCCGTGCTCATTCATCCCGAACACAAATCTCATTTGCACACGATCGATGCTTATTCATACACATTCCTATCGCCAAATGTCCTTCTTTGAGGAATGAGAACCACAAGTGGGCGTACGTTATACTGTCCGCTATAGTGGGTCACACAACCAACCCCACATTTCCTACAGATCCAAAAAGCGTTACAGAATGAAGTGGCATTTCCCTTTTCCGAAGTTGGCCGTGATCAGCTGAATGTTGTAAAAAAAATGATTGCTGAACGATTCGTGTCGGAAAATGTATTGTTGGCCGAGTAATAAATGTAGTAACGATAAAAGGTGGCTAAATTATATGTGTGCTAAAAAGTATTTCTGACTGACTAGTACATAATATATAATACTAATTAGTGGTAACTGCCTCATACATGTACTAAAAAAGCATTGCTTATTAAATGATACATGTAAACAATACATAAACTAAAAATATCAGCGGCTGAATTATACATATTGGTAACATAGTAGTGGGTAAATGATACATGTACTGACAAGTGTAGCTGGCTAGACATTATATACCGTTAAACAGTAGTGTAGGCTGGCTAAAATAGTAGCGTAGGCTGACTGACACATGATGCAAAAAAGGAGAAAAAAAAAGATACACCAAAAGGTGCAAGTAGGACCCAGAGAAGGGCTGTCCTCAAGTGCCCAACAAACCAGCCTGGAGCAATCCTGTACCACCCTTGGAATCCTGCGCTGTGTTCACATGGGGTGCAGGCACACACAGGGCATTCCATGAAGACGTCCCTGGCAGATGCCGTTGAGGACGTATCGGCAAATGTGGCAAAAAGTAATCATGACTAATTGGCACATGTCGCCAAAAGGTGTGATGACTGAACGACACATGTAGTAAAAAATGGTGATGACTAAAAGACACATGTAGTAAAAAGTGGTGATGACTGAAAGACATGTAGTAAAAAGGTGTGGTGACTAAACGACACATGTAGTAAAAGTAGTGATCACTGAAAGACACATGTACTAAAAGTAGTGATCACTGAACGACACATAGTGATCACTGAATTGAAAGACACATGTAATAAAAAGTAGTGATCACTGAACGACACAAGCAGTGAAAAGAGGTGATCACAGAACGGCACATAATTATAGTGAAAAGCACTGATGACTGAACGACACATATAGTAAAAAGTACTGAACGACACATATAGTAAACAGAAGTAACTACTTAACGAAACGCGCAGTAAGAAGTAATGTTGACTGAACAACACATGTATTAAGAAATAGTGATGACTGAATGACACATGTAGTAAAGCGTACTGATGACT
>CM031596.1:42619702-42629702 GCA_018398815.1 Conus ventricosus | reverse complement strand
ATATATATATATATATATATGTGTGTGTGTGTGTGTGTGTGTGTGTGTGTGTGTGTGTGTGTGTGTGTGTGTGTGTGTGTGTTTGTTCGTATATATATATATATATATATATATATATATATATATATATATATATATATATATATATATATATATATATATATATATATATAGATCAATGTGATTAAAATACCCAAAACGATTTTTAGAGTGCTCAACCCCTTGGGGAGCAACATTTGTTAAAATAAGGTATTAAAATGAGTAATCTACAAATTTGTTTCGAGCGCGTTGCGCTGTCATATATATATTTACAAAGAGACAGACAGACAGAGATAGAGACAGAGACAGAGACAGAGACAGAGAGGCAGACAGACAGACATACAGATAGATAGACAGATAGAGAGATAGATAGACAGATGGATGGATGGATACATAGATAGATGGATGGATAGATATACAGATAGACAGCTAGCTAGCTCGTTAATACTGAACTTCTGAATGAATTAGGTAAACACATGTCATCAATCCTCTAGTCTTAAAGGACTTGACAAAGGTAAGGAAAATCAAGCAGGCCTTTGAAATAGACGACGATGGGCAGATCTAAACTTGCTTACCCTGAGAACATCACATTTCCTTCGAGCCAGTAACATCATCATGTAAGATATTCATCTTTCGGTATCACGCAATTCCTCCTGAAACGGAACACATCTGTGCGGATAAGAGCTCTTATCCTCAAGGAAACCATTACTTCAGACTCGTCTGGACATGAGTTTCGCTGGGTTAGCTCCCCTTGAGCGGGTAATCGATGGACGGTAAAATTAACATCATGCTATCAGGTGGATCGCAAGGACAAGTTATTTCACTGGATCGAAGTCTGCTGGGAGGGGTGGTGGTGGGGAGGAGATGCAAGTGTGCTACAATGGTGGATGGTGAGGGCGGAGGGGTTAGTTCCCTTCGTAGTCAAGTGCTTGGAGTTCTGTAGGATTGTGCCCTTCTGTCGCCATTTTCCAATTTTGTTGAAGTCGTAGTCTCCGTCAGGGCCATTTGGTTAGGTTCTCAATAACTGATAGAGTCAGTTCTCAGTTGAGGGGCAATTGCTGATCGATGTCCTGGCTGATATTCAGTTCAATTCAATTGAATTCAATTCAACCAAGTTTATAAAAACCTTTTGGTAGTAGTTGAATCCGTTGGAGAGGAAACTGACGTTTCAAGCCATAGGCCCGTTGTCCAAGTGAAGAGAAGAAGACAGTGTAGACAGGAAAGCCCATGTGAGAATTGGGTGAGAACATCACACTTTGACAACGGGCCTATGGCTTGAAACCTCAGTTTCCTTTCCAACGGATTCAACTACCACTAAAAGTTGGTGTGTTTTTTTTTTATAAACTTCATTATTTTTTCATTTTACCACAAATCCTGCAGTCAACTTTTGTTTCTTCCTCAATTCAATCAACTTTATTGTCCATCGGAAATTTTTCTTCTACTCCACATCATTTCACAAGTACATAAGACATTGCAAAGAGACATTATAAATCGTTACATAAAAACCCTGTGTTAGTGTATGTATTTGTTTATACATAAACACCACCACCTCCCCACCCCCACCCCACAAAACCCCTGCACACACGCAGCCCGCACACACACGCCAACACACACACACACACACACAACAAAACCCCACACACACCAACCACACACACCACACCACACCACCACACCACACACACACGCACCCGCCGCACGCACGCACCCACCACACAAAAGAAAGGAAATAAAACATTAAAGGGCATAAGAAAAAAAATTACATAGGTTATAAAAAACTTTTAAAAAAGACAAACTCACCCCCCCCAATGCCAAACACGAAAACCCCACACACCACAACACACCACACCACCCCACACACCACACACCACCACACACAACACACAACACAAACACACGCGCGCGCGCACGCACGACGCACGCACGCCGCACCAGCCCCGCACACACACACACACACACCACCGCAGTATATAAATGGTTGTGGATTCGCCGCCCGTCTGCACCAGGGATGGGAGTGGTCCTTGGTTTAGGTCTTGACCCCTGCAATTCATCTGCGCCCCCCGGGGGGTTGCTGCCTTTTGTTTTTGATCTTGTTTTGGGTTAGCCCCTGTCTGGTGGAAAAAGGAGAGCTGCCTTGATCTGTCTATCACAGTATCCAAAGTCGGAATCATCCACCCCCGCTTCCATGATAAAGTGTATGTTTTGCGTAACCCAACCGTTTTTGAGTTACTTGTCTTAAATTTGATGCAAAATTTTTTGCCGCCCACTGCAAAATAGGATATCTCATGGTGGAAATGCTGGGTTCAACACGGGGGGGTGCATCGTTCAGGCAAACTTCAGTCTTATACTGGGGACTTCAGCCTGCTTACTTTGAACCCCAACCTGTAGTAACACATTCCCATGCCCCCTAACTGATTCCCCCCGTCTGGGGTCAGCCTCTGCAGCAGGTGATGTTGGCAAGCTTCATGAGGGCTAAAAGCCAGTCGGGGATTGGACTCCCCTTATCAAAGAAAAGGAAAAAAAGATCTTTAATAGGGTAAAAGAGTAAGCGATCAGTTTTTTTACATCCTCCCCTCCAAAAAAAATAGAAAGAAAATCAAAGGAAAACATCAAAAAAAAAAAAAAAAAAAAATCAAAAGGCAACACCAAAGACAAATCTTTTCAAGGTAAGAAAACTAGGATGCAAACAATATCAAAAATTATATTTAGACGATGAAACACACAACACACCACACACACCAAAACACAAACACCCAACACACACACAACATACACCACACCACCACACACACAACATCACACACACACCACAACACACCACCCCCCAACACAAAACCCCACACACACACACACACACCACACACACCACACACACACACACACACACACACCACACAAGCCATTATGAAAGGAAAAGGAACACATAACATAAAAATTTTAAAACAAATTGTGAAGACCCCATGTGTGAATAAAATTAAAATAGTTATATACAAATGGTTTTCTTTTCAACCTTTCTTAATTCGATTAAATACAAGTCGTTATATATCAAGACTTTAAAAGAGTAAAGGAAGAGGAAAGGTGAGAGAGAGAGTGGAAACGAGGGAGCGAGCAGTGGAGAGAGAGGAGAGGAGGGGGAGAGGAGAGAGAAAAGAGAGGAAAAAGAGAGGGGGGGGGGGAGGAGGGAGAGAGAAGAGGAAGAATAAAAGAAAACAAGAGAAAAAGAAGAGAGAAGAAGAGAAAAGGAAAATATAACAAAAAAAAAAGAACAAGAACAAAAAGAAAGAGAAAAAAAGGAAGAAGAGGGGAAGGAAAAGAAAAAAAAAAATTGAAAAATGGAAAGAGAGAAAAGAGGAGGAGAGGAAGAAGGAGAGAAGGGGAGAAGAGAGGGGGAGAGAGAGAGAGAGAGAGAGATTCTAAAAAAACCCAAAAGAACGTTTTGTTTTTGTTTTTTAATAAAAATTTTTTTAGTGCTTTTTAAAAACCGTTTAGACAAATAATTTCAAGTGTAGGTAGTTATTCCAAATAGATCCCCAGGTAAAAAAACTTGATTTTTTACAGATCTTACAGGTTGGGAAAGGAAATTTTTATTGTGTCTTTTTTATTTTAAGAAATATCGTACAAATTTTTTTCGGGAATTCCCCTTCAAAATTGTAAGAAAAATATTTGTTAAAATAAAAACCCCTCCTTAAGGAAGAATACAAATTCTTTAATCATCTTTATAACTTTTGGACTTAATTTAATTAATTTTATAGCTCTTTTGATTCGATTTATGTTTTTAGATTGTTTTCACTTGAGTATCCCATAAAGTGGATGCTAATTTAATTTGAGTAGGATGGTGCTGAAAAAACATTTTCCTGGAGTAAAGTTTTTTAAAAAATTTTTAATTTTTGAAAACGATGCTTTTTGAAATTTTTTTTTTCCTAAAACGAATATGTTAGCCATTGTAAAAACGTTGTCGGGTGACTCCTAAAAAATTTATGCGGATACTTCGTTTTAAATTTGTCCTTTGGGTATAATGGGGCAAAGGGGGGACCATTTTTTTTCCTTTTTTTCCCGTGAAGTTACATAAATAATTTGTTTTTCTGATTTTGGGCCTATGATTCAGTTCTCCATTCGTCAAGTCGATTTTGGGTTTTCTTTTAGATTTGTTAGAGTTCACCGCATTTTTTGTTTTTTTTTGTTTTAGAAGTGCATCAGCGAACATTTCAAAAAACCATTGAATTACAAAAGGGGGTCATTAATGTAAATAGAAAAAAAAAGTGGTCCTAATACGATCCTGAGGCCCCAAAATTAACTGGTAGCAACGTTTATCGTTTTTTTGAATTTTTTTCACAAGCTGTGCGGTTTTTTGAGGGAAGAAAAAATAAAATTTTAGGGTTTGTTTGGGGGCAATTTGTAATGGTGAGTTTTTTTAATAGCAGGGGTGGGCGATTCATCAAATGCTTTTGCAAAATCAACAAAAAGAATTCCTGTAAACTCGTTGTTATTAATGTTTGAAAGACAGTTTTCAATAATTTGTGTAAGTGCTGTATGGCAAGAGTGGTTCTCACGAAAGCCGATTGGTTTTCATGAATCAGATCATATCTTTTGAAATGAGAATATAAATGTGATTGAACGTGCCTTTCAAGGGTTTAGATAAGAGAGATAGGATAGAAATCGGTCTATAGTTAGAGGGATTTGCAAGATCTCCTGTTTTATAAATCGGTATAACTCTAGCTTTCTTAATTTCGAGGGGAAAGTTGTTCTTATCGATAGATAGATTGTAAATATAAGTAAGAGAATCTGCAATAACAGGGGCACTGATTTTTTAGAATTTTGCCGTCTAACCCATCTAAATCTCTAGTTCCCGATTGCTTTAATTTTAACAGTCCCATGAAAACTTCATTTACTGCGACTGATGGAATATTGAATTTGGAATGAATGTTCTTTGAAGTGCAAAATTCTTCTAACAGCTTTAAGTCGTTCTTGTTCGTTTTATTATTTATAACTGTTTTTTAGGCAATATTTGCAAAGTGAGTATTGATTTCTTCTGGTGTAAGTCTTTACATGATCTTTGGACTCGGCTATGTAAGTTGTTATTAGTTAGGCTATTGATGGCTTTCCATATCAATTTAGAGTTCTTTGATGAAGGCACCAAGTCTTGGAAATATTTTTGCTTTGCATTCCTCTTCATAGAAGTGACTTTGTTCCTTTGTCGTCTGTACTTCCATTTTTGATTTGTCATATTTAAATAATCTCTTTCGTCACTTTCCTTTTCTATTTCCTTTGTTATCCAAGGTGGCTTACTAAAATGTTTAACTATTTTTTTTTATAAAGGGAGCATGTCTATCATAAAACAGTACTGAATTTATTTATCCATTCATTAACGGCACAGTCCGGGTCTCTAATCTGATAAACGTTTTCTAATCCTGAGTGAAGTAAGTCAGTTAGAAAGGCATTTTTGTCGAAATATGTAAAACGTCTATAGAAAATTTCCTTGTGTCCGTATTTTGGAATTTTTACTCCTTTTTTCATCCAAGTAAGACCTATTGTTGATGTGATCACTACAACTAACTGGAGTACAGCAATTTTCTACAATGTGTTCTTTAGAATTTACGTAAATGTGATCAATAATAGTCTCAGTGTTTTCTGTAATGCGTGTTGGATGGTCGATTAATTGTTCCAATAGTCTGTGTGTGTGTGTGTGTGTGTGTGTGTGTGTGTGTGTGTGTGTGTGTGTGTGCGTGCGTGCGTGCGTGCGTGCGTGCGTGCGTGCGTGCGTGCGTGCGTGCGTGCGTGCGTGCGTGCGTGCGTGCGTGCGTGCGTGGTGTGTGTGTGTGTGTGTGTGTGTGTGTGTGTGTGTGTGTGTGTGTGTGTGTGTGTGTGTGTACCTTAGGCTGAGCGAAATCGCTGTTTCTGACAGTCTGCGTGTTAGCTAGCTTCTACCATTGTCTGTGTCCTTTTGATTTTTCGCTTTGGAATGGGGCACGTGCCCTTTCCACTATAAACGTTTGCCGCGACCGAGGCGCTGCTTTTTGCCTCGTCCAGGCCTGAAAACAGAATAATGAAACCTTCAGTCCCTGGCCCGGGGATCTCTTGGCAGGGTGAAGGGACACCACGATGTGGTGTTCAAAAGGCAACACCCCTAAAGCTGTAGATATTTCCAATCTATGAACACTAAACTGATATTTTTTGTAACTTACAAAATGCTTCCCACGATAAAACCCCTCTTCAGTAAAACTAAAACAAAAACAAAAAGAGCCCTTTTTAAAATATCCTCAGGCAAGTATTTTCAGCGATTTGATTTTTCAAAACCGATGAATCATGGTTTTTTAGAAAGAACAAAACGGTTGATATCTTTCTTACGGGCCAGCCGTTTGATGAAGTATCGGTTCTCAGAACTGCTTTGTAGGGAGGTGTGTGTGAGGGTCCTCCCTATCACGGTCCTGACACGGTGGCGCTTCTGGAGGGGAACGAGCATTCATGCTGGCTGCGCGACTGTTGTTGTTGTTTTTGGTTGGGAGCTCAGTAGAGGTTGTTGTACTTATGTTGGATCAGGGCTGTGTTGGATCAGAACAAGGACCAGTAAACATCACTGAAAAGACCCGGCATTAGTGCAGTGTCTCCTCTGGTAGGTTGCCTTATGACGACTTGACACTGACTGGCTGTCCTCTGTGTGCTGCCGGAGCCGGAGCTGCGGCAAGACACGCCAGGGGGTGACACTCGATGGAGAAGCGGACTAAGTGGCGTAGGGTCATATCTTTGAAGGGTCGCATAAGGTAAGACAGCGACCAAAATAAACAACTAAATAAATAAATAAAAAGCGACCGTGGCGAAGAGGTTAACATCGCAGACCCAAGGTTGGGAAGTCGTGGGTTCGATTCCCATCAGACCCGTTAATTTGTGGGATTTTTCTGCCCTGACTGACTGACCCGTACCCAGAATGGCACTACACAGTTGAGTGTCGTCGACTTAATGGATGCATCTTTGGGAGCGTTCCTAAAAATTTTCTGACCAACACTGCAGGTATCTGTATATCTGAGGCTTGGTTGACGCCGAAATACATTTCGGAAACAAACATAGTGTACATCCATGTCGTTCAGTCTCAGACCAGAATGGAAATCCATCATGTCATCCTCATCATTCAGCATTAAACAAAGTCTCGAATTTCGTGGCTCTTCATGCCATGCCGGCATGGTGACCTCAGCTTCCGTGTCCTCTCTATGTCATTCTTTTTGATGAGGTTCTGCCGTATGCATCAGTATCGGCCAGTTCATGGGGATCAACGTTAAACGGATGGGTCGGCGCCCTCCAGAGGGAGAGCTTACACGCACTGGTTCCGCGATAAAGCAGTCACTGTCGTCAGTAGGAGGGGGGTTAGTGGGTGGTGTCCTGAGTATGTCAGATCAGAACAGGCTCCACTCAACACCACCGAAGTGACTCGGCAGCAGTGCAGTGTCTCCTCTGGTGGGTTGCCTCCTGACGTCAGTTTCCTGTGGACTGCCGGTGCCGGGGCTGTGGCAGTGCAGGCCACGCTGTGGCTGAGGTAGGGGACCCACAATGAACGGCATGGGTGCAGTGTCACAGACTTGGAAGATGAGAAAGATGTTAAATAAATTGTACCCAGACTACAGTATATGTAAGGGGTCGTATCTCAACGGTGGCGCTGTTCTTTATCAGTAACATTATTGCTCATTTCAAATTAAAGAGCATCATCCAACGACAGTTCAGTTTATAAGTCTGTTCGTCTCTTAATGATTAGACAGTGTTTACGTGAACGTCCAGTTTATAGTACCTTCCTAGGACAAGTCCAGGATGAAAAAAAAATGCACTTACTTCTAGTTTTCCCTCAAAGATTACTTTCTCCGTAGCTCTACGAAAAAAATGTATCACAACCCTTCATCCTTACACCCTCTCTCCTCTTCAACCGAAATACCAGTAAATCCAATGAAGAACACCGGTGACCATGGCGTAGTGATGACCGTCACATATATTGTCACAGAATTCGAATTTGGTGTAACAGATATTTGTATACATTCTAACCCGCTACAGGCATTTGAATGATCGTAATTCTACATGTCACACCGTTATAAAGGTAATGAAGATGAACTTTATTTTTATTACTCTTGCCCCGAACTACAAGTTATTAGCAATTAATCATACGTAAGTACTTGAGAAAACCTTGTTTCTTCAAATACATTACATTAATGAAATCATCGAATGAAAACACCATTGAACAATTTGCTTTATGTTTGTATAAAGCATCTAGAAAGCGAAATTATGTGCCAGGACAGTAAATAGGCTATGTGAAGCTGGTTAAATGAGTTTATATTGATGAATCGCACAGTTTGTTATTTATTAGCCACTTAAATGAGTTTATATAAATGTAACGCGCAGTTTCTTATTTATTTACCCCTTGGCCTAAAGAATAAACGTCCTCGTAAGAGAGAAAGAGAGAGAGAGAGAGAGAGGAGAGAGAGAGAGAGAGAGAGAGAGAGAGAGAGAGAAGAGAAGAGAGAGAGAGAGAGAGAGAGAGAGAGACAGAGACAGAGACAGAGAGACAGAGAGAGAGTGAGTGAGTTAATGTGAAGAGACAGACACACAGTCAGAGAGAGAGAGAGAGAGAGAGAGAGAGAGAGAGAGAGAGAGAGAGAGAGAGAGAGAGAGAGAGAGAGGAGAGAGAGAGAGAGAGAGAGAGAGGCAAAGAAACTCCAATCAAACTGTCAATCCAAAGCCAGTGAGTAAAAATGACAAATTAGATCAAACCCTTCCGAAAAGAACCCAGTAAAGAGAAGAATGTCTCCACGCACTCACTGCAATAGATGACCTTGGCAAACCTAAGAATAGCGAACGTCTCACGCTATCCGACAATTTTTTTTACATACAGATTAAATAAATAATGAAGATATACTGCTCTCTTGCTCATTTCATTAACATCTTTTCTCTCTCTCTCTCTCTCTCTCTCTCTCTCTCTCTCTCTCTCTCTCTCTCTCTCTCTCTCTCTCTCTCTCGTTAACAATCAGGTCATTGAAAAGTTTGTGTGGAACAGTGATAATAGCCAATTATTTCAAGATAATTTGTTGTCAGAAACTGCTAGTATAAGATTTAATATAGCTATGACTTTGATTGATGTTGACATAAACAGAGCGCTGGATGAGTTTAATGAATGTATGAGAGGATGTGCGGAATGTATGAAAAAACATATTTATGTTAATAAAACTGATAAAAAGGATGACTGGTTCGACCAGGAATGTGAAGCAAGTAAAAGAAATGTTCGAAAATTGCTATGTCATTGTAACAGACGTCCAGCAGACACTACAGCCTGCTCTGAATATACAATAGCAAGACGTGAATATAAAAACTTGTTGAAAAGAAAAGAAAAGCTATTTAATAAGGTGCTATTGGACAGACTTGAGAGTTCCATACGTAATCAAAGAGAGTTCTGGGACAATGTACATAAACTGTCCTTTAAAAGAAAACAACCAAGAAATAGCATTAATGTTGAGACCTGGTTTAATCATTTTAAATCATTATTAGAAAAAGAAACATTGGATTGTAATACGAACGAAAGCTTAGGTGAGCATGATGATGTTGATGGTTTCATGAATCGTCCAATTTCGGTGGAAGAAGTGTTATACGCTTTCAGAAAGTTGAAAAGTCGCAAAGCAGCTGGACCTGATGGCATTATTAGTGAATTATACAGAATTCTTGTGATCACGTGCTCCAGTTCTTCTTAAAATTATTTAACACACTGTTTGATAAGGGTATCTTTCCTCGAGATTGGAGTGAATCTATAGTTTTACCATTGTTTAAGAAAGGTGATGTGAATAATCCCAACAATTATAGAGGTATATCCCTTAGTGATATTAGTAGTAAATTATATAGTACAATTATTAATGTTAGATTGCAGGAATGGGTAAATGAACATAATATCACAGGTGAGCATCAAGCTGGTTTTAAAAAGGAATATTCAACTATAGAT
>CM031596.1:42599702-42612202 GCA_018398815.1 Conus ventricosus | reverse complement strand
GTGTAGTTAATACGTGTAAATGGAATATCCATGTGTCTGTGGAAAGCGTTTCGCTACCACCCGTGGCATGAAGATCCACAGAACAAAGATGGGATGTGTGAAGACTCATCTGAATGAGCAGCAGCGCACTGCATCAGCAGATAAGACGTCGGAAGACCAAGGCCAGGATTTAAACCACAGTGCCAAGGACATCCACGCTATTGGTTCAGATGAGGAATTTGCACAGGCCCTCGATGCCAGGCGCCTGAAACGAGCAAACGAAACTGAAGATGGGGAGAAACTGGATGCAAAAATCGTCCAAAGACTCGATGCACTGATAGGGAAAAGCACCCTGGAACACAAACTAGCCACATATGGGGACATTGTGTATGCCACATGTAGAAACGCCTATGGAGCAAAACTACCCAAAGAGAGAACACCTCCAAAGAAATCCAGACGCCAAGAAGAGATGGACAAGATCAGGGTCCAAAAGAAATACCTCAAGAAGCAAATGAAGACCGCACCGCCAGCTGAAAAACAAGGCTTGGAAAAAACTCTGGAAAGACCTGAAAGCAAAACACAGCGCCCTCAGCAAAGCGGAATCTACGAGGAAGAGGAAGAGCAAAAAGAAGAAGACACAAGAGCGCTTCTTCAGAGACCCCTTCCAGTTTGCCAGAACACTGTTAGAGCAGCCAAAATCTGGGACCCTAAGTGTGGACAAAGGAGTTCTTGAGCAGCATCTGAGGAAAACATACTCTGACTCACAGAGCAAAGTACCACTCGACATTCAAGGTCTGGTGTGGCCAACCAACCCTGAGGAACAGTTCAATGACAAGCTTCCAACGTTGGCGGAAATCAAGAAGGTGGTCGACAAAGCCAGAGCCAAATCATCACCAGGGCCAAACGGAATACCTTTCCAGCTGTACAAGAAATGTCCCAAGGTGCTGGAGTGGCTCCACAGGCTGCTGCGATCAGCTTGGAGAAACCAGAAGATCAGCGGCCAGTGGATGACGGCAGATGGTGTGTACATCCCCAAAGAGCGAAACTCAAGTGACATCAGCCAGTTCAGGCCAATATCACTACTGAACGTCGAAGGGAAAATCTTCTTATCTGTCATGGCAGCAAGGCTGACCAAGTACCTCATGGAAAACAAGTACTTGGATGTGTAAGTCCAGAAAGGTGGCATCCCAGGCGTAGCTGGCTGTGTAGAACACGCCACAATGATCTGGGACGCAATCCAAAGAGCAAAAACAGAAAAGAGAGACCTGGACGCAGTGTGGCTTGATCTGGCAAACGCATATGGATCTGTACCCCATGAGATGATGCAGTTGGCTCTTGAGATGTACCATGTGCCAAGAACATCTGCGACATGCTCAAGAAGTACTTCAATGGCTTCTCAATGCGGTTCTCTACCAAGGAGTACACAACAGATTGGATCAACTTGGAAGTGGGCATTGCAATGGGCTGTGCAATTTCCCCAATACTCTTCGTGTTGGCAATGAAAGTGATCTTGAAAGCAGCAACAAGCAACGCAATACAAACAGACCTTGGCGATGGATACAAGATGCCCCTCTCAAGGCCTTCATGGATGACACTACAGTGGTTTCATCAGAGAAGACGAGATACGTCACGCGCTGGAAAGGCTGGACGACGTAGTTGCCTCATCCAGAATGAAGTTCAAGCCAAAGAAATCACGGAGTCTCTCACTGAGGAAAGGAAAAGTGGCCAAATCTGTGGTCTTCGGTGTTGCCAACCAGGCCATTCCAACAGTCACAGAAGAGCTAGTCAAGAGCCTTGGAAGATGGTATTATGATACGCTGAAAGACACACAAAGAGCAAAAGAAACCAAACAGATGTCGGAAGAAGGTTTGGAGACCAATGACCAGTGTGGGCTCCCTGGCAAATACAAGGTCTGGTGTCTGCAGTACATGCTGATACTAAAGCTCCTATGGCCTCTGTTGATATACGACATCTGCACCAGCATAGTGGAGGCAATGGAAGCCAAAATCAACAAGTTCACAAGGAAATGGCTTGGTGTCCCACCCTGTCTGACTGACATAGCGCTGTACTGTCGCCAAGCAAAGCTGAAACTACCACTGAAATCCATCCTAGAAGAATATAAAGCAGGAAAGATCAGACTTCAAAGCATGCTGGAGGACTCAGGAGACAAGGTGGTAGAAGCAATCAAGCCCCAGCTGAAGACAGGCATAAAATGGAAAGTTCAAGAGGCGATGGATTCTGCAAAAGAAAGTCTCAAGATCAGAGAAATAACAGGACACACACAGACCAACAGACAAGGACTGGGGGTGACCAAAACTGAATGGTAGTCAAAGGCCAAAGGAAAAGCCAAAAGAGACATGATGACTCAGGAGATGAGAAAAGAAGAAGACCACAAAAGACTCCAAAAAGCAGTCCAGCAGAGCCAGCAAGGGCAATAGACAACGCGGGAGAATACACTCCAAAGAAGTCTCACTTGGAATGACATTTGGCACATGGCCCCTCTCAGGATCAGCTTCATTCTCAGATCTACATATGACTTTCTGCCCTCAAATGCAAACCTGGTGAAGTGGGGAAAAACAGACGATCCTGCATGTTCCTCTGCCATGAAAAACAAACAGTGGAGCATGTCCTAAGCTCATGTAAAGTAGCCCTGGCTCAAGGAAGGTACACATGGAGGCACAACCAAGTGCTCAAAGAGATTGTACAAGTAGTCTGGGCTAATACCAACACCACAAAAGGGAACATCAGGACTCCAAAAGCACCCGCAAAATTCTTCACGGCAGGAGGCGGCAAATCATGGCCAAGAACAACAGTGCCACTCGAAACATGCAGGCAAGGTCTGCTGGACGGGGCAGATGACTGTGAGTGCACTGCAAACCTCCCAGAATGGAAGAGTCACACAGAGATCATCAGCAAGAGTGGCATGAGACCAGACATAGTAGTCCACTCTCAGTCAACCAAGCAGCTGATCATGATCGAGCTCACGGTGCCATATGAGAACAGAATGGAGGCAGCTCAAATCTACAAGACTGAAAAGTATGCTGATCTGGCAAACAGCCTGAGAGAAGGCTATCAGGTCAAAGTCCTCACTGCAGAAATTGGAGCTAGGGGGTTTGTAGGAGTGTCTGCATACAGCCTCATGAAACAGCTCTCAGTTGCAGGGAGGGAAAAAACCAGAGCCCTGAAAGCAATGGCAGAAGCAGCAGAGAGGTGTTCAAGCTGGATCTGGTCAAGGAGGAACAAAAGTGAACTTCATAAGGCTTAAATTTCCTACAAATATCAGGTGTCCCTGTGGCTCAGTGGTTAGAGTGCGAGTCATTAAGTGGAAAATGAGCATGTCCAGAGGGTCATGGGTTCGAATCCCAGCCATGGCTCGTCCCAAGATGGGAAAAAAAGGGGCAGCAGAGCGACATCCGGAGTCATGAACCGGGTGTGGCCCAACCCCCTAGAGTGTCAGGAGATAAAGGCCGTCTGAGGACTCTGCTGCCACGCTCTCCACGAGTTTCTTTCTACTACTGTTCTGATTGTCCCAGCTGCATGTCCACAACATCTTCAGTTGCTAAACACTGCTTTCATATTTCTATTTTCTTTCTTTCTTTCTTTCTTTCTTTCATTTGATCCCCCTTCCTTCTTTCTTTCCTTTGGTCTTTCTGTTCTTCGTCTTCTTCTTCTTACTCCTCCCCTTCGTTTTCCTCCTCCTTCTTCTTTTTGCCTCTTCCCCCTTCCACCTCATTCTTTTCTACTTCTTCTTGTTATTCTTTGACTCAGTTTTCTCTATCGGATGCTCTCTCTCTCTCTCTCTCTCTCTCTCTCTCTCTCTCTCTCTCTCTCTCTCTCTCTCTCTCTCTCTCTCCTCTCTATCTCTCTCTCTCTCTCTCTCTCTCTCTCTTTCTTTCTCAGTGCGCGCATCTGTGTGTGTGTGTGTGTGTGTGTGTGTGTGTGTGTGTGTGTGTGAAACACACAAAGAGAGAAAGAGATAAGAAAAGGCAGAGAGAGAGAGAGAGAGAGAGAGAGAGAGAGGAGAGAGAGAGAGAGAGAGAGAGAGAGAGAGAGAGAGAGATGTGCTATCTGATTGATCGTATCCAATGCAATTAAAGGAGGGATTGCAATTCTGTCGAGGAATCGACGGATGGTGACAAACAGCCAAACAACCATAGAAACAAACAAACAAACAAGCAAACAGTCGTAGTGGTGCAATGCTTAGAATCGCGGATTCCCGGCCAGTATGCAGTGGGTTTGATTCCCCTCACAGACGGGCAATTTATTATGAGATGTTTCTTCCTTGACTAGCTCCTAGCCGGAGGTGAGTGTGTTGTGGGTAAAGATGGGAAGTCTGGAACCACACAGTTCCATTTCATCCACTCAGCGGATGCGTCTCTGAGACCGTGGCTGAAATTTCCTGACCAACACTGCAGGTGTCTGTACTTTTCGGGCCTGGTGTACGCCAGGATTTGGCACGAAAGTATGTGAACTGCATAACCGTGCTGAGCGGTCTCAGGCCGAAATGAAATTCAATATCATCGTCTCCATTGTCTCATCTTTATTATTCTCATTCTCACCGATCTGCATGAAAGGAAAAAATAAAACTCGAGATTTCTTTGGCCCTTTTTGCCCTGCTCTGGTGATGATCTTCTTTGATGTCCTGTCCAGGTCTATAGCCGTGGTGAATCGAAATGAGGTTGTGGTATTGGCCAGTTAATAGGTACTGTCATTGAATGGGCCTGGTGGCCGGGAGGGGGAGGGGGAATGGAGACACTCAATCACGCTGATTCCACGACTAAGGAATAATTATTGTCAGAAGAATCTTAAGTAGGTGGAGTACTGCACACGTTGGATCAGAATATACACCACCAAACATCACATGGATAGATAGATAGATAGATAGATGTTCAGAGCTGAGAAAAGAAGGCACACAAGCAATGCATCGATTTCTCACCAGTATTTCGGCCTTTGGCCTTCCTCAGGATACAAGACACTGGGTATGAGCCACATCAGTAGAGCGACAGCAAACCGAGTTCCACATAAACCTTCAAAGGCAACTGCATAATGTTAGAAGTGTTTAAATACGTGCTAAGCTGTAACACTTGGTCACTATGACGCACACCACCATCCCATCTCCTTCGGTAAGCACGTTCTCTCTCTCTCTCTCTCTCTCTCTCTCTCTCTCTCTCTCTCTCTCTCTCTCACGCACGCGTGTGTGCGCGCCCGCGCGTGTGTGAGTGGTGTGGTGCGGGTATAAAGAGAGAGAGAGAGAAAGACAGAGAGAGAGACACACACAGAGGTGTGTGTGTGTGGTATATATATACAATATATATATATATATATATATATATATATATATACAATATATATATATATATATATATATATATATATATATATATGAGAATGCATTTTTCAAATCCTTTTTTTTTAAAGATGTAAACTCTGTTCTCTGTGACCTCGCTGCTTAGTAGATGTGGTGTTGCGTATATATATGGACTAGTCCTTACGCAGTGAAGTCTCCTTGATGAAACGACAACTGAAGTTGAGACCGTTAGCGACTTTAGATACTGTCTATTTTAGGTCGAATGGCGAATATTACTTCCTTTTTTAAAAAAATATGACTTCGCAACATTCCTTGTATAATTGGTTTGATGTAGACCGAATTCTTTTGGTTACATTGACCAAATGATTATGATGATTTAGGGTGCTTGTTTTTTTTTTCTCCAACATTCTGTGAATACATACATACATACATACAATTTTAGTTGGATTTTAGCTTAATTCACCTACATCAGCATCCGTAGCCCATCGCACAAAATAAAATAAAATTAATGCTTCTCAAAATGAGCCTTCAGCAAGCTTATAATCTCCAATAGGGAGGAAACTCACTAACACCTAACTCCTGGTCATATACCAATATTTCGAAACCTGGTTGTTTCTCTCAGTGACCGCGGAAAGTGGTAATTTGACTCCTCTGCCTTTTCGGTTTTAAGAAGAATGCTATCCCAGAAAAGGCTGGTGTGCAATACCGTAGTATGTTTGTTGAGTTTTCAAAAAACCAACTAAAGGTGCCACCTAAGAAGCAAAAGAAAATCATGAAAGAACAAAACGAGCTACATTTTCTTGTGAAAAGTAGAAAATATAAAAAAGAAAACCTCTTAAGACACAAGTGCTGAGGGCCAGTTCTTGGAATGAATCCGCAAGGGACTAAATTACAAAAAACTAATAAATTCCAAGGATAAGTACTGAACACCATTCCAGCAACTTACAGAGTAGTATATATATATATATATATATATATATATATATTATATATATATATATATATATATATATATATACCGAACCACAAACAAAGCCCGCTCTTATGTCTTAGATTGAAGAAATAGGGGGAGATACGCATTCATATCTGCAGTGGTAGATGATTCTGCCTAACTAACAGTATGTGCTTGAGTGGGTGAATGGGGAAAAATAAAATAAATGCTTCTCAAAATGAGCCTTCAGCAAGCTTATATTCTCCAAGGGGAGAGACATCCTCCAATAGGGAGGGAAACTCACTAACATATAACTCCTGGTCATATACCGATATTTCGAAACTTGGTGGTTTCTCCTCAGTGACCGCGGAAAGTGGTAATTTGACTCCTCTGCCTTTTCAGTTATATGTTAGTGAGTTTCCCTCCCTATTGGAGGATGTCTCTCCCCCTTGGAGAATATAAGCTTGCTGAAGGCTCATTTTGAGAAGCATTTATTTTATTTTTCCCCATTCACCCACACAAAAAAAAAAAAAAAAAAAAAAAAAATAGACTACAACATATCATGGAAAATCATAAAAAGAGCAACATCATACAACAATATTTCAAAAAGATGCAATCTATGCTCCACAGAAAAATGGTTAATATTATGTAAACCACACCTAGCAACCTTGAATACAAAAGTAGAAATAGTAAACAATTGCAGGCACAAATGGAAATCTTTGTTAGCGCACGCCACCTGAACAGACCCCAACAAGAACCACAGACCACACGTGAAGCGACTCGCACGTGCAGAAATGGAATCAGGTCCCGCATGCTATAAAAGACAGATAGCGTGCCCCAAAAGAATATCCTGAGGAGAGCGAGAGGTTCGAAACAAGCTTGTTGATTTTAATACTTCATTTTTTAAAAATATTCTTAACAGATGTTGCTCCCCAAGGGGTTGAGCACCTTCAGATTTTTAAAGAACACTTTTATATTGTTCATAATTATCGCTCCTCACGTTGAGCACTGTGATCTGACAAAATCTAAAATGGAGAAAATCAACTTTAGGCAATCTACTAAAAACATACCATTTTCAAACCCACAAACTTACACTAAAAAACTGATAGAACAAACCGAGAAATTTGTGCGCAACATGAGATGGAAGGCGTTCTTCTTCCTAAACCCAAATGCAAAGAATGAAGACAAAAATACATATGGATTCAAATCATGGCGATCACCTCCGACAATAGATGAAATGAAGCCTTTCGAAGACAAAATGAAGGGACTGATAGCCAATATTAAATTCAAAAAATCAACTAACAACTTTCAAACATCTCTAGCAAATGATATAAAACAAATCCAAAATGATAAAAAGATATTCGTAAAGGCTGACAAAACTAGCAATTTTTACAAAATGGAACCAAATGAATACTCTCAACTCTTAAACAAAAACATCCAGAAAAACTACAAGAAAGCTGACAAAACTACACACAGCAACATCCGCAAAAAAGAAAAAGAGCTTGCACACCGCATGGAGTTAAGCGACAGGGTAGAGGCAACAGCAACAAAAGAAGCCTTCATAACACTCAAAGACCACAAGCCTAACTTCCAAAACAACCCAACATGTAGACTAATAAACCCATCTAAATCCGAACTGGGCAAAATAAGCAAGAGAATTCTGGAAAAGGCAATAGAAGATGTAAAATCAAACACTGAATACAACCTTTGGAAAAACAGCTATGAGGTCATACAATGGTTTAAGAAACTCAATAAACAGAGAAATACAATGTTCATTACATTTGACATAGTAGACTTCTATCCATCCATAGATGAAGAACTACTCAACAAAGCTTTGAAATTTGCCAACAAATACACAAATATAACAGAGTCAGAAATGGAGATTATTTTCCACACCAAGAAAACCTTACTCCATAGCAGAAATGAAACTTGGAATAAAAAAAAACGAGCAAAAACTCCACATTTGATGTAACCATGGGATCGTATGATGGCGCCGAAACATGTGAACTAGTCGGACTATTCATGCTATCCAACATCCAAAAACAACTTGGAAAACAGGTCGGTTTGTACAGAGATGACGGCCTCGCTGCATTAAACAATAATCCAAGAACCATTGAAAACAAGAAAAAAGAATTATGTAAAATCTTTAAAAATCACAACTTAAAAATCACAATAGAAGCAAACAAAAAAGTAGTGAATTACCTAGACATAACATTAGACCTCAATGACCACGTGTACAAACCATACAAAAAACCCAATGACATACCAATCTACGTAAATATCAAAAGCAACCACCCACCATCCATACTAAAAACAATACCCAATGGTATAAACAAGAGACTATCCAACCTGTCATGCAATGAAAACGCATTCAATGATGCAGCAACAGAATATCAAGAAGCATTACAAAAAGTGGTTACAATTACAAACTACAATACAGTCCAGATAATAACACGAACAGAAATAAGAAAAATAGGAAAAGAAAGATCATATGGTACAACCCACCATACGATGGACAAGTAAAAACAAATGTAGGAAAAGAATTCTTTAAAATCTTGGCAACATCATTTCCAAAAGAACACAAACTGTCCAAAATATTCAACAAAAATACCATCAAACTCCCATACTCATGTATGCCTAACCTTAAAAACATAATTGATTCATCTAACAAAGTGAAAAGCAACATAAAAGAGAAGGGTGCTGAAAGGACATCTTGCAACTGCACTAAAAAAGAACAGTGCCCCCTAAGCAACAAATGCCTTCACAGCAACATTGTTTACCAAGCTACGGTAACTTCAGAAAATGAAAAAGAAACATATATAGGGATCACAGAAAACACTTTCAAAACCAGATACGCAAACCACAAACAGTCATTCAAAAATGAAAAATACAAAAATCAAACAGAGCTGAGTAAATACATTTGGAGACTCAAAGATAAAAAAAAAAAAAAAAAAAAAAAAAAAAAAAATAGACTACAACATATCATGGAAAATCATAAAAAGAGCAACATCATACAACAATACTTCAAAAAGATGCAATCTATGCTCCACAGAAAAATGGTTAATATTATGTAAACCACACCTAGCAACCTTGAATACAAAAGTAGAAATAGTAAACAATTGCAGGCACAAATGGAAATCTTTGTTAGCGCACGCCACCTGAACAGACCCCAACAAGAACCACAGACCACACGTGAAGCGACTCGCACGTGCAGAAATGGAATCAGGTCCCGCATGCTATAAAAGACAGATAGCGTGCCCCAAAAGAATATCCTGAGGAGAGCGAGAGGTTCGAAACAAGCTTGTTGATTTTAATACTTCATTTTTTAAAATATTCTTAACAAAAAATATATATATATATATATATATATATATATATATATATATAAATGTGATGTAGATGTATCATTCTGATATATAATTTCGTTTGCTGCATTGACCAAGGATCATTGAGTTCGTAAATGGAAAATATTTCTGGCACTGGATGTTTGCTTGGGTGCGTGTTTATTGGTTAGAGAATTTATAGTTTTCCATGTTGATTCTGAATCTTAGCTGCAACCTATTAAATCTCGAGTTAAAGGTGCTTTTTTCTGTGCTTGAAATGTTTCTTATTTCTTGATTCAGATAACGTATTTATACCTTCATCAATATTTCTAGTTATCCATGGGAAGTTGGATTTTAGCTTAATTCACCTACATCAGCATCCGTAGCCCATCGCACAAAACGTCAGAAATCCGGAACTCTGCTAGATCAAGCAGAATGAAGCCTTGCTGAATTTGGCAAAGCAAGGATGACTAGCCTTATGCTCAATTTTGGGAATTTTAGAACCTTGTTTACACCGGCTGATAAAAACTGCTTTACAAACAGAACAGTCGCTTCCTTGGAGTGAAGATTTCAACAAGATAATGGGTTTTTTTTTAATTACATATGTGCGATCATCCAGGGTATCGGATGTGTGTGCGTGTGTGTGTGTGTGTGTGTGTGTGTGTGTGTGTGTGTGTGTGTGTGTGCGTGCGTGCGTGCGTGCGTGCGTGCGTGCGTGCGTGCGTGTGTGTGTGTGTGTGTGTGTGTGTGTGTGTGTGTATGCGTGCGTGCGTGCGTGCGTGCGTGCGTGCGTGTGTGTGTGCGTGTTTGTTTACGTCTTGATATTTGTATACACTGATATAGCGTGTTTAATCACCGTTAATTGTTCCAAATCATTGTTGACACGACTGTACGTGTCTATGACAACAATAATCACTTTAGCAAAGTAAATAAAAATCATATGTTCATCCCTATCACGCCTTCTGTCAGAGATGGATTCGGCAACACCTTGTTCTGACGATCTGCTGGCAGACAGGATCCAGCTCTTACCTTCTATATATCACCTGCTGAAGAGGAGCTACAGCACCGAAAGGCATGTCCAGGCGAGGCTGAAATAAGTTCCCTTACGGATGGGGGGGGGGGGGGGGGGGGGGGGGGGGGGGGGAGGGGCTCTTATGCATCCATGAGTGAGGTTCCTCTCCGGGGCGTTAAATAAGACTGAAAGAATCATCAGGCTCCAAAGGAAATGTGATGCTCCCAGTAGGCTATCCACACAAAAAGTATAAATCTGTTCATCATCATCATCATCATCATCATCATAATCATCATTATCATCACAATTATTGTTCGTATTATCATTATTATTATTATTGTTCGTATTATCATTATTATTATTATTGTTCGTATTATCATTATTATTATTATTATTATTATTATTATTATTATATTATTATTATTATTATTATTATTATTATTTTCTTCTTTTCTTCTTCTTCTTCTTCTTCTCATCATCATTACCAAGAGTACTTACATAGCGCCTTATCCTCGATTAGAGACCAAGCTCTAAGCGCTTTGCAATCTATGGTCTCATTTACACAACAGGCTGCCTACCCGTTGCACCTGTTAGATGCTACATTCTATCGTTTCCCGTGTTAGTCAGTCGAATATCAGTCACTCGGTTTTTCGTTCATTCTATCGATGCCTGCAATGTATATACATGTTATCCACACCAACAGCCAGACTTGGCCTTCTCTTCCGAAAGTTGGTGATGGGATTTCATGTGTGTGTAAGATGTTATGGGTGTTTCACACACGGAACTTCAGTTTATAGTCTCAAACGAAGGATTTTTTTTAATGGAGTCAGAACGAATGTTTACTCCGATGTGTAAAACAAAACAAAACAAAAATCAAAGCAAAACAAAATGCAGAAATATTAAACGGCCCTCTACCAAAACGGCCCGGTGGTGATGGGACCCCCCAACGCCAGGATAACGAGTGTGGCGTTCCTTCTCTCCTTCAAAGGCCTATATTATTTCCAAAACGTTGCGAAGTTTTTGGAGAGTGAAGGATTGATTGCATTCGTCTGTTTAACTTTACTGTCCAGTTGTTCAGAATTATATACGTATCTATCTATCTGTCTGCCTATCTGTGTATCCATCCATTTATCCATCTATCTGTCAGTCTGTCTATTTATCTATGAAGAATAATGGCAAATAAACACGGACAGTGTGGAAATTGTAGTTTGCGCCAACTTCACTCTAAAAACCAGTTGTCTTTGCAGAAATGGGCTATATTCGCCTGCTATAAAGGCAGTCTAACGATAACGTCTTTGAACAAAAGTATTGCCAACCGAAAAAAAAAAATGTTCATTCGAAAAGTTCTAGTGTCTATTCACGTGTACTTCTGTGTTCTCTCTCTCTCTCTCTCTCTCTCTCTCTCTTTCCTTGTCTGCCTTTTTTCTCTCTTTTCTTTGTCATTTTTTTTTCTGCGGGGAAGAGGAGGGAAGGGGAGGGAGGGAGGCGGTCGGGCCGGAAGTGAAAGAGGCGGTGTTTAATGTACGAGTGCTGCGCATGAAAGATAATTATGCACTCTCTCTCTCTCTCTCTCGCTCTCTCGCTCGCTCTCTATCTCTCTCTTGCTGTTCAGCTCCCAAAGAGCCACAACAAGAAACTAAGAAACAATCTCGGATTAAATTTGATTTTCAAGACGCAACGGACGACAAATTCTCCAGGACACGCAAAACCTACGCGACAGCAGTTCCGACAGTTGAGAAACAGAAAATCTCTCTCTCTCTCTCTCTCTCTCTCTCTCTCTCTCTCTCTCTCTCTCTTAGAAAACAGACGTTACAACTACTCAGTTTTGATTAGTTTGGTCCGGAGAACGGGGTGGGGCGGGGCGGAGCATGGGGCGGGGACGGGGACGGGGGATGGTCCTCACATGGAGATTCTCTAATTGATGTCCACGTGATACTGGACACGAAT
>CM031596.1:42587202-42594702 GCA_018398815.1 Conus ventricosus | reverse complement strand
GTTTTAACCTGTGGTGTCCTTTCTTTCTTTTTAATATCCTCATCCACTGTTGTTGTTGTTTTCTCACATAAGTGTTGGTCTCTTTCCCCGCAAAAACACTTCTTCATCCATCTTTCCTTTCTCATGTCTTCACCCATAATGTCTTTCCTTTCTGATAATGTTCTCATCCATCTTTCCTTTCTAATAAGACATCGTCCATATTTGCTTTCTTTTAGTGTCCTCATCCATTTGTCCTTTCTGACAATGTCCTCATCCATCTTTCCTTTCTCATTATGTTCTCATCCATCTTTCCTTCCTCATTATGTCCTCATCCATCTTTTCTTCCTCATTATGCTCTCATTCATCTTTCCTTCCTCATTATGTTCTCATCCATCTTTTCTTCCTCATTATGTCCTCATCCATCTTTCCTTCCTCATTATGTCCTCATCCATCTTTCCTTCCTCATGTTCTCATCCATCCTTCCTTCCTCATTATGTTCTCATCCATCTTTCCTTCCTCATTATGTCCTCATCCATCTTTCCTTCCTCATTATGTTCTCATCCATCTTTCCTTCCTCATTATGTTCTCATCCATCGTTTCTTCCTCATTATGTCCTCATCCATCTTTCCTTCCTCATTATGTCCTCATCCATCTTTCCTTCCTAATGTTCTCATCCATCGTTTCTTCCTCATTATGTCCTCATCCATCTTTTCTTCCTCATTATGTCCTCATCCATCGTTTCTTCCTCATTATGTCCTCATCCATCTTTTCTTCCTCATGTCTTCATCCATCTTTCCTTCCTCATTATGTCCTCATCCATCTTTCCTTCCTCATTATGTTCTCATCCATCTTTCCTTCCTCATTATGTCATCCATCTTTCCTTCCTCATTATGTTCTCATCCATCTTTCCTTCCTCATTATGTTCTCATCCATCGTTTCTTCATCATTATGTTCTCATCCATCTTTCCTTCCTCATTATGTCCTCATCCATCTTTCCTTCCTCATTATGTCCTCATCCATCTTTCCTTCCTCATTATGTTCTAATCCATCTTTCCTTCTTCATTGTGTCCTCATCCATTCTTTCCTTCCTCATTATTTCTGATCCATCGTTTCTTCCTCATTATGTCCTCATCCATCTTTCTTTCCTCATTATGTCCTCATCCATCTTTCCTTCCTAATGTTCTCATCCATCTTTCCTTCCTCATGTTCTCATCCATCTTTCCTTCCTCATTATGTTCTCATCCATCTTTCCTTATTGTGTCCTAATCCATCTTTCCTTTCTCATTATGTTCTCATCCATCTTTCCTTCTTCATTATGTCCTCATCCATCTTTCCTTTCTCATTATGTCCTCATCCATCTTTCCTTCCTCATTATGTTCTCATCCATCTTTCCTTCCTCATTGTGTCCTCGTCCATCTTTCCTCATTATGTTCTCATCCATCTTTCCTTCCTCATTGTGTCCTCATCCATCTTTCCTTCATTATGTCCTCATCCATCTTTCCTTCCTCATTATGTCATCATCTATTCTTTGTTTCCCTTCCTCATTATGTTCTCATCCATCTTTCCTTCTCATTGTGTTCTCATCCATCTTTCCTTTCTCATTGTGTCCTCATCCATCTTTCCTTCCTAATTGTTCTCATTCATCCATCTTTCCTTCCTCATTATGTTCTCATCCATCTTGTCTTCCTCATTATTCCTCATCCCATCACTTTCCTTTCCATTATGTCTTCATTCATCTTTCTTCTTGTTCCTCATTATGTTCTCATCCATCTTTCCTTCCTCATGTCCTCATCCATTCTTTCCTTTATCTCATTTGTTTCTCATGCTCATCTTTCCTTCTCATTATGTCTCATCCATCTTTTCTTCCTCATTATGTCTTCATCCATCTTTCCTTCTCATAATGTCCTCATCCATCTTCCTTTCTTATAATGTCCTCACCCATATTTCCTTTCTCATAATGTCCTCATCCATCTTTCCTTTCTCATTATGTCCTCATCCATCTTTCCTTTCTCATTATATCCTTTCCATCTATTTTCCTTCCTCATGTCCTCATCCATCTTTCCTTTCTCATAATGTCCTCATCCATCTTTCCTTTCTCATTATGTCCTATCCATCTTTCCTTTCTCATTATGTCCTCATCCATCTTTCCTTTCTCATTATGTCCTCATCATCTTTCCTTTCTCATTATATCTCATCATCTTCCTTCCTCATGTCCTCATCCATCTTTCCTTCCATTATGTCCTCATCCATCTTTCCTTTCTCACTATGTCATCCATCTTTCCTTCCTCATGTCCTCATTCCATCTTTCCTTTCTCATTATGTCCTCATCCATCTTTCCTTCCTCATGTCCTTATCCATCTTTCCTTTCTCATGTCCTCATCCATCTTTCCTTCCTCATGTCCTTATCCTATCTATTCCTTTTCTCTTTATGATCCTCATCCATCTTTCCTACTCTATGTCCTCATCCATCTTTCCTTTCTTATTTTGTCCTCATCCATCTTTTCTTCCTCATGTCTTCATCCGTCTTTCTTTCTCATATGTCCTCATCCATCTTTCCTTTCTCATATGTCCTCAACCATCTTGCCTTTCTCGTAATGTCATCCATTTTTTTTTCCTCATGATGCTCACTCCATGCTTCCTACTCGTGTTCCCTCATCCCATCTTCCTTCTCTGATAATGTTCCTATCCTCATTTTTCTTTCTTTTTTTTTTACTTTTGATAATGTCCTCACCATCTTTCCTTTCTCACGATGTCCTCATCCTATTCCATTTCTGATGATCCTCATCCATCTTCCTTTTTAAAGTCTTATCTGTCTTTCTTTACTTACACGAATATACTCATTTGTTTTTCATGCACTCATCATCTGTCCTTTCTCTATGTCCTTATCGTCATTTTTCATATGTCTTCATCTTTCTTTCCATGATTTCTTCATCGTCTCTCCGTATTGCTTTAACCATCTTTCCTTTTCACGATGTCCTCATTTCGACTCTTCAAAACTCATTCATCTTCCTTCTTTATAAGTCTTAATGTTCTCATCATCTTTCCTTTCTCGTGAGGTCCCATCTATTTTCCTTCCACTGTGACTCATCACCTCTTTCCTTTATGTCATGTCTTTATTCACACATGCCTTTATCATAATGTACTCATTCACTTTTCTTTCTCATTGTTTCCTGATTATCTTCATACCTCATTGCGTTTCCATCCATCTTTCCTTTCTCACAGTTTCCTCATCCATCTTTTCTTTCTCATAATTTCCTCGGATACTTTTCTTCCTCTTAATGTCTGCGTCCATCTTTCCTTTCCTGTGATATCCACGTCCCTGTTTTCATTCTCTGGGCGTCCACACCAGTCTTTCCTTTATCATGATGTCGAACGTAATCTGTTCTCTCTAAAGATGTCCACATCCATGCTTCCGTCTTCATGATGTCGACACCCATATGCCATTTTTTTATGATGTCCTCATTAATCTTTCCTTTCTCACGATGTCCACAACCCATCTCTCCTTTCTCACAAAGTCAGCACCCATCTTTTGTTTCTCACGATGCCCATATCCATCATTTATTTCTCAGTATGTCACACCTATCTTTCCTTTCTCATGATGTCCACACTCATCATTCCTTTCTCATGATGTCCACACCTATTCCTTTCTCGTGATGTCCACACATCGTCATTCCTTTCTCATATGTCCACACTCACCATTCCTTTCTCATTATGTCCACGCTCATCATTTCTCTCTTATTATGTCCACACTCATCATTTCTTTCATTATGTCCACACTCATTCCTTTCTCATAATGTCCGCATGCGTAATTCCTTTCTCATTCTGGCCCACACCCATAATTTCTCATAATATCCACAGTCATCATTTCCTTTCTTATGAAATCCACTCTCATCATTCCTTTCTCAAGATGTCCACAGATCATCATTCCTTTCTCAATATGTCCACACCCACCATTCCCAATTCAGGCCTGTCCACTTTTTTGAATAGTTGAGATAGGTACATTGGCCTTATAAGGGCTGTCTACTTATTATAGTTGTTTGGCTAGGTACATTCAGGCGTGATGTCCACAAGCACCATAAATTATGTGACAGATAAGAATAACCGTTTCAGACTGCATATGTGTGGGCTGGGGAAGGTGGAACACGGGAAAGCAGGAGAACAACGCATTGAAATGGGCAATAACATGAACAGTTTTAATATCGGTCGGAGCTTCAACTACGAATGCGGTGCGTCACTGCTGGGTCAACCAGACATGTTATTTTTGGTGTAGGATATCCGTTCATACCTGGCAAATGTTATTTTTGGTGTAGGATATCCATTCATATCTGGCACCATGTTATCTTCGGTGCAGGATATTCGTTCATGTCTGGTATTATGATGTTTTCGGTGTAGGATATCCGTTCATATCTGGCACTATGTTGTTTTTTGCTGTATGATATTTGTATATTATCTTGCATCGTGCTATTTTTGGTCTAGGAAATCCGTTCATGACTCGCGCCTCGTTATCGGTGTAGGATATCCTCTCGTACCTGGCATCATGTTATTTTCGGTGTAGGAAATCCGTTCGTATCTGGCATGTTATTTTCGGTGTAGGAAATCCTCTCGTATCTGGCATGTTATTTTCGGTGTAGGAAATCCGTTCGTATCTGCATCATGTTATTTTCGGTGTAGGATATCCTCTCGTATCTGGCATCATGTATTTTCGGGTAGGAAATCCGTTCGTATCTGGCATCATGTTATTTTCGGTGTAGGAAATCCGTTCGTATCTGGCATCATGTTATTTTCGGTGTAGGAAATCCGTTCGTATCTGGCATCATGTTATTTTCGGTGTAGGATATCCGTTCGTATCTGGCATCATGTTATTTTCGGTGTAGGATATCCGTTCGTATCTGGCAACATATTATTTTCGGTGTAGGATATTCGTTCATATCTGGCACCATGTTATTTCTGCTGTATGATATTTGTATATTATCTTACATCGTGTTATTTTTGGTCTAGGAAATCGTTCATGACTCGCAGCTTTCGTATCTGTATGATGTAGGCTGTCTGTGCACACCGGCATCTTGTTACCTTCTATGTAACACGTAGAGTATCCACGCACACCTATCGCCATGTGTTTTTTCTCTCTCCTATAGTATGTAAGCTGGCATGCATGATATTTTTGCCATAAGACATAAGATTTCGTGCATTCCTTGAATTCTTTTTTCATGTCTCTCGGTGCTATGATTCACGATGAATGATTTTTTTTTTTTTTGTACCTGATCCTGTTTCCGCTTCCTACCCCACGCTCTCCACTCTCTCCTGCCTCTTCCTTTTTCTTTCTTTCTTTCTTTTTTTTTTTTTTTTAGAGTAAAACCGCACTAACTGGAAAACATGTTTAGTCTGTTTTGTTTTCTTTTCACAAAATGTGAAGCAGGTATGGGTATGGACTGAGTTATTCAGCAATGTAAACAGACATAATGCAAACGCGTTGCATCCCACAAAGCATTAAAGTCAATTTCACAATTAAATTGAACCCTTTTCTGTTCGTTTGAAGAGTTTCAAATTCGATTCTGAGAGGGTTCGATATGGTTTAGATGAAATGAGGTTTGAAGGGAGGTCAGTAAAATCAGATGATGACTACATTCTGAAAGGATTATGCTACCTTTTCACTAGTTGTTCCGTGCGATCCTGAGATAATGTTTTCTTTATTGGTTGTTTTGAAAGTTTCAGAACGGGTGATAGAAAACGTAATTTTCAAATGAGGTCAAGAGTATTTAATAGTGACTACATTATTGACAAGTTTCCGTATGATTAATATGAAATAAAATTTGAATGGGGATGGGATGGGGATGGGAGAGAGAGTATTGACCTATATTCTTACAAGCTTCAACATGATACATATTAAATGAAATTTTAAACAAGTTCAGTGGAGTTAAATAGTGACTAAATTCTGACAAGTTTGAGTATAGTCGCGTCGGTATGATGTCACATCTAAAACGAGGTGTTGAGAATTCTGACATCTGTCAGCAGGCTTATCTACAAAATTAGAATTAGTACAGAATTTGAGTGGTGTTAACAAGTTTCAGTGCAGAGAGAGGTCAGGAGATTAGTAATAAACAAGCTAGCGGTGTGACACGCTGAAGTGAATAATCAAATATGCAGACGACCACACTGAACACTTTCCTCGGTTTAACGACGGTCAAGGGCTGATAAGACAGAACGTATGCTTATAACTAGTATCAGGTTAACCTAAAAAAGAGGAAAAAAATATCACCTTCCTTTTGTTTGCATTTGTAGGGCATAGCATCAAGGCTGCTATAACTTTGAATCCCTCCTCGGGTATCTTAAAAGAGCTATCATAATGGCAATCGTTTTGATCGGATAGGTAGCTTGTAAACGCTTACACGCACGCACGCACGCACGCACGCACGCACGCACGCACGCACGCGCGCGCGCGCTCGCGCACACAAACACATGCACTCACCCACGCGCGTGAGAGAGAGAGAGAGAGAGAGGAGAGAGAGAGAGAGAGAGAGACGGACGGACGGACAGAACGGGGGGAGTCAGACGGACAGACAGACATACAGACAGACGGAGAGAGCGAGAGAGAGAGAGAGAGGGGAGAGAGAGAGAGAGAGAGAGAGAGAGAGAGAGACGGACGGACGGACAGACGGGGGGAGAGAGACAGACAGACATACAGACGGACGGAGAGAGAGAGAGAGAGAGAGAGAGAGAGAGAGAGAGAGGACAGACAGACGGACGGACAGACTGGGGAGACAGACAGACAGACAGACGGACGGGGGGGGGGGGGGGGGGGGGGGGAGAGAGAGAGAGAGAGATACAGACGGACGGACGGACAGACGGGGGGAGACAGACAGGCAGACATACGGACGGAGAGAGAGAGAGAGGAGAGAGAGGAGAGAGGAGAGAGAGAGAGAGAGGAGGGACGGACGGACAGACTGGGGGAGAGAGACAGACAGACATACAGACGGATGGGGGAAGAGAGAGAGAGAGAGAGAGAGAGAGAGAGAGAGAGAGAGAGAGAGAGAGAGAGAGAGATACAGACGGACGGACGGACAGACGGGGGGGAGACAGACAGACACAGACAGACGGACGGGGAGAGAGAGAGAGAGAGAGAGAGAGGAGAGAGAGAGAGAGAGAGAGAGAGAGGAGAGAGAGAGAGAGAGATTCTATTTCAGCCCCGTGGTTTTCTTTTCCTCACTTATTCTCACGATTCATCATCAAACCCGACTTCCTGCCCTTTGAGACAAGTTCCAACAATCAACCCCCCACCGACGGACGTCCGCCCGGACCTCGGGCACCGGGATCACCCCGACGTCATCAGACGGTGGTTCCAAGCACCCTCCCATTGAATGTCCCCCCTCTTTCGACTTAAGACTGGGGTCAGCAGAGGGTGCCATCTCCTTGGTTCTAGACATAAGTGATCCTCCGCCACCAAAATAATGTCAAGCCACAGGTGCTTAAAAAAAAAAAAAGCAACGACGTAGTCAGATGGTATCAAATACGCCTAAACACTCG
>CM031596.1:42559702-42582202 GCA_018398815.1 Conus ventricosus | reverse complement strand
ACGCACGCACGCACACACACACACACACACACACACACACACACACACACACACACACACACACACACACATTTAGGCACACACACACACACACACACACACACACCACAACACACACACACACAGTCACTCACACACGCGCACACACATGCACGCAAACACACACACACACAAATGCTCACTCGCACACACTCATTCACTCACTCACACACACGCATGCATGTATGAACGCACACACGCAAGTATTCACACACTAACGCAAGTATAGACATATAGAAAGGATCACACACAAACGCAAGTATAGACATATAGAAAGGGATGGGCAGGGATTGTATGGTAGGAATGAGAGTTAATGGTGAGGGAGGATGGGGGGGAAGTGAGAGATAAGATTTTTCAGGTTTCAGTTGAATGTAATGTGAGTCTATACAACAGTACCATTTGTATGTGAAATTCATAAATGTGTTTTCCACTACCTTATTGTAAGCACAAGATGCATTTTAAAAATGATGGAGTTAGGGGAGAGGGTGTTGTCGGGTATCTTTGGAGGCACCAGTGTGAGCTTGAACTCATTTCTGTTTTTTTTTTTTTTTAAGGTCTTGACTGACCGCCCCATGTTTTTATTTCACATAAGCTCACTGCTGCCTTTTCTTTCTTTAATTCTGGTAGGCTTCTGTTAGGATTTTAAAGCAGTGAGTGGGAATTCAGGTGAATTGTGAGTGAGAGATGATCAGTCTTAGAATATAAATGCTGTGCTTTGGGCTGTCATTTAGTGGGCCCTTGGTTTTTTATGCTTGACAAAGGTTTTACCAATAAACCGAAAATTTGCAATATGCTTATTGGGTGTTGGTGGTTTTTACTGTTCAACACACACAGACACAGACACACACACATACACACACGTGCGCGCGCGCGTACGCACGCACGCACGCATGCACGCACGCACGCACACACACACACACACACACAGAGTTTCCTGACCGTTTTTTTCCGTTCCATGTGCTGTGTTCACTTCTTGCATGACATTTTTGCTTAAGGGTTAACATACGGTTAGCTCCCTGTACCACAGGTCAGTCTAAGTGCCCCCTCATTCACTGTTTCATTTCTGGAGGTAGTCAGCACTGTACGTTTTTCTTTTCTTTTTCAGTGACCAAGTTTCTGCACCTGGTTAAATTAGCCTGTGTTTCTGAGTTCTTCGGGTTTTGTGCTGTTCGCTCTTTCTGAGTGTAACCAAGGTGCAGCTCAATGTTTTTTCGTTGCCGTTACGTGAAACACTTCGCTTGTGGTACCGCTCTTAGTGTGTTTCAGTTTTTCATTGCTGCAATTTCTTTTCTCATACCGCTGATAGCATTCAACGATATTTCGTTGCTGATATTTCTTCTTCCGTCCAACTAGTGTTAAAGCTGATTCAGCGTAGACCCAGTACAGAGAAGTGACAGAAGTTCGGTATGAGGTCATAATTCACGTTGAGCTTCGACACTCGCCAAGGTGATAGGGCAGACGTGCTAACCGCAACAGGAAGGCCGGTCGGAAGGGCGGGGAATGAGGGGAAGAGAGTAATGGTGGAGGGTTTATGCATCACTACACCAATACCGGAAGAATATCAACACATGAAGCCGTAGGCAGTATGGGAACTCGTCTTACAACGGCCTGGGTGCTTTACCTTGACCATACTATTTAATGGGATGGGTATAGGTATTGATGGATAAGGGTGGGGGTAAGATTCTTAAGCAGCTATGCTGATTCATATCGATTAAAGAAATCTTGCCCTTTTTATTAATTATTTTGATCCATGCGAGTTTCGGACTCGATATCGACTGGCATTTGTTTTTCTTTTTATAAAGGCTTAAGGCCCCTATATGGTTTACGTCTGATCCACTCAAAATATATCGGTTTAGAGCGACACCGCTTATAACTGTTTATAAATATCACTCTTTTGCCCCTATTCCCACTCATGTAGGATTTTCTGATGCACATCACACCACTTTTTTTTAAACTTACTTTCCTGTGCTTCTCACTTGCATTCTTTCACTTCAGGGTATTGTACTTCTCAGTCCAGTTTTCTCTCCACTTTCTACGTTTTAAATTCACTCCTTGATTTCCAGAGATCCTGCACTTTACCGTATAAAGATGTTGTGGACATGCTGGGAGGATTGGACACACAACCACCAGTTTCCATCTCTGTCCAGGAGATTCTCGCTTTTCCACTGCAGTTGTCTTCTTTAAATATTTAATGAATTTGAGCCGAGACCCTTCAGCTTTTCTCCCCTCCTTTTATTTTTTAGCCCTTCCATTACCGTCCATACCCCTGTTACACGTTATTCATAATTCCATATTCCCCATTCTCTTATGTCATATTTGGTCTTTTCCCACTAACCTCCAATCTTTGAAGTCATGCAGTCTCTAACTCCTCCCTTTTCTTTCTTCTCTGCCACAAACCGATGATAAATTGTGCTCGCAATGTGGGGACAGTGTGGTGACCTCCCCCTCTCTCTATGCGTGCGAGAATGCGTTTACGGTGCTGACATATTCTTCTGCTCTGCTGCGAACTTACGATAAAGTCATTTCCATTGTTACCCCTTTAATTTTTCTTTCGGCGGTTTTGAACAGTAGAATGGACGTACCACATTCAACTCATCCAGTTCTCCTCTTCGTATCCCGCCCGTCATTTATCATTCTTATGTTCTTCTCCCATCTATCGTTCATGCTCTAAAACTCCTTTCCTCCTCCAGAGCATCATTCATCAGCTTCACGTTGTCTTCTACTCTCATCCGTTGATCTTCGTTCTACTTTTCGTCACTCGTCCATCATTTATCCTTCTCACGTCCCCAGTTCCTGTTCCGCCTCTCGGTTATCATCATCGTGTTCTCTTCTCCTCATCTTGTTCTTCATTCACTATTGTCATGTTCTGCCCCCGTCTTACACTCAGCATTTTTATGTTCTCTTCGTGTTATCGTGTCAGCCATGCATTATCAACGCATTCGCGGCCTCTCATTTCGTCTCATTCTGTGCTGATTGTGCCCACTGCTACTCTTGTCGCTGTCCTGTTTTTATAAAGGCCACCATTCTCTCGCTCTTCTCGTTCCTTTGCTTTCCTCGTCCGCCTTTCGTTCATAAGCTTCGCACCAGCCTTCCGTCTATCATTTACCTTTCCTGTGTTTTTCTCTTTCTCGCCAGTCCATCATTCAGCATTCTCGCATCTCCCCCCCCCCCCCCCCCCCCCCCCCCCCCCCCTCAAGTACCCCCAGTCCAGTGTTCATCATTCGTTTGTGGAGGAGTGACAGGACAGGGGAAAAGATGGGGATGGAGAGGTGTCGAGAAAAGGGGGCGGGGAGAGTATGTGCATGTGATTAATCAAATAAAATGCGTTTCTGTTGTTTGACGAATTTTACTGTCTTTGAATGACCTTGAAAAACATGGCTTAACCATATTTTTTTCTTGATTTTTTTTTTGGCACAATGCTGGGAATACGGCTTAACTTCGTGTTAGTCGCAATGTTTTCTCTCTCTCTCTCTCTCTCTCTCTCTCTCTCTCTCTCTCTCTCTCTCTCTCTCTCTCTCCTCTCTCTCTCTCTCTCTCTCTCTGTACTTACACCCTTTCTTCTGTGTTTACTATTCTTCTTCATTGATGCTTTAATGTTTCATGGCATTGACTGTGAAGGTCATGTAGCATGCTTTCACTATTTTCTGTTGTGCAACGAATATACATTGTCGTCTTTATCATTAAATGCTTACAATAACTTACAATTTGCAAAACTGTTATAAAATGTAAAGATCGGTGGAATCGGTGAAGTCTTGTGTCAGCATTTTTTTTTTCAATCTGGAGAACCTGAATGTGTAAGAGTCGGCAAAGTCCAGTCATCTTTTCAGAATATCTATGCTCTTCAATGTGTCATCATTACTTCTGTGTGTGTGCTACTCCTACTTATGACCTACCTTAGGTACCACCAAAGACAGGCACATGCTATGATATTCAGACGATATGTCCATCTAGACAAATACAAATCCAAGAAGATGCGGGTTATAAATCATGCACAAAATATTTATGAACTGGAGATAGATACATTAAACATGTACACGGAATGAAATGGGCTTGCATATTCGGGAGAGAAAACACTAACAACGAGTTTTTAACGGGGAGAATCCGACATCATTGCTACAACATCAAGTATTATATGACAAAACTTTTGAACATTTTCAAGACGAAAGTTTTGGATACTCACTAGTTATTACATTGGAAGTTTCATACTGAGAATTTGATAATTACAGCAAGGAAAAAGTCAAAATGTTTGACAGCAATTGATGCTGAACCATGCGATCAAGATACAACAACAACAATATACCTCCGTTACCACAGTCACCAACCTCGCCCAGCTTATGAATAAGAACTTTATTTATTAACCCTGCACAGCTTGTTGAATAAGATACAATCTACAGACAGTGGAGCTATTGAATTATGCGATACATACAAATATATTGAATTCATACCATGAGGCTGGCTAACTTGTCTCTTTCAGACTAAGGTAAGCTGTCACAAGCTAATCGTTTTTATTCCGAGTCTTTTGCAGAGACAAACAAAATATTCTTAGACTCTGGCAACGAGTATTTGAAAAGAGCTAGATACGCGCTGTCTCTCCCAGCCAGTAAGAAATTATACAAATATAATTTGTTTCATCATGTCCAACAGTGCCTGTCATGCCTCACTGAGAGAACCGACAGGTCAAATTTGATAATGATTATATTGTTCTGACGACAGGTGAAAACACTGACATTTTATTATTTGAGGAAGATGATAACGTAAACGTTTTATATTCTGAGACTTAAGAACATACTTAAGCCGTGTGTCTATGTCATTGTTTTTAATGTAAACAGATGGTTCAATCCTAGAGTCAAGCACACGTTCTGGATTAACACAAAAAACAAACATTTAAAAGTACAAAAATAATTTTGTCTTAGTATCACTAATGTCCAACTTCTTTTTCCTAGGTCCGTGTGAAGTCGCTGGGGCATCGCACTGAACAACTGTTGACCAGATTCCTCCAATTCTGTCGGTTGTGTTCCGAGGCCTCGGGCTCTTCAGACGGTTTCCCTGTCCATTCTGCAATGTTGGCAGTCAATGTTTTCTGTGTTTTCCTTGGTCTAGCTCCTTCAACACTTTCCTGGATAATTATTTTGGTGAGGCCGTTGGATCTTCATGGCAATGCCAACTTAGTTTCTTTGCTTTGCTGGTGTCAGCAACTCTTTGTATGGTCCGATGTGTTGTTTGATGGTCTGACGCACTTGTTCAGTGGTGAAATTATCAGCATATCTGTTGTTGTTGTTGTTGTCGTACCCTGGCTAAAAGACTCCAGGGATCATCCGAACAGCCGAAGTATTTGAACACTATGGCACAAATGCATCAGCTGGGGATGAGAACATTACGTGTGTGACCGTTTTTGATTACCCGCCACATGGGCAGCCACACTCCGACTTCGGGGGATTTGGGAGACTGATAATGTTATGCTAGGAGCTTGTCACGACTGAAGACAATCCCCACATAACTATGCAGAGCATAACAACATTTTGATGTAGCCTTGGTGTTCTGGCCTATGTCAATTGGTCTGACACAGCCTTAAGCCAAGGCGAATCAGCATATCTGATGTGTAGTATCTTACAGTGCTATCTCATTTCTATGATTGGGTTCTTTCCTTCCAGGTCCATGTCGCGTCTGTATATGGGAAAATGAAATACACCTGTACTCCAGGACAGGGGAAATCGTGATGGTATTGCCTAAGTGAACTAAGTTGATGTATTAGGTTTAGCACACCAAGGTTAACTCTGCACTCATACAGGCATATGCGCACTCATGCACCCACCAACCATTAACCTCTCTCTGGGAATGGGATGTCACGCATTTCTTTCTCTCCTGACACGACTGAGAAAAAGAAATAGTTTCTACTCTACTCATAATTACACATGAAAAAAATCGATTACACAAAAAAGGAATATAATCAAAATATAAGAGATCAATACTTCCTAATCCGGGTTTTATACTAAAAAGGCTACTTACCTGGGCAGATTTACACACGCACACACACGCACACACACACACACACACACACACACACACACACACACACACACACACACACACACACACACACACACACACGCTTGCACACCACACCATAGTTCTTGGACAGGTCACTTCAAATTTGCTTCAGCACTGGATGACAGTGACGTCTTGGGTTGTCCATGGTCGTCTCTACGGGCTCCTGTTTGACGTTGCAATCTTCTTTTTCTTGTTAACCCACTTCTGGGTTTCGATTTCGGTCTTTTTTTTCTCAGCTTGTCTCTGACTGCCCTGCGTGAAAGACTTTGCTTCCACTTCTGTCGCCAAGACCATGGTCCTTTTGACCCTATCTATCCTCACCTCTCTCTCTCTCTCTCTCTCTCTCTCTCTCTCTCTCTCTCTCTCTCTCTCTCTCTCTCTCTCTGTTGGTGTTCTTCTCTCGTGGTGGTGTTCTTCGTTCAGTTAATATAGGGATGGAAACAGTCTCCTGTAGTACATGCCTTTGTCCATGTTGCTTCTCTACCACTTTGTTTACATCTGCAATGAATTCCTCTCTAGCTGCATTCTTCCACATATCAGCATTTACACACATCCCTAAAAATAGCTTAGCCAATAGCCACTTCACACCAAATGGACATAAAAAAATTTCCAACAACTTCGGAGCCACTTTCACACAGTAATTATCCAATAGAAAGCTTTGACAACGTCGTCCACATGCATTCAGCCAGCCTTCAACACGGTGCCCTACAGCAATGCCGAATGAACAAGCATAAGACTTGTTCTTCAGTGTGATGCGCTCGGTCTGGTTTCTAAGCAACCTCAGCTGACTGAGCCTTTAGCACTCACTTGGGACTCCGAGGACCTGGTGGATAAATTTGTCTCCCTTTCGCTGTCAGGAAGGTTCGCCTTGAATGCCAGCTATCACCTAACGATCAGTTACCTGACCACTTCAGCCTCCTTCATACATTTTGAACATCTGTGCTAGAATAGAGCACTACTGCTAATCGGCCACTTACACATTTCACCACCACATTCGAAATTCTTTTCCTCTAGGCGCTCAAGCCCGTTTGTGAGAGATTCGCTACCTTGACACCTGTGCACGCAGGAGCGAGATTTGTACTTCACTGGCTTTCCACACAGGGTTCAGTCTGTACAGAACTGATGTCTCTACTGCTCTTGAGAGGATATCTGATTTAAATTTTCCCATCGCTGAAAATAAATCCCAGACATATGAACTGTTTAACAGTTCCTAGCTGAAACAAATACCAGATGTAGGAACTGTTTAACAGTTCTTATATTCTATGCATGGTTATATCAGTACTGGAGGTGGTGTTGTGGCTGGATATTAGCAAGGTTTTTCTCGGTGTTGATATCCATACTGTCTCGTAGATGTTTCATTCAGAGTTTTAACAATCTCGGTGAGTTCTTCTTCAGTGCCCGCCAGGTCATCAACGTTACCTACAAAGTGAAAGTTCATGAACATTCTTCTTGCAGTGCTGACTGTATTGCCATGCTTTTCATCAAGTGGTTGTACTCATGATTCGTTCCAGCATTGTTAAAAAGTATTGAAGAGAAAGGGGTCCTGACGAAGCCTAATGATATGTGGAACCACTTTCCAGTCGCGCCCGTAGTGAGTAATGTGCTGGTCACTTTGGCGTATAAATGCTGGATGTTGTTAACTTTGTCCTGAGATCAAATTTCAAGAACAACGGCCTAAAGCTCCTCTCGTCAGACTGTCAAATACGTCTTTGAAGTCTCTGAAGACATGATAGAACTCCTGGTGTTGCGCTGTGTTTTGGTGAAGGGTTAAAGATCTGTTCTATGACACTTTAGTCTTTCAGATACAGCGGTTTCTATCTGCAACTACATTGTGGATCTTGCGGTTGTTCTGGCAGTGTTGAGGATTTCCTCTCTTTAGAAGTGTGGCGATTAGTGATCGAGTCTCTTTGGCGTTAGCCACTCTCTAGTGTGCCAGATTTTGTTGCAGATGGCAGTTGATATATCAGTTACTGCTTTTCCTCCATACTCAAGTGCTCTGCAGGGTTGTTGTCAATGCTTGCAGCCTTGCCATGTTTCAGCGACTTCACTCCTGCTACGAGTTCTTCGACAGAGTGTTGGAAAGTCACCTCTATTTGATGAATCCCGAACTGTTGACATTCTTGGACCTTTTTTGCTCAGTGTTGCAGAGCTCAAAGCAAAGTTCCTCTATCTTCTTATGATGTGTTCTTTCTGTATGAGACAGCAAATGTCTTTGTCCTGGGTGGTGCCGACTAATTTGCGTTGGTCAATTTTTTCACAGGCTTTTTTCGTGTCTGTTATCCAGGTCTTTTTGAGGGTTGTCGCACTCATTTTTCATCCCGTCTGATATCATGCGCATGTTCTTCTCTGCTCATCTGTCCATTATTCATTTTCATCACATTTTCGCTTCATATTCCTCCTCGTCATTCATCACATTTGCGTTCTCCTTTTCTATCCAGTCTGCCATTCACAGTCACCACGTTCTCCTGTTCACATTACGTCCGTCATTTGTCATTCTTAATGTTCTGCTGTTAATAATTCTCGAGTTTGCTCAATCGGTCTTCAGTCTCACGATCTTTTCTTTTTGTCATGTCCCAGGCCCATCATTCATTTATCGTTCTGGCATTCTCTTCTACCCTTCTGGTCTGTCACTGATATTTTTTTCTGTCCCAACTTCTGTGCCACCTCAGTGGCAGTGCACCCACGCCGCTCATTCCGACATCCTGTCCACACATAGCCCGGTCGGCCCCGCCGCAGCCCCGGCACCGGCAATCCACAGGGAGCAGTCAAGTCATCAAGAGGCAACCCACGGGAGGAGACACTGCACTGCTGCCGAGTCACTTCGGTGGTGTTCAGTGGCGCCTGTTCTGATCTAACATACGCAGGACACCACCTACTAAGCCCCCTACTGACCACAATAATTGCTTAGTCGCGGAGCTGGCACAAGTGAGCTCTCCCTCCGGAGGGCGCCACCACGTCCGTCCATCGACAGCCCCCATGGACTCGCCGATACCGGTGACCCCGACGGAAACAAACCAAGGCCACAGACGTGGCGAGGACATCGAAACTGAGGTCACCGTGAGAGCAGGGCATGAAGGGCCACAGAATTTGAAACTTTGTTTTATGTTGATTGATGAGAATGAGGAACTATAATTGATTCTTCTCCAGTCGTTGTTGTCGTCCCCTCTTGAGCGTCATTATTCATTGCCACGTTCTTCTCGTTTTCTCCAGTCTACAATTCATCGGTTTTATGTTTTGCACATCCGTTCCTGTCAATCATTCCTCCTCATGTTTTGCTCATGTCTTGTCCATCATTCATCATTCTTGAGGTGTCTTCCTCTGTCTCGTTCCTCCTCCTCCTCCTCCTCATCATCATCATCACCATCACCATCAACATCATCATCATGTCTCTCACTCGCTTACTCTCAGAGAGAGAGAGAGAGAGAGAGAGAGAGAGAGAGAGAGAGAGAATGTGAGGAAGACGATGACAATTACAGTGACGACATTTTATTGTCCATTCATCAAATAAGCCCATTAGACAAGGAGGCATGTTTGAACATAACTCGGTAAAATCCATTGCTCATCTCACCCCTTCTGGAATACACAGATGGACAACAAACGTTTCCAGATCCGCCCAAACCTAGGAGTGCCTCTCATCTACCTTTGGTGGTCGCAGAGAAGAAAGTGTTATGTCGGCTGCACACTGGCCATTTGTTTTTAACTCATTACCTTTTAAAGAGTGAAGAAGCTTCTGGTGCTTTTCATGTCATGTACCACTCACAGTGAAACATATTCTTTTAGAGTGTTGGGACTTGCATGATGTGAGATCTAAACATTTTTACAGCAGACTCCACACAAAAAAACAACCTTGTTCAGATGTGTCCCAGCAGATGTGATCTTTGAATTTCTGAAAGAGATTAACATTTTTCATCTGATCTGAGATTTGACAGGAGAAAGATCTTGGGGAAAAAAATTCCGGTGTATTTTTAGGTGTGTTTTAAAGGGTTGTGTGAATGAATGACTTGTAAGTTGACTTCAACACGGTGACAGCCCTGATATTGCCCTTTGCAGTCGGCTGGGCTATAAGCAATATTACTTATCTCATCTCTTCCTTCTCCCTCCAGACACCCCTCGCCCAGAAGTCACGCGGACAGCTTCCCCCCTCCTTCGCTCCTCCCGCCTCCACCCCACCCCTCCTTATACACACACTTATGCACATACACGCACACTCCTCCGCCTCCACCCCACCCCTCCCTTATACACACACTTATGCACATACACGCACACTAAAGCGGATCATCTTGACAAACATTTCAGTGAATACATCACTGGTTGTTTCTTTCAATTGTCTTTTTTTCTGATGTTCATAGCTTGTATGAATTTACTAGATCTATTTTCGTTTTACTTAACGCTCGACAAAACATTTGCAGCACATTTCTGGCCAGTAATATAAGAAGGTGAGTCAAGTACAGGACATTGCTTTCGGACATATTTGTAAGCTGTACAGTAAAATAAGAAACGAACTTCATTTTCGGTTTCTTTTTCACACCACGGACATTTACCATCAGTCTGGTTTTCATCCACAAACCATCGCTTGCAGTTATCAGTCGTAATCTTATAAAGCTGTCGCTGGGCCACTTATTTGTAATCAAAGACAAGTAACTTTCTGGCTGGAAAATGTTCTTAAAAGAATTATACCGATCATATTTATCATTGTTTTCTGTTTTGCATATCACACGAAACAAGTCTGTCATTCAGAGAGAGATAGAGGAGAGAGAGAGAGAGAGAGAGAGAGAGAGAGAGAGAGAGAGAGAGAGAGAGAGAGAGAGAGAGGCAGGCGACCGAAGGATAAAGACTGGGATACACATGGCTAAAAGAGAAAACGAGAGAGAGAGAGAGAGAGAGAGAGAGAGAGAGAGAGAGAGAGATGGATGAAGTGGAAAATTATTTTCAACATATATTCAAAAATCATTTCTGTATTATATTTCAAATATTCTGTTGCTATTTTCATTCATCCAGTTCTGCTTTCTTTCTAGTTTCTATTATTTTTGCCTTTGTTCCGTTTTATTTCATTTAAAGACTTCTCTCCCATGTACCCTCATGTAATCAGTTATGACTAATTAGCCATTTTATTCAAATACGTACATGGATGCACGTTTATTCACACACATACGTGTACATATACGGCATACACACGCACACACACACGCACGCACGCGCGCGCGTGCGCGCGCGCTGGAATAGTTATCTGGAACACAATTTGAACCATTCGAGGTTTAGCAATTGATTTTCAAAGAAAATTGAAACTGTCGATTTCTCTCTCTCTCTCTCTCTCTCTCTCTCTCGATTTGACACGAAGCGACAGAGCGCCATTTATTTCAACTGCAGCAATTGTTTTCTATTTTCCTACGAGAATGCCTGTTACTGGACTTCCAGCGACTGCGGAGACAGCCCTAAACGCCCTGCTGATTGAAAACTGTTTCAAGTTGGAAAATCACTGGAGAAGGCAGCAATACAGTGGTCGTTCTGCGACTGAAGCCGGTCAGCCCAGTGTCAACAACAATGGCGGATCCTGTGCTGAACCGGAGAACGCAAGTTCAGTACAGGAAGAAGCCCCCCAGCCAGGTGCGACGAGATCAAGAGAGAGCGAAGCTGCAGAACAGACGTCTTGAACAGGTTGGTGGTGGTCTCGGTACCATTAGTGAGGCCAATGAACTGGCCGTGCCGGACACCGAATCAGACGAACTCGGTACACAGCACAGTGCAGAAGAACACATCAAGCCGACTCGCCATGATTGTGACACGTCGCTTGTTCAGGATACGCTTCTACCTTCGCATTCCGATCTGCCGGAGTGTAACATCAGGGACGCAGAAAACCACCCGTCGAACATCGACACAAGTCTGGAACAAGTTATAAGACAAAATCGTCGCTGGTTCTGACACGGAAGTGGGGGGATTATGTCGCTACTCTGACAGAGCGACAGGTGCAGAGACGATTGCAAGATCCACACAGAAATCAAGCTTTTCGGAAGGACGTGTTTCATCAAACGGATGATGTGGGTTTCCTGCTGTGTGAATCAGACGATGTCGTTCTGGAATATTCGTGCGATCCGTGTTCGGGGGACGATTGCTTATTCTGGTTTATAAAGCAGGAAGAAAGACACATGTCAACAGAGGAATGTGTTAAACTGGCCTGCCTTCGGAAAGGAAGACGCATCGGCAACACGAAGCATGCAGAGACCCAAGCACGTGCTCTACGGCGGCTGCCCGCTCTCCACGGATTGATCCAGTTCTACCTGGGGTGACGGTCATCTAAAAAACAACAACAACAACAACAAAAAACCCGGACAGTGAACGAGTACCAGTGACATTTTTTCGATCTCAATTTTGTCATGTTAAGTGAAAGAAAAGGACATTGCTGTGGTTTCCATGTCAATGAAATCAAAATCGAGTCGCGTTTTGTTGTTGTACATCGCGCCGATTTCCATAATGGGCTTTACACCTAATAGCATTAAATTTCGTTCGTTCGTTCTCTCTTGTAGTGTAGTGTAGTGTAGTGTAGTGTAGTGTAGTGTAGTGTAGTGTAGTGTAGTGTTACTACTGACAAGATGACATTTACGATAATGTCAGCTAAGTATTTACACTCTAGATGAAGTATTACGTTTAAGAATTGGACATGATGTAGTTGCATGCACGCACGCACGCACGCAAACACGCACGCACGCACGCAAACACGCACGCAAACACGCACGCACGCACACACACACACACACCACCACACACACACACACACACACACACACACACACACACACACACACGCGCGTGCGCGTGCGCGTGCGCGCGCGTGCGCGCGCGCGCGCGCGCACACACACACGAACGTAAACACAAACACGCTCACGCACGCACGCACGCACGCTCGCACGCACGCGCGCGCGCACATACGCATGCACACACGCACACGCTTGCGCGCAGACAGACGGACGGACAGACACACGCACGCACGCACGCACGCACACACACACACTCGGTGACAGGAACGCAAAGTCGGTGCATGCACACACGCACCACACACACGCACGCACGCACACACACACACACACACACGCACACACTCTCTCACACTATCGGTCTATCATTAAAGTCAGCAGTGAACACTTCCCTTGCATCCCACTTTCTGATACAACTAGAGGGTTCAAATCCATACCAAGTTAGACTTCTGGTCATAATAACAGTAAGCTGACCAAGTAAGATTTCATGGTGTGTGTGTCTGCGTGCGTGCGTGCGTGCATGAGAGAGAGAGAGTGAGTGAGAAAGATTTGTATAGATCAGTCAGTAGAAGAAAACTTTTTTTTTATCAAAACTTGCACGTTTCAGGAAAAATAATGACCGAAATGTGAAATAACTGAATTAGAGTGTTCATTAAGTAGATAAGTATAATACGTGGCTTCGACGAAATGTGAAATAACTGAATTACAGTATTCATTAAGTAGATAAGTATAATACGTGGCTTCGATTATATAATGAAATGCAATCAAGCTTGGATTTGGGAGAGAGAGAGAGAGAGAGAGAGAGAAGAGAGAGAGAGAGAGAGAGAGAGATCATTCGTTCCTTCGTTTATCTACAAATTCATTTGTCTGGTTTGGTAGTTAATTAGTAACTAATGGATTCATTATTTGATTACCGTAATTTAATTGTATTACATTTAAATTAATGGCTCATAGACTTCCAACAATATGTTTGATGTTCTTGTCTCTGACTACAACTCTCTGCCCACCCCGCTATGTTTCACCCAAGTTTGTTTTACACTCGTGTATGTTCTTTTCATTCATTGGAACAGTATCGGTGACTTTTTTTCGTTTGATTTTCTTTCTCCGTTCTTTCCTCTTTTTTTTTTTTTTTCGTGGAATCGTTTCTTTGTTCGTTCGTTTATATTTTTGTTTTTGATTGTTTTTCGTGTTTTTGATTGTTTTTCGTGTTTTTGATTGTTTTTCGTGTTTTTGATTGTTTTTCGTGTTTTTGATTGTTTTTCGTGCGTTTGTTCAGTCGGTCAGTCGATCGGTCGCTCATTCAATCATTCATTCGTTTAGTCGGTCAATCGGTCGTTCAGACATTCATTCGTTCATCGGTCAGTCGGTCGTTCAGTCATTCGTTCGCACATTTGTTCGGTCTATCGCTCATTCAGACCTTCAACCGCACAGACGGTCGATCAGTCATTCGTCCGTGGATTTGTTCGGTCGATCGGTCATTTGTCGTTTATTCGGTCAGTCGGTCGCTTAGTCATGCATTCATTCAGTCGGTCAGTCAGTCGTTCAGCTGTTTATTCGTTCAGTCTGTCAGTTATTCATTCTTTCTCGGTCTTTGTTTAGTCGGTCAGTCGGCCGTTCAGTTATTCATTCGTTCAGTCGATCGTTCGTTCATTCATTCGTTCAGTTGGTCAGTCGATCGTTCATTCTTTCATTCGTGCCGTCAGTCAATCGGTCGTTCGTTCATTCATTCGTTCAGTCGGCCATTCATTCATTCGGTCAGTCGATCGTTCGTTCATTCATTCGTTCAGTTGGTCAGTCGATCGTTCATTCTTTCATTCGTGCCGTCAGTCAATCGGTCGTTCGTTCATTCATTCGTTCAGTCGGTCATTCGTTCATTCGGTCAGTCGATCGTTTTGTCATTCATTCGCGCAGTCGGTCATCGGTCGTTCAGACATTCGTCGAGTTGGTCCATCGGCCGTTTATTCGTTCAGTCGGCCACCGCTCCTTCAGACATTCCATCGGTCAGTCGGTCGTGCAATCAGTCAGCCGGTCGGTATGTCATTCATTCGTTCAGTCGGTCGTTCGGTCATTTGTTCGTGCAGTCAGTCAGTCGGCCGATCAGTCATTCCTTCGTTTAGTTGGTCCGTCGGTCTTTCATTCATTCAGTCGGTCAGTCGATCGTTCATTCATTTAGTTGGTCAGTCGATCGTTCGGTTATTCGTTCGTGCAGTCGGCCAGTCGGTCGTTCAGTAATTCATTCGTGTAAGTCATTCAGTCGGTCGTTCAGTCATTCATTCATTCAGTCGGTCAATCAGTCGTTTAGTCATTCATTCGTACAGTCGGTCAATCAGTCGTTCAGTCATTCATTCGTTCAGTCGGTCATCTATATATTCGGTCAGTAGATCATTTAGTTCTTTCATTCAGGCATTCATTCATTTGTTCAGTCAGTCGTTCAATCCTTCATTCGTGCAGTCGGTCGTTCATTCATTCGTGCAGTCGGTCGTTCATTCATTCATTCATTCAGTCGGTCGTTCAGTCATTTATTCGTTGAGTCGGTCAGTCGTTCGTTCATTTCGACATCCATTCATTTGTTCAGTCGGTTGGCCGGTCGTTTGGTGATTCATTCTTTTGGCCGGACAGTCATTTATTCGTTCAGTCGGTCAGTCGATCGTCCAGTCATGCATTCGTTCAGTCGGTCAGTCGATCGTCCAGGGAGGGGGGAGGGGGGGGGGGGGGGGGGGAGGGGGGGGGGGGGGAGGGAGGGGGGGGGGGGGGGGGGGGGAGGAGGGGGGGGAGGAGGGGGGGGGGGGGGGAGGGGGGGGGGCATATTGGAACCGAGGGAAACGTGGATGAAGGGCGTGACGTGGGAGACTAATTGGGGCAGAGGCAGCGGATGAAGGGCGTGGCATGGTGGAGATGTTGGGGCGGAGGGGGCGGATGGAGGGTATGACATACTGGGCGTACAGTGGCAGAGGGTACGGGGACGAATGGTATGAAATTGTGGGTGTATTGGGGCAGAGTGAGCGCGGAGGAAGAACATGACGTGGATGGGATGATTAGGGCAGACGGGGTGCAGATGGAGGGCGTAACATGGTGGGTGTATTGGAATAGAGGGGGTGCAGATGAAGGGCGTGACATAGTGGTCGTATTCTGGTAGAGGGGGCGCAGATGAAGGGCGAGACGTGGATGTCTTAATGGAGCAGAGGGGGTGCGGATGAAGGTCTTGATATGGGTGGGCGTATTGGGGAAAAGGGAGGGGGGATGGGGATGAAGGGCTCGGCATAGTGGTCGTATCCGGGCAGAGAGGGTGCAGGAGAAGGGTGGGACGTTGATGACTTGTTGGGGCAGAAGGGTGGCGGGTAAAGGGCGTTGCATGGTGAGCGTATTTGGGCAGAGGGGGCAGATGAAAGTCTTGACGTGGGTGTCTTGTCAGGGCAGAGGGGCACGGATGAAGGGCGTGACATGGTGGGCGTACTGGGGCCGAGGGAGGGCAGAAGAAAGGCGAGACGTGGGTGTCTTATTGGAACAGAGTGGGCGAGGATAGTGGGTGTCTTATTACGGCAGAGGAAGTGAGTGAAAGGCGCGACTTGCTTGGCATATCGGGCAAAGGGGACGTGGATGAAGGGCGTGACATGGTGGGCTTATTGGCACAGTGAGGGTGCCAATGACGATCGCTTCATTGGTGTCTCACTGAGGCAAACGGGACGCGGATGAAGGTTTAAGACATTGTGGGGGTGCGGATGTGGTGAGTCATATGGGTGGGTGTATTGGGGCGGAGGGGGCGCAGATGCAAGGTGTGACATGGCCGGGTGAACTGGAGAGGAGGGAGGGGGGGAGGAGAGGAAGGAGAATGGAGACGGCGCTCGAAATGGATGAGTAAGGAATGGGGGAAGGGGGGGGGGGGGGGGGCGGCGTGGATACACATTGTTAGGCATGTTGGATTGGAGGGAGCATGTATGCAGGGCGTGACTTGGATGGGTGTAGGGGGGGGGGGGGGGGGGGGCGGTGCGTGGATGCATGATGCGACTTCGAAGAGCGAATGAATAGGGGTGGAGAGGCATGTATGTCGGGCGCAACATGTATAGGTATACGTGGGAGGGGGTGGGGGGAATGAATGCAGGGTGTGGGGGTACGGGGGACGTGGTTGCAGGGTATCCCACGCTTGCGGCGTCGTGAATGCGGGATGTGACATGAATAGGGGTAAGGGGGTCGCGAATGCAGTGTACAACTTGGTGGTGGGTATGGAGAACGTGAATAAGCATATGACATTGGTGATGGTATGGCGTACGTGGGGGGGGGGGGGGGGGGGGGGGAGGTGCAAATACAGGGGATGACATTGGTGGGAGGAGGAGGACGTGGATGCAGGGCGTCACAGATATGAGGGTTGCAGGAGCCGCCGATGCAGGATGTGACATTGGTGGAAGTACAGGAAGTGTAGATTTGAGGGCTTCACATGGATGGGAGTAGGGGGCGTGGATTTCAGATCATGATATAGGTTGCGGTACGTCCATCAATTTCAGGACGTGACATGGGTGGGACTGGGGGGGGGGGTTCAACACTTTACCGGGTGGGGTAGTGAAAGGGTGGGGAGGCTGACTTCAGGGTGTGACATGGTTATGGGCACGGGGGGGGGGGGGGGGGGGGGGGGGAGGGGGGACTCTGGTTTTAGAGCATGACATTGATAGGGGTAGGATATGGAAGATATAGTGCGTGACATGAGTGGGCGTGCATGATGCACAGATTTCACGACGTGACATAGTTAAGGGAATAGGACATGATATAAGTGGGGGAACAGTAAATAAAGATCAAGGCCTGACGTATGTGTGTATGGGGGGGGGGGGGGGGGCATTCATGCAGGGTGTGATACGTATAGGCTTGCTTGGGAAGAGTGGGTACGGTTGAAGGGCGTGACTTGGGTAGGCGTATTAGGTCAGAAGGGCCAGATCAAGGGCGTGACGTGGGTGGGTTATTGGGCGGAGCGCCACAGATTAAGGATGCCACATGGATGGCGTATTCGGCAGAGGGTGTGGCTGAAGGGCGTGAAATGGGTGGGCGTAATGGGGCGGATGAAGAGCATGACCTGGGTGGGCGTATTGGGACTGAGGGAACGCGGTTGAGGGGCATGACGTGGGTGGGCGTAATGGGGCGGATGAGCATGACCTGGGTGGGCGTATTGGGACTGAGGGAACGCGGTTGAGGGGCATGACGTGGGTGGGCGTAATGGGGCAGAGAGGGTATGGATACAGGGCATGCGTGACATGAGTGGGAGTATTAGGGCAGGGGGGGGGGGGGCATGAATGAAGTGTGTGACGGTGGGCGTATTGGGCAGAGGGGGTGTGGATGATGGGCGTGACGTGGGTGGGTGTATTGGGGCAGAGGAGGTCCGGATGATGGGCGTGGCGTGGGTGGGGGTATTGGGACAGAGGGGGTGTGGATGATGGGCGTGACGTGGGTGGATGTATTGGGGCAGAGGGGGTGTGGATTATGGGCGTGACGTGGTTGGGTGTATTGGAGCAGAGGGGGCGCAGATGAAGGGCGTGACGTGGGTGGGCGCATTGGAGAAAAGGGAGCGCAGATAAATGGGGTTGTTGGGACAGAGGGGATGCGGGTAAAGGGCGTGACGCGGGTACAGAGGGTGTGACATAGTGGGCATATTGGGGTGGGGGGGGGGAGCAGAAGGGCGTGACATGGTGGGTGTAATGCGGTGGAGGGGGAGCAGATGAAGGGCGTGACATGGTGGGCGTATTGCGGTGGAGGGGGAGCAGATGAAGGGCGTGACATGGTGGGCGTATTGCGGTGGAGGTGGAGCAGATGAAGGGCGTGACATGGTGGGCGTATTGCGGTGGAGGGGGAGCAGAATGAAGGGCGTGACATGGTGGGCGTATTGCGGTGGAGGGGGAGCAGATGAAGAGCGTGACATGGTGGGCGTATTGCGGTGGAGGAGGAGCAGATGCAGGATGTGACATGGGTGGGCGTTTTTGGGGTAGAGGGGGCACAGATGCAGGATGTGACATGGGTGGGCGTTTTTGGGGTAGAGGGGGCACAGATGCAGGATGTGACATGGGTAGGTGTTTTTGGGGTAGAGGGGGCACAGATGCAGGATGTGACATGGGTGTGGCGTTTTTGGGCAGAGGGGGCACAGATGCAGGATGTGACATGGGTGGGCGTTTTGGGGTAGAGGGGGCACAGATGAAGGGCGTGGCATGGCTGGGCACTTCGGATGAAGCAGGGAGGAGGTGTGTGTGTGTGTTGAAACGGACACATTGTCCAAAATGGATGGGCAAAATGGAGGGTGGAGAACGAAAGCATGGATGTAAGTGAGTGGGCGCAGTGCATGACATGGGTGGGTGAACAGGGAGGGAGTGTGGGGCATCATTGAGCAAGGATGCATGATGTGACATGGATGGGCTAGCTGAGTGAGAGGGGTGAGGGAGGAGAGGCACGTACGTAGGGCGCGACATGTATGGGCATACGTGGCAGGGGGGTGGGGGTGGGGATGGGGGGTGGGGTGGGGGTGGGGGGGGTGGTAATGGAGTCGCAGATGCAGTGCCTGACGTGGTGGCGGGTATGGAAGACGCGTATACAGCGTATGACTTCGGTGGTGGTAAGGCAGTCGCGCATGCAGGGCGTGGGAGGGGTAGGGGGTAGGGGAGGTGCAAATCCGGGTGCGACATGGGTATTGGGGGGGGGGGGGGGGGAAGCCTGGATGCAGGGAACATTAATGGAGGTGCAGGGGGCACGCATGTCGGTTAATCGTATAGGTTAGGGGTGGGTGGGCGTCAATTTCAGGGCGTGACATGGATGGGACTAGGGGGCGGGGGGGGGGGGGGGAGCACGGATGAAGGATGTGACGTGGATGGGCGGGGGGGGGGGGGGGGGGGGGGGGTTGGGGAGCACGGATGAAGGATGTAACGTGGATGGGCGTCTCGTGACAAAGGGAGGCGGATGAGTGGCGTTACATGCGTGTTTGTTTTGGGACAGAGGGGGGCATGCATGCAGGGTGTGATGTGGAGGGTTTACTGGTGTAGAGGGGGCGCGGATGAAGCGCGTGACGTGGGTGGGCATATTGTGACGGAGGGGGCGTGGATGAATGGCGTGACATGATGGGTGTATTAGAGCAGAGGGGGCGCGAATGAATGGCGTGACATGATGGGTGTATTGGGGCGGAGGGGGCGCGAATGAATGGCGTGACGTGGTGGGTGTATTAGAGCAGAGGGGGCGCGGATCAATGGCGTGACATGATGGGTGTAGTAGGGCATAGGGGGCGCGAATGAATGGCGTGACATTATGGGTGTATTAGGGTATGGAGGCGCAAATAATGGCGTGACATGATGGGTGTATTAGGGCAGAGGGGGCGCGAATGAATGGCGTGACATGATAGGTGTATTGGGGCAGAGGGGGCGTGAATGAATGGCGTGACATGTTGGGTGTATTAGGGCAGAGGGGGCGCAAATAAATGGCGTGGCGTGATGGGTGTATTAGAGCAGAGGGGGCGCGAATGAATGGCGTGACGTGGTGGGTGTATTAGGGCAGAGGGGGTGCGGATGAATGACGTGACATGATGGGTGTATTAGAGCAGAGGGGCGCGAATGAATGGCGTGACATGATGGGCGTATTAGGGCTGAGAGGGCGCGAATGATGAGCGTGACGTGGTAGAGCCTATTGGGGGAAGAAGGGGCGAATGATGGGCGTGACGTGGTAGAGCGTATTGGGGGAGAGGGGGCGAATGATGGGCGTGACGTGGTAGAGCGTATTGGGGGAGATGGGGCGAATGATGGGCGGGACGTGGGTTATCATAGTGGGACCGAGGAGCGGATGAAGGGCGTGACGTAGGTGGGTATATTGAGGCAGAAGGGGCATGGATGCAGGGTGTGATGTGTATGGGCGTATCAGGGTAGATGTTGCGCGGACGAAGGGCGTGATGTGAGTGGGCGTTTTGAGGCAGAGGGGGCACTGATGCAGTTCACGTGTGACACGAGTTAAAGTATTGGGCAGAGGAGGCATAATGAAGGACGTGACATGGTGGGCGCATCGGGCGATTGAAGGGGGTTACGTGGGTTGGTATATTTGGGCAGAGGGGGCAGATGAAGGGCAAGACATGGTGGGCGCATTGGTCATTGAAGGGGGTTACGTGGGTTGGTATGTTTGGGCAGAGGGGGCCGTTGAAGGGCGTGACATGGCGGGTGTAGTGGGGGGATGGGGGTGGAGCTGATGTAGTATGAAAAATTGATGGAGAGGGCTTTTATGCACATGGGTGGGCGTAATGGGTAAGTGAATCGGTGGGGGGAGGGGGGCGCACATGGATGCGCATGGGTGGGCATAATGGGTTGGTGGGAGTGTGTACGCAGGATACGACATGGGTGGGTTTGGGAGCGGAGGGGAGCACGGATACATGACGTGACTGCACACGCACACGCTCACACACACACACACACACGCTCGCTCGCTCGCTCGCTTACTCACTCGCGCACACACACGCACACACACGCGCGCGCGCACACACATACACACAGGAACACGCGCGCGCGCACACCCCCCCCCCATACACACACACACACACACACACACACACACACACACACACACACACACACACACGCACACACATACATACACACACATACACACACATACATACGCCGCGCGCGCGCGCACGCACACAAAAGTGCACACTGGCGCACTCGGCGCCATTGTAAGGCCAGGGAAAAGACTATAGGTCAGGAGATGGAAATGTCTTGAAAAATGACTTGAAGGAAGTGGAGGATGTGGAGCTGCGGAAAGGAAAGACAGATAGAAAGACATGGCAAGTGATCAGACAAGACGATCTATTGTTATGTCGTCATTGTGTGTGTGTGTGCGTGTGTGCGTGCGTGCGTGCGTGCGTGCGTGTGTCTGTGTGTGTGTGCGTGCGTGCGCGCGCGCGCGTGCGTGCTAATGTCTTCTTTTTCTGCTTCATTTCTATCTCCCTTGCCTCCCTACTGTCGTCCTCTTGGCCACTTTGACGTCTTCCTGTCAGCTTGGCTCATGTGGCGAAGTGGCTTGTGTGCACTTTCTTTTCTCTTTGCTCGTAAACAGGGAGGAGAAGCCACAATGGAAAAACTAATCTCGGGTGAAACTTGAGTCTGCATACACAGAGAACAAAGAAACGTCTCCTCCTTATAAGATCACGGAAGCAAAATTAGGAAAGAGGCCGGATGTAGGAATACACACACTCTCTCTCTCTCTCTCTCTCTCTCTCTCTCTCTCTCTCTCTCTGTGTGTGTGTGTGTGTACATGTGTTTGTGCGTGCGTTAAATGCACAGGCACATTCAAAAGAAAAAGAAGAAAACCACGCACACGCACACTCGCACACACGCATACACACTCGCACGCACACACACACGTACAGATAGGCTCAGGCTTCATAACAACCCAACCTTGTTTGTCTTTCTCTGACAAAGCACCTTTTCTATCGATCTTCACGTGAAAGCAGACAGGAACGAATATCTTGTGTATAACTGTAAGAAAACAGAATGGAGGTAGTCCACATTTGTGTAAAAAGCCCTAGAGAAATCTACAGTTGTTTATCATCATCAAGGAACTCCTCAAAGACCGGTCGTCACAGACGATCTAATGCAGTACAAAACATGGATGGTTTCCCAGAGGTACACGGCACGTCTAGATAGCGGGGAACAATATGGTAGAT
>CM031596.1:42531946-42549446 GCA_018398815.1 Conus ventricosus | reverse complement strand
CGATGGCGGGCAATAATTTCAACCAGAAGCGGTACACCAGCCACATCTACGTTCACATCACTGTCAGCAACGGTTTTTATTGTCCTAACAGACGACGTCTAGACTGGTCCATTTCTGGCTTCACCGAGAACCAGAGGCTGCTAAATGACAGTGTTAGCAGTGTAAAACAAGTCGGGAGGGCAGGCCCTGGGATGAAGGTTGTCATATCAACCACGTGGCTTGAACTCGTAGCAGTCGCCAGCCGAAGATTGATTGTTGTTTGGAACCTCAGGAGACTAAAGAAACGTACTGGAACTTGAAGCCTGCACTCTGTCGGAAAGATCCTTGGTGATTTCAGGCGAGAGGGTCCCGTTGAAGTTTTGTTGTCCAAAGCTCTGCCGATAACAATGCTTCCCTGAACTGGTGACGATCTCTCCCTAACTAGCTTGAAACTCTTCTCTCTCTCTCTCTCTCTCTCTCTCTCTCTCTCCTCTCTCTCTCTCTCCTCTCTCTCTCTCTCTCTCTCTCTCTCCCTCTTTCCTTTACACACACTCTCTCTCTCTCTCTCTCTCTCTCTCTCTCTCTCTCTCTCTCTCTCTCTCTCTCTCTCTCTCTCTCTCTGTGTGTGTGTGTGTGTGTGTGTGTGTGTGTGTGTGTTTACACGCATTCGGTCTTCACTTATCAAGAGTGACCGCTCATGGACATTTGGGCAGATTCTGATGCTGTTTATGCTGATAGTGTGGGAAGCGAGAGAGAGAGAGAGAGAGAGAGAGAGAGAGAGAGAGAGAGAGAGAGAGACAGACAGACAGACAGACAGACAGAGCCACACATGCACAGAGAGAGAGAGAGAGAGAGAGAGAGAGAGAGAGAGAGAGAGAGAGAGAGAGAGAGAGAGAGAGAGAGAGAGAGAGAGAGAGAGAGAGATTTAGGCGTCAGTTCCGTTATCGTCCTAAACGAACATGAAATTTAGAAACTCGAAAACATGCCGCGCAAGAATAGCAGTGGTGGCGGGCGATGAATTTAACTAGCAACACACTGTCACCATCTATGAGCATTTAAACTGTCAGCACTGTATTTTAGTAAGTCACAATAGACGATGTCTAGACTGCTCCATATTTGGTCCAGCTGAAAACCAAAGGCTTTCTTGAATTACAATTTCAGTGGTGCAAACAAGCCAGGAGGGAAAGCCTGGAGGACGGAGGGTGTCATCTTAAAGCACAATACTCGGGGAAAAATAGAAACCTAATGGAACTTAGAGTATACGCTTTTCCGGGAAGATCTTCGGTTATTTCTGGCAACTGGATCGTGTTGATGCTTTGTTGTTCAAAGGTGTACCCATTACAATGCTTTACTGTCACAGAGGTTATCCTTGCGCTGGTATTGATCTGCCTGTCAGTGACTTGAAAACGTCTCTGTCTCTGTCTCTGTCTGTCTGGCTGGCTGGCTGTCCGTTTCTCTCTCTCTCTCTCTCTCTCTCTCTCTCTCTCTCTCTCTCTCTCTCTCTCTCTCTCTCTCTCTCTCTCTCTCTCTCTCTCTCTCTCCTCTCTCTCTCCTCAGTGTGTGTGTGTGTGTGTGTGTGTGTGTGTGTGTGTGTGTGTGTGTGTGTGTGTGTGTGTGTGTGTGTGACTTGTGGGACTTTCGTTTTTTTACCTAAGCCTTGATTACTAATATTTTTAAACTTACGATGAAACGTCTCTTGACTATGTAGCTACCCTGGTATTTTTTTTTCATTCATATATCAGGTTTTTTGTTGTTCTTGCTACTGGTGTCAACCAACACAAAAAAGAAGTAAAGGCATTTTCGCAAATTCTTCTTATAATTTTGAATTTTTGTATAATTTTCAGGGATTTTCTTCTGCAGTCTCTCTCTCTCTCTCTCTCTCTCTCTCTCTCTCTCTCTCTCTCTCTCTCTCTCTCTCTCTCTTCTCTCTCTCTCTCTCTGTGGGGTGGGGGGGGGGGGTGTAAGCGTGCGCGCATGCGAAGGTTTCTATACGCTTTGGTCTGCCCTTATACAGGGTGATCACTCAGAGAGAGAGAGAGAGAGAGAGAGAGAGAGAGAGAGAGACAGACAGACAGACAGACAGACAAACAGACAGATATACAGGTGGACAGACAGACAGAGAGATTTAGGCGTCAGTTCCATTACTGTCTTAAACGAACATGAAATTTAGAGACTTGAGAAAATACCGCGCAAGAATAACAGTGGTGGCGAGCGATGAATTTAACTAGAAGCAACACACTGTCAACATGTACGTGCATTTAAACTGTCTGCACTGTGTTTTTGTAGTTACAATATACGACGTCTAGACTGCTCCATTTTGGGTCCAGCTGAGAAACAGAGGCTCTTCAATTACAGTGTTAATGGTGCAAAAATAAGCCAGGAGGGTAGGCCAGGGGGATGAAGGGAGTCATCTTAAGCATGATACTCGGGGGTGAAAAGAAACCTATTGGAACCTGGAGGCTGCACACTTCCGGGAAGATCCTTGGAGATTTCTGGCAACTGGGTCGTGTGGATGCTTTGTTGATCCAAGGTCTACCTAGTACAATGCTTTACTGTCACAGAGGTTATCCTTGAGCTGATATTGATCTGTCTGTGAATGACTTGGAACGGCTGTCTGTCTGTCTCTGTCTGTCTGTCTGTCTGTCTGTCTGTCTGCCTCTCTCTCTCTCTCTCTCTCCTCTCTCTCTCCTCTCTCTCTCTCTCTCTCTCTCTCTCTCTCTCTCTCTCTCTCTCTCTCTCTGGGGGTGAGTTGATATCAGCGAGATGACCAGACGTGTTTTTTTTCTCCACTGGTAACAATTATGTGCGTTTTTCGCTAATTACAGTTAATGAACTCGCCCTACAGGAATATTTGAGTTACACATTAATAGAAAAGTGTGTGCTGATTATGCAGATGTGAAAATTAAGTGAAGTATTCAACATGCCGATTCACAGCGTGCAATTTCAAGTGGCATGCGGACTCTTCCTCTCTACGTACCTGTGCTTCATGGCGAAGCGAGTCGCCTTTGTAAACAAGATGAAGACACGGGTGATTACGACAAGAAACAAAATGGACATACTTGTTTTTGTTTTTGTGGCAGCCTATCTCCTGTGTTGTGGGACGTTGAGTTGAATCCTGGACCTGACCACGACAAACAAGACAGTGCTCGGACAGACGCTGACAAAAGCAGTTCCGTCTGTACCCCTCTACACGTCTCTAGTGATTCTCGCCTGCCAGCGGATACTGCACAGCAGATTCTAGACGCCATCCAGCGACAGGAGAACAGGTTCGAGTCATTAGAAGCTCGCATGGAGCTCATGAGACAAGACCTTAGTGCAATCAAAACAGATATTGGTCTTGTCAGAATGAAATGTGACGAAATAGATAAACGCTGTGGTAAACTGGAAAGTGACAGTAACAAATGCTTCTCTTTACTTCAAGATATCACGGCTGATATCAATGAGCTGTATGCAGAGAGAGAAAGCAGCAAAAAAGAAATGCAACAACTCACAAAAACAACCAGTGAAACCACCAAGCAACTGACACGACTGAGGGAGGAGGTGGCCAGACTGGAGGGTTCTCCAGACGAGACAACCTCCGTATGTTCGGGGTGCCTGCAGCAGAGGGGAGGGAGACCTTCAACTCCTGTGCCAGAGCAGTGATGGACATCCTGAACAGCGTGGAGAAGGACAAGACGTGGACAACGGACGACATTGCTCGGGCCCATCGTGTAGGCCAGAGCAGAAATGGTGGACCCCGGCCTGTGATTGTCAAATTCAGCAGGTGGAAGGACAAAATGTCAGTTATGACAAACAAGGAATTCCGTGCCAGACTGAAGGACAAGGGAGTAACTGTAGCCATTGACCTCACCCACCAGCAAGCCAGTATTGTCGCCGAGGCCAAGAAAGAGGGTAAGGTGGCTTTCTTCAGAAAGGGGCAGTTAGTAGTGCAGCCCAGACGACCTGACCCAAGAACGTATGCGGAGGTGGTGGATTCCGACTCTACGCGGTCATCAACAACTGCGACTGCCCCCCTGCGTGACACTGTAAACAAACAGGTCAGAGGTGACAGTGTACCGTGCGGCACAGCCAACGCCGGGGATTCCCCTACTCGTCCGTCGCCATCTCGGCAGGCCGGCAGCCCAAGGTCATCACGTGCAAGTCGTGATGGCAGCGGGTCACGGCAGTTGGGCGTGCGGGAGTTCTTTCATCGCACGCAACCAAGGCCAGGAAACACCTCGGACAGCACGCCTGTGAACAAGACCCCAGGCAGGTACCCCCTCCCTCGTCGTTCAGACAGGAACGTTAAAAAAACAATAGGACAGGCTTGGCCATCCATGTGATTTGAAATTCCTGACTTCCAATATTGAAAACTTGTACACGAAACTGACCGATATCTCTTTCATAAAATACATTGAACTATTTGATTTCGTTTGCTTGACAGAAACTTTTGTGGATAACACTTTTGACTATTCCGGAATCTTCATTAACTTTTTGAAATATTATGTACCTGCAAAAAAGTTATCAAAACAAGGAAGAAATTCTGGTGGGTCTGTTTTTAGTACGCAGATGCTACCAACACTATATAACACATATAAAGATTGATTGTGAAAATACTGTGGTTGTGAAATTAGGTAAGTGTGTTTTTAAGGTCGATAAAGATGTGCTTATTATTGCAAAATACGTTGCTCCGGAGAACAGTCCTTTATACAGTAACAAAATGCAAAAAAAGATGGAATTGTTTTACTAGAAGAAGCTATCCTGAACATATGAATGATGAAGAGTTATATCTTGTGATCTGTGGGGATCTAAATGCGAGGACAGGGTGGAAGCAACCTAACTGGAATGAAGCACTTACCTATTCTCCTATTGATGATGTTGATGATAATGATGTTGATATTTATAACCGACAGTCAAAAGATCTGTTGATCAATAACTTTGGTGAGTCTTTGCTGAATTTGTGTTTTATGTTGGACTGTATTATTGTCAACGGTGCTGTTTTCAAGTAATTGTCACTTACATATTAGAGACCGTGTGGATTCTTGCCATTTGCCAGTCGAGTTTACTTGGAAATGTGGTCTTGATTGCATAGACAAATCTAGAACTGTAGAGAATGAGGAAAATTGTATTGTGTGGTCTGAAGATTATTTGTTAGAGAACACACATGAGTTAAATTCACATGTGTTTCATAGCCATATCCAAGAAGCTGTTCAAGCTCTTTCAATCGATGTCAACACTTCTCTAGATATATTTGTTAAAACATTGTATGGAGCTGCTGCCTCCATGATTCGAACTGTAGGCAATAAGAAGAAAAGCGTAAATGAATGGTATGACAAGCAATGCGCCCAAAAGAAAAGAACGGTCCAACGTTACCTTAAACTATTCCAAAGGTCAAAAAAGAGTAATGAGCAGCACAGAGATAAGTATGTGGATGAAAGAAGACTATATAAAGAACTTTTATTCTGCAAGAAAAAAGAATTTGACAATGAAAGGATAATTAAATTAAAACAGTCAACCAACGACCCTAAGGTATTCTGGAAAATAATCAGATCTGTGAACAGAAAAAAATGTAGTGCGCAATGATATTTCTATGGACCAGTGGTACGAACATTTCCACAGGATATTTAATATAACACCTGGACTGGATCAAGAGGAAATCTTCGCAGCAGAACTAATGGACAATTCAGACGAGCCACTTTTTAACGACCCTATTTCTCAAGAAGAAGTTGTATCTAGTATAAATAAACTTAAAGCCGGTAAAAGTTCTGGTACTGATATGATACTTGGTGAAATGCTTAAACATGCCAATGAAACGGTAATTAAATTTCTCGTAGTGCTTTTCAATAAGATATTTGAACAGGGCATTTTTCCAAAAGACTGGTGTAAATCCATTATTATTCCAATTTACAAGAAAGGGGATGCTAATCTACCTGATAATTACCGTGGTGTGGCATTAACAAGTATCGTGAGCAAAGTGTACACATTTATTCTGAATAAGCGACTTTCACGATGGGCAGAAGCTGAAGGAAAATTAGCTGAGGAACAAGGTGGGTTTAGAGCAGGATATAGTACAATTGATCACATTTTTACTTTACACTCTGTCGTTGAAAAATATTTAGCAAAAAAAAATAAGCTCTATGTAGCTTTCGTCGACTTTAGGAAAGCATTTGATTCTGTTGACAGAAATGTCTTATGGCATGTGTTAAGGAGAAGTGGCGTTGATGGAAAAATGTATAAAGCACTCCGGGGAGTTTATGACTCAGTCATTGCATGTGTAAGAGATAAGCATTCATACTCTGATTTTTTTGATTGTCCGAGAGGAGTAAAACAAGGATGTGTACTCAGCCCAATTATGTTCTCCTTTTTTGTCAATGAATTAGCCATAGAATTAATCAGGGAAGGGAAGCACGGAATCCAGTTGGTACCAGGAACTTCAGAACTATTTTTATTGCTTTTTGCAGACGACGTGATTTTGCTCTCAGATACTGTTATAGGTCTACAAATTCAGCTGAACAATCTGAAAAAAGAGGCTGACAGATTACGTTTAGAAGTAAATCTAGATAAGACTAATATTATGGTTTTCCGTAAAGGTGGTTATCTTGGAATAAGAGAAAAATGGTCATATGGAAACGAAGATATAAGAGTAACAAACTCATACAAATACTTAGGCTTGATATTTACAACAAAATTAAGTATGAGTGCTGCCCTTCTAGACATGAGTAGAAAAGGTAAAATGGGCGTTATTGAAATTCTAAAATCACTAAAGAAACTACATACAATCGATCCTTCCCTATTCTGGAAGCTTTTTGATACTCAGATTGAGCCCATATTGACTTACGCAGTAGAAGTATGGGGGTTAGAAGATACAGGGTTAATAGAAAAAGTACATACTTTTGCCATTAAACGATTCCTGGGTGTACCACTACACTCTTCAAATAAAATGAGTTACGGAGAAACAGGAAGATATCCTTTGTTCGTTCGAACTGCTGTAAAATGTATTAAATACTGGTTGCGACTGGTAAAACTGCCAACTAATAGAATATGTAGGCAAGCCTATGATATGTTGTTATTACAATTAGAAGCAGGCAAATACAATTGGGCATCAAAAGTTAGGAACACTCTAACAGAAAATGGTTTGAAGCTGAGAGGTATCTAACTTTGATAACGAATAAAAAGATGATGGAAGATCTGGTAAAGTTTAGATTAAGAGTGCATGGTCTAGGCGCTGCAAAACACTGGTTTATGACCAGCGAACGAAGTGTTGACTGCCCAATGTGCGGTCACAACAAAGAAGATGAAGTGCACTTTTTTTTTCATTGTTGCTTCTTGTCAGATATTCGCCGAAAATATCCTTTTTTCAACATGACTCATGTCGAGCCTACAGTAAGTGGTTTAATTAATCTTTTGGCAACAGATAATGATGCAACTATCATTGGTCTTGCTAAGTATTTAACTGATGCTACCAAGACGAGAAAAAAGAAGTTAGAACTTAATGACAACAGTACTGTAATCTAATGTTCCTTGTGTTGTCTTAGTATGTTCTTTTGTAATTAGTGGATGGCCATGTAGTCTCAGTGTGTGTGTGTGTGTGTGTGTGTGTGTGTGTGTGTGTGTGTGTGTGTGTGTGTGTGCGCGCGCGCTTGCGCACATGAGCTTGCGTGCGTTTGGAACAGCGAGGTCGGGACTGGAGAAGGGAAAGGTGGGGGGGGGGGGGGGGGCGATTGGACGGTCGGGGATCTGTCGGATTAGAGGGTGAGGTTGGGAGGAGGAATGGAAGAATGTGAGCTTGCGTTTACTGTTTATGTTTGTTCGTGCAAGGTGAGAGAAGGGATTGGGAATTGGGTTTTGGAACTAAAGGGACGGGAACGGTAGCGTAGGAAAGGAGGTCCTGTACGGAAGTCCTCTAATAAGATTTGATCGTTTATGTGTGAGTAGTTTGATATAAATATCTGTACCGTCCTGACAATGTGAGCGATCCTTAAATCCTTTACGTTCTGATTGTTTTGTTTATTTAATCATTTAGTTTCCTTTTATTTTAATGATACAATGTGTATTTTCCTTATACTTTCATGATGCAATGTGTCCAGTCGTATGTGTACCCCCCTTGCCTTAATGGCCCCTATAGCTGAAGGCAATAAATTATCAAAGCGTCAAAGCGTCTCTCTCTCTCTGTCTCTCTTTTTTCTCAATGTGCGTGTTTTCTCAGTGCATGTATGTGTGTGTGTGTGTGTGTGTGTGTGTGTGTGTGTGTGTGTGTGTGTGTGTGTGTTAACTTTCTTTTTTCTGTGTACAGTCTCGGGCCACATCATTGCAAAATTCATTATGATGACGTTCATTGATTACGTTCATTGACCTTCCATTCACCTTAGTAATTCTGTTACTGTTGTCAGTTTCGTGTCAAGCTCTGGTAAAAAAAGAACTGGATGCCTTTTTTTTTTTTAAACGTAGACATGAACGCGTAGATGTGATTTTATGTGAGTTTCTCCTTGTGTTTGCGAACATGCAAAAGCCAGGCAAAGTTCTCAGTTGTATTTTTCAAAATATGATAGCATTGGTATGTAGTCAATGCCAGGAGCATTGCAAGTGTGCTGCAGATGTCTGTGGCTGACGTGCCATTCTCAAAAGTTGTGAAAGGATTGTGCAACACAGGATCCGCGGAAAGCTAGCACCAAATCTGTCAAAATTATTGATCATGTCCCTCAGATCTCCAAGACTTGTTGCCAATTGCAGAAAGGTTTAAAGCGATATCGCTGTGAATTTAACACACACAGACACACACACACACACACACACACACACAGACACACACACACACACAGACACACACACACACACGCGCGCGCGCGCGCGCGCGCACACACACACAGAGAGAGAGAGAGAGAGAGAGAGAGAGAGAGAGAGAGAGAGAGAGAGAGAGAGAGAGAGAGAGACTATAACAAAGCAACTAAATCTAAGAACACTTAATTAAACTTGACATTGAACTGGGCAGAGAGGACCGGAGGTGGAGTGTTGGTGGTACTGGATGGTGGAGGGTTGGATAGGGGATGGGGGTATTTGACATGGGGGGAAAAATGAACAAAATACTTCTGGGACATCAAAATCACAGCTTTCAAAAGGAATTGCGTTTCAGCCCTTATAACCACAAGTGAAGTGCAATCATCTTCACCCAAGATCTTATTCTATCAGATAAACTTAAAAAAAAGGAAAAAAAAAACCACCAGCCAATCAAGTACCATCGTCTTCAATGAAATTCTCTCCTCACGAAAGCCCTCACCGACCAAAAAACAAAATCATAAAAAATAAAAATAAAAAACAAAAGCATACAGAAAAACTCTGTAAGGATTAGTCAACAAACACAACAAGACCAATAAACACTTCCACAACGTGGATGAGTTTCCGTTCTTAGACTCCTTAGGAAAGACAGAGACTAAACAGGAAACAAAAAAGGGGAACAGAACAGCAAAGAACAACAACAAATGTCTTCTGTGGATGGGATCAAGTTTTAGTGGATTAAGCTAGTCTAGAAAACACAATCACCAAGCTTAGAGGGGGGGGGGGGGGGGGGGGGGGACCCTCCCCACTTTTTCTGTTTTCTTTTTACTTCGGTGCCAGGAGAACTCTGGTGGATTTTGCCGGTATGTTCTCTCTTCTAGGGATTGGTCATTCAGTCCTCATCGACACTCCCCACCCCATCATCGTTCCCATGTAAGCAGATTACCAGATTGATTTCCTTTCGTGGAGGGCGATGTTTGTGTCAAGAGTTGTGGTGGCGATGTGGGCGTGACTGTGTGAACATAAGGTTGGATCTGCTAGCTGCCGGGGGAGGGGGGGGGGGGGGGTGAAAGCAGGGGCGACAACAAAGTATTTTTCTGGCATTCTTTGGGATGGGACGGCAGGTAAGGAGACTGTATGAACATAAGGTTGGATCTGCTAGCTGCCGGGGAGGGTGGGGGGGGGGGGGGGTGAAAGCAGGGGCGACAACAATGTATTTTTCTGGCATTCTTTGGGATGGGACGGCAGGTAAGGAGGACTGGGGGGGGGGGGGGAAGAGGCGGTGGAGTGTGACTCTTTTTCTGCGTACACATGTACATGCATATGTGCACTTACCCAAAAGCACCCACGCACGCATGCCCGCACACACACACACACACACACACACACACACACACACACACACACACACACACACACACGCACGCACGCACGCACGCACGCACGCACGTACGCACGCACGCACGCACGCACGCGCACGCACGCACGCACGCGCGCACACACACACACACACACACACACACACACACACACACACACACACACACACACACACACACACACATCCAAAATATTTGATAACAAAGATGCAAAGCATCGATAGCAAAGCTTATAAGATAGCTGGGCAGAGTAAAGGTGGGGGAGACGGTGGGTGAATCTTCACCGAGTGTGCCGGTTTGACCTGACGGAGACGACTTATGCGCGTTACACGGACTTTGTTTACGGGTTTGCGTTTGGATTTGATAATGGCTTGGATTACGGACTTTCCTTATGGCTTGTGATTCCGGATTGACCGTTTTTTCATTAAATTCACGGGGTCTGCGCTCGTGTTGGAAAAGAAAATCACTGTTTAAACACTTGAAAGAGAAAAAGTACGATATAATTTGTTTGCAAGAAACACATATCACTGATGATGTTTATGAGCAATGGAAAAAAGAATGGGGCAAAGGTGAATTATTATATAATAGTTATACATCACATAGTTGTGGTCAAGTTGTTTTATTTCGATGCAATGTGGTTGATAATTACAAGATAGGGGTTCAATTCAAGACGAATTTTGGCCATTGAAATAGAAATTCAGCATAAAAAAGTGGTCATTGTGAATGTGTATGCTCCAAATAATGACTATGAAAGAATACTTTCTTCGATGAACTGGGAGATGTTATCTCTAATGTTCAGTCAGAGCACTTGTTGATTGGGGGGATTTCAACTGCGTATTAGATAATGATTCGGATATCATCTCTGGAGAAAAACATGCAGAGGGCACAGGAAAGAAATTTAATGATTTAATAAAAAGCCATGACCTGTATGATACCTGGAGACTGTTTCATCCGGATGTAAAGGAATTTACATGGCATAAAACGTCTCCTTTTATTGCACGCCGATTGGATTATTTCATATCCAATGATGATTTGTTTGATAAAACAATAGACTGCCATATTCATTCTGTCCCTTTCACAGATCACAGAGGTTGCTCCATCAAATTGAAATTCTCAAGCTTTGAGAGGGGACCTGGGCTGTGGAAGTTCAATAATTCATTATTGAATGACTTAAACTTTGTCACACAGATAAATAGTTTGATTGATGATCATATATCACATATGGACGAAAACATCGATTTTCAAATGGAATGGGAAAATCCTAAAACGGAAGATTAAGGGGTTTTAAAATTTAATTTATGTTTAAAGGAAAGAGCATCGACAGAAAAAATAAGTTAGTGGGAAATTTTAAAGGTTTAATTTTAAAACGAATAGTATTAATATTCCAAAAAAACTAACAAATTTTTTTCATTATAAAAATTTCACCCGACGCCTTAATGAAAGAATTAAAAATTATTGGAAACTTAAAACACGGGGCGCACAGGAAAGATGTAGAAGGGTTTTTGGATTGAAGGGGGGAAAAAAAACAAAATTTTTTTAAAATTGGGGAAAAAAATCAAGACCCAAAATTTCAAAGATAAAAGAGAAATTTTTGTGATAAAAAAGGGTTTAGATTAGTTAAAAAAAACAGTCGGGAAATAATGAAAATGCAGCGAGACTATTATTCGGAAGTTGTACAAAAAAAGGTAACAGCAGGAAACAGGGAAACAAATGGTAGAAAACTTTACTTCTTTTATTTCAGTGCCAAAAGTTTTTCTGACCCCTCAAAAAGGGATAGTTGTGAAGGCATTTTGGGAAGAAAATGAACTTTTAACAGCTCTTAAACCCCTTTAAAAAGGGGTTTTTTCGCCGGGAAGTGTTGGGTTTTAAAACAGAGTTTTTAAAAGTATTTTGGGGTCATAAAAAAAGTTTTTTAAACTTTTTCATTTAAACTCTGCTTTTGGGGGGGGGACTTTTTTCCCCTTTCAGAGAAAAGCAGTCATCTTTTTAAATTTCCCCAAAGGGCAAAAGATCTACCTAAAAATTTTTTTAAAAAAAGGGAGCCCAATTTCTTTAACAAATTACGATTATAAGCTTTTGTCTAAAGGTTTGGAAACGTTTATGTAAAATTTAATTAGAGATTTAGAAAAGCGAAGATGGTTGGGTATATAAAGGGAAAGTCGAGCGGCCTCGCTATTGGACAAATTTGATGATGTTTTTGTTCATTTAAATGTAAAAAAAATTTTCCCTTTGGTTTGTTTTTAAGCTTGATTTTTACCCCAAGTTTTGATGCATATCAAAAGGGCTTTATTTAACGTCTCAAAAATTTAGGGGTTTTGGGGGGAAAAATTTCATTAAAAGGTTTAAAGGTTTTGATCGTAAATTACTGTGTTGTTTTGTATAGTGGCTGGACTCGGGGTATTTTGTTTTTTGAGACGGGGCATCCGAAAAAGGATTCATTTTTTTCCCCTTATTTTTTTGTTTTGGTTTTAGAACTTTGCAAAAAAGATAAAATTTCTTTTGGAACATTAGAGGAATTGATTTTGGGGGTTAAAGGGAGAAAAGTTAGTTAATGTAACCCAAAATTTGCGCTCTATGCGATGATTTTCCCTTTTTTTGAAATTCAGAATGACCGGGTTTGGCAAGCATTAGATATACCCCAAGGTTTTTCTTTTTTTTTCGGGTTTGGGGTTTATAAAAAAAAAAAATCAGGGGCTTTGGGCTAGGTAGTAAAAAACATAGTACAGACAGTTTTATGGGTTTAGTGGAAAAAAAAAAGTAAAGATTCGGGGGGATTTTTTATGAGAATGATAAAACCCGGGAAACTTAGTTTAGGGCAATTGGGTTTCAAAAAAAAATAAAAAAAATATTTAGAGAATTATTCCTCCTGGGAAAAAAAAGATCTTAAATGTAATGGGTAAAATAATTTTTATTAAAAATTTTTATTTCACAAATTTGGGCTATGTTATGCAAAATTTGTTATTCCTGATTTAAAGGGCTTATCAGATATAAATTTGCATGCTTTTTTGTTTTTCTGGGGTAAAAAGCATTGTAAAACGAAAAGGGATTTGAAAAAGTTAAAAGAAAAGTAATGTGCCGTGAGGGGGGAAAGAAAAAAAAGGATTAAAAATGAAAGATCTAAGAAGATGCAATTTGCTTTTCTCCTGTTATGGGGGGTAAGGGAAACTGTAAGCCCCCAAACAATGAAAAATGGACTTTAATTTTCCCAGGGAAAAAAATTTCTACCCCCCTTTTGGGGAGAATGTCACGAGTTTTATGGAAATACTAAAAGCGGGACTTTTTTAAAAGGTTTTTGCAAGATACATTCACATTTTTGGGAAAAAAAAATCGAAAAAATGGCTAGATTTAATTAAAAATGAAGGTTTTCCCCCCTTTCCCTTTTTTATGTGGTAAAACCAAAACATAAAAAAATCGGGGGAAATGTCCTTTTCTTTCCCCGACTGGGGTAAAGGGCAAAATACTGAATGTTTTGGGACTTTTATGGGCCAAATGGGATGTTTTCATTCCCGGAGTGGTCAAAAAGATAGGGCCCCCCCTTCAAGGCTTTAGAGTATAACGTAGTGTGGGGGCCCCCACAGACTTTTATTACTGGGTTAGTGAACAAGATAGATTTTGATTAGATTTTTCAGAACCCTCTTTTTTGTAACAAAAAAAAAAAATATCTTGCAAGGTTTCCCCGGAACCTTTTTTGTTCCCTCAGTTACACGAGGGCCCGTGCAGCCCGTTTTTTTTGGTTTTAAAAAAATATTTGGGGCTGGAGTTGAAAGAAAATATTTTGGAAGTAACCCCGGGTTGTACAAAAAGAAATAGACTGAGAGTTTTTTCAAAGGAAAATTCTCAAAAAATTTTTTCCCCCATAAATATTTTATGCAAAAAGAAAGTCAGGGATAATCGAAATTGTTCTTATTGAAAAGATGAAATTGATTACATTGAAATTTCTTTTTTTTATTGTAATTTAAAGGGTTTTTGTTCTTTTTGGGGGTTTGTCCCGTCAAAAACATATTACTGTATATAAAATTAAAAAAAAACTTTGTTTGCTGAGAAACCCGTGCTTTTTGGGGAATTTTTTAGGGCAAGAAAATATTGATAGAAACGCTACTGAAAAAAAAACCATATTGTGATTAAATGCAAAGATGTGTTAAAAAATTTACAAAAAAACGGAAAACTGGCGGGGAATTTTAGTCATATTTGAAAATCAATTGCAACTGAGGGAAAAAATTAAAAAAGATTCATTTATGCATTTAATTTACAACACGCCCCACATTAAACACACGCACGGCGCGCGCGCGCGCGGCGGGACACCACAACAACACACACACCCCACCACACAACACACCACACAACAACACACACACCACAGCAAATCAAAACATGTGTTTTGTAAAGGGATGTTTGTTTTTTTGTTGTTGTTGGTTTTTGTTTTTTTTTGGGGGGGTGGGGGGGGTGGGGGGGGGAAATGGGGGGGAAAGGAAAGGGGGGGGGTGGGTTGTGGGGGGGTTGGGGTGGATTTGGGGGGGGGGTTGTGGTTGGGAGTGGTTTGGGGTGGGCGTGAAAAGGGTTCACGCTTTGGGTAGGGGGAGGGAGGGAGGAAAACGAGCAATCAGGACCCAATTTATTTTTCCTTGCAGGCGTGTGTATATTCGGAATTGGTTGCTTAGATTAATTTTGCTTTAGTATAGTGTTTTTTAACGGTAGTTTCCCTTTTTAACTATTTGAGAGAGAGGGGAGAGAGGGGGTTGGGGGGGGGGGGGGGGGAAAAAGGGGGGGAGAGAGTGTTGTGTTTTGGGTGTTTGTAAAAAAAAAATGATTTGATTTAAATCCCCCTGTTTTCTTATTTTGGGTTTCCCTTTTTATCAGCAACACTTTTTCCCAGTGAGTGTGCTTGTACACCACACATTAGAACATTAACAAACCCAGACACTGTCTGTCTGTCTGTCTGTCTCTGTCTCTCTCTCTGTCTGTCTGTCTGACTGTCTGTCTGTCTGTCTCTCTTTCTGTCTCTCTCTCTCTCTCTCTCTCTCTCTCTCCTCTCTCTCTCATCTCTCTCTCTCTCTCTCTTTGGGAAAATCGAAAAAAAAGAAGAAAAAAAGGAAAAAAAAAAAGAAAAAGAAAATAATTAAGTATTAAGTCCTTTGTTTCATTTATATTGTTCTCTTTGTATATGCAGCACATGATCAGTATGAGAATGCCAGTACACCACACATTAGAACATGAACAAACCCAGACATTTTGTATCAAACACCAAAACACTAAGATCTGCAATACTATGTCCATTTGTAAGAGAACATATAGACTACGCATGGTGTGAAAGGGACTGCTTGGAGAGGGAAAAAAAAAGAAAAAAAAAAGAAAAGAAAGAAAACCAGTAGTGGAAATTACTTTTGTTGTTTTTTGCTTTTTTTTTTTTTTTTGGCAGATGAAGAGGACAGTGTGAAGCACCAAAAAATGAAGAGGTGGATTTCGGCCTTAGGGTTTAAAAAAAAAAAAAAAAGTCACCGCTTAGGTGCTCCATTGATCCGATAACTGATGCCAATCAGAAAAAAAAAAAAAAAAGATAGCTGTCGGTTGTCCCTGTCCATGCCTCAACACTAAAAACCTACACAGAAATAGGAATTTTGCCTTTTGCCGAAAATATGAAACTTGCTTCAGCAAAATATATATTAAGGAGTCATTCAACGCAAAATTCATGTATCAAGGAAACTGGTTTAAAATCAGAAATACATTTTCCAAAGCGAGCACAGAGTTTTGACTCTGTAAAAACTATAGGCTCCTATACGTCACAATTATTTACAGATGCTGGTGTTGAACCCGAAACAGTAGCTCCTCAAACGAGTTACAGTAATATTCCTCAATGGGAGCTTAGTAAGGCTAATTTCGATATTAATTATACACATTTAAGGAAAAGTGATGGGACCATGCTGCCAACATATGTCAAGGCACATATAAACGAAAATTATATAAATCATCTTAAAATATATACAGACGGTTCTCTACTTGAAAACCAATTATCAGGTGCTGCATTTATTATTCCATCATTAATAATAGAGAAATCGTATCACATTGGGAAAAATTTCTCTGTATTCACAGCAGAGCTAATTGCCATTATTATGGCACTGAACTATCTTCTTACTTTTCCATATTCGATATATCAAATATTATTTTGTGTCGATTCAAAATCTGTCTTACAAGCTTTAAAATATTCTCACACAAGAGTGAGAGGAGAAATGATATCTGAGATATACCATTTAATCTTTTTTTGTCTTTACGTGGTTCTTCTATTGACTTTTGTTGGATTCCATCACATTGTGGTTTAGCAGCAAATGAAAGGGTTGATCGGTTAGCCAAAAATGGTGCAGCTAAGGAAAAGAGCTTTACAAAAATAAATATTCCTTTATCCTTGTATGAAATTATAGCCTTTTAGGTAAAGCATCATGGGATTCGGTGATAAGAAGACAAAAAGAGTGTCCAAACATAACAAAGGAAAACAAGGGAAAATTCTTTAAGAAGCTTGTAAATATAAAACGGGACACAATCTCCACAGGAACGACTTTTGAAGAGTCTGATATTTAGACTCAGACTTGATGCATACAAAACAAAATATTGTAAAAATGTCACTTGCATTTGTGGCCATAATATTACATTATTCCATGTCATCTTCCTTTGCAGAATTACTCAAAAATATTTACCTATTTGGTTATTAAGTTTGAACCCATCAATCGCGAATTTTTGGGACATTTTTGGGAACGAAGCGAAGGCTATAGAAGTTGGTAGGGCAATTGTTAAGGTCCAGTTGGACATTTACTTTGATTCTCGAGTTATTTGTTTGATTTATTTTCTTATTATTTCAATGGTTTAAAACGTTTTTTTTTCTTTAAAAATGTTCAGATATGAATCCAGGCTAAAGCAGTTTACCGTTATGCCGGTAGCTTAGAATGGGGTTAATGTGATAGTCACTTATTGGTATCTCATTAATTAAATAGACTATGCATGCAAAGATTAGTATACTACACTACCTCCACACTCCATACACTTTTAATGACATTTTTTAAAACAACACACACACTTATACCCCCCCCCCCACACACACACACATACACACACACACCGACATACACACACCGGCCCCTTTTACGTGTTTTTCTGTTTTGTCTTTATTTGTTTGTATGCCTGTTCGTTTGTCTGTTGTTTTTGTCTAAGATCACTGTAAAGTGGATAGACATTAAATTAAAGAACGAACACACACACACACAAACACACACACACACACACACACACACACGCGCGCGCGCGCGCGCGCGCGCGCGCAGATACACACACGCACTCACACACACAAACACACACGCACGCACGCACGCACGCACGCACACACACACACACACACACACACACTC
>CM031596.1:42514446-42529446 GCA_018398815.1 Conus ventricosus | reverse complement strand
TTTCAAACGTCTGGATTCTCTTGGTGGTCTCTGCTGTCATGGTCCAGCTTTCGCAGCCATACAGCAGGATGGACAGCACCAGGGACTTGTACAGCTTCATCTTTGTAGGAAAGCTGATCTCCCTGCTCTTCCAGATCTTGTTTAGCTTTGCCATTGCTGCTGTTGCGATCGCTAGTCTGGTCTTGATTTCTGTTGTAGAGCGACCGTCTTTGGTGAGAGTGGCGCCAAGGTATTTGAAAGCGCCCACTTCTTCAAGCTGTTGTCCGTTCATGTAGATTTCAGCATGGGTGTTGGTTGTGCTGTTGACCAGGACTTTGCTTTTTTCTGTGCTCACTTCCATTCCATATGCACCTGCCCTTTCTTCCAGTCTCTTTGTCAGGTCTTGTAGTTCTTCGTTGCTGCCTCCCATCAGGTCGATGTCATCTGCGAACCTCAGATTATTGATGATTCTTCCTCCGATGGAGACAGTGGAGTGGAAGTCATGGAGGGTTTCACGCATGATGTTTTCCAGGAAGAGATTGAACAGTACGGGAGATAGCAGGCAGCCTTGACGGACTCCAACTGTGGTCTTGAAGTAGTCCCCTATCTGGTTGTTGAGGAGGACTGCGCTGCTGGCGGTGTTATACAGCGCCTGGATGGTTTGGACGAGACCCTCCTCTATGCCAAACTTTCTGAGCACCTGCCACAGACCCTTGTGCCACACCCTGTCAAACGCTTTCCTAAAGTCAATGAAGTTGTGGAACAGGTCTCTCTGATGTTGCAGATGTTTCTCCATCAGTATCCGGCAGGTGAAGATCTGTTCTACTGTGCTTCTGCCTGCCCTGAATCCAGCTTGTTCTTCCGCCAGGTGTTCTTCCGCCTCTTTCTTCAGTCGATTCAAGATGACTCTGAGCATGATTTTACTGGTGTGGCTAATGAGACTTATTGTTCTGTAGTTCTGGCATTGGCGTAGATTTCCCTTTTTGGGCAGGGGGATGATGAGTGATTGAGTCCATTCTGTGGGCCACTGTTTTGTCTCCCAGATCTTCTGACAAATCGATGTTACTAGAGTGACCAATTTAGTACAGTAAATGGCGTCAAACATGTCACCCTGAAACGGTAACTGTAACTCATAGAAAAGTACAGTAAATGGCGTCAAACATGTCGCCCTGAAACGGTAACTGTAACTCATAGAAAAGTACAGTAAATGGCGTCAAACATGTCACCCTGAAACGGTAACTGTAACTCATAGAAAAGTACAGTAAATGGCGTCAAACATGTCACCCTGAAACGGTAACTGTAACGCATAGAAAGTACAGTAAATGGCGTCAAACATGTCACCCTGAAACGGTAACTGTAACTCATAGAAAAGTACAGTAAATGGCGTCAAACATGTCACCCTGAAACGGTAACTGTAACTCATAGAAAAGTACAGTAAATGGCGTCAAACATGTCACCCTGAAACGGTAACTGTAACTCATAGAAAAGTACAGTAAATGGCGTCAAACATGTCACCCTGAAACGGTAACTGTAACTCATAGAAAAGTACAGTAAATGGCGTCAAACATGTCACCCTGAAACGGTAACTGTAACTCATAGAAAAGTACAGTAAATGGCGTCAAACATGTCACCCTGAAACGGTAACTGTAACTCATAGAAAAGTACAGTAAATGGCGTCAAACATGTCACCCTGAAACGGTAACTGTAACTCATAGAAAAGTACAGTAAATGGCGTCAAACATGTCACCCTGAAACGGTAACTGTAACTCATAGAAAAGTACAGTAAATGGCGTCAAACATGTCACCCTGAAACGGTAACTGTAACTCATAGAAAAGTACAGTAAATGGCGTCAAACATGTCACCCTGAAACGGTAACTGTAACTCATAGAAAAGTACAGTAAATGGCGTCAAACATATCGCCCTGAAACGGTAACTGTAACTCATAGAAAAGTACAGTAAATGGCGTCAAACATGTCACCCTGAAACGGTAACTGTAACTCATAGAAAAGTACAGTAAATGGCGTCAAACATGTCACCCTGAAACGGTAACTGTAACTCATAGAAAAGTACAGTAAATGGCGTCAAACATGTCACCCTGAAACGGTAACTGTAACTCATAGAAAAGTACAGTATGATCGAAAAAATGAGATGATTATGACACCCGAAAACAGACCATTAAGACTGATGAAAACAGTGCACTATGACTTATCAGCATGCGCATTGATAGTATGAGTTTCTTGGCAGGTCTTTACAAGACTGCATAGGCGCAAAGCGCCAGGGGCAGAGATCAACTACCATAATAAACAATTTACAATAATATGACTTACTGGGGTCATAATGTACTTTACTTTTTTTTTAATCATATTTTGATATGTTACCTGCGCCCGAAGCACTGAGAATGTTTTGCACATCATAACTATCATGATTTTTTTTTTAAATTAAAGTAACGTTGTCTGCTCTTGTAATGTGATTACTTTTTACCCTTTTCTGATAAAGGCTGTTCCCTTTCAGAAACAACGCCTTCTTATAAAGCATAAGCCAACATAACTCGCTAGTCACAACATAGCAGAATTAAAGCACACTGGTAATTCATAAGAACATACTGTCACGAAGATGACAACCATAACAATGGAAACAAGCAGACTGGATAACGTGTAACAGGAGACGAGAGAGAAATGAGTGTGCGTGTGTCCGTGCGTGCGTGTGTGTTTGTACGCACGTGCGTGCGCACGCGCTTGCTTGTGTGTGTGTGTGTGTGTGTGTGTGTGTGTGTGTGTGTGTGTGGAGAGAGGAGAGAGAGAGAGAGAGAGAGAGAGAGAGAGAGAGAGAAGAGAGAGAGAGAGAGAGAGAGAATGGATGAGGATTACTATTTTCATTGTGAAAAGAGTTGGGGGGGGGGGGGCGGGGGTTCTAACCCAAGAAGGCATCTTTATTCAAGATAGGGTCACAAACTAAAACGTAAATAAAGATAAAAGAGAAACGAATGATAGAAACGAACATAAAGAACACGTCGGTTGTAATCATAACACCAATTCATATTCTTAACACAACAGGGTAAAACGTTTCTAACTGGCACAGAGACAGACAGACAGACAGTATATGAGGCAAGCGAGCGCATTATCATTGTTTACATATTTTGATTTTTTAAAGGTCCCGTACAACTTCCATCGGGGCTGCGTTGGGCAATAACAAACAGTTCTAGACGGCTATGATCATATCGATAATAATACAATGAACAAAGTCAGCTTGCCTTTATAAAGAGTGATGAAGACCTGTTTGAAGCTAGTCATGACCAAATCAAACAGAGATGGACGCAGCGTTTTTTCAGGAGAACGACTGAAAATCTTGTCATCAACAGTGGCCTAAGTTTGATAGACTGTTGGCTTAGCGGTTAAAGAACTCGTCCAGGATGCGACAACTCTTGGGGCCCTAGTTCGAGACTCGTCACGGAGCGTTTCTTTGGTTTAAATGCTCTCCTTTTCCCCTAATTTATGTCATCGTGAACTGAGGGCGGGCCTTTCCACTGAGTGAACAAACATGAATCCGGGCTCTTGTGTGTGTTCAAGAATCTACGGCCACTTGAGAGTTGTCCCTGGCAAAATTCTGTTCCAGAAAATGCATTGAAAAAGAAAAAGATATGGAACAAATACGCGGCCCTGTGCTATCGCCCACACGCTCTCCTGGAGAGAGAGCAACTCCGGCGAACGCAGAGAAATCTGTTCTGATGATAACAGTGAGACAATATGGTTAAGGACGATATCATGAAGAAACTGTTCTGGAACACGTAAACGGCGGGTTCAGGGCTTGGGTCAAGATCATCATAGACAAAAGAAATGTCGGCAAACCGCATGCTGCAAATAACAATACTAGAATAACAATTTTAAAAAAAATCAATGATATAATATATTTTTTAAAAACTACTGCTACCACACGAATACTACTATTGCTACTATTATTACTGCTGCTGATGCTACTACTATCACTACTATTATTACTGCTGCTGCCGCCACTATTACTTACTACAAAAACAATTTCTGTTGCTACTACAAATTTCTACCACCACAACTAACACTACTACTAATACTACTACCACTACCAATGATAATACAACAATGATAATAAGGCTCTGGAAAATGATCATGATGATGATGAGATGATACGACGACGACACGACGACGACGACGACGAGAGATGATGATGATGATGATGTATGATGAATGATGATGATGATGAGATGATAAAATACTAGTAAGGCCAGTGCACCTGCAATGGTCTCTTCCTGCAAATGAAAAGGGCTTCGATATTCCTCGATAGGAAGATTCAATTAGTTGGCCCCAAATGATCCCCCCCCCCCCCCCCCCCCCCCCCCCCCCCCCCCCCCCCGCACTTCAAAACACTGGACAGAGATAGGGATGGGCCGATGGGACTGAGGGAAGAAGGCTGTCACGACCGACCCTGGAGGTCTGCCCTGACAGGATCGGTCTAGGTGGGAGTGAAGGGAGTGACTGACCTCACACGCCCCGCAAGAGACCACACATAAAGATTACGATACAACACCCCTTTTATTCACACCAACATACACAGTCATAATAAGCATTCCAACACACACAACATGCACAATCACAATCCCAAACTTTCCAACACACACAACATGCACAATTATAAATAAACATTTCACCATACGACGTACACAATCACAATCACAGCATTTCAACATATATGACATATACAAAATTATAAATAAACATTTCCAGCATCCATCCCTTCCCACACCATGGAGTGCCTCCACACCCCTGCCTCTCCAAAGTCTACTGGAAGCACCCTATCGCACTAGGTGCTCCAAACCGGGTCGGTTCTTGAAAAGAGTCGTTCAAGTCGAAACGTGGCGTTGTTACTGGAGGTCCTGGACGGGGATCAGGGCCGGCCAGTCAGCCGGCGGGCTTTTCTACCAGTCCGCGGTCCCGACCAGAGCGTGGCCTCAACCAGCGCGTGGCACCAACCAGTCCGCGGTCCCAACCACAGCGTGGCCTCAACCAGCGCGTGGCACCCAACCAGTCTGCGGTCCCAACCAGAGCGTGGCCCCAACCAGAGCGTGGCCCCAACCAGCGCGTGGCACCAACCAGTCCAGGCTCCGGGTGAAGCCCCCGGGAGGGGGGAAAACGTAGCTGGGAGGAGAGAAGAAAGGGAGGGAAGGAAGGGTACTGGAACCCCGCTGTCAGTACAATTGACCATGCTGTTAAATCCTAACAGCCACTCGCATGATGGGCGAGGGGAGGTCTACTAAATACACCAACAACACCAGCTCAACACAGACCCGAGCATAACACAGTAAACCAATCAAATCAGGAATGTTTGTTAAAGTCTTCTCACACGAAGCAGGTAAAAGACTGCATTAAATCAACAGGCTATAAAACAAATATGAATTATCTTCATCCTTCTCTCACTCGTGCTTAACATTTCCTTTCTTAGGAAATAAACCAACACAGCGACCATCGCTTTATAACTGCCACCACATTTGCAAATAATAATTCAATGGCATAATTGTCACATTTTATAGCCACATTTCAAAAAAAACACAAATCTCCAACCACGCATCCGAACGACAAATCATGCGTACGCACGCTCGCGAACATAAAACTCGTTTCCCTTGCACACACAAACAGACGGTGGCCGAAGGATAAGAGTCCGGTGAATGTGACAGGGGCGGACGAGCGAGACCAAGCAAGTACCAACCCTGAATCACCAGGTTCTCTCCCATCCCCACCGACTACCGCATCACCAGATGCATAAACAGGAAAAAAGAATTTTGGATATAATTTAGGAATGGCTAGGTTAAAAAATTGAATTAACCAGAGAAAAGGTCTCAAACAATATTTCTTTTACAATTTTGAAAACAAAGAAATTGCGCCAAAGAACAGAATAAGCCGGCTAACAACAACAAACCAAAACAAAAACCACGAAACTGATGCTTACCAGCTACCGGGGTGACCCGAAGAGGCGGGTCAAACGACTCTCTCTGCCCTCTGTCCAGTCGAGAGGACAGAAGCGCAGATGCGGAAAAAGAAGAAGTGATGTCCCTCTGCTACAGGCCGACTGTAGGAATTGAAGATACCGACTGTACCTTCGACGATATGGTGAAGAACCAAGACCGGAGCAGGCGCTCCAGAGACATCTTCCGCTCGAGTGAAGAGCTAACCTCCCTCAGCGATGGCGGCCAACATGCCACGCTACGTCACAGAGTGAGCATACCTCAAGCCTAAGAGGAATGATGCACGTGCGACAGGTGAAAAGACAGGTGAGAGGCCGATAGAGACAGCCAGTACAAGAAAAAGATACCCACCACCCGTGAACCTGCAGGATGAATGCACGGCAGTGGAATTAGAGAGAGAGAGAGAGAAAGTAAACCTAACCTGAGCTAAACCACACCAAAGGTGCAACCACACCACAAGCCACATTAAGGGGGACAGGTATACGACAACAACGACGACAACAACCAAATGAACAATTCCACCATCCATAGATGGGTCAATTGTCATAGGCCTCGTAACAAAACCCGTGACAAAGGGAGATGAAGTGACGATCTTCCTTTTACCCCCTCCTCCAACACTCCCTCTCCTCCCCTTTTCCCCCTTTCCCAATCCCTCAACTCTCGGCATTCCCTCTCCTTCTGTCCCCTTACCATTGATTTCATCAGGAGCTCCTCAAGGGGCAGTTGAGAGAGATGTTATTGTGTTAGGTGGGCGAATGAGAGAATCTGTTACCATTGAGAGAAATACTGTAAAGAGAATCTGCTGGGACATCTAAGAATATATCGGGTTTTTCGATTGAAAAAACAAAAGCTTTCTTTCTGATGATTCATCGTTTCCACCGTGTTCCTGGAAACAAGCAAAGACAAGAGCTTTCAAGCAAGCAACACACACACACACACCACACACACACACACACAACACACACACACACACACACGCGCGCGCGCGCGCGCGCGCGCGCGCTCACACACACACACACACACACACACACACACACACACACACACACACACACACTCTCTCTCTCTCTCTCTCTCTCCCCTCCCTCCCTCTCTCTCTCTCTCTTTTCTCTCTCTCTCTTACACACTAACACACACACACACCCACACCCACCCACCCACACACACAACACACACACACACACACAACACACTTATGCGCGCGCATGCACTTGTACACACACACACACACACACACACACACACACACACACACACACACACACCCTTTACACACGCGCGTACGTGCGCGCACGCTGGCACCCCAGCAGGCACGCACGCACACACACATATTTACACACACGTGCGCAGATACACACAGATGCAGATAAATACAGACCCGCACACAACACCCCCAAAGGACACCACACCACACACACACACACACACCACACCACCACCACACACAAAACATACACAGACCACACACACAGACCAAAAAAAGAGAGAGAGAGAGAGAGAGGGAGAGGAGGGGGAAGGAAGGAAAAAGAGAGAGAAGAGACGAATTGAGATAAAAATTTGTCATGTGGAAAGAGATTTTAATTTCCGCGGGCCCAGTCAGTGGGAACGGAATAAAAGGCAGCGTTGGTTCTGCCGGGGCTGACCAAGACATGGACACATCGGCAATCCCCCCCTTTTATGAAAAGCGTCTTAGAAACTTTCCCCACACTCCCGCCATCTTCCCCTTTTCCCTGCCTCTTGTTCCCTCTATACCCCCCCTCCCCCCCACCCCCCCCCCCTTGGACCCTTTTACTCTGCGTGGTTTCCCTTTTCCGTGCCCCATGACCGGGGCCCTTTAAATGCCTTGGCACGCTGGCCACTGCAAATGCTTGGTGAGCTATATTTTATGAAAATGAAAACTAATCCTTTTTCTTGCTTTCATTATACAGGCGCCCGCGTTTTTTCTCCTCTCTCTTCTTTCTCTCCCCCTCCTCTCTCTCTCTCTTCTCTCCCCACACACACACACACACACACCCACAAAAACCACACAACACACCACCAACGTACGCACGTACGCAGCACGAACGCACGCACCCACCACGCACGCACGCACGCACGCACGCAACTTTGCCTTCTCAATGGACAACTGTTCTTTGCTAAAAAACCCCAATCAAGAATGTGAAAAACGTTTAAATCAGTCTAGATGAAAAAAAAACCCCAGGGGTCTTTTTTTTCTCTTTTGTTTTCTTTTTCAAATTGTTTTATTTCACACATCGACTTTTCTTTCTTTTTTTTTTTCCTTCTTTCTTTCCTTCTCTTTTTTTCGTCTGACATCTCCAAAATGAAAGCTAAATAAACCCAAAAACATTTGCACGCGGTTGTGGGTAGTAGGGGAGGGTCCCTCGGGTGTGTGTGTGGTGTGTGTGTGGTGTGTGTGTGTGAAAGGGAAAGGAGTTCTGTTTTACGTCTCGTCACACATATAGGTGTTGCAGAGTTAAATAACATTTTGTTTACAATTTAGACTTTATCATAAAAGAAAAGAGGACGATGTGGTTACAGGAACAAAAAAAAAAGGGATAGATGATTTGCGGGGACAGTAACTATGAAAAATTAGTAAAATAACTAAAATATCTAACTTACGATTATGATTATAAAATGTTCCTTAAGGGATTTTCCCGGTTATCTTTAATTTAACAAAGAAAAAACTCCCCGAATTAAAAAAGTCAAACCATTAACATGTCCAGTGTAGCCTTGGTAAAACACCATTCAAAAAGGGTTTGTAGTTCACAATCAAAAATCACATGTTGAACTGAAAGATCCCCACGACATACGCAAAACGTCTGGCAATATTTGGGTTTCGTAGGGAATTACAAAAAAGTCTAAAAGTCAGGCTAAAACCGGTGGGCTATCGACACAAAGTTTGACAGAGTTTGCTGACGGGTTTTGATGGGGAACGTATTGACTCCGAAAATCCCTCTCGATTTTGACAAATTTCCTTGTATGAAAAGGACAAAAACCTTATACCCCAAATATTTCTTTGCCCCCCTTTTTGCTGCTCATCTTTATCTTTTAAAACGAAGGAGGTGGTGCGAGGGAAAACCCAAGAAAAATACAACATTAGACCTTTATGTAAAGACATGCCACATGTTTTTTAATCCAAATAATAATTCCTCTCTTTGTGTATTTTCAAAACAATACAAATTTTTAAACTGACGGGGAATAAACCCAAAACGGATATTAAAATTGAGATGGCAAGGAAATTAAAAAATTTTTTAATGCCTCGGGACGCAACTTTTCAGCTGTTTAGGGAAATCCCCCTTTTACCAAAATATGTTTTTTCAGCTTTGAATCGGGAATTAAAAAGCCAGATCCCCCCTACCATCATAAAGAACTGAGCCGTCAGTGTATATTTTAAAAGTTAGTAATTTTTTCTTCCTGTCAATTTTAAAAGATGCTGCTAACACTGGGCGAAATCGCTTTATTTAGATAAAAAAAGAAAAAATGTTAACTGTTCTTCCTTTAGTTCCAAGGGGGTTACGGCGGAACCAGTACGCGAGGCGTACCTCGTGTGGGTCAATTTTTGGAAAATTTAAAAAAAAACGTCTGAAACATATAAACGAAGGTCCAAATTTGAATTTTTCGTGCTTTTTCGAAAAATCAATGCGGATCGGTATTTAACTCTTAAAGGTGTCCACCGCAATCCGTCTCACACATTTTTTTACAGAAATATTTTCCTTTCTTCATAAAAGGGAAAAAGGCCTGCTATTTTATAAGCTTAGGGATTAGTGTGAAGGTACACCGGGGGCCAACTTTAAACCCTTTACGTCAATTCTTTGAATTTTTTAAATGCGATCGCGAAGCAGAAAAAATATTTCCCTGTCCGTAAGCAATCTTGATCGTACAAGACTGGTTCTAAATGAAACAAAACTTTAGGATCCTTCCCCCCATGGAGAATGACTGCCCAATTTTGAAAATTCAAACTTTAACTGCTTTATAAAAATTTGAGTCAATATGTTTTTTCCAGTTTAGTTTTGGTTGTATGGACCCCAAAAAAATTTTATTTCAAGTTTAAAAAAAAATTTCCCGTCCTCCCAAAAGAATATAGGCAGGTTATTTGGGGTTATACCATTGTTAAAGAAAACCCAAATGGTCTTTTCAAACAGAAAATTGAAAGCCTTAAAATGATATAACTTTTAAAATTTACCCCGCTCGTGCTAAAAAGAGCTTCTGAATATAATTATGTGACGAAATTTTTTTTCTTTTTTTTAAAGATCATTAATCCATATTGCAATGATCAGCTTTTGAGTACTTGGTATATGATAAAAAAACATGTATAAAAGTCATATAGCTTACTTTGAATAACAAGGGGGAATTTAAGAACCTTGGGGGAATTCCCAAAATTTATAGATTTGGGATTTTTAAAGCCCAAAAAAAACTTTGGTCATTTGTTCTCCCATTTAAAAAAAATGATTTCACAATTGTAGAGTACCAGAAAACCCAATTTTTTTTTAATTTTATATAATAATCGGCTGTGCCCCACTCTATCGAAGCTTTATAAGATCAAAGAAAGAAGGAATTTTTTCGTTTAGCAAACTTTTTTTAAAATTTTTGGTAGTTAGTCGTGTAGGTGACCCAATTGTCTTCGTTTTTTTCTAATCCAAGATGTGAAGAAAATAAAATTTTTTTTTATCCAGTAATAGGCCATTCTAAAATTTATTTTTTTTTCTTGATTTTTTCCTATAACTGACAAATGGGTTATAGCAAGACGTCTCAGACCGGTTTGCCTGCTTTAAAATAGGGGTCCCCAATAGACGTCTTCCATATATGGGAATTTTTTTTTCCACTTTCCCCCAAATTTGTTAATTTTTTAGTAAAATGATATCCATTCTTGGTAAATGGTTTAACATCGTGTAAAAATCCCACCCAAAACCAAAACGAAACCTTTTTTTTTCCCCAACAGCGGATAGCTTTCCCTGACTTCCTGAAAAAGATTTTGATACATTTATAGTCTTTGTTGTTTGGTACAGGATCTCTATAGTTATCATTTTTTTTTCTTTCAATTAAAAAGATTTTTGCTCTTAGGCAAACTTTCCTTTACAACAGTTTTAGCTACATGATGAAAAATTCTCGCCTTTTCTTTGGGAGATAAAAATTTTTTATTTGTTGTTTGATTGGGTAATTTGGGTTTAATCCCCTTTTATTTCTTTCCCCTTACCCACCCTTTTTTTCAAGTTTTTACAGTCGATACTTCATTTAGACAAACTGTGACCAGTTTTTTGTTTTTTTTCTTGCGCTGTAACTCTTTTTGCCTTTATTTTTGTACTGCACATTTCTTTATGGCTGCATCTTTTTCCTTGCACAGGAACTTTTCTAACTTTTACCCAAATTAAGAAGCTAAGTTTTTGCTTTAACAGCCCCCTGAACCCTGATTCCCCCAGACATTCCCTGAGAAGTTTAAACCCCTTTTTGGTCCTTTTTTTTGGAAAAGCAAAAGCACACCTCAAGAACTTTTTTCTAAAAGTTATCAAAAAAGTGTTAACACCCCCACAAATAATTTTACTCTCAGTCTTCTCAGTGAGGAAAATTTTAAAAAGTTTCCCAACTGCCTTATGTAAATTTTAAAATTTGGGTATAACATTACACCTAACTTCAATCCAACGGATTCTTTAAAGAAAAGTTTGGCACTTTGGCATCCTAGTGGGCATTGGCGTATCCCTTTTGCTGTTAATGCTAAGCAGGTGAAACAAAGGGAAATCAAGGCCCATCTCTATGATGAGTAGTCTGGGATGCGCGTAGTTCTCCGTCGTTAAGCAAAAAAAAAGAGAATCCCCAACAGTTTCCCAGAAAATCAGGGGGGAGAAACTATTTGACAACCTGTACCCCGAAAGGGCATGAGAATTGAATTTGCCACCAATGACCACTTTTCTTTGAACAGTTTTTGAGAACGTAACCAATTATTTTTGCCCTAGGGCCCCTTTGGGTAATAAAAATGAGCAAATGTAAAATTGATTGTCTGAAACTTTTTTAGTTTTTAAAGGATGCCCAACATTAAATTTGTATCTTTTGTAAAAGAAAGGGCTAAGTATGTGTATCTAAACCCCTTGTACATGATAAACGTACTCACTTTATCAGTTCTTTGATATTGTAAACCGGGGGTAGTAATAACCTTTAAATTTGGCAACTTTGTTGAGTGACATTTAGGGACTGAAGGAGAAGTACATGATGAAATTTACTAGAAAGATGATACACAAAATTATCAAAATTTTGACAAGGAAAGGCGTTCCATTGTAGAAAAACAAATTATCACATGTGTGTTCTTTTTTTTCCTGGTCTATGTTAACTTAAATTTATGGGATAAGTATCATTAGGTGACGCAGTACAATAACCAACAAAAATGCTAAAAGACGTTACCCGAGAAATGGGGGGGGGGGGGGGGGGGGGTGGGGTGGGGGTGATTTTGGAGATTTTTTTTCCTGAAGCTGATCATGGTAGGTAATGATATCTTGAACCTTGTATGTAATTTGGGATGAACTATCACATGCCTTCCCCAGAAAACTGCTTCACCAAAAATGTGATGGGGCCCCGTGCTGAACAAAAAAAGACGGCCCCAGCGGAAAAGGGGAAAGGTTTTTGTGTTTTTTAAAATCCGTAGGGTCGCAGAGAAGATGTTGTGGCATTTTGTTGACTAGCCTTCTGAGGAAAATGCTGGTCGCCCTGATGACCGTTGATGACTTCAAAGGGAAAATGATGTGCTCACCATGTTGACCAAAATGATGACTTCAGGGAAGAAACTGCTGGTGCCTGTTGCCAACGATACTTTTAGGGGAAAAATGAAGTGGTCGCAAAAGTTGACCGCGGATGCCTTCTTAAGGGGGAAAGAGTGTGGTCGCCCTGTTGACCCCGGAGACTTCTTGAAAGGGGGAGAGGGGGTCGCCATGTTTTACCCGCGGTGACTTCTTGAAGGGAGATGAATGTGGTCGCCTGTTGACCAGCGGATGATTTCTTGGAGGGGGAAAGAGCGTGGTCGCCATGTTGACCCGCAATGACTTCTTGGAGGGAGATAGGCGTCGCCCTGTTGACCGCAGATGATTTCTTGGGGGGAATGCTGTGGTCGGAATGTTGCCCCAAATGAGGGCTTATAAGGGAATGACTGTGGTCGTTGTTTTCAGTGATGGGTCTTCGGGGACAGTGATAGGAAAATTTTTAATAGCCTTCAGTTTGAGTTGAAACGGGAAAAAAAAATTACAGCGTTTTTGTGTGATTTTAAACAATATTACAAGATTCCTTACAACGCCCATAAGATTTCTGATTAACGGACTTTTTGTTTTCAGCTTCAGTTTGCTTACGATAGCCTCTTTAAACGAAATTTATTCTTTGATTTCAAAACATTTAAATTCTTTGGCCCTCTTTTAGCAGGAATCCCTGAAAAGCGATGAGTGGGGCACCTTTGCGTTAACAAAAAATTGTCCCAAGGAAAAGTTTCTCGGGGGGGTGATGACGCCACATTGTAAAATTTTGTACTTTATTAAACAGTGTTTTTTGGTGTAGCAACGCTGAAACACTTTAACCCTTTTTATTGGGCCAAATTGGGGGTTTTCTTCAACCCAAATTGTCATACTAAGTTTTTTTTGGAAATGCTTGAAATTTGAAATAATTATTTTCACTTTTTTCCCCTTTTTAAGAACCCATTTTCGGACCCCCCCAAAAATACTTGGGAACAGAAGACGAAAAAATTCATCCCGGGCCCTTAAAAAAAATACCAAATGTTTTTAATTGGGGGTAGTAGTGCAACGCTATACCCCATTTCTTTTTGTCTGCATCATCTTACTTTTTCTTCATTTTTGCATGAATATAAAAAAATTTTTATCTCTTAACTTTTTGACGACACAAATTTACCCCCCTCACGGCTCTTTGCCTTTTTGTGGTAAGAGGTATAGAGTGCAGGAGCAGGAGCCGTCCCTGAATCTTTTAATAAAAAATTTGATCTTTTTGTTCAAAATTGGTACGAAAGATTTAAGATAATTAAGTTGAACTTGCTTTAAGGGAGTTGTCACCATCAGGGATGGTTGTTTTTCCAGTTTTTAAATTCCCTGGTCAAAAAGATGTCAAAACAAAAGACGTCCTCTCCGGTAAATAAGTTACGACTTATTTACTCATTGCTGATTCCATTGAACAGCAAAACAAAACAATAGAAAAATAAAAAATTTAAAAGAAATACCCTCTAATCCACTTAAAAAAAATGAAAATCAAATAAAAGAATTGAAAAATACGAATTGATGACCTTAACGTAAGGCTTTCGGGAGTGATCAGATCAATTGAATATTCCGTTGAAATGTGGCTCCAAAAGGGCGCCGGGTTTAGTTAAAACCCAAAAATGAACACTGCACGACTAAAAAAAAATGATGGACGCAATTCCAACTTGGGTCAACCCAAACCCAAATTATTGCAGATCACCAAAACATCGGGGGGGAATACACCTATTCAACGCCGTATAAAAATCTTTCGACCATAAAACATAATAAATGGTAAGCTGTTAGATCTGCTGCTTTATAATCCGGGGGGGGCCCCTCCCCGTGTGGTGTGGGGTGTGTGTGTTGTGTGTGGGGGGTTTGGGGGAGAGAGTGTGTGTGTGTGTGTGTGTTGTGTGGTGTTGTGTGTGTGTGTGTGTGTGTGTGTGTTTGTGTTTGTTTTGTGTGTGTGGTGTGTTGTGTGTGTGTGTGTGGTGTGTGTGTGTGGTACCCAGTGACGATGTCCTCATTTTCAAAACATCCTTCTCAAAGGGATTCCTTGCATTCTTCAAATAAGTCCGAACTCAAACAGAGTTGTGGAAGCAGGCTGAGGCAATGGCAGAATAATCGGCACTGTTCAGCAGCACACAAAGGGGAGCCAGTGTGGCTTGGTGACATCGAGTGCTGGTCAACTTTTGCGATACAGTTGATGTAAAAAGTCGTGCATTACACCCCTCCTCCATTACCCCCCCTTCCCCCCCCCGCCCCCTGCCTTTTTCTCCTCTCCTTCGTCCACCCCTCCATATTACCCCCTCCCCCCGATC
>CM031596.1:42481946-42489446 GCA_018398815.1 Conus ventricosus | reverse complement strand
TATTGTCCATTCTGCAGACAGAGTTCGGAGTGATTCTGTGAATTCCTGATGTATGTGAATGGAATGGGACAAACCTGTTGTAGAATTGGTCATGGCATTATTGTCCATTCTGCAGACAGAGTTCGGAGTGATTCTGTGAATTCCTGATGTATGTGAATGGAATGGGACAAACCTGTTGTAGAATTGGTCATGGCATTATTGTCCATTCTGCAGACAGAGTTCAGAGTGATTCTGTGAATTTCAGATGTATGTGACAGGAATGGGACAAACCTGCTGTAGAATTGGTCATGGCGTTATTGTTCTTGTATTAACTTGGTGGTGCTACACGCAGGCTGCATACGGGCCTTCCGACTTTTACCAGACTGCCTATCCAACAGCGGTAAACAGGTTACAAGCATTCCTTCTTCTTTGGAAGTCATCGAATGGCAAACTTCAAACCTTGGAGTGGACTGGGAGATCACATACTGTACACAAAATTACTAGGTCAGACAGAGGAGGAGAGAGAGAGAGAGAGAGAGAGAGAGAGAGAGAGAGAGAGAGAGAGAGAGAGAGAGAGAGAGAGAGAGGAGATTCCAGATGGTTTAATGTTCAGAAGTCATTAGACTCTTAACATTTTCCTTTAAGACAGATATCATACAATCGAAATACATTCTGCATGGACTCTGAAAGTAACACAGATTCTTTTGTCTAAGCATTAACGCACACACATGACATGATTATAACTGAACTCACGAGAAATACAAATACACTCAGCTCTTCCTCCTACTTCCTCCCCCCCCCCCCCCCGCACACACATACACTGTTTACCACCCCATCCCACTCTTCCCTGACCTTATATCCTCAGAACTACCCAAATGCACTACGCACACCCTCCACCCTTCCCTACCTCCCCTTCCCTTCCCCACACACTGTATTTCGATTTCGGCCAATGGCCCACAATTAACGTAACAATTTTTCAAATAACAGGCTTGACCATACCAATTCAACTCATAATTTCAACAATATTTCACGCTTTTTGATGGCATAGTGCACAAACTGAGCAATGTTTTGCGCTGATAGGAGATCAGTACATTTCATTAAATCGCCAAATAAGTTGTCATTTATTTGGTTTGAGCAAGGTATTTAAGCCGTAGTTCTTTGTAGCATGGACAGTTACAAACAAAATGAATTTCGTTTTCTATCTCAGTTTTACAAAAACTGCACAGTAAATCTGTTGTACTGTTTTGAGTATATCGGAAATATTGGCATTTAACGGGAGAATACCTATTCTCAATTTAGCAAAGATATCTCTAAAATGCTTAATTCGCAAATTATCATGTATGGTTCATTCATGAAATTTGTCTTGAAAGAACAGTACAGAGAGAATCTGTCACTACTGTTAACTGTAGTTGACAGTCCTCAATGAAGTTTGCTATAAGACGCCTCTTAACAATGATAGAAAAGATCGCTCATTTCCAACACCTTTATTTAGCCAAGCGTAACCAAACCCGCAGTGTTGGAGGATATCTCTTAGCTTGGATGCCCAACATGATTTTCCGTTTTCTTCCATACTAAGTTGCATTAAATAGGCCTGTTTGGGCAGTCTGCTAGTATCCATTGGAGTAGCTTCAACCAATACCTGACTGCTCTCAAGCATGAATTGACGTGTAAAGGATATCTGCCTAACTCTCCATACATACATTTGTTTGGGGTTTGGCAGGAGACACTAAAAAATCGCTTACACGCCTGCGTGTGCACCTTTTTCGATCGCTTCTATGGCATCAAAACCCCAGATTTCTGACCCATACAACAAGATTGGTTGTATCTGAGCATCGAAGATTTAAAGTACGTCTGCCTTGAAATTTCGCTGAGTTTGAGAAGCACTCGAGCACAATCACAGACTGCTTTCTTTCCCTTTGTTACTATGTTCCTGACCCCTTGCGCAAAACTTACCTTGTGGTAAATGTGAAACCTAGATAAGTATAACTGTTTACAAGCTCCAGCTCTTCTCCATCCAGAAACCATTTTTCATTTCTACCAAATAGCCCCTTTTCTGAATACCATAACTTTGAATTTATCTATGTTAATTTCTAGGAACCTATCTTGCAAAGAGTACTGAGATGTCTTAATTGATTTTGTAGCCCTGCTGGCGTTCTTGATAAAAGAGCTAAATCATCTGCAAACAATAACATGAACAATTCAGTCAAACCAGGCTGTAACTGGATTCCATGTTTTCCGACTTCTTCCATAGCTATTGCTATTTCGTTTACAAACAGAGAGAAAAGGGCTGGACTTAGTATGCAACCCTGTCTGACACCAACAGGACATTCAAACAAATCGGTCATCATTTCGTTTGCACGAACACAGGATGCAACTGAGGAATACATGGCCTTTAGAGCTTTTAAAAAATGGACCAGGCATACCTGCTCTCCCGAGAGTTTCAAAGAGAGAAGCACGATGAACTGAATCGAAAGCCTTCTTTAAATCTATGAAGGCTACGTAAAGTTTTTCGCCTTTTTTGTGGAATGTTTTCTCAATAACAGAAGCTAGCGTATAAATGTGATCGACAGTTGAATATGATTTTCGAAAACCTGCTTGCTCTTCGACGATTTTTTTTATTTACATCCATCCACTTTGTAAGTCGACTTTTTGAGTATACTTGTATAGATTTTACTCACGACACTTAACAAAGAAATACCCTGTAATTATCGGGCACGTCTGTATTGCCTTCTTAAAAATGGGTACTATTATTGATTGTGACCACTGTGCTGGAAATTCACCATTTCTAAAAACTTTATTGAATAGACAAGTCAAGAAAGAAACTGTTTTCAATCCTGAAGCCTTTAGCATTCTGCAGTTATTCCATCACAGCCACACGCTTGCCATTCTTTTGCCCAGAAATAGCCTTCCCCATTCTCCCTCGATAATAGGAACATTTAGTTCATCAGCTATGTCTTCGTCAAAAGACCTGTTGACCATAAATTTTGCCCTCCGACTCTTCAGTCCTAAAGACAGCTGTAAAATGTTGATACCATTGCTCTAATGTTATGTTTTCACCTGTCTTTTTTTTGTTTACATGTATTTGATCTTATTTCCGACCAGAATAATCTAGCGTCATGAATAGCGTTATTCAATCTATTCGCTTTTTCCCTTTTATAGGCTGATTTTTTTTACCTGTTTTAACTGCCGGTACATTTTCCTTGCTTCTACAAAGGCAACGAGATTACCATTCACGACTGCCGTACCTTCGTGCTCATTGTTACCGTTTTCACTTTCTACTTCGTTTTCACTCTCTACTTCATCATTTCTTTGTGATTCATTTACATTTGAATACTTTTTCTTTGTTTTCATTGACTTTCTGTATACATTTAAGAGTTTACGAGCTTTGTGTTTAGCATCTTTGCATTCTTTATCAAACCAAGGGGCCCCTTTATTTTCAAGTTCGATACCTGTTCTGACCCGCTTTTTCATACATGCGATGCATTTAAGAGACATCCCACAAATCTGGTCAAAGCTGACTCAGTGTTTGTCTCAATTTCATTAAAGGCTTGGTGAAGGTCTGCGCCTGTCTCAGGAGAAGAGAATTTGACAAAGAACTCCTCTTCCTTCTCCTTTGCCCAACATAACTTTTCTTTCCAAGCACCCTGCCTATCTTTTTTGTTTTCCGCACAGGTACTGATAGGGTTACCAAACACGGCTGAAATTGGCAAATGAGTAGACTCGACCTTATCAATTATCTTAAAAGAACAAACAAAATCACATTCATGCAATTCATTAGATACGATAAAGTAGTCAATCACACTGCCCCCTGTGCGACAAATGTACGTAAAGCCGTCATCAAAATCTTTCTCACACATTCCATTAAGAATAGAACATTGAAACATACTGCAAAATTCAATTAGCTGAGATCCAAATAAATTAACCGTTGAATCTTGGGAACGTCTTGACACAAATATTTCATCATTTTTGCCAAACAGGGTCAACGTCCACATTGGTCAAACCATTCAGACTGGCTGTTCGTGCATTTAAGTCACCACAGATTAGCAAGTAGAAGTCTTCAAATCTTTCGTACAGGGTATTGACACAACTTTCAAGGGCTTCAATTCCAAAATCCATTCTGTAGAATGTTATATGCACTTGAATCACTCGGAGGAATGTACGTTCCTATGAACAATATACCTTGGGTGTGCCAAACAACAATTTATCTAACCGCAGACAAACTAAATTTTCGTAGTCGAGTTTGATTACATTTATCGAATTGCTCAATATTCTATTGTAACCAACAACAACCCCCCCGATTTTCTTCCCTATGGGTTAATTTTTTTGCAAAAGAGAAAACAAAACAATAGTCAGAAAATGTATCTGGTTGGAAGTGAAAATCTACAAAAGTTTCTGTGAGACAAAAAATGTCGAACGTTTTCAGAAAGTTTATAAAATCATCCGAATCTAGCCGATGAAGTAACCCTTCCACATTCCAGTAAGCACTTTCAGTTTCCTACCTTCACTGATTGTCCGTGGGCACTGGCCACACCCCTATTTTCTTGAGGTGGTCCATCGGGAATCTTCCTGCTGTCCCGACCATTCCGATGCTTGGAACGCCTGAGCTTTGCCTGTCGTTGTGCGGGGCAGGGGGGCGAGATCGAAGTCCTCCTTTGAGCCGGGAACATGAGCCTCGCCCTGTTTTGACACTGGTCGTGATGACGCCTGGCCCTGGTGTAGTCCTCCCCGTCCTCTGTGCTTGTCCTCTCTTACCACGGTCGAGTACAGCCTGTCGTCCACTTCTTGTGCAGTGGTGTGCTGGTCTGTGGCTGTGCTGTCATCAGCGGACATCGTGCTGTCGTGTCCACTGCGGAGATGGTTGATCCATCGCCTGCCTCTCCCGGCACGCCTGCCGCTGCTGCGCCTCTGTTACGATCTGTGGAGTGGGTTGGATATCTTCCTGTGCGAGAGAGTGGGGCGGTGCTGTCGAGCTTCACGATTTCCTTTTTTTTTCAAGTCAAAGGTAAAAAAAACCCTTCTTCTGTACGAAGCTTATCATGTCTGATCACCGCCTTCTTGTTGTTGTCCCGCATGTCTTTCCTGAGTGCTAACAGACCTTTCTGTTTATTGCGGACTTTCTCTGACACATCTTCTCCACATACAGAGGGGGGTCACTTCCCTTCAAATATCCGGCCCGTGACATCACCAGATCCCGATCTTTGGAAGATAGAAACTTCACAATCACCCCTGTTTTCCCCAAGGGATGGGCTCGTTCGATCCCTACATCTTTTTCGATTTCATTTTTTCTTGATGACAGAGCGCACTTTATTTTCACACTGTTCCCAAGATTCTTGTCCATCCATTAGAAGACCACCAAAAATCAGGTTGTTTCGTCGGGATCGATTTTCGAGATCATCAATTTTGTCTTCGAGCTTTTCTACCAGTGTTTGACATGAATCTAGGTTTTCTTCAAGTCTTTCATAATGATCGAACATTGCATCCACATCATCTACAATTATCTTTGTTGTTCAAACAGTTCTTCTAAGCGAGTGTCAATTTTAGTCTCCACTTCTGCTATCTTTTTGATAAAATGTTCTGGTTTGTTTCCATTCGGTTTTCAATTCTGTTCACAGATTCCGTAAGTGTTTGCACTGACCGTATAAGTTGTTGTAGAGGAGACTGTTCCGTATCCATTTCTCGTGCGTTCTGATCGTGCTCAGTTTTGCTGTTTACGCTCTGTCCGGTCACTGGGCCAGGGTTGAGTTCGATGCCCGACATCACGAGAAAAGCAAAGAGTGTTGTGACAGTAAAATGGCCAGCGAAGTTGAAAATTTTGAAACCTCGAATTCTTTTTGCAAAAATCGACGCTTTTCTTTTCAATAGTTTCATCAAACTTGGCACAAAAAAGCCAATAGCCGATCTGTGATCCTGTATTCCAATTGGCATTGTCAGTAGGCGTAAATAAACACACTAATTAACAAAAAATTTGTATTTTTAACGGAGCTCAAAGTTGTGCTGCTGCTTGCCATGTGAACACGATTCAGAGTCGAGAGAGAGAGAGAGAGAGAGAGAGAGAGAGCACGCACGAGGGTGGGCGTGTACTCGCGTATATATTCGTCTGTGCGTTGTGTGTGCGTTCGATGTGTGCATGTGCAAGAGCAAATGTGTGACCATGCGTGTATCATGCTTGTGTATGAGTGAGTGAGTGAGTAGTGAGTGTGTAGTACTTTAATTTAACGTCTCTTCACCCTCAAGTGACATTAGACAACAAAAAAAAAAAAGGGTAAATATATGCATGTGAGAGAATCTTTTAAGTGTTGAGTGTTTTTGAGTAAATTAACATCAATGCCATACTTAAGTTTTGAATTCTACAAACACAACTGATCTCAACATTACCAGCAACTATCAAAGAAAAATACCAACAGAACTAGAATGCAAAGTTTCTGAAAACAACTTTAGAAGATCAAGGTCATTAACTATTTTCTGTAATGTTATCGGATCTCGAAGGTTGAACACAGTGCCTCCATTTTTGAGCATTTGAGCTTTGATGGCAAGACAGTGCAGAAGCAGATGATTCGTAGAAATTTGACTCCCACAAACACAAACAATATCTTTACAAAATTTTGTTTTGAGAGCATTTAGACGAATCTTAAACATCAAAGACGTAATTGATCTGGATTCGATTTGACTTAAACTCTTAATTATTATATCCGAATGCAGTGTGTCACAAGCTTTTACACAATTATGTGAATATTGTATATCTAAGGTCTTCAACTTGTCAACAAAATTATCCTTTGCTAACTTGTCAAAGTATTTATAATATTCATGTAGATCTAGCTTAACATTAAGTTTAATTGTCCCTGCAGCATTGCGTGCTGCACTCTTGGCTGCTTGATCTACCTGTTCATTAAAGACAATTCCACAGTGAGATGGAATCCAATAAAAAGTAACACTGATATCTTTGCTTGCTAAGTGATGTATTAAGTGCTTGATTTCCTGTGTCATTTCAACCCGTGCCTTGGTAGTTTGACCTTTGATGGCATATAATACTGATTTTGAATCCACACAAAATAATATTTTGCATGCATTTAAAGGTAACTCTTGAATGTGATGTAACGCCCTTAAAATGGCTATTAGTTCAGCAGTGAAAATGGAATAATGTCGGCCAATATTATAACGTTTTAATGTTTTCAAGGAAGGAATAAAAAATGCTGATCCTGCACTGCCATTTTCCATTACAGAGCCGTCTGTGTAAATCTTGATATAGTCAGTATACTTGTTTTCCATGCTTATGTTTACTAAATTTTTCAAGATATTTGGAGATTGATTTTTGTTTAAATTTGTATCATCAATATCAAAAGCAGGTTTAATGTGCTCCCAGGGTGCTACTGGTGAAACAGGTGGCTTAGTGGCTATATCTTTGTGTTTTAATTCTTTAGAATTGATTATATTGGTGGCATAGGAATTGATTGATTGTAAAGAGTGTATTGCTTTAGCTCTTTTAGCAAAATCCTTCGCGGAATCTAATCTAATTTCTTCCTT
>CM031596.1:42471946-42476946 GCA_018398815.1 Conus ventricosus | reverse complement strand
GTAGCATGCCCAGCAATTCTGGAGCAGCGCACAAAGGACAGCCAGTCTCCTAATTGACATCTCTCCCAGAAATGGAAAAGTTTTGACAGACTTGCAAATACCTGTTTGATGGGGAAAAATATTCTACGCTATACCCCTCTCCACACCCTCCTTCCCTTCGCCCCTTGTCTCCTCCTTCAACACACCTCCTCTGCCCTGCTTCGCTCCACTGCCCTTCCTTCCCTTCAGCCCCCCTCCTCTCCTCTCCTTTACCCTCACACCCCCTCCTCGTCCTGTCCTCCACTTGGCTGGCACGTAGGCTTCAGCAAGATCTATGACAGGTCGTTCATTATGGCCAGTATGCTGGTGAAAGATCTATGACAGGTCGTTCATTATGGCCAGTATGCTGGTGAAAGATCTATGACAGGTCGTTCATTATGGCCAGTATGCTGGTGAAAGATCTATGACAGGTCGTTCATTATGGCCAGTATGCTGGTGAAAGATCTATGACAGATCGTTCATTATGGCCAGTATGCTGGTGAAAGATCTATGACAGGTCGTTCATTATGGCCAGTATGCTGGTGAAAGATCTATGACAGGCCGTTCATTATGGCCAGTATGCTGGTGAAAGATCTATGACAGGTCGTTCATTATGGCCAGTATGCTGGTGAAAGATCTGTGACAGGTCGTTCATTATGGCCAGTATGCTGGTGAAAGATCTGTGACAGGTCGTTCATTATGGCCAGTATGCTGGTGAAAGATCTGTGACAGGTCGTTCATTATGGCCAGTATGCTGGTGAAAGATCTGTGACAGGTCGTTCATTATGGCCAGTATGCTGGTGAAAGATCTATGACAGGTCGTTAATTATGGCCAGTATGATGGTGAAAGATCTGTGACAGGTCCTTAATTATGGCCAGCATGCTGGTGAAAGATCTATGACAGGTCGTTAATTATGGCCAGTATGCTGGTGAAAGATCTATGACAGGTCGTTCATTATGGCCAGTATGCTGGTGAAAGATCTATGACAGGTCGTTAATTATGGCCAGTATGAGGGTGAAAGATCTATGACAGGTCGTTAATTATGGCCAGTATGCTGGTGAAAGATCTATGACAGGTCGTTCATTATGGCCAGTAAACTGGTGAAAGATCTGTGACAGGTCGTTAATTATGGCCAGTATGCTGGTGAAAGATCTATGACAGGTCGTTCATTATGGCCAGTATGCTGGTGAAAGATCTGTGACAGTCGTTCATTATGGCCAGTATGCTGGTGAAAGATCTATGACAGGTCGTTCATTATGGCCAGTAATGCTGGTGAAAGATCTGTGACAGGTCGTTAATTATGGCCAGTATGCTGGTGAAAGATCTGTGACAGGTCGTTCATTATGGCCAGTATGCTGGTGAAAGATCTGTGACAGGTCGTTCATTATGGCCAGTATGCTGGTGAAAGATCTATGACAGGTCGTTCATTATGGCCAGTATGCTGGTGAAAGATCTGTGACAGGTCGTTCATTATGGCCAGTATGCTGGGGAAAGATCTATGACAGGTCGTTCATTATGGCCAGTATGCTGGTGAAAGATCTACGACAGGTCGTTCATTATGGCCAGTATGCTGGTGAAAGATCTATGACAGGTCGTTAATTATGGCCAGTATGCTGGTGAAAGATCTATGACAGGTCGTTCATTATGGCCAGTATGCTGGTGAAAGATCTATGACAGGTCGTTCATTATGGCCAGTATGCTGGTGAAAGATCTATGACAGGTCGTTCATTATGGCCAGTATGCTGGTGAAAGATCTGTGACAGGTCGTTCATTATGGCCAGTAATGCTGGTGAAAGATCTATGACAGGTCGTTCATTATGGCCAGTATGCTGGTGAAAGATCTATGACAGGTCGTTCATAATGGCCAGTATGCTGGTGAAAGATCTATGACAGGTCGTTCATTATGGCCAGTATGCTGGTGAAAGATCTACGACAGGTCGTTCATTATGGCCAGTATGCTGGTGAAAGATCTATGACAGGTCGTTAATTATGGCCAGTATGCTGGTGAAAGATCTATGACAGGTCGTTCATTATGGCCAGTATGCTGGTGAAAGATCTATGACAGGTCGTTCATTATGGCCAGTATGCTGGTGAAAGATCTATGACAGGTCGTTCATTATGGCCAGTATGCTGGTGAAAGATCTGTGACAGGTCGTTCATTATGGCCAGTATGCTGGTGAAAGATCTATGACAGGTCGTTCATTATGGCCAGTATGCTGGTGAAAGATCTGTGACAGGTCGTTTATTATGGCCAGTATGCTGGTGAAAGATCTATGACAGGTCATTCATTATGGCCAGTATGCTGGTGAAAGATCTATGACAGGTCGTTCATTATGGCCAGTATGCTGGTGAAAGATCTATGACAGGTCGTTCATTATGGCCAGTATGCTGGTGAAAGATCTATGACAGGTCGTTCATTATGGCCAGTATGCTGGTGAAAGATCTGTGACAGGTCGTTCATTATGGCCAGTATGCTGGTGAAAGATCTGTGACAGGTCGTTCATTTTGGCCAGTATGCTGGTGAAAGATCTGTGACAGGTCGTTCATTATGGCCAGTATGCTGCTGAAAGGTCTGTGACAGGTCGTTCATTATGGCCAGTATGCTGTGAAAGATCTGTGACAGGTCGTTCATTATGGCCAGTATGCTGTTGAAAGATCTATGACAGGTCGTTTATTATGGCCAGTATGCTGGTGAAAGATCTACGACAGGTCGTTCATTATGGCCAGTATGCTTTTGAAAGATCTGTGACAGGTCGTTCATTATGGCCAGTATGCTGGTGAAAGATCTATGACAGGTCGTTAATTATGGCCAGTATGCTGGTGAAAGATCTACGACAGGTCGTTAATTATGGCCAGTATGCTGGTGAAAGGTCTGTGACAGGTCGTTCATTATGGCCAGTATGCTGGTGAAAGATCTGTGACAGGTCGTTCATTATGGCCAGTATGCTGGTGAAAGATCTGTGACAGGTCGTTCATTATGGCCAGTATGCTGGTGAAAGATCTATGACAGGTCGTTCATTATGGCCAGTATGCTGGTGAAAGATCTGTGACAGGTCGTTCATTATGGCCAGTATGCTGGTGAAAGATCTGTGACAGGTCGTTCATTATGGCCAGTATGCTGGTGAAAGATCTGTGACTGGTCGTTCATTATGGCCAGTATGCTGGTGAAAGATCTGTGACAGGTCGTTCATTATGGCCAGTATGCTGGTGAAAGATCTGTGACAGGTCGTTATTATGGCCAGTATGCTGGTGAAAGATCTATGACAGGTCGTTCATTATGGCCAGTATGCTGGTGAAAGATCTACGACAGGTCGTTCATTATGGCCAGTATGCTGGTGAAAGATCTGTGACAGGTCGTTCATTATGGCCAGTATGCTGGTGAAAGATCTGTGACAGGTCGTTCATTATGGCCAGTATGCTGGTGAAAGATCTGTGACAGGTCGTTCATTATGGCCAGTATGCTGGTGAAAGATCTGTGACAGGTCGTTCATTATGGCCAGTATGCTGGTGAAAGATCTATGACAGGTCGTTAATTATGGCCAGTATGATGGTGAAAGATCTGTGACAGGTCCTTAATTATGGCCAGCATGCTGGTGAAAGATCTATGACAGGTCGTTAATTATGGCCAGTATGCTGGTGAAAGATCTATGACAGGTCGTTCATTATGGCCAGTATGCTGGTGAAAGATCTATGACAGGTCGTTAATTATGGCCAGTATGAGGGTGAAAGATCTATGACAGGTCGTTAATTATGGCCAGTATGCTGGTGAAAGATCTATGACAGGTCGTTCATTATGGCCAGTATATCTGGTGAAAGATCTGTGACAGGTCGTTAATTATGGCCAGTATGCTGGTGAAAGATCTATGACAGGTCGTTCATTATGGCCAGTATGCTGGTGAAAGATCTGTGACAGGTCGTTCATTATGGCCAGTATGCTGGTGAAAGATCTATGACAGGTCGTTCATTATGGCCAGTATGCTGGTGAAAGATCTGTGACAGGTCGTTAATTATGGCCAGTATGCTGGTGAAAGATCTGTGACAGGTCGTTCATTATGGCCAGTATGCTGGTGAAAGATCTGTGACAGGTCGTTCATTATGGCCAGTATGCTGGTGAAAGATCTATGACAGGTCGTTCATTATGGCCAGTATGCTGGTGAAAGATCTGTGACAGGTCGTTCATTATGGCCAGTATGCTGGGGAAAGATCTATGACAGGTCGTTCATTATGGCCAGTATGCTGGTGTAAAGATCTACGACAGGTCGTTCATTATGGCCAGTATGCTGGTGAAAGATCTATGACAGGTCGTTAATTATGGCCAGTATGCTGGTGAAAGATCTATGACAGGTCGTTCATTATGGCCAGTATGCTGGTGAAAGATCTATGACAGGTCGTTCATTATGGCCAGTATGCTGGTGAAAGATCTATGACAGGTCGTTCATTATGGCCAGTATGCTGGTGAAAGATCTGTGACAGGTCGTTCATTATGGCCAGTATGCTGGTGAAAGATCTATGACAGGTCGTTCATTATGGCCAGTATGCTGGTGAAGATCTATGACAGGTCGTTCATAATGGCCAGTATGCTGGTGAAAGATCTATGACAGGTCGTTCATTATGGCCAGTATGCTGGTGAAAGATCTACGACAGGTCGTTCATTATGGCCAGTATGCTGGTGAAAGATCTATGACAGGTCGTTAATTATGGCCAGTATGCTGGTGAAAGATCTATGACAGGTCGTTCATTATGGCCAGTATGCTGGTGAAAGATCTATGACAGGTCGTTCATTATGGCCAGTATGCTGTGAAAGATCTATGACAGGTCGTTCATTATGGCCAGTATGCTGGTGAAAGATCTGTGACAGGTCGTTCATTATGGCCAGTATGCTGGTGAAAGATCTATGACAGGTCGTTCATTATGGCCAGTATGCTGGTGAAAGATCTGTGACAGGTCGTTTATTATGGCCAGTATGCTGGTGAAAGATCTA
>CM031596.1:42464446-42466946 GCA_018398815.1 Conus ventricosus | reverse complement strand
AGAAGGACAACGTTGGCAAATTATTGGCATGCATTCTACTGGTATGACCAGCAAAGCTATTGGACGTCAACTGGGATACCAAACGTCAGTAATCAGCCGATTGATAAGAAAACATGCTGAAACGAACACAGTGAATGACCGGCCACGATCAGGCAGACCACGTGTCACTACCCAGCGTGAAGACAGGGCGCTCCACCGACTGGTACGGCAACAGCGATTCGCAACTTCAACCACACTGAAACGGCAGTGGCTGCCAAATCGACCTCTGTCCACAAAAACCGTTAGAAATCGCTTGCAAGCTATAGGACTGAGGGCAAGAAGAGTCATCAAGCGTCCACACCTTACAGACAATCATAAGAGATTACGTTTGACCTGGTGTCTTGCCCGACAGCACTGGAACCTAAGGAACTGGAGGAAGATCCACTGGTCTGATGAAAGCCGCTTCTTACTGCATGTTACAGATGGCAGAGCGAGAGTATGGAGGCATCTCCAAACAGCCTATGCTGCAAGGAACATCAAACAAACTGTACCTTTCGGCGGAGGCTCCGTCATGGTGTGGGGATGCATCTCACACGACTGCAAGATGGACCTGGTGACCATTCGTGGCAACTTGACAGGAGATCGCTACATCCGGGAGGTACTGCAGCCAGCTGTTGTGCCTCATTTTGACAACCACCCACTAGCCACAAGACCTGTGTTCATGGATGACAATGCCCGGCCTCATCGTTCAAGAGCAGTCACAGCATACCTCCAGCAAGAGGCGGTGACAACATTACCATGGCCTGCCATGAGTCCGGACCTCAATCCGCTGGAGCATCTATGGGACTTGCTTGGCCGTCGAATACAGAAACTGGACCCTCCTCTGCAAAATCTCCAGGAACTGGAAGCAGCATTGCATCGGGAGTGGCAGCAGATCACCTTTCAGCAGATCAGACGACTCACTGGAGGGATGAGACGAAGGATTCAGGCAGTCATCAATGTACAGGGAGGATACACCCGGTATTGATTTTTGTTTGCTGTTATGCTATCTGGACACTTTCATTGTTGTTTTCCTACCAAAATTAATTTCGGCATCAACTGGATGAAATTGTTATTTTAAAACTTAACCATGCCATGTTTTTGTTCAAAAATGGTGCACATCTTTGTTCACCATTTTGCAGTTGAATTTTCAAACACTGAACCATATTTCTATTGTTTCGGTAATGGGACAGTGTCATACTTTCATGGAATAAAGACCATTTTGATTTACTTGAGTGTTGCTTTCATTTAAATAGTATTATATCTCGTCCTTAGCGATAAATGTGAGGGTTGCTTAACTTTTTTCCATGTGTATATATTGAAGTCCACATATTCTAAGCGTTTGAAGTGGCAGAGGTTACGCAGTGCACCCATCCAACGTATATGAGAGAGAGAGAGAGAGAGAGAGAGAGAGAGAGAGAGAGAGAGAGAGAGAGAGAGAGAGAGAAGAGAGAGAGAGAGAGAGAGAAGAGAGAGGTGGCATGAAAGTTCCCTCAGACTTGTGTGCAGAATCCAACCCATGTATTTCAACATACCACGTCAGTGAAGAGAGAGTGACGACACTTCACGCACAGCGCAAGACAATGCTGCCCATCCTTGCAGATGAAAATGAACAGAAATTTCAGTAAACGCACCTTTGCTGATGGAAGTAGATTATGAATTACATATGGACGGAAAGGGAATAAAGCCTTGCTCTGGATACTTTCATGTTTGATGGAATGTTAATATAAACCATCTCTGCCGATGGAATGGAGTCTGATTTTGTAAACTGCACGGGAATGTGAAGGGATTAGGACTAGCCAGATTAAAAAGAAAAAAAAATTGTCACAACGGGAATTCTTCTCGCATATGTTACATTCTCTCTCTCTCTCTCTCTCTCTCTCTCTCTCTCTCTCTCTCTCTCTCTCCTCTCTCTCTCTCTCTCTCTCTCTCCTCTCTCTCTCTCTCTCTTCCACTAATATTGTAAAGAGGAGAAGATAATTTATTATACTAATTCTTCTGTTCGGTGTGTTAGGTATTGGATAGAATTAACTGGTACGAATGACAATGTTTTACCAGCTAAAATGGATGGATGCTCAAAGAAAGCGTTCATGAGCTTCAAAGTTTTGGAAATTGTTTGTATGAATATTAGCTTGGACACGTTGAGTAAACCAGGCATCGAATGTATTGATCAGTTAGGTTTTTCGCATCGCTTTTAACACAAAGTGGTTGGTTGTAAATGACTAGAACGGGACAATCGTACTCCTGACAGTGAAAAATATTCTATTCGTGAAAGTTGAAAAAAAAAACTGCATGATTGTACAGTTAATTACCAAAAACTCAATCTGAATAATTGCATTACGCAAAGCATTCCAAAGTTAAGATGTGTCATTTTCAGCACTGCAATGTCTACTGATATGAACGTCATATACAGTAAGTTTTAGAATGTAGTGTGTGTAGAGAAGGCATTGAAAACAAATTCAGTACGTTGCCTCTCACTCAG
>CM031596.1:42456946-42461946 GCA_018398815.1 Conus ventricosus | reverse complement strand
GAGTGTAATCTTCCTAGGAAAATAACACTCCTGTAGTGCTTTTTTCCCGCAGTGTTATTTTCCGCCGACCCCGGCATAGAACCGTTTCTTCTTTGTGACCACCAGACGTGGATGAGAGGAACTCGTTTAGGTTTGGACGGATCTGAAAGAGTTTGTCATCCGTCTGTGTATTCCAATCCTCCTAAAGAAAAGACGAAAATAGCACTGGAAGACAAAGGGGAGAAACAAAGAGATTTTCTCCCTTGTCTGGTTACATTGCATTAGGCTTGTCAGAAAACGTGTCTCCTCTGATGATGAACAAAGCAGGACTTTTTAAGACCTGCAACTAGGTCAGGAGAAATTTTACGAGTTGGGATGGGGAGTAGGGGGTGGGAAGGAGGAAAGCCTCTTCTTGTTCAGTCACAATACGTTGATTACAAGGCAGTGTTCTTTTGGTTACAACATGCAGGTTTGTTTGCTTTTTTAGTTGTTTTTTTCCCCTCCCATTTACGAAAACATCCAGTTCTTCACACATTTCTTTAATTTTCTGTCCCCCCTCCCTCCCTCCCTCTCTCTCTCTCTCCTCTCTCTCTCTCTCTCTCTCTCTCTCTCTCTCTCTCTCTCTCTCTCTCTCTCTCTCTCTTTCCCTCTCTTTCTCTCCCTCTCTCTCTCTGTCGCTCTTTCTCTCCCTCTCTCTCTTTCTCCTTCCCACCTTTCTCTCTCTTTGTCTCTGTTCTTCTTTGTGACTTTTTCTCTCTCTGTCTCTCTTTCTCTCACCACGTCTTTTACCAAGGACATCGTAATCACTGCAAAGCATCCTCAATCTTGTTCCTACTCCAAGCAACAGTCCCCTGGAAACTGACTGTGGGTGACAACTAGCTCCAGGCAAGTAGCTGTGGCAATGTTTTGAGTTTACATCAGTTTGGATATAGCCATCTTTGATAGTCAGTTTAAGATCCAGATATTGGGCCTCCTTTGTTGGGGTTACAGTCCATTTGATGTTGGGTGGGTGTAGGTTTTGAATATGTTCATTAAATCTGTCTTTCTGCTCTTTATCCAAAAGAGTGGTGATCGCATTATCCATATATCTTGTCCAATCTAGATAATAATTCTGGTGTTCCCGCACTAAAGTCAGCTTTAGAACAAAATCCTAGCAAGTTAGGCATCCCCACTAAATGTATTTTGGAAGCCCTCCAAATTGCCCTAGACAGTAATTGCTCTCAAGTCACTGATGGGAAGGGGGAAACCATTTTTGCCAAGTCTAACCATGGCACAGCTATGGGCCCTTGTCACGCTTGTGAATATGTAGGTGTGTTTATGGCAGAGTTAGATGCGAAATTGACCCAGTACTCCCCTGTCCCACTCTTGTCCTCCCTCAGAACTAAGGAGGGCGCAAGCGCTGATAAAAGCAGATATAGGGATGATGGATCACCATTCCTTTGGATAAAGAGCCTATAGATAGATTTAATGAACATATTCAAAACCCACATGCTTCCTCTTTGTTTCTCTTTCTATCGATGCCCCCTCCTACCTTTTTCTACTTATCTACTCTACCCTTCTTTCTATCTTTTACTCTCTCTCCCTCCTCCCCTCCCCCCCCCCCCCCCCCCGTGTGTATGCGTGTGTGTGCATGTGTGTGTGTGCACTGTGTGTGTATGTGCGTGTGTGTGTGTGTGTGTGTGTGTGTGTGTGTGTGTGTGTGTGTGTGTGTGTGTGTGTGTGTATGTGTGTGTGTGTGTGTGTGTGTGTGTGTGTGTGTGTGTGTGTGTGGTGTGTGTGTGTGTGTGTGTGTGTGCGTGTGTGTGTGTGTGTGTGTGTGTGTGTGTGTGTGTGTGTGTGTGTGTGTGTGTGTGTGTGTGTGTGTGTGTGTGAAAACAGATTGTTGTGACTGCTGAGGAGTAATCACGTTCTAAAAATTGAACCTTTTATGAAGTGTTTTTATTCCTGAAGTAGCCTTTGTGGCGAAAGCTTGAGTATTAAAGTTGTCCCTGTGGGAAAAGACGTTCAACTTTTTATTCAAATCATCCTGTTGACGTCGTTTTGTTGCGGCGCGGTGTGAGTTTTTGTGAGAATTTTACCTGTGAAAAAAAAATGTATGTTTATATACATTACATGGAATTAAGACACTGGTCATAAAGCATTTGTCATGCACCAAACAGAACAAAGTAAAACATAACAAAACAAAACTTTCATCGGTATCTGGTCTTTCAATGGTACGTTTTCATGTTGAAGCAGTACACAAACGTTTCAAAGCTCTGTCAGTGAATAGTGCTACATTAGATAATACACACTCAATGAGAGAGAGAGAGAGAGAGAGAGAGAGAGAGGAGAGAGAGAGAGAGAGAGAGAGAGAGAGGAGAGAGAGAGAGAGAGAGAAACAAACAGACAAAAGATAAAATGAATATGGTTTTACCAATGGATAATTAAATCCATCAGTGCCAGACACTAGCGCCTCAGGGATGACTTGACTTCCAGTGAGATACACTGATGTTGGTCACACGTTAAAGGCAGGAAGATCAGAGGGCACCGACCACGTGATGGATGATGCACGTGCAGACTCTCTCTCTCTCTCTCTCTCTCTCTCTCTCTCTCTCTCTCTCTCTCTCTCTCTCTCTCTCTCGCTGTTGCCAGCCGGTGATTGGGTGAAGGAGATCACTGGGATAGTGAGGATCCAGAGAAGGTCACATCCTGGTACGTTTCACTGTCTTCTGTATCTGTATCTGTACGTCGCTTGACATCCAGTGATCTGGCCTTGGCGCGACGGATGGGGGTGCGCAGCGAAGGTTGTTAATGGCGCTTGGTGGTCAGCGCCCTCTTGAATGAATCAGTGGATGGCGAGTGGACCACCGAATTGTCCAAGTGGTTCCACGCTATTATGGTGCGTGGAAAGAAGGACTGCCTATACTGATCTGATTGACAACGTGGTACGAAGAAACACCGATCGTTGTTCCTAATGTAGTTTTCAACAGGGTTGTTGGTTATATAGTCTGCTGTGTTACGTCTGGGTCAGATCATGCGGCCAGCTCTTTGAGATGTCAGGAACTGATGAGGAGGTATTGCCGGCTTCAGCCCCTCAACCACCTTGTAAAAGAAGGTCAGGCGGAGTTGTTCACGTCGTTCTTTTTACTGTTAGCTTCTCATCTGGGAAATGGATGTCAACCGCTAAAAAAATAAAAAAATAAAAAATAAGAGAGAGAGAGAGAGAAGAGAGAGAGAGAGAGAGAGAGAGAGAGAGAGAGGAGAGAGGAGAGAGTAGGTTTAGTTTGACGATACACTGTCACAGTGGACTCTTCCATCCACCTCTGTCTGTTGGTGCAGTGTGGTTGACAAGCTGACTGGCAGGCTGTGTCTATCTATATGCCTGTCTGTTTGTCTGCCTGTCTGTCTGTCTGTCTGTCTCTCTCTCTCTCTCTCTCTCTCTCTCTCTCTCGTTCTCTCGTTCTCTCTCTCTCGCTCTCTCTCTCTCTCTCTCTCTCTCTCTCTCTCTCTCTCTCTCTCTCTCTCTCTCTCTCTCTCTCTCTTCTATTTTTTCATGTGGTTTTTATGTCCTGTCTATCCCATGAATGTTACCGACCCTGAGTTTGGAGATGGATGTGTCAATCGACTATAAGAATTCCAGTTCGACTTTTGTATTTATCCCTCCATTACCAGTCATGGTTTTAGTGTGGGGGTTGTTTGTTTTTATTTATTGATTGGTCATTTACAATATGGATTCCAATTTTTAAAAAATGATGTGTGCACGACTAGGACATCTTTTAGACTAGCCTCGACTTAAAAATGTTCAATTTTATATTTTCAAGATAAACCATTTATCTTAGAAGCCTAATTTCAGCCTCCTACAAAATCAATCTATCAGTCAGTCTACCTTGTTTTGTCCCTCCCACATCTTTCCCTCCCTACCCCTCCCCGTTCTCTCTCTCTCTCTCTCTCTCTATCTTCTCTCTCTCTCTCTCTCTCTCTCTCTCTCTCTCTCTCAATCTCTATCTCTATCTCTGGCTCTCTTTCGGTCTCTCTCTTTCGGTCTCTTTCGGTCTCTCTCTCTCTCTCTCTCTCTCTCTCTCTCTCTCTCTCTCTCTCTCTCTCTCTCTCTCTCTCTCTCTCTCACCTTGACATGATATTTGGCTTTTCCAATGTAAAAGGTACACACACATGTATTTTGACTTACTGACCTGTCCGTAGAATACTGAACACGTCTTGGACAGACAACAAACGGGACGAACAGGACTGGTCAGCTCACAAACTGCCCTTTGGTCAGCTCTATAGCTGTCTGAGGATCAAGAGCTGAGGTGGGGGGAGGGGTGTGTGTGTGTGTGGGGGGGGGTTCTGGTAGATTGGCCTGGTCAGCTTTATAAATGCTTTGAGGACACAGATCTGAGATAGGGGATTCCCAACTGATAACAAACTTGCCCCTGTTGGTTTTCGGAAGAACACAGAGCGTAGGAGTTCTTGTTATTCTTCAGTCTGTAACAGTATGCGTCTCACCACCTACGATTACGAGACGGGTTTGGAATTTCATTGAACTATCCCTGTCTGTGTGTGCATGGCTGTATGTTGGTTCCTCTCTCTCCCCTCTCTCTCTCTCTCTCTCTCTCTCTCTCTCTCTCTCCTCTCTCTCTCTCTCTCCTCTCTCTCTCTCTCTCTCTCTCTCTCTCTCTCTCTCTCTCTCTTCTTCTTCTTCTTCTTCTTCTTCTTTACAACAACTACAACTGGTTTTATTATTACTGTTACTGCTGCTGTTGCTGAAACTAATGCCACTACTACTACTACTACTACCACTACTACTACTACTATTACTACTACTAACACCACCACCACCACCACTACTACTACTACTACTACTACTACTACTACTACTACTACTACTACTACTACTACTACTACTTCTACTACATGGTGTATTTATACAGCGTCTCGAATAGAGGCTAGCTCTGAACGCTTTATTATCCACACTCTCCTTTCTGCAACAGGCTGCCTACCTGGATAGAGCAGACTGAAGAGCTGCATGATGGCGATATATTCAG
>CM031596.1:42439446-42444446 GCA_018398815.1 Conus ventricosus | reverse complement strand
AAACACACACTACTTCTTTACAATGACTGGGTGAAATTAGTGTGCCTGGAAGATTTGTTAACCTGCACTTGTTTTCCCCCACTACTTAATTGTTCAGCATTATATATATATATATATATATATATATATATATATATATATATATATATATATATATATATATATACAACAATATATATAAAATGCTGAATAATTAAGCAGTATATATATATATATATATATATATCGCTCGCTCTCTCTCTCTCTCTCTCTCTCTCTCTCTCTCTCTCTCTCTCTCTCTCTCTCTCTCTCTCTCTCGCAACATGTGCGACCATCCATCCCATCTACCATCACCTTTTCCCCTCAAAACGCAACGCCAAGGAAACACTAGATTTCGCGTTCTGGCCCTTGATTTCCTCTGGCGACTCACAGACCAGATCCCTGTATTCATCCAGTATCAACCTAAGCGCCACAGCAACAACAACAACAACAACAACAACGACCATAACAACAACCACAACCACAACAGCAACAAAAAAAGCACTCACCGATAATGAAAATCAATCTGGAAATCAACTTCCACCTGCGGAGAGCGGAGACGGGGTGACACAGAAGACGAAAAGCATTTCCTGTGAAGGTAAAAATGTAGTGGCAGGGGCTATAAAACTTCTCCTGATGCTGAGGTGGAAAAAGAGAAAGAAAAATAAAAAAACAGAGAGAGAGAGAGAGAGAGAGAGAGAGAGAGAGAGAGAAAGGGAGTGAGAGATAAAAATAAAAGAGACAGAGAGAGACAGACAGACAGAGATAGAGACACAGAGAGAGGCAGACTGACAGACAGAGTGGGGCAGAAAGAACGAGAGAGGGACAGAGAGACAGACAGACAGATAGAGTGGGGCAGAGACAGACAGACAAAGACAGAGAGAGAAAGAGAGAGAGAGAGAGAGAGAGAGAGAGAGAGAGGTGGAGTCTTTCCTTAGTAAAACCTCCGTCCATATAAAGGCTCACTAAACATCACATTGATTGAAGAAGGGCGTTGACAGTTAGGGGGCATCAGGAGTGAGAATGAAAAACAAAACAAGTAGAATACGATTTAGAGTCCGAACAGAGATCATAAGAAGAAGAATTTTAACCATAAACATTACATCTTTTGAAGTCCGTATGTTTGCATCGTTTGAAACGGCAACTGTAATAGAGTGCACCCATTTAATGGTCAATTTTCTGAAGCTCAGGGTACAGTTTACAAAGAAAGAGAGAGAGAGGGGCAGACAGACAGAGAGAGAGATGGGAGGAGGGATGGGAAAGAAAGAGAGAAAGAGGTAGAGAGGAGGTGGGGGAAGGAAAGGGAGGCGCCGCAGCGTTTCTCTCCAAATGCTTACTGAAGCGTCCAACCTATCTATTTCTATATATCCCGTGTCAATCAAGAGAAAATGACACACATTGTGCATGGATCAATTCACTTGGGCACACGTGAAATTCACAATCGATAGAATTGAAAATAGCCTCGTCCTTGCAGATGGAAATGGGTTTTGCCAATTGAACACGGACGTGAACAGAATGAATGCCCGCTTTACAGTTTTGTTACGATGGACAGAAATTGGAAATTCACCAGTCCCTTCTCATCCCATTCTGATTTATTCAGTGACCTGCACGTGAACTTGAAGGAACGGAGTAAGCCTGCTCTAGAATCTATCATAGCGTAATTGTTCTCAAAGTTCTATGGTGATGCTTACATAAAGTCTATAACATACGTCTGCAGACTTCTGTTTTCCTGTCTGTCTGTCGTCAAAACCATCCTTGGTGCAAACATTCTGCCATCTTTGAAAGTCACAACAAGGAAGAAGAAGAAGAAGAAGAAGAAAAAGAAGAAGAAGAAGAAGAATGATAAGACAGTATATCTGAGGTTTTATAAACTGGAGATTCTGTTGTAAGAATGTTTATCGTTTTCAATTATTGCTTTATATAGGGCCTACCAATAAAACATGTTGCATGATCTCAAGTACAAATATTGAATTAAATTTCATCAAGATCAGACCATTCTGAAAAAGATCTGAATTTCTTAGAAGATGGGATGAGCTGCTCATCACTCTCCAGTAGGGTGGTCACCATCAGTGTTCTGACGTCACTTCAGCTCCAGGGCGTGATTTGGAAATCACGCTGTAGCTGTAGCTGTAGCCTATGGTCTGTAGCTAGTCCAGCTTTGGCCATCCTCTTCATCTTCTTCCTAATGATGTCTGTAAAATTACTAAGTTTACTAGACTAGAGAGAAGAAGAGAAGTTGCATGTCCCAGCTACATTAGGCGGCTCCTCTGTGTGTGTGTTTTTAGTGCTTTTCAGACTTTCGCATTGGGAATGAAGTCTCTTTGCCTTATCCGCAGAATTGTTCTCTGAAAAATTGAGTTGAACCAATCTAGTTTCTTCTCTTGTGCTGTTTTCAGGTACTACGTTAGGCAGCTATTCAATAGGGGTGACACTTCTATTGGGTTCGAGTCACTTCTGTTACTTAGAGCTGTGACTGTTATGACCCAACATACACAGGACACCACCTACCTCGCCTGCCTTTGACAACAGTGACTGCTTAGTCTTGAATCCAAAACGAGTAAGAGTTCCTCTCCGGAGGGTGCCACCACATACGTTCAACCACAGTCTCCACGAACTTGTAGATACCAACGACCTCGAAATGAACTCATCAAGGACGTAGACATGGAGAGGAATAAAAGAAAACAGAGGTAACCATGAAAGTAAAGCATGAAGGGCCACAGAATGTGATGCATTTTTCAGCTGATCGATAAGTGTCAGGAAGAGGAGGAGGATGTGTGGAGGTGAATACTAGTTCCATTTTTGTCGGAGGCTTTACAACAGGGCTGTACTCTATGCGTAACCTCATACTATATCCATGTCAACCAGGCACGAGAGACCTGGACACCTGCAGTTTTGTTCAGGAAATCTAAGCAAACCTCTCGGAGAGGTGTTTAATTAAGTAGATACCAACTCGACGGTGTGGTTACAAACTTCCCAGTTGAGTCTATACTAAACTTAACTGTGGATTGAAGCCTGTCAGGGCCAAAATATCCCACAAAAAATGGCTTCGATAGGAATGGACCCACAGCCTACCAGCTCGCGATCCAAGTCGCTAACCTGTGCACCATGGAGGCTGGTGGGCGTTCGATGTATTAATCAGTGTTGTTCCTTGCTTGAAACAGAGAATAATTGATGCTTCATGGCAAGGAAGGGACTGTCGTATCTATGACAGCGGGCCGATCAGTTTATAGAATTCTAAAAAATAAGATTGTAGATATAGAACATTTTTTAAAAGGAACATTTATTTAGTCACCATGCAAACGGTTTTAAAGGCCTAATAATACATATTTAATATTAAAGAAAACATCCAGACAGATATCAACATTATGAAGAATAATGTAAACAATGTCGGCTATGCAGCAAACTGCTGAGGAAGTGATCGTTGTTTTTTTTTAGTTGTCCCGTCCTTAAAGACTTGAAAAATAATTTCAAGTGACCAGTTTATTGTGCTAATCCTAGTGCATTCAGCGTGACATCTCTTTTGGCATCTATGGACGTAAACATTCTTGGGGAGAAAAAAAACCTTGCAATTTTTGTGCATTAAATCAAGAAGAAAATGGTTGAGTTTTCATTGCAAAAATGGTCATAAATGAAATATATATTATTAAGTGATTACATCTGCCGCTGCTGCTTGCCTGTCTTTGTAAGTTGATTAGGTAATCATCGTTCGTCATTTTTTGTTTTATTTTGTGTTTGTTTATTTGTTTTGGGGGGTCAATGGATACTGATTGCCCTCTACGTACAGAGGAATGGCTTATAAGAATAACTCTTCTCATCTCTCTTCTCTTCTTCTCTCTCTCTCTCTCTCTCTCTCTCTCTCTCTCTCTCTCTCTCTCTCTCCTCTCTCTCTCTCTTTCTCTCTCTCTCTCTCACTCTGCGTGCGTGTGTGGATGCGTGCGCGCATGTGTGTGTGTGTGTGTGTGTGTGTGTGTGTGTGTGTGTGTGTGTGTGTGTGTGTGTGTGTGTGTGTGTGTTGTGTACCTGTGTGTGTGCCTGTGTGTGTACGTGTGATTGCGTGTATCTGTGTCTGTGACTATATGGCTGTGTGACTTGTGTGGGCATTTATTGGAAAACTTTGCGCATTTACGTTTACTTGTGTCTGTGTGTGCATTGATGTTTTTGCACGTATGAGCATGCTCTCTCTCGCTCTCTCTCTCTCTCTCTCTCTCTCTCTCTCTCTCTCTCTCTCTCTCTCTCTCTCTCTCTCTCTCTCTCTCTCTCTCTCTTCGTGCGTGCGAACTAGATACGACCTCCAACACTCCCACCTCCTGACTCTTCTCTGTTTCCCTTCCCAAGAGCCAGGAATATATCAATTTTTTTATCGCCCTTGATTCCCCTGGTGGCTGATAGACGCAACCCCTATGTTCATCAAGCCACGTCCACCGCGCCACCGCAACAACAACAACAACAGCAACAACAACAACAACAACAACAACAACAACAACAACAACAACAACAACAACAGCAACAAAACCACCCACCGCTAATGAAAACCAATCTGGAAATTAGGCAGAAGACACAAAGCGTTCCCCATGAATGTGAAAATGTAGTGGCAAGGTCCATGAAACGTCTTCTGAATGAGGTAAAAAAAATACAAGAGAGAGAGAGAGAGAGGGAGAGGGAGAGGGAGAGGGAGAGGGAGAGGGAGGGAGAGAGAGAGAGAGATCTGTTCCTCGCCAGTAGTTCGATGCGTTTCCTGGACTTGCTTAATGTTCTGTAACCATTGTCTTTTCTTTCTTTTTTTTCTTCTTCGATCTTAGACTTTCTGAGTTGTAGGAGTGTCCATTAATCCATACCTTAACACAGATTGTCTTCGAGTGGTGAGAGAGGTGATGAAATCTTGTACAAGCTAGATAAAGAGATCAAGAAAATGAAAAGAAAAAATCTGAGACCTATACAGACGACATAGTAAAGAGACAGAGAAGAGAGAGAAGAGAGAACGA
>CM031596.1:42437919-42439346 GCA_018398815.1 Conus ventricosus | reverse complement strand
CATCTGCACTAATATACGACACCCCTACAGTAATAAATAATACAAAAACTAAACATAATCAATAAATGCACATTCACCAAACTCAAAGAAAATCTCGCACCACACCCAGAAAAAAGATGATCAAAAGATAAGATGTTTATTTGGCAGAGCGGTAATCAACCTCACCACCTACTATTAGCGTGACGGAGGAGAAGTTGATCCCACACTCTGAGGGGCAAGGGGAAAAATCAAACTGAAACAATAGGAAAGCGAAAGAAATAGATATTTATCAGAAGGGAAAGACTATTGACTCCCCAACGCCATGTCCCCCTGCTAAACGCAGGAAGAGGTTGGGCTATCAGTCCTGGGAAAGGGGACAAAAATACTAAACCTCTAGGGAAGGACAGCGATTCCTCAACGCCCTGCCCCCTTGCTGCCAGGTTCGAGCAAGAGGAGTTGAGGCTATCGGTCCTGAGGGGGGAAGGGTCAAAAGAAATCCTACCAAAAAAAAAAAAACCCTTAACGGAGTAGAGCAACCAAAAGAAAATGTCAACCACCCTAACACATATAGAAATAGAAAAAACAACAACAAATGCAAATATTATACACAATAAATAATTAAACTTTCTTCTTTTTTTCCTTTCCTCAAACCCTTGAGGGCACAAATAGAAATCCTTTTTTTTTTCTTCCTCAAACCCTTGAGGGTACAAATATAAATCTTTTTTTTTTATAAACCCCAAGGCACAAATAGAAATCTTTCTTTTTTCTTTTTTTTTTTTTTTTCCGGGGAAACAAACGGCAGCTACGCCGGTGAAACTGGAGTCGGGGTCACCACTGTCACACTGTCACTTTTGCATACCCGCATTCATGACAGCATTTACTCCATACGCACACGCAATCTTTCCAAACAACCAAAAGGCGCACTACCGAATGTTTTTCTTCTCCCCCTCTCCTTCAGGGAAAACAATTTACTAAATCACATCATCCACTTGTAAAACAGATTTTACCTCTGTATCTCTCTCACACTGAGAGACAAATAAATCTGCACACATGTATCTCTCCTCACGTCGGGAGACAAATCAATCTTCCCACATGTATCTCTCTTACACTGAGAGAAAAAACAGTCTTCCACATGTATCTCTCCTCACACTGAGAGATAAAATAATCTAGTTCCGCTTCTATAAAGCCGTGGCCTTCACATTCCGTTATCCAAAAAAATCCGGACCAGGAGAATACAATAACTCCGTAATCACTGAGGACCTGCCTGCCTCAAGTAAAAGCTTCTCCGCTTTCTCAATTCCCTGTCTCTCTCTCTGAGACAATATACTGCCCCTCGAACTCCTGTCCTGGAGATACGAGTCTCGACTTCTCTTCCTGGAGTTCTCTGTCTCTTGAGAAACGACGAGCTTCAACTCCTCTCCACTGGAGTTGGTACCTGCTGGGGCTGA
>CM031596.1:42410419-42412919 GCA_018398815.1 Conus ventricosus | reverse complement strand
GTCCTACATCCCAAAGTACATTTGTGACCCGTCATGACAAAACCAGGGTTAAGTTGAAATTTTGGGGTATGGAGATATGTATATCATTGGAAAGGTAATTTAATTCTCTTTCATTTGGTATAAGAATTGTTACTCTAGCTTAAGAAATAAAAAGTTATGCCCTTTTGAATATGAAGGTGTCGACAGACTAGTTTTGAGAAAATTGGCTTTAAAGTTTCAACCCTTTTGGCTTCAAATTTTGCATAGCAACCAAGGTTCAAACATGTTGTAACTTTGCTTATAGTTGAAACCAGCTTAGGTGCATCCTATTATGAATTTATTTTTACTTTAAAAAAAAAACTCATGGATGGAAAATATTGATTAAAAAGCCAGTTTAGATGGTGACGATAACCTGAAAATTTCCTGTTTTTACAGTTTTGTTTGTTTTGCTAAAACTGGACCAGCAGCTTTTAAGAGTTGTACACAATAAACACAAACATTGTGAGTTAATCATTATTCTAACTTTATTTCCACAAGAAATGCCTAGTTTGTATTGGTGAAAACAAACATATTACACATTTTGAAAAGTTTTTTAGATGCATGCAGAAATTGCTGAAGAAGTACACATGGTGAAACTTTGTTCAATCTGAGAATCTTACTAATGACTAATCAATTAAAACAAGTAATTAATACTAAAACCTGTGCAGAATTTGTTTATTTTGTGTTAGAATTATTACAAAATAGCAGCATGTCTACAGAGAATGAGACATCTGAGAAAGCACAACTGTCCTCTTGCCAGCCCAGCTTTCACTGACTTGATGTCATCAAGATGTGAAATTACATTCTTTAGCACTTTAATAATGTTTTTAAAATTGAATACTGATAACATCTTAAGATTTATTCATGACACAGTACCCCATCCCAAATAAAAGTGATTATGGAAATGCAACAACCTAATGGACATTTCACTGACATTTGACTACTATACACATGTATGCCTTACAATTTTAAGTCAACCCTGTCATAAGTTGTTAGTTTAAAAAAAAAAATCAAAAGGATTATCACGACTGTCATAAAAATTGTACACACAGAATACAACTTAGCATGCATGCATGTAGGTTACTTACTGTTCACACATGCATACATGCATGTGTTTTGTTCACAAATTTTTTAAACACATCAACACACATACTTGCACTGTTGCAGGCTGATAACACTGGTGTTGCCTATCACTCACACACACACACACACACACACACACACACAACACTCACTCATTCACAGGTCTGCACACACTTGACTTGAACAGGTCTGTAGATCAAAATAAAATTAGACTCACCTCTGTCCAAATCATGAACAGAAAGCTGAATCGCCGCAATTTTGTCTGGTGAAAACTGGACTATACACCCCACTTCTCTGTTCTCCTTCATTCCGTATAACTTTTATCTGGGTGCACCGACATGAAAACTGCTGTGCTTGCCGAACAAGTTGGTGTGAACCATCTTCATCCATCGGTTCACACGCTGCCTCGTTACTTTCGATTCGGACGACCGGTTCTCCAAACTCTCCGTCATCTTGATCAGTAATCGAGATATAGATTCGTTCAGCTCGTCTGCCGTTGATTCACATTCGCTATCTGAATCACTCTCAGAATCATCATTCGAAGCAGTAAAGTATTCTTGCACAAGCTCTTGGCAAGCATCACTTTCTTTTCTGTAAATATTTCCATTCACTGACAAATTCAACAACGCGGCGATTCGCTTCTCCATGTTGACGCTAGCACAAAACTCAATGGGAGTACTCCGGGGTCCAATCAAAAAATCGGTCTTAGCAGCGCATGAGCGAGGTAACCAAGCAGAATTTCAAACTGCCTTTTGATTGGTCCTCAGTTTCAGTGTGTTTATGCCCAAGTTTTTCCTTTACAGTTATTTCCATTGGTCTAAACGACCCTTTGTGTTAACTCAGCGCGTGAGATCAAGCCGCGAGCTTTCCAACGGTATACAATGTGTTGGGGTTCTGTTAGGGTTCAATGTTTCTTTTCGTAGTTTAAAAACAGGTCGATTTGGCGTAAAAAACGAAGAAAATAGCGTGGGGTAGTTTGGAAAAAATAGCGTTTTTAACCTGTTTTTAAATTGATTTCGTCAAAATAAGATATACTAGTGGTAAGAATAGACTTTCTACTATCCATTTCTGAAATAAAAAAAAATTTGTCCCAAATTGGGCCTCAGTGCTATTTTTGCGCTGACGCTTCAAGGCCCCGGCGACTTAGCCCTGGTTTTGTCATGACGGGTCACATTTAGCAGTTTCACGACGCGGGGCCAAGGACATCCAAAGCTCAGAAGAATCTCAATGTTGTTACAATAACATTTGATATATTCTTCAATTTCGATTAGAAAATGTACTCAACGCCTGCTGATTGATTTGAATGTCCTGTACAAAGAAAACCCGTCGCTGTCTCATGACATGTTCATTCCAGTTCCAAAAGCATTTTGTCCTGTTCCAAAAATAGTTGAAGCGCCAT
>CM031596.1:42399138-42409419 GCA_018398815.1 Conus ventricosus | reverse complement strand
TACGGATCTATTGGAGAATGACCCGGGCCTTCTTGGAACTTGCCTTGACGTTAATGTCAGCAAGAGACGTGAGACCTCGGCCGATTGCCTTGCTTGCCGCAGACACAATTTCTCCAGCCTTGCCCTGTCTGCATCACTCGGGGAGCTGAAGAAGCACAGATGGTTGTAGAGGAGATGGACTGGAATCCCGACTAATACCCGCCATGCATCATGTCTATAGGTTCACATCTTAAGTAATAAAAAAAAGAATTTTGGGATGAGAAAATATTTAAGATGAATAGAAATGATCTCTATTTTTTTCCAGTGATATTCATTTTTTGGGTAAATGCATGGCATTAAAATGTTTTTTAGAATGTTTAGGATAAGGCAATTTTAAGATGGGAATGAATGTCTTTCAGTTTTTAAACCAAAAACACATCCAAATTTTATTTTTTCGCAAGAAACACATTTTGCCAAAATTTTGAAAGGTAGATTAGGGCGGAAAAGGGTTTAAAATATGTTCTTTTCAATTCAAGACATGTGGCTATCATATGAAATAATAATTTCAATTTGATATCTAAGACAAAACAGTGATCCTATTTTTTGCAAGAAAAATATTTTGCTAAAACTGTAGAAAGACAGATTAGTGCAGAAAAGGATTTTGAATGTGCAAAGTTTTATACAATTCTAGACGGGTGGCTATCATGTTAAATATTAACAATTTTGATTTCCAAAATAAATTATACCGTGACAAATACTTAAGGGAACTTATTTTTTTGCTGTGAGGAAAATTTACATAAAGATATGGTATGGGCGAACAGTTATGTTTCGAACAGGGATGACCCCACATTGCTTGAAGAGATTAGGGAGGGGGGGAGAGCAAAATAGCAAATACGTTTTTGACATGATGATACGTTGGGATCGTAATCCTATTATGAGTCCCAGCCTAGAGGACAGTAACTGTAAAGGTTCATTACAGTGTGAAAGCACACGAGGCAGATCTTGGTATTTGATGGGAAGGACCGGACATAGTCAACGGTGTAGAGAGAAATTTGACCCGAAACTAAACAGATTTATTTGGAGAAGACGAACACCCTTTAACAGAGCCGCCAGATTTTTTTTTTGTTTATTAATATCTGAAAAAAATCATTGCATTTATCATTGAATTAAACCTGAATTAAGATTGAAAAGCAAGAAAATATTTTGTCTCCTGTCGTGGTTTACAGTAGCAAAGAAAAACAAAAAATTATCACCCGACCTAATCACCCTCCCGAAATTTCCCCACCCCCTCCTCCCAATCAATATAGCACATAATGAAAGTGAACCTGTTCGCAGTAAACCAAGAGAAGTACACAGTTCCAGCCCACCCAGGCACAGTGGTTTAAACGTCACGGGGCAACGGGCTTGGATGTCATGGGTTTGCTTCCCATTTGACCATGTAGCTGTGATATTTTTCGCCGCCAAAACCCGGGTCGTTCCCCGAGCTGAGTGGGCTTTGTGCTCAGCTGCTAAAGACTGGAACCACACATTCCAGTTTCATCACTTCATGAACGCGTCTTTAAAAACGTTACTCAAATTTGCTGAATCAACACCGGGGGTCTGTATCTCTCGGGGTCGGGTTTTGACCTAAGGATATATTTTAAAAGGGGAGCAGAGGGGTCCGGCCTGCCGTGCATAGAGTCCGGCCTGCCGTGCAGTCTCCGACCAGAATGGACGGCGGGGCAATCATCTTCATCATCCTCGCCCTCACCCTCATCAGTCAGCATGAAAAGGTTGTCGATTCTATGGCCGTTCCTGTCCAGTCTATGCCTTTGAGTCCCGTTGGGGTTATCGGTATCAGCAGACTAAATGAGGACTGTCGTTGGTCGAACATGGTGGCGCCCTTCAACGCGAGGGACTCTCACTACGTTGTCTCCGCAAACCAAGCAAGTGTTGTCGCCCAGTAGGGAGCTTAGCAGGTGATCAGAACACGTGCCGCTGATCAGCACCGGACTGAGCAGCAATGCGGTGTCTCCTCTGCCGGACTCCCTCTCGACGCCCCTGATAATGACCGCTTCCCGTGGAGCCCAGTGTCATGGCTGCCATGGAACGAGCTGTGGTGTGGGGGCTAGGAACTGGGTTTCGGGAATGACAAAAGTGGAACAGAGATGAAATAAAGAAACACGTAAAAAGGTCAAGAAAAGCACACGATCATTAGACATCCAACAGTCACTAAAACTGCACAAAAAATCTAGGTCATGTCCTACATCCCAAAGTACATTAGCAGTTTCACGACGCGGGGCCAAGGACATCCCAAAACTCAGAAGAATCTCAATGTTGTTACAAAAAACCCTTTGATATATTCTTCAATTTCGATTAGAAAAAATGTACTCAACGCCTGCTGATTGATTTGAAAAGTCCCGTACAAAGAAAACCCGTCGCTGTCTCAGACATGTTCATTCCAGTTCCAAAAGCATTTTGTCCTGTTCCCAAAAACCCTTTTGAAATGATGTTTTTGAAGCATGAAAAGCCATATATAAGATATATTTACGATGGAAATTGGTCACATCAGCGGTCTCATGAACTGTGACAGGTAAGTTGATTTTATCTAAACATCTTAGACAGCAGATAGATTTTACATCAATGGGGGACGTCCGTTTCTTCATACACGAAATCATTGGATGGTCACCTGCATCCCCCCCCCCCCCCCCCTCCAATTGTTTCTGACGTTAAACAAATGGACCCTTCAAAGGGACAAGATGGGCATTTTGCAATGTCTGGCTGGGAATTGGGATTTCGCGCTCTGAAAAAGAAGTCAGCTAGGATAGAAAGATCATTCTAAAGAAGAAACCACACACACACACCACACACCACACACACACACACACACACACACACACCCCACACACACCCCACACACAACTGACTGACTGACTGACTGAAAGCAATTTATTGTCAGAGTAACTTAAGGTTGTACTGACAACACACACACACACACACACACACACACACACACACACACACACACACACACACACACACACACACACTACACACACACATATACACACGTGCGCACGCATGCACGCACGCATACCACCACCACCACCATCACCACCACCACCACAAACACCACCAATAACGACAATAATAACAACAATAACAGCAACAATAGTAGTTATAACAACAACTACAATAACAACGACAACAAAATACTGGCTTTGTTCACTTTACATGAGACCCGTGTTCCACCTGAAGCTGCCATTTTCAAAGATAATTTATTTGCTTAGTTCAACCCTGAGAAATGGGTATATTCTCCAGAGGGCCTGATCATTGCAGCGGACAGGCTCTGTACTGTACAAACCTGCAGGGAAATATATAAACCAACTGAACAGTTTGTTCCTCCTGGTCCCTACCTGACGCCACTCAGGTCTTTGCCCGTGCTGTGAGAAACCCACACTCCGTTCTAAGTGGAATGGCCGAAAATGGAGCGTCCGTCAACATCTGACCAGTGCAACACCTAACGTCTTCTGTTTAATCTACGTGACTGAAGCCCATTGAACGTTTCTGGCCACGGGCTCAGCGAAGAGTCCGAAACTGAGGTAGGCCAGCCACAGAAATGCACATCAATACAGGCAGAAGGGAAAATGAAACGACAGCTAGCCGCTCAGGTGTGCAAACCTCCCACTTTCTACAAACGCCTAAGTCCCTTTACTGACCATCTACGCAGTATTGATCAAGATGAGAAAGAGGGTGGTCTCATCAAGAGAAAATTATGGTGGTCACGCGGTCTCTCAGAACTATTTTCAAAGGCGTAAACACCGTATGAACCCCCCCCCCCCCCCCCTCAAAAAAAAAAGCCACCAGAGTTTTATCTCGCTTCCTCTTTCACTAAATCAGACAGCCCTGGTATAAAACTTTGCAGTCGGCTGGGATAGAAATAATACAATCTCCCTCTCGCTCTTTCTCTCTCTCCTTCGATCTCTCAGGAGAGAGACAGAGAGAGAGAGAGAGAGAGAGAGAGAGAGAGAGAGAGAGAGAGAGAGAGAGAGAGAGAGAGAGAGAGAGAGAGAGAGAGAGGACGCATTATATATTAGATCAACATTTGCGTCAATTCCCTTGAATGCCTTGTCATATTATCCTGCACAAAATCCTTCGACAGCCCTGCCATTTACGACGAAGATGTGCGTCTGTAGCAGTGTATGGATGGCTCTATGAATCGGTGTTTATAACTGTGTGTGTATGTGTATGTATATGTGAGTTAGTATGTGTATGTGTTTATATAACCGTGTGTGTGTGTGTGTGTGTGTGTGTGTGTGTGTGTGTGTGTGTGTGTGTGTGTGTGTGTGTGTGTGTGTGTGTGTGTGTGTGTGTGTGTGTGTGTGTTAGGAATATGTGTGTACAGCTGAATAGTGGGATGATTGTGACAGTGTTTTGATTAGCTTTCATCCCTGAGGATTTTTGCACACACACACACACACACACACACACACACACACACACACACACACACACACACACACACACACACACACACACACACACACACACACACACGCACGCACGCACGCACGCACGCACGCACGCACGCACGCACGCACGCACGCACGCACGCACGTACGCACGCACGCACGCAGCGAGAGAGAGAGAGAGAGAGAGAGAGAGAGAGAGAGAGAGAGAGAGAGAGAGAGAGAGAGAGAGAGAGAGAGAGAGAGAGAAAAGAGAGAGACAGAGAGAAGACTTTAAGAATTATCTATTTGTTTTGGACATGTTTACGGTTTGTAAATCGAATAAGGCATCGTTATCGACATAACCTTTTGAACATACTGTTTTAATGTGACGCATTCACTCTGACATATAGCTCCATTCGATTGCAATACGATGGGAAGTTATCTCAAGAGCCTTACGTTCGTTTGTTGTAAAAACCATAACAATAGCTAACCCTTATGCCTTCAACATACGTAAAAGAGACAAAGCAAACGGGGAAATGGTCATTTTAAGTGGCAAGCTTAATATCTTACTTCAAAAGACTGCTCTGCATTGGCACTAAAGAGGGGTGGCATAAAAAGTTCTGCAGGAAGCGCTCTGCATGCTTTACGATTCTTCCAGAGTAGAACGACCAGCGAACGTCAACTGCTGCGCAATACTTTAAAACTTTTCAGATTTGCTACCGCACCGTAGTAACATGCTGATGCAAAACAATTCCACACAAACAAGAAACTTTCCAAAATCGTGGAGATCTTCCTACCATTCTGACAAGTAATTCTGAAAATGCCAAGACACAAATCCGTAACGGAAAAAAGTTGGAAATATCAAAGACACGACTCACGGGGACCAGGAAGTGGGTTTCAAAATCCAACAGAATTAGAAAGTTAGTTTTATGAAATCTCTTATAAACCACCCTACACCATAACATGTCTGAAGGGCTAACAGGATGATATAAGAGAAGCCCAATAATATAGATAGGGGGGAGAATTGGAGCAGGGTGCGGAGCACAAGGGAAAATTAGGAAGAGTGTGTGTGTGTGTGTGTGTGTGTGTGTGTGTGTGTGTGTGTGTGTGTGTTGTGTGTGTGTGTGTGTGTGTGTGTGTGTGTGTGTGTGTGTGTGTGTGTGTGTGTGTATGTGTGTGTGTGTGTGTGTGTGTGTGTGTGTGAAAAAAGATACCTTACTAATATCGTACAAGTTAAAACTATCATCTACGTATGTGACAGGTTTTGTTTTCACATTGTTCTTTTCACTTTCTTTGTTCTTCTAAGTTACGCTTTATAATGTTTAGTTTGATGGTGTGAGATATGTACACATATCTCTTCTGATAATATGTAGATTTTTCATGCTGATTCATACACACACACACACACACACACCACACACACACACACACCACACACACACACACACACACACACACACACACACACACACACACTCACACACACACACACACACACACACACACAGAGAAAGAGAGAAAAGAGAGAGAGAGAGAGAGAGAGAGAGAGAGAGAGAGAGAGAGAGAGAGAGAGAGAGAGAGAGGGAGAGAGAGAGAGAGAGACAAGACAAGACAAAATTCTTTATTTACGAGGATAATAGATAAGCACTAACGTGCTTTTTTACATCCAGTCCTCGCCCTGAGAAGGGACTACAACATGCAGTGAAATCAATTAATGTAAGAAATCAAAGAAGCAAGCAAAGCGGTCATGTAATCATTGAGGAACATCACATGAAAATAGAAGAGAAGAGAAGAGAGAGAGAGAGAGAGAGAGGAGAGAGAGAGAGAGAGAGAGAGAGAGAGAGAGAGAGAGAGAGACAGAGACAGAGACAGAGACAGAGAGAGAGAGAGACATACAATCCATCAAGATGATAAACAGCCAGTTGGACCATATGTCATGAGAGGAAATGGTTTCGAACGTGCACGGTTTCCTTTCCCTTTAAAAAAAAAATCCTAAACTGGAACAGAAGCAGAAAAACAAAAAACCTTGAAAACAAATCGATTGACGTTCAGTTTCAGCGGAAATGATTTCTTTTATCCTACTTTTTTTTTGCACGAAATTTTTTTTTCTATCGTTCTTTCTTTATTTCCTTCTTTTTTTCTTTCTTTTTTTCTCGTCTGAATACTAGTATCCAGATCCCCAGAACTTGCCCCGTAAGGCCTATACCTCTACATGATGTCTTTTGTTTTTCTTTCGTATCTTTCTTTCCTTTTCTTTTTGTCTTTCTGCTTGTTTTCTTCCTTTGTACTTTTTTTCTTTTTCGCTTTTTCTTCATTGGTATACATACATATAAGCCAGTCATAGACACTCTTGGTCATCAGTCGACTCATCATCATCATCATTATCATCAAGAACTCTCCCAAACACACAGGGCTCAGAAAATTTCAACCCCATGATTTTTTTTATGTCAAAGGCCCTAGAGACATCCTCAATAATCGAAAAGAAATCAGTTTTAGGGAGGGAAATCCCATCTAACTGGATTACATTCCCTGCCTCTCTCTACGTGCACCGTTTCTGGTTCCATTATACGCAAAATCCTGCGCCACTGAGCGCTACATCAGTTTTCTTAATCTTCATTTTTGTCTTAGCTTTAAAAAAAAAACCCACGTCTTTATATTAACATTGCAAAAACGGTATCCGTCTTTTTTTCTGAATGAAAAAAGCAATCAAAGAATCAAAATCAGTAAATCAAAATTTAAAAAAAAACCTGTGAGAAGCAAATGAGACTGATTCAGTTTACTTTGAGGAAATCAAAAAGTTCTGCAGCTGGTGTAAAGACAACTTTCTTGACCTTAATGTGCAAAAAACAACAGAAATCTTAATCGACTTTCGGAAGAACCCGGAACCTGTGCCTGACCTTGTAATTAATGGTGAAGCTGTTGAACGAGTGAATGAGTATAAATATCTGGGAATGATTGTTGATGATAAATTAGTTTTTGATAAAAATGTTACTAAAATCCATAAAAATTGCCAGTCAAGAATATTCTGTTTGCAAAAGCTACGAAATATTGGTGTTAAACCTGTAATCTTACAAACTTATTACAGATGTTGTGTTGAGTCATTGATCACTGCTTCTTTCATGTGCTGGTATGGAAGTTTGGGTGTGAAGAGCAAGCGAGTATTGAATGATGTGGTGAATGTGTGTAGCAAAGTGATTGGAAGGAAGCAAGTTGGAAAGCAAGAATTGTATGACAGACGAGTGGAGAGGAAAGCAAGAAAGATTGCCAGTGATGATAGCCATGTTTTAGCAAAATATTACGAAATTTTACCATCTGGACGTCGTTTTAGGACCCGTAGAGTCAAATCTAGGGCGCAAAAAACTTTTATACCCAGGTCGATCCATCTTCTAAATTCATGATGTCTTTTGTACCATTTTTCATGCTTAGTGATGTGAAGGAATGCGAGAGAGAGGGAGAGAGGGAGGGGGGAGGGGAGGAGGTGCGAGAGAGTGAGAGCTTGTGGGGTGGTTGAAGATGTGTGTGCTTGTGTGAAGATATGTGTATTTGCATATAATATGTGCTTGTGTGTGTGTGTGTGTGTGTGTGTGTGTGTGTGTGTGTATCTGCTTGTGAGTGTAAGCCTATGAGTGTGCTTGTGTAAGTGCATGTGCATGAGGTTTTTCAAATGATTATAGTGTGTGTGTGTGTGCGTGTGTGTGTGTGTGTGTGTGTGTGTGTGTGTGTGTGTGTGTGTGTGTGTGTGTGTGTGTGTGTGTGTGTGTGTGTGTGTGTGTGTGTGTGTGTTTTGTTTTGTTTTGTTTTGTTTTGTTTGATTTAGCGTCTTTTCACAAAATAGTGTTTTTAGACGGACCTTGAAATCATCCTGAATGACATTAGTATTTTATCACAAATAGGAATACCCCGTCATTTCATATCCCCCATCAACGTAATACCATGTTTGACAGAGAAAAGAAGAGAATAAAAATCAATAAACAATACCTATGATTTAAATTTTTAAAAATTTCAAAACGAGCAAACTACAGAGCTGTCCCTATAGGACTCCGAAGAAGAGATTTAGCTGCAGTAACAAGAAGTGATTTATCATCAATAATGGCTTTGAGATCGTCATCTTTAGTATTGTTTTTGACTGCCGGATAATCGGGGAAATATTGCTTTGTGAACGGACAATAGAATAAAATATGGAACGTTAACATTCTCTCTCCACAGGGACACCTAATGTCGTTTATATGTTTGCATTTTAACGCATTGAGTTTTAGTCTGTAACATAAAGAGCTAACTTCTCGTGACTCATTATTAATACCTTTTTGCAATAAGGAGTCTTTACTGTCAAAAGTTGTGACATTGTGGCTGGCTTTTTTATAGACTGCCTCCAGAAGATGATATCCCTCTTTTACAGATAATGGAATCTTTACAGTTGTGCAGCCATTTGCATTCCTTGCACATTTCCTTGCCATTCTATCTGCCCAATCATTTGCCTGGACACCACAATGAATGTGTGTGTGTGTGTGTGTGTTGTGTGTGTGTGTGTGTGTGTGTGTGTGTGTGTGTGTGTGTGTGTGTGTGTGTGTGTGTGTGTGTGTGTGTGTGTGTGTGTGTGTGTGTGTGTGACTGTATATGTAAATTCTATAAGTGGACACTTGATTGTGATGATTCTTGTTTTATGCATGTTGTCTTGTTATACTGTTTATTATACACCTATCTTAATTTCTCATCCTTTGAGATAATAAAGTGTTCATATCATATCATATCATAAAAAGAAAAAAAGGGAAGATGGGGGGTAGGGTGGGCGTGGGGACAGACATTGATGGGCAAGTATAATCATGTGAACTAAAAGAAGTATAGAAACAGACAAAGCAAAGTAAAAAAAAAATGAATTGTTTAAAAGAAAGAGAAATACAAAACTGATTTTTATAAGCTATCTCAGCATTTCAATGTGAGCAGAATGGTGTGTGTGTGTGTGTGTGTGTGTGTGTGTGTGTGTGTGTGTGTGTGTGTGTGTGTGTGTGTGTGTGTGTGTGTGTGTGATGTGGTGCGGCGTGCGTGCGTGCGTGCGTGCGTGCGTGCGTGCGTGCGTGCGTGTGTGTGGTGTGTGTGTGTGTGTGTGTGTGCAAATCCATGTCTTGTTAGAATTTATGTGGTAGCTTACACACTGGGCCCGGCTCCTACAGCTTTCATGGAAACAGCTCTGTTACAACACCAGTAATGTGTGCGATTCCTTATCTGATATAATGTGATTCATTGTTTCAGCTTGTGTTTACAAAGACAAGTCGTTTATAGTGTTAATTTGGCAATAAAAGAAATCGTTATACACTAGATGCCTACATGCAATGCTCTCTTGTACACTATGATTTATTGATAGAAACTTGTAGCGAAGGCAGGTTCTTGTGTGTTCTACAGTTGTAGACATATTTTTAGGGGAAAAAAAGAAATGAAATATGGGTCTGTGCAATGCTATTATCAAATCCAGGTATAGTTGTCGATTAAAGGATTCCAAAAACGCTGTATGATTTCATGTTACCAGAACATGTGGGCGATGCTGTCTTCCGTTGTGTTGCAAAAACAACAAGAATCGCTGTTGAGAATAGGCATTTGTTTAATAAGAATGACATTTGCACCCAGGCATTGGTGATCTTTTTAAAGCTAAAGCCACTTCAGTTTGACATCGGATAGTTTATGACACAATGAAAATCATTTGTTCCGGTTATTTTCGACATCATTTTTTTAAAATCCCATTTTGTGCAACAATTTACTAATGTGATACTGAGTTATGATCCTTTGGAGATAGGCAATACTTCTTCAAAGCAAATAGGCATATCTAGATATTTGTTGCTAAGCACATTAATGTTCATATTTTACATGTATTTTATAATTC
>CM031596.1:42391638-42394138 GCA_018398815.1 Conus ventricosus | reverse complement strand
TGCTATAAATAGCCGTTTATACATGAACGGCTATTTTTAGCAGCAAGAGGACTGTGGTGACGTCAGCCTTGCTATAAATAGCCGTTTATACATGAACGGCTATTTTTAGCAGCAGAGGCCTGTGGTGAAGTCATGCCTTGCTATAAATAGCCGTTTATACATGAACGGCTGACCTACAAAGCGCAGCAGCACCTGCAAAGCTCAGCGGCAAACTAGTTTAGTCACAAAGCAAGAAGTGGGCCTAGTAGTTCTACTTTTTGTTTGTTTGTTGGTGTTTGTGTGTTTTGGCCTACCCCACGCACGCACGTCCCTCCACCCCCCACCCTGGACTGTTTATTGTGTGTTTGTTGTTTGTTTGTGTTTGTTGTTTGTTTTGTCCTACCCCACGCATGCACACCCTCCTACCCCACTCCACCCACCCGCCCCACCCCCCCACCCACGCATGCACACACTCAAGTTCCTTCTAAGTTTTTAACTTAAGTTACCCCAAAGTAAGTTCTTACTCAAGTTGTCTTTAAGTCATCCTTAAGTTATCCACAAGTTCTTAATTAAGAACTTAATTAAGTTTTTAATTAGTTACTTCAAGTTCTTAATAAGTTCTTGATTAAGTTTTTAATTAAGTTCTTGATTAAGTCACCTCAAGATCATAACTAAGTCATCCTTTAAGTACAACCAAGGTCTTATTCAAGTTATCTTATAATTATCAAAAAAATACAATCTATGTTTTTATCTTAATAGCAGGTGTCTAATATAGTACACACACACCTCAAAAAAACGCGTCATTGTTGAGGATGTCTTGCTCAGCGTTCTCTGCATAGATCTTAATGAAGTTCTTACATCCTAAGCAACCACATTGATTACAATTCTGGTCTATGGAAATGTCTTTTATAGACTCCATGTCTTTATTTATTGACTTTATCATTTTATAATACGCCATGATCTATTTTTATAAAAAAAATTAAAATTAAGTTCTTAAAATATTATTGCATTATAAATGGATCAAAATGATGCTTTGTTATGGCGGTTTTGGCGTGCTGTTGTCTTTTTCTGCATTTAGTGGTTCAGATTTTTTTGATTGCTTTTGTTTTTGTTGCCATTGGTTATATATTTTATAACCGTAATAACTGCCCCCAACAGCAGCAATGGCGCCAAAATGGCAACAGTTTTAAGTTCAATATTCCATGAAGACTTTGGTGCTGTAGGTCTTGCATCACATGGAGTTTTTATAGCGGGCATTGAATCAACTTGTTCTGGCGCTGGCGGTGTTATGTTTTCATGATGAGTTATATTCTGCAACATTAATTTTTTTGTCTGTTCCACTCTGCTAATTTTTTTCCTGCTTTAACACGCCCAGGATGAGGATGCTTTCACCGCGCCCCACCTGATTCAGTGTTTTCTGATTCTGCTGATTTTCTGGCTTGGTTACTTTCTCCACCTGATTCATGTTTCCTGATTCTGGTTCTGATGATTTTCCAGCTCGTTCATTTTGAAGGGATAACAAAGTCTATATGATTAAAAGTTATTAATCCCATGATTAATGGCGATAACAATGTTCCAAATCTGTAGTATAGATCACACCCTAGAGACTCTAATGACTTTGTTAAAACTGGATCTTGCATTAAATCATACGTAAGATCTTGTTCAGAATCAATGGGAGCAAATCTACTGACTAGTTTAGTGTACAAACTAAGAACCGTTTGCCCCACACTTTTCACCATCTAGACCCCAGCTGCGCTTCATACTGTTATGATACTTTAAAATGTCTTTCGGCGACATCTGTTGAATCTGTTCAATGCTGAATTCAGTTCCGAGGAACTGTTTTGTTTTTCCACATGCTGCCAAAGAATACAGCCTCTCCTTTTTGGGCATAATAGCTTGGTCATCAACTTGGTCATTCATAAGTTCAGGAAGGTTTAGGCTGCCTTGTAGCTGTAGGAGATCATCACTGTTCATGTTTTTTATAATTATAATTATTTTATTTTATAAAAATGAGCACCGAAAAAACTGTTACAACCTTGTATACCATTCTGCTGTTATTGGAGGCCTAAGTGTAGGATACTCAATGCTTGGTAAAAGTTGTTAAGAATTAAACCAGCAGATCTTGGCAAACTAGACTTTGAGGATTCAGCAAAGCTGATTGTATCATTGCAGCTTTCGGTTGCCCGAAAGATTTTCTAGTCAAGCAAGGAATAATTCCAGACAGTATACAATATGTAAATAAAAAATACATTTATAAAAATGGCTTCGTCGTAATGATGATAGGTGGCGCTGTGGTGAATGCGCTTGCTTTAGCGGAAGTAATTTCGCATTTAGTAAACTGCGGGATGACGGCGAGAGAAAAAAGACATAACAAAGCTATGGAGCAAACTAGCAGCTGACAAGACGCTATGAAATGCAGAGCTTGAGCATTGTTTTTAATGAACAGAATAAAACAGGGCATGCAGCTTACTTTTAAATGTTATCATAAGAATAACAACAATATACTGTAACAGCAAACAAA
>CM031596.1:42376372-42391538 GCA_018398815.1 Conus ventricosus | reverse complement strand
TTGGGTATTATCTTAGGTGAGGGGGGCCCCGGTTGTTATGGTAGTGTCGTGTGTCTGTAAGAAGATCTGTCCCCGTGTGGACTTTCAGTTTATCTCTTGCGTGCTGCCAGTGCAAACATTAACAGCGTGAGAGGGAGTGTTGCTGTGACAAAAAAAAAAAACAAACAAACATAAGAATCTCAGTGATATTTTTTAGAAATGTCTGCTGCGCAGAATAAAATGGCATCTTTCCCTGTAGCACATCCATGAACAGCGTCACCCAGGAGTACTGCGTTGTTTTGACACAGTAAAGCGATGAAAACATTTGGTTGAAACAAAAGAGATAAAAATTTCAATGTCCCTTTGACACTTAGCTCTTTGGACGAACGCTTGAAGTCCCGTGTTGCAACAAAATATGAGTATGTGTCTGGTTGTTTTCTAGTTTCCCGCCATTATGTTAAAAGAGTCGGTCAGTTGCTGATTCACGCTAGATACTCAGATCATGTCCTTTCCATGATTTTTCCCAGTGGTGTCATTAGATAAAGAAAGAAATCCAAATCAGCATTAACAGCCGGTTCTTATATCGAGTTTTGAGTGTGTATTGTGTGTGGATTTATTCATTCTTTTTAATAGGGATACGTTTTTCCCCAAGAACAAGCACTGCTAATTTCGTGTGAATTGTGAAAACCTGCGCCCGGGTCTTTTTGCCGTACAGCAGTTGTGCCAAAAAATATCAGATATTAAATCTTGCTTGTGATCAGGTTGGTGCAGATGTGGATTGGGGTGGGGCCCCAGGCGTTACACACATCCCCACTCCACCGCACCCCTCATCCAACCCCCCCCCCCCCCCCTCCCAACTAAACCGCTTTAAGGGTACCGGGTGCAAACCGAGGGGTTGGGAAAAGGAGTGTTGGGGAGGAGGAGTGGGAGTTTCAAGCTAGACCACACAAACAGAGAGAGAGAGAGAGAGAGAGAGAGAGAGAGAGGATTATTGTAGAAATAGGTCATCACCAAATACAGTGCTGATTACACACTACGATTCTGTCCCGATGGTGACACATTGTATGGGAAGTGTAGGCCTACGGTATTTTGTTGCCAGGGGGTGGTCGGGGCTACGGACGGAAAATGGTGGTGATGGGTGAGGTGGGGTTGAGGGTTAGATGGGGTGGGGGAACGTTTAGTATAGATTGTACTCTCAACTTCTGGAAATCCCGTGCTAATGACCTCTCTCTCTCTCTCTCTCTCTCTCTCTCTCTCTCTCTCTGATCTTTTGACAATGATTAGAAGCATTCAGTCTTGTGTATGTAACGTCAAAACTGGAGGACGACAACAAACACGTATTTAACGAAGGCAAAACTGATTCTCTCCACCAGAATATCTGAATCACCTCTCCCGTCTACCACCCATTGATCTCAATGACTCATCAATTTACGTTTCTTCTCCTGCTCGTAGCCTTGGTGTGAAACTTGACCAAGCCTTTTTTTTTTTTTCAAAGTCACGGTACTAATGTCTCTCAGATACCTTTTCTGTACTCCATGGCATTGCTCCATTCGTCATCTCCTTTCAGAGGGAGCCACCACGCTCCTTCTGCTCATTTAGCTTTTCTCCTGTTGATCATGTAGCACTCAGTTGTCTGGGTTCCACTTCTGATCGTCGAATTGCATACAGTGGAAACCAATCTGCTTGTCTCATTCTTTTGCTCCTCTGCATTCTACCATGTTGCTATTTCACTGCGTTCTCTTCACTGGTTCCCCGTTCAGAAACCATCTCCTACAACGATGCATCCTTCTGTTGTGTGCTTTCCCCGGTTGGGGTGGGACAACCTTTTTTTTTTCCCAAACCCCTCAACCCCCCCCCCTTAAACTAGGTTGCCCCACGTATTTTTGGGGAGAAGTTTTCCAAGCTTTCCCCAAATTGAAAGGGGGGTTATTTGATGTCTTTCATACAGTGGAAAAACCAACTCTGTTTTTTTTTGCCCTTGATTTAGTTGTTTTTTCCGGTTTTCCACGGCCCTTTTTAAGTTTTAAAAGGGCCCTTGGTTGTTTTTTTCCCAGAGGAATCCCCCCCCCTTTTTCCCCTCCTTTTTTTCCTATTGAAATTTTCCTGTTTTGTAAAAAACCCTTTTTCAAAAAGTTTTTTTGGGATAAACTTCTTTCCTTTTCCCCCCCTTTTTCTTCCCCATCTTGGTTTTTTCCCTGCCCTTAAAGGAAAAAAAAAAAATTTTGGGAAAAGGGGCCCATACAAATCTTTTTTTTTCCCCCCAAAAAAACTTTTTTTGGGTTTTGGGGAAAGGGGGCGGGAGGGGGGAAAAGAATGGGAAAAAAGGGGGGGGTTTTTGCCCGAAAAAGAAGGGGGGGGGGCCCCAAAAACCCTCCAAAAACCCCCCCCCCAATATATGCGGAAAATAACCAAAAAATTTTTTTGTAAAATTTTTATTTTTTTGTTTTTAAAAAGGTTTTTAAAAGAAAATTTTTTTTGGGAAAAAAAAGTTTTGGGGAAAAAAGGGGGAGGGAAAAGTTTAGGAATTTTAAAGGGGAAAAAATTTTTGAAAAAAAGGAAAAATTTTAAAAAAATAAATAAGAAAAAGTTTTAATAATTTTAAAAGGTAAAATAAAAAGGGTTGGGTAGAAAAAAGAATAAGGGGAAAGCAAAAGAATCAAAGAAAAAACCCAATTCCTTAAACAAGAAAACCTCAAAATAAATAAATACAACATCCATTAGTTCATCACCCCTTTATACATATGATTATCCCCAATGCAATACAAAAAATATGCAACTTGGAAAAATTTTTCATATTTTTTCCGAAATTTACAAAAAGGAAATAAAATTTTGAAAAAAAAGAAAAAACAAATCCCGGGAGTATTTTATCATAATGTTTTTTCCCTTACATAAAAACTCTTTGGCTGAAGTACCCTGACGGGGGCCCGGGGGAAAAACAGGGCCGGACCCCCAAAAAAAATTTTCCCAAAAAAACCCCTTTACAAAAAACCTAATTTTAAGAAGTTTTTTTGCCTCTGGTAAGGGAAAAACTTAGCCCCGCGGTTTTTTTTTTTTTTTTTTTTTTCATCGGGGGATGGGCATTTTGACCGGGGAAAAAACTCCACAAAAAATAAAGGAAAATTTTTGGAATTGCCTTTTTTAGAATTGATACCGTTTTTCTTCCTCTTTTTTCCCCTTATGAAGTAGAAATTAAAAAACCCCCTTTAGGGGGGCCGGGACTTACCCACATCTGAAAAAAGGAGGGGGTTTATTAACAGTGGAAAAACGGGCCTCATTCTCCCCTAGCAACCCATCCAGACTTCCCCCCCCTTTTCTCCCCCTCTTTTTTCCCCCCAAAAGTTACCTTTTTGAAACCCCCTCATTTTTTTCAACCTTACGGGGAGCCCTCCCTCTTCCCTCCCTTCCCCCCCCCCCTCCCCAAAATTGCCCCCATTCCCCCCTTCCCCCCCCGCTGTTTTTTTCCCCCCCTTGTGTTTTTTCCCCCCCTCTTTTGGGCAATCCCCCCCCCCCCCCCCTTTTCCTTCCCTGATTTATTGCCGGGCCGGGTTTGGATAAACTTCTCGAAATAGGGGGGAAAGTGGGATGAAGGTGGATGAAGGGGAAGGGGAAAAGACGGTAAAATACGAAAAATAAGAGTATTGAGGGAAAAAAAGGGAAAATTTTAAAACCCCTTTGAGGTTTGGGAAAAAATTTGTGGAACTTAAAGGGGGGGAAATTTTCAAGAAAGGTGTTTTTTTGGGGGTTTTTTTTGAATAGCTAGTATATTTCTGTTTAATTTTGTTTATTCTTTAATCAATGTTAAAAGAAAAAAAAAAATTTTAAAAAAAAAAAAAGAAGGAAAAAAAAAAGGGAAAGGGAAGGGAAAGAAAAAGGTTTCTTGGGGGTTTTAAATGTTGAAAAGGGTTAATTCCCCCGGTTTTACCCGTCTAACGTTTATTTTTGGGGATTAACCTGAATGAAAAACACTTTTTGGGGGGGGGGGGCTAAAAAATTTCCAGGAAGGAAGAGAAGAGAGAGAGGGGGGAAGGGGAGAGAAGAGGAGAGGGGAAAAGGGGGAGAGAGGGGAGGGGGTGGGGAAAAAGAAAGGGGAAGATTTAGGAAGGGGGGGAAAAAAAGCAGGGGTAAAGGGGGGGAAGGGGAGGCTAGCGAAGGAAAAAAAGGGAGGGGGGAAGGGGCAAAAGGCCGGGGGAAAAAAATGTTTTGAGGAAGGGAAGGAAGGGGGTGGGGGGGGGGGGGGGGGGGAGGTTTTAGTAGAAAGGGAAGAATAAAGAGGGCGGAAGGGGGAGGAGCAAGGGGGGGAAAAGGGGGGGGGAAACAAAAAGAGGGGGTTTTTTAAAAAAAAAAAAAAAAAAAAAGGAAAAAGGAAAAGGGAAAAAAAAAAAAAAAGGGGGGGGGGGAAAAAAAAAAAGGGGAAAATTTTGGGCGTTTTTTTTGGGGGGGGGGAAAAATTTTTTTTCCCCCCCCCAAAAAAAAAAAAAAAAAAAAAAAAAAAAAAAATTTTGTAAATTTTTTTTTTTTTTTTTTCCCCCCTTTTTTTTTTTTTCCCCCCTTTTTCCCTTTTCCCCTTCTTTCCCCCAAAACTCAATGAACCCCTTCCTTTTTCCCTTTTCCCGGGGGGGGGTTTGGGGGGGGTTTTTGGGGGGGGGGGGGGGCCCCCCTCCCCCCCCCCGACCCCCCCCCCGTTTTGAATTTTGTCCCGTTTTCCCTTCTTTTCTCACCCCTCTTCTCCCCCCTTTTTTCCTCTCCCCCTTTCCCCTTTCCCCCCTCTCTTTTTTTTTCCCCCTTCTTTTCCTTTTTTTGTCTTGTTTCGTTGTCTGTTGTCCCGGGCCTGTCGTTTTGTTTTTGTCGTTTGGGCCTTCTCTTTTTCTTTTCCCCTCTCTTTTTTCTCTCTTCTCCCCTTTTTTTCCCCTTTCCCCCTCTTTCTCTTTTTTCTCTTCTCCCCAAAGCCTGTTTTTTTCTTTTTTTGAAGGGCTTCCCCTTTCCCTTTTTCTCTTTCCCCCCTTTTAAATTTACTTTTTCCCTTCTTTGACTTTTTTTCCAAATACTTTTAAAAAACCCCGGGCCTTTTTCCCTTTTTTTTTTTCCCAAAAGAAAAAAAAAAAAGGAAAAAAAAGGAAGGAAAAAAGAAAGGGGAAAAAAACAAAAGAACCCTGGGGGAAACAAAGTTGAAACTTTTCCCAAGCTTTTATGCAAAAGACAAAAAGATAAAAGAAGAAGAAGAAGGAATTCGATGGGAAAATCTTGACAAGGTGTTTTAAAATTCATTTGGAACGTCTTGGGTGACAGGGGGGGTTTCGGAAAACCCAGGAATGATGACAGTTGAAGTACCGAGACAAGTTTATCACGCGTAAATTTCGGTTTTTGTCAGAATAATCAGACAGTTGATTGAGAATGGGATTGTATGCCCTTAAAGCCTTGTTTTTTTTTTGTTAGCTTCACCTGTTTTTTAGTGACCAACTGTTTGTAAGAAGGAAAATTGGGAAGGAGTGTTTGGATGGTGTTTGGTTGGGGAGAGGAGAGAAGAGAGGAAAGGGAAAGGGGGAGAGAGGGAGAGAGAGAGAGAAGAAGGAGAGGAGAGAGCGAGAGGAGGGGAGGGGGAGAGAGAGGAGGAAAAAGAAACGAAACAGGAGAGAGGGAGAGAGAGAGAGGAGGGGAGAGAGAAAGGGAAAAAGAGAGAGAGAAGAAAAAAAGGGGGAGTGGGAGGAGGAGGAGAGAGAGGAGAGAGAGGAGAGGAGAGAGAGAGGGAAGAGAGAGAGAAAGAAAAGAAAAGAAAAAAGAAAAAAAAGAGGGGGAGAGAAGGGGAGAGGAGGAGGGGGGAGAAGAAGAGGAGAGGAGAGGGGGAGGAGAGGGGGAGAAAAAAAAAGAGAGAGAGAGAGGGGAGAGAGAGAGAGAGAGAGAGAGGGAGAGAGAAAAGAGAGAGAAAAGAAAAAGAAGAAAAGAAAAAAGAGAAGAGAGAGAGGAGAGAGAGGGGGGGAAGGGGGGGGGGGGGGGGGGGGGTTGGGGATGGATGAGATTGGAAATGGGGGGGATGGGGAGGGGTGGCGGAGAAGGGGAACGACTGAGGGCGCGCGCGCGCGCGCGCGCGCGCGTTGTGTGTGTGTGTGTGTGGCGTGCGTGAGTGCGTCGTGCGTGGGCGTGCGTGGTGGTGGTGTGTGTGGGTGGTGTGGTGTGTGTGTTGCGTGCGTGCGTGCGTGGTGCGTGGGGTGCGTGGGTGTGGGTGTGTTGTGTGTGTGTGTGTGTTTGTGTGGTGGTTTTGTGTGTGTGTTTTGTGTGTGTTGGTTTTTGGGGTTGTGTGTGGTTGCGTGCGTGCGTGCGTGCGGCGTGATTGCCCTGGTGCGTGCGGCGTGGGGTGTGTGTTGTGTGTGTGTGTGTGTTGTGTGTGTGTGTGTGTGTGTGTGTTGCGTGGTAGTGTGCGTGCGTGCGTCGTGCGTGTGTGTGTATGTTGTGTTTTTGTGTGTGGTGTGTGTGTGTGTGTGTGTTGGTTTGTTGTTTTGTGTGTGTGTTTGCGGGGGCCCCTGTGCGGTTCCACCTTTTTCCCTCCCCCTGACCCTCCTAAAGTCTTGGGAACGTTTTGGATGGGGAGAGAAGAGAGGGGAGAGAGAGAAGAGAGAGAGAGAGGGGGAGGAGGAGAGAGAGAGGAGAGAGAGAGAGAAAAAGGAGGAGAGGCAGGACAAGAAAAGGGCCGGAAGGGGAAAATAGAGAAAGGGGACGTGGATGCCATAAAGGTTGTAAACGGTCGGGCCAAGTTGAAATTAGTTAAAGAATAAAGATGCTTTGTTCTGGGTTCGCGTGCGATTCGTAATTTTTTAGAATGAGTGTTGAGAAGAAAAGAAGAAGAAGAAGAAGAAAAAAAAAAAGAGAAGAAGAAAGAAGAAAAAGAAGAAGAAAAAAGAAGAGAAGAAAAAAAAAGAAAAGAAAAAAAGAAAGAAGAAGAAAGAAAGAAAAAAAAAAAAAAAGAAAAAAAGAAAGAAAAGCAAAATTGTCGTGTTCACGACCGTCTAATGTGTTGTCATTTTGGGGCCCGGGGTGAGGGGAAGCCAATGTATCGAGAGCAAAGATAGGTTCTAGAGGCTGGGCAAGTTCCACCATGCCGGACACAGAGAGTGGACTTTTTAATTAGGGGGGAGTGTGAAGGAGAGTGCGTGAGTGAGTGAGTGAGTGAGAAGTGAAGAGAGAGAGAGGAAGAGAGGGGAAAGGGAAAAGGGGTTTTGTGTGTGTGTGGTGTGTGGTGTGGTGTGTGTGGTGTGCGGTGCCGTGTGTGTGTGTGTGGTGTGGTTTTTGGTGTGGTGTGCGTGTGTGTGTTGTGTGTTGTTGGTGGGTGGGAGAAAGAGGGGGAGAGGAGAGAGGAGGGGGAAAAGAGGAGAGAGAGAAGGGGAGAGAGAAGAAGACAGACAACAGCAGCGAAGACGCAGACAAAAAGAAAAGTGAGAAGGAGGAGGGGGAGGAGGGGGGGGGGGGAGAAAAGGGGGGAGGAGGGGGGGGAGGAGGAGGGGAGGGGAGGAAAGATAAGAAGTGGAAGAAGAAGAATGTTAAAAAATCTGTTTAATTCACCGGATCTCTGTCGTCTGGCTGTCTGTCTTCTGTTGTCTTCTCCCCCTCTCTCTCTCTCTTTTCTCTCTTTCTCTCTCTTCTCTCTCCTCTCTCAACCAAAACCCTCTCTTTTCCCTGACTGTGTTGTCTGCCCGTTTGCTCTAAACTATTTCCCCCGTACCTCCATTCCTGTCCCTCTTTGTCCTGTCTGTGTCTGTCGTCTGTCTGCTGTTGTCTTCTGTTTTGTCTTTTTCTCTTTCTCCTCTCTCTCTCTCTCTCTCCCCTTCTCTTTCTTCCCCTCCTCCTTTCTCTCCTTATCTTTCTCTCATTCTCTTCTCCTCTCTCTTTCTCTCTCTCTCCTCTCTTCCTCTCTCTCTCTCCCCCCTTTCTTTTCTCTTCTCTTCCTTTTTTTCTATTCTTTCCGTTCCTGTCTCTCTCTCCTTTTCTTCTCCTGGTTCTTCCTCTCTTCATCCCCTTTTTCCCTTCTTCTTCTTCTTTTCGCCCAAAACTGCAAGATTCTCCTTTTTTTCTTCCGGTCCCTTCTTCCCCCTTGTTTCCCCAAAAAATTAAAACCCCCTCGTTTATTCCTTTTCCCCAAAAAAATTTCCCTTCGGGCCCTTTTTTCCGGCCCCTTCTTCCCTTTCTTTTTCAAAGTGGGGGCCGGGGCCTTAAAACCCAAACCCCCGGGGCGTGTCTGTGTCTTTCATTTTGAAAGTTTTTGGCCGCAATTTTAAAAATTTGAGGGAAAACGTGGGAAGGTACCCCAGACAGGATTTGTCACTTGAAGAGTATGCTCTTTGTCAGACTCAATACAGACTTGACTGACGAATGGGATTTGTATGTCCCTAAGCCTTTTTTTTTCTTTCTGTTGGGTTCATCCTGCTGAATTATCATACCAGACTGTTGAGGAAGTGGGCAAAGTCGCGAGAGTGGGTGTTTGGCTGGTTGTTGGATCACACACACACACACACACACACACAACACACACACCACACACACACACACACACACACACACACACACACACACACACACACACACACACAACAGAGGGAGAGAGACACAGACAGACAGACAGAGTGGGTGGGGGTGAGATGGGGGTGGGATGAGGATGGGGACACTAAGGCATAGGAGCAGAACGATAGAGTTGTGTGTGTGTGTGTGTGTGTGTGTGTGTGTGTGTGTGTGTGTGTGTGTGTGTGTGTGTGTGTGTGTGTGTGTGGGTGTGTGTGTGCGTGCGTGCGTGCATGCGTGCGTGTGCGTGTGTGTGTGTGTGTGTGTGTGTGTGTGTGTGTGTGTGTGTGTGTGTGTTGGGATGCCCACCCCTGCAGTTCTCTCCTTTTCCCTCCCTTCTTCTGATCATCACTGAAGTCTTTGGCAATGTCGTAGAAGGGAGAACAGGACAAAAAGAGACAGAAAGGGGAGGTGGGGTGAGGGGAGGCTGAAGCGATAAAGGTTGTAATGGACGAGGCGAGACCGACTTTAAAATGCGAGTTAAAAATATAGTTAGGCATTAGAGGGATAAAAAGGATAATTTCAGGACCTGTTCGATGGATCTGAACAGATTTATGACCTGCTGGAGGCTTTGGATGGATAGGAGATATGTTTACAGATAACGAGGATCGTAGTTTATTAGGGTTCCTAGTTTGAATCAGTGCTAGTGCACTGAGTTTTGAATTCAGATGTCGTCAGTTCATGTCTTCTTAGCATCCAATGTTTAAAAAGAAAAACAAAAGAAAAAGAAAAGAAGGAAAGAAAGAAAGAAAGAAAGAGAGAAAGAAAGAATGAAAGAAAGAAAGAGAGAAAGAAAGAATGAAAGAAAGAGAAGAAAGAAAGAAAGAAAGGAAAGAAGAAAGGAAGGAAAAATAGAAAAAGTTGCCGTTTTCACTGACCATCTTAATGTGTAGTCATTCTGGTGGTATAGGTGTCGTCTTGGACAGGCCCCCTAACCCCGTTGCCCTAAATTGTTTATCCCTGATGGCTAAGTAAACTTTGGTTGTTGTAGACTGAATGTGACCAACTAGCTTCCTTTACGGCCATGGAGAGAGAGAGAGAGAGAGAGAGAGAGAGAGGAGAGGAGAGAGAGAGAGAGAGAGAGAGGAGAGAGAGAGAGGAGAGAGAGAGAGAGAGAGAGAGAGAGAGAGGGGTTGGTGGGTGGTGATTGTTGTGAATACATTACGAATATGGAACAGATTTAGGATATAGGTGGGAAAGACCGGCCGGTAAGGTAAAGGGAGGAATGATGGGAGGAACTGTGCATTGCGATAGTGATAAGTATGAATTAGGAGGTAATAAAGCCCGAGTGGCGAACGGGAAATGGAAATGATGGTAAGGGAGGAGGAGGGAGGGCAGGGGGGGATTTCGTGTGAACAGGGCATGAATCACAACCACGGAGCTGGAGTGATGGGGAAGCTAATGTAACGAGAGACAACAGAGCAGGTCCTCAGAGGACTGGATCCAATTCCACCGTGCCTAAGTACACACAGAGCAGACTTTGGCGCTGTATTTATTTTGGTGAGTAAGTGAGTGAGTGAGTGAGTGAGTGAATTGAGTGTGTGTGTGTGTGTGTGTGTGTGTGTGGTGTGTGTGTGTGTGTGTGTGTGTGTGTGTGTGTGTGTGTGTGTGTGTGTGTGTGTGTGTGTGTGCGTGTGTGTGTGTGATAGAGAGAGAGAGAGAGAGGAGAGAGAGAGAAGAGAGAGAGAGAGAGAAGAAGAAGAAGAAGAAGAAGAAGAAGACGAAGATGAAGAAGCTTTACTACCAGCATCTCTCTGTCTGTCTGTCTGTCTGTCTGTCTGTCTGTCTGTCTGTCTGTCTGTCTGTCTGTCTCTCTCTGACACACCACACACACACACACACACACACACACACACACACACACACACACACACACACACACACACACACACACGCGCACGCACACACACACATACATACACATACACACCTACCTCTATCCTTTCCCTACCCACCACACTATCCCCACCACCTCCTGTTATCCCTCTCTCTCTCTCTCTCTCTCTCTCTCTCTCTCTCTCTCCTCTCTCTCTTCTCTCTCTCTCTCTCTCTCTCCCCTAACCAAACAGTCTCTTTCCCTGCCTTTTGGTCTGTCTGCCTGTCTAACTCTTTCTCCTGACCACTACCTCTCCTGACCATCTCTGCCTCTGTGTCTGTCTGTCTCTGCGTCTATCTCTCTCTGTGTCTCTGTCTGTCTGTCTGTCTCTGTTTGTTGTCTGGCTGGCTGTGTGTTTGTCAATTTGTCTGTCTGTCTGTCAGTCTGTCTGTCTGTCTGTCTGTCTGTCTTTTCCTCGCTCTCTCTCTCTCTCTCTCTCTCTCTCTCTTCTTTTCTCTTCTTCCTCTCTCTCTCCTCTCTTTTATGCGACGGCATCATTCCTTTTGAAGTGCCTTAATGACCGACTGGCTGATATTAATTTGCCGTCTTGACACTTTAATAAAAGCCATCTCCATTTACCCGTCCTGCTGCCACATCGTATGCCACACAAAATTGGGAAAATCCGAGCTAACTTAAAGCTTCATTTGCACAGAAGAAAGAAAAAGAAAATAACGAAAGAATAAAAAGAAACAAAAGAAAAAAAAAGCACAATGATGAAATCTTCGTTGACTAGAACTTGGACAATGTCTTTTTTTCCTTTATTTTGATGAAAGAAACAAAGGTGAGAAAGAATGATCGAAGAAAAGTTCAATAGGAAACGTTGTCGCAAATGTGTCTTTAATAATTCATCGTGGAACGTCTTTCGGGCGGACAGAAGTTTTTAGAAAACATCAGGAATAAACTGACAGTTGGAAGATGCCACACACAAGATTTGTCATTCGAAAAAGTATGCGTCTTTGTCAGACATAATACAGCCAGACTCGCAGACGAGTCGGGGTTGTGTGTCCTTGAGCCTTTTTTTTTCTCCCTGTTAGCTTCATCCTGTTTCTTTGTCATACCAGACTGTTTGGGAGTAGGCAAAATGGGGAGAGAAGACTTTCGGATGGCGCTCGATGGGGAGCGGGTGGGATGGGGGTGGGGGGAGGTGGGTGCAGGAGGGGGGGGGGCGGGTGGAGGAGGAAAAGGACAGAGGTGTGTGTGTTTTGTGTGGTGTGTTGTGTGTGTGTGTGTGTGTGTGTGTGTGTTTTGTGTGTGTGAAGTTAGCATCGTTTTGGAAAGAAGAGAGAGATAACAATGTAAAAGAAAGGTGGGAAAAGAGGCATAGACAAAGTTAGGAATGGGGGTGGGGGAGGGTCTGTGGGAGATTGTAAAGCGTGAGGTGGGTGGGAATTGGGCGGAGGGAGTGGGAGAACATGCGGGTTTAAATGGAGGAGATGAGGAAAGTGGATTGTCACTAGAAGTACATTATGCCTGCGGCTGTCTCTTTTCATTCAAATTTTCTTGCCTGTAGCTATCGCTAGGAACTGAAAGAATGGAGACAGGTGTACCCGCTTATATATGTTGTTTTCCACTGGCAAATGCAAATGATCCCAGATTTCGTTTCATTCATTAGCACCACACCACAAACAATGTTAGTCATTGCTGTAACCCAAAATAAGTATAGGCCATTGTCACAAACTAGCTGCCTAAACATTGAATTAGCTGCAGAAAAGAAAACAAGTTACATGGGTATTTATCATGCAACATGTGTGTAAGGCATCTGAATGTGATACAAGATTAAAAATAACACTCCCTTCATTTCCTGTGTTTGTTTAAGTATCAGGTTCGAACTTACGTCTTCCAATCACTGAGACATTAAGTCATATTTGCGGAAACAAAAAAGCACATTGGTAAAAGAGAAATGCTGTCATAGTTAATTTTCGATTAGTTGGAACTGATAGGCCTGAATTCTAAGACACAATCGTCGACATTGTTTGAATACCACCCTCACAATACCAAGCTGTGAAAATCAACACCAAAGTAGTCAAGGGTCTTCCCCAGGTCATCATATTCTGCAAAAGGAACGGTTGAGTCAGCATTTCAAAGGAACGTTAGTAAAGTTGCAATGGAGTGCAACGTTTCCAGAGGCTCAGTGACTCGATGTTTTGGGATACAGCACACTGAATAGAATAGTTGATAATAAATTGAGCTAGGCCTACATGCTTCTGGGATTTGTGATATTGTAACTCACGTTTTGAAACTGTAGTACGAATAAAATATCAAAGCTACAAGTTCCCAAAATTACATCAGTTCAGAATGCATTTTTGAGACTATCAATTCCAGAAAATAGTACAATTTCAGCAAAACAAAACGAACAAACCGCGCGCGCGGCAGTCGGTTTTTCATAACACCCAATGACTCAAAATGTTCACAGTTTAGTGGAAAAAAAATGTTTTACACTCTCTGTTCAAAATCTTAAGATTTGAAAAAAAAAAGCCGGTTCAAAGACGCTACTTTTAACAAATCTGGAAATACAGGCTTAGACATATTTTGTGGTGTGCGCGTTACACACACACACACACACACACACACCACACACCCACACACACCCCCACACACACACACACACAACACACACACACCCCACACACACGCACGCACGCAACACACACACACACACACACACACACACACACACACACACACCACACACACACACACACACACACAGATGGGTAGATGGATAGGTAGATAGATTTTCAGACAGACAGACAGATAGATAGATAGATTTGATAGATAGATGATAGATAGATAGATAGAAAGATAGACAGACAGATAGATAGATCTACTATCATATACATTTATACGTACATGTATAGATACATAAATACATAGATGCATACAAATATACATAATACTTATTAACTTACTTATTTACATATTTACATGCTTAAGTAAGTTCTTACATCAAAACATCCATTCAAATACCGAAGACTGGTAAGACGTTGGCAAATTTAGCGTTCCCCCTTTCCCCCACCCCCAACCCCATCCCTCCAGTTGGACGAAAACAATTAATATCAAACAAATTTACATTTGAGTATGTGAATCATTGCTTCTATCATTCTCAGAGGCTAGCGACCTGTAGAACTGTCTCTCTCTCTCCTCTCTCTCCTCTCTCTCTCTTTTTCTCTCTCTCCTCTCTCTCTCTTTTTTTTTCAGATCTTCCCCTTAGAACACTTTGCCATTCGATTTTTTCTTTCTTTCTTTTTTTTTTTTAGGAGGTGGAGGAGAACGATGAAGAGGACAAAAAATGGGGGAGGGAGGTGTTAAAGGAAGTGGTAGCCCCCCCCCCCTCTCTTCTTCCACCATCCACCATTGGACTGGCTTGATTGTGTCCCCCGTGGGCCTACATGCCAAGAGAAGACGAAGATAACAGCAGCGTACAGAGCCCTGTCCCCCGTGGAACCAAAGGAGACAAAGAAAATCCCCTTTTTCTTCTCTCGTCAGCAGTGCGCCTGGATTCGGCTTTTAACGCTCCCCGTCTGTTTCTGAGGCTGGACATTGATGGATGGGCTGTGTTCCATTCTCGGGTTATGGTGAAAAGGTTTTCCTCTTACATGTTCCCACGGGAAAATGTCAGTTGGTTGCGGGTGTGTTAAGCAATGCTAGAACTGGGGCAAAGCTGAATAGAATGTGTTGGTGACTGCTTTCTTTACGTTGTTTGTTTCTTCAAGGACGTGTGCGCAGTATGCTGATGATGGATTCTCCCATCGTGTCTGACAGATGAGTAGGCAGGCAGGTCATGCGCTGATGTGGGTCCTATGTGGTATGAAGACCAGTTCTTGAGGCACAAAGTCTTCCACTGACACGGCATGGAATGGAGTCCTGTACGGATGGAGCCGTTTTCGCCGATTCCTCTCTTCTGGATGGCGGTTGATCTGTTGTGCTCAAAATTCTTTGTGCCCTGGTACACCGTTACTTCCACTGTGTTCTGTTAAGGCCGACATTTTTCCCGGAAGCAGTATTGATGTTGCAGCCTCTGAAGTTGGCTTTCAAGGTGTCTTTTTAATCTTTTGAGAGGCCTTCCCTGCTCATGCTGTCCTTCCTTCAGTTGTCCATAGAGCAGCAACTTTGGAATTCTCTGTCCTCCAGACAGACAACGTGCCCTGTCCATTGGAGCTGGCTTTTGATGAGTATACACTCAATGCTGGGTAAGCCACGCTTTTCTGGAGCTGTAGGTTGGACACTCTGTCTTCCTATTTGATGCTGCAGATCTTGCGCAAGCATCGTTGACTGAAAATGTTCGAATTGTTGAATGTGTCGGCAGTGTGCTGAAGTGATTGAATGAATACATATGTAATGTTCTGCATTACACACTCATATATTTTTTTTAAAGTGAGAACAGATCAATATCATCATCAGGACGAATACTCCATGTCATAATGATTACAAGTAAGAAAAACTCTCCTAGATAAAACCCCCTTATAATGTGTGATCGTTGTATTATCTTATATTCTCACTCTTCTCTTCTCTCCTCTCTCTTCTCTCTCTCTCTCTCTCTCTCTCTTCTCTTCTTTCTTTCTTCTTTTTCTCTCCCTCTTCCGTTTGTTTTATTTATCCTTTTTTTTTTCTTTTTTTTTTTCTTTTTTTTTTTTCTTTTAAAAAAAAAAATTTTTCCCAAAAACTCCCAAAATTTTAAAAAGTCAAAAACCCTTTTTTTTAAAAAAAAATTTTTTTTAAAACTCCCCCCCCCTTTTTTCCGTTTTTGGGGTTTTTTTTTTTTTTTTT
>CM031596.1:42357930-42365430 GCA_018398815.1 Conus ventricosus | reverse complement strand
TCGGTATCAGAGTAGGAAAAGAGGAGTATCAGAGGCAGAACAAAGTTGACGCGAAGGGGTATACAGGTGCAACAGATCAATAAGGTATTGAGGGAAAGGGGGATTCAACTGACACACAACAGAAGGATGCATCGTTGTAGGAGATGGTTTGCTGAACGGGGAACCAGTGAAGAGAACGCAGTGAAATAGCAACATGGTAGAATGCAGAGGAGCAAAAGAATGAGACAAACAGATTGGTTTTCCACTGTAGGCAATTCGACGAGTCAGAAGTGGAACCCAGACAACTGAGTGCTACATGATCAACAGGGAAAAAGCTAAATGAGCAGAAGGAGCGTGGGTGGCGTCTTCTGAAAGGAGATGACGAATGGGAGCAATGCGATGGAGTACAGGAGAACATATCTGAGAGACATTAGTACCGTGACTTTGAAAAAAAGGCTTCATCAAGTTTCACGCCAAGGTTACGAGCAGGAGATGAAAACGTGATTGATGAGTCATTGAGATCAATGGGTGGTAGACAGAAGAGGTGATTCAGATATTCTGGTGGAGAGATCAGTTTTGCCTTCGTTAAATACGTGTTTGTTGTCGTCCTCCAGTTTTCGACGTTACATACACAAGACTGAATGCTTCTAATCATTGTCAAAAGATCAGAGAGAGAGAGAGTAAGAGATCATTAGCACAGGATTTCCAGAAGTTGAGAATACAATCTATACTAAACGTTCCCCCACCCCATCTAACCCTCAACCCCACCTCACCCACCACAACCATTTCCGTCCGTAGCCCCGACCACCTGGCAACGAATACCGTAGGCCTACATCATCATCATCATCATCATTCTCTTGCCCATGATGGGCGTAGAGGAGAGATGAGAGACACTCTCAAAGCCAGGCACCGCCATCCGGCCCTGTCCTCTGCCTGTCGCATCAGCGTAGGGCCATCCATCCTGGTCCATTCTTTGATGTTGTCCATCCAGCATTTGGCTTGTCGTCCCCTTCGTCTGCCGCCTTCCAACGTGCCCTGGATGACTGTTTTGGGCAGTGAATTGTGGCGTATGACATGCCCGAACCACGACAGCTTCCTCTTCTTGACTGTTGCCAAGAGGGGTTCTTGGGGGCCTGCAAGTGATGTTATTTGGCTCCTTACAAGGTCGTTTGTCTTCCGGTCTTGCCAAGAGATCCCGAGCAAGCGCCTGAAGCATTTAGTTTCAAACGTCTGGATTCTCTTGGTGGTCTCTGCTGTCATGGTCCAGCTTTCGCAGCCATACAGCAGGATGGACAGCACCAGGGACTTGTACAGCTTCATCTTTGTAGGAAAGCTGATCTCCCTGCTCTTCCAGATCTTGTTTAGCTTTGCCATTGCTGCTGTTGCGATCGCTAGTCTGGTCTTGATTTCTGTTGTAGAGCGACCGTCTTTGGTGAGAGTGACGCCAAGGTATTTGAAAGCGCCCACTTCTTCAAGCTGTTGTCCGTTCATGTAGATTTCAGCATGGGTGTTGGTTGTGCTGTTGACCAGGACTTTGCTTTTTTCTGTGCTCACTTCCATTCCATATGCACCTGCCCTTCCTTCCAGTCTCTTTGTCAGGTCTTGTAGTTCTTCGTTGCTGCCTCCCATCAGGTCGATGTCATCTGCGAACCTCAGATTATTGATGGTTCTTCCTCCGATGGAGACAGTGGAGTGGAAGTCATGGAGGTTTCATGCATGATGTTTTCCAGGAAAAGATTGAACAGTACGGGAGATAGCAGGCAGCCTTGACGGACTCCAACTGTGGTCTTGAAGTAGTCCCCTATCTGGTTGTTGAGGAGGACTGCGCTGCTGGCGGTGTTATACAGCGCCTGGATGGTTTGGACGAGACCCTCCTCTATGCCAAACTTTCTGAGCACCTGCCACAGACCCTTGTGCCACACCCTGTCAAACGCTTTCCTAAAGTCAATGAAGTTGTGGAACAGGTCTCTCTGATGTTGTAGATGTTTCTCCATCAGTATCCGGCAGGTGAAGATCTGTTCTACTGTGCTTCTGCCTGCCCTGAATCCAGCTTGTTCTTCCGCCAGGTGTTCTTCCGCCTCTTTCTTCAGTCGATTCAAGATGACTCTGAGCATGATTTTACTGGTGTGGCTAATGAGACTTATTGTTCTGTAGTTCTGGCATTGGCGTAGATTTCCCTTTTTGGGCAGGGGGATGATGAGTGATTGGGTCCATTCTGTGGGCCACTGTTTTGTAGGCCTACACTGCCCATACAATGTGTCACCATCGGGACAGAATCGTAGTGTGTAATCAGCACTGTATTTGGTGATGACCTATTTCTACAATAATCTCTCTCTCTCTCTCTCTCTCTCTCTCCTCTCCTCTCTCTCTCTCTCTCTCTCTCTCTATGTTTGTGTGGTCTAGCTTGAAACTCCCACTCCTCCCCAACACTCCTTTTCCCAACCCTCGGTTTGCACCCCTTAAAGCGGTTTAGTTGGGGGGGGGGGGGGGGGTTGGATGAGGGGTGCGGTGGAGTGGGGATGTGTGTAACGCCTGGGGCCCCACCCCCAATCCACATCTGCACCAACCTGATCACAAGCAAGATTTAATATCTGATATTTTGTTGGCACAACTGCTGTACGGCAAAAAGACCCGGGCGCAGGTTTTCACAATTCACACGAAATTAGCAGTGCTTGTTCTTGGGAAACACGTATCCCTATTAAAAAGAATGAATAAATCCACGCACAATACACACTCAAAACTCGATATAAGCACCGCTGTTAATGCTGATTTGGATTTCTTTCTTTATCTAATGACACCAACTGTGAAAAATCATGGAAAGGACATGATCTGAGTTTCTAGCGTGAATCAGCAACTGACCGACTCTTTAACATAATGGCGGTAAACTAGAAAACAACCAGACACATACTCATATTTTGTTGCAACACGGCACTTCAAGCGCTCGTCCAAAGAGCTAAGTGTCAAAGGGACATTGATTTGTATCTCTTGTGTTTCAACCAAATGTTTTCATCGCTTTACTGTGTCAAAACAACGCAGTACTCCTGGGTGACGTTCAGGGAAAGATGCTATTTTATTCTGCGCAGCAGACATTTCTAAAAATATCACTGAGATTCTTATGTTTGTTTGTTTTTGTTTTTTGTCACAGCAACACTCCCTTCACGCTGTTAATGTTTGCACTGGCAGCACGCAAGAGGATAAACTGAAAGTCCACACGGGACAGATCTTCTTACAGACATCACGGACACGTTACCCTGTAATAAACAACATTCCAGTTTGGGCTGTCGTCTCCATGTCTCCTTTCACGTCACGGGTCTTAAGATAGAAGTGATGGTCCCAGCACAGGAGCCGTCAATGTGACTAGCATTTTTTTTCATCATCCAGAGCTCGTCCAGCCGTGCGTTGAGCAACACAACAGTATTAGAGTTGCTGCTTTTGAGAGCCGCCCCTTTCCCCGCCTGTTGATGCTCCCCATCTCCTTTCTCTGCCTCCATAACCATCACCTCCAATTCCTATTTCGACTGAATTGTGATGAGGGGAGGGGGGTTGCACGTTTGAAAGTGGGGGTGGGGGGTGGGGGGAGGAGAAAGTGGAGAGGAGGGATGTCTTAGCGTGCTTTCAATTTTACTCAGAGGTGAAAAGGTCATGTGCACTGCAAGTTAGTCGAAGTGACCTAGTTCCAGCCATAGAGTGCAAATAGGATACACTATATGGTACCGGACAGATCATGAAAGCTGACGTTTTCTGGACTGATCTAACGACATGGACGCGTTTTTGTTTGTTCCAAGTGCTCGTCATCAGCTCATTTTGACGTAAACAAATGCGGGACATTTTATTTGATGCATTTGTTTCAGATTTCCCCCACATTTGTTGGTTCAAAAGTCCTTGCTATATCTTGCCAGACTGATTTATATTCGGCCTATATTTTTTCTATCCTAAGTATAACATTTATTTATATCTATTTCTCTCATGGATAGAAGTTAGATGAAGTAAACTGACCTTCATAAGAAATGGATTGTTCCAATGTTCCTGCAGATTATCATTTAGCATATCTGTTGTCAGTGCTTCAAGCAATAATTGTTGCTGATCACATTTGTTAAGACGAATCTCAGTATCATATAGAAAATATTAGCGTATCTGTTGTCAGTGCTTCAAGCAATAATTGTTGCTGATCACAATTGTTAAGAGGAATCTCAGTATCATATAGAACATATTGCTGAAAAGTGAATCGAGGAGTTAGGGCCTATACCATTTGGTGACATCTTAAAGAAGGGGATGGCTGAGAAGTCTCTACAATATCTATCATTCTTTTACATTTGGCTGTGCTTGCACATTCAATTGTTGAGAAAATGTGGGCATTAGAGTTTTAGCTAGCAAGCACGCACGCGCACGCACGCACACACACAGACACACACACACACCACACACACACACACACACACACACACACACACACACACACACACACACACACACACACACCATAAGCTCACTTTAGAACAATGAGAATTTGTCCAAAATGGCAAGGGAATCGAGTTCTTTCGTGTTCAGCATATTGGTGAGTTAACATGATTTATGTCAAGCATAATAATGACATATTTTTCTATATATTATCCAAACTTTGAATAGCACAAACTTAATGAAAGTTCAGATTTTTTTTTTTGCTGCAGTTTTAAGCTTTATTTTTTATGTGTGCTTTTTATTTCTGACTCTGTGTGTGTGTGTGTGTGTGTGTGTGTGTGTGTGTGTGTGTGTGTGTGTGTGTGTGTGTGTGTGTGTGTGTGTGTGTGTGTGTGCTTTTATTCATGACTCTGGTGTGTGTGTGTGTGTGTGTGTGTGTGTGTGTGTGTGTGTGTGTGTGTGTGTGTGTGTGTGTGTGTGTGTGTGTGAAAGAGAGAGAGAGAGAGAGAGAGAGAGAGAGAGAGAGAGAGAGAGAGAGAGAGAGTATGTGTGTGTGCCTGTGCATAGATAATTCAGTAATCACAAACATTATTATGGCTTAATCTACAAGAGTTTTTGCTACATGTTATCATTTGTAAATAAGGAAAATTCGTGCTTATGGAAAATAGTTACCTATTTTCATTTAGAACAAAATTCATGGTCACGTAATGCGAAACAGTACGGATATATTTACTCAGTCATTTCAACATACTGTGCACACACCCTCGAAGAATCAAACAACCTAAAGAAAGCAGTCACCAATTCCCACTCAGCTGTGTCCAGTTCCAGCATTTTGAACGCGCCTGAAACCCACTGACAACATTTTCCCGCAGGAACTGGCAGAACGGAAAAACTTTCCCGTATAATCCGAGGATGGAGCGCTGGCCCATCCGTCAATGTCTTGCGTCAGAGACAGACGGGGAGCATTAAAAGCCGAATCCAGGGCACACTGTCGACGAGAGAAAACGGGGATTTTCTTTTCTCCCTTTGGGTCCAGAGCGGGAGAAAGACTCTACAGGCTGCTGTTATCTTCCTCTTCTTGGCATGTAGGCCCGCAGGCTACACAATTATTGGCGGTGAGGGTGGAAAGGGGGTTGGGGTGGGGAGGTATTGCAGAATCTCACTTTCACTCCCTCCCCTCCCCCCCCTCCCCCTCCCCAGCTGTTCCCATTAAATCCATCTCCACCTATCCACCGTCTCTTCACTTCCACCACTCGTCTCCCGCCTCCCCCCAAAAACAAATGAAAAAGTTAGAAAGATTAAACACGCACGCACGCATGCACGCACGCATGCACGCACGCGCGCAAACACACATACACACACACACACACACACACACACACACACACACACACACACACACACACACACACACACACGCACGCACGCACGCACGCACGCACGCACGCACGCACGCACGCACGCACGCACGCACACACACACACACACACACACACACACACACACACACACACACACACACACACACACACACTCCTTTGTTTGGATAGTTGGCCAATTCGAATAGGTGAGAACGATTGTTTTTGTTTAATTGACAGAAGGTGTGTGCGCGCACATGCCACAAAATATATCCGGATTCTAATTTCCAGCGTTTCCTTGACGTACAGCCTTTGACCCCGACATGTTTTCATATCTTGATTTTGACCGCAGAGGATAAATCAATTTTAGCACTGAACCGTACTCATTTTGAGTCATTGGGTGCTGCAAAAAATATAAACAATTGTTGCGCGGTTTTCCTCTTCATTTTTTCTGAAAGTGTACAATTTTCAGGCAACTTACAGTCTCAGAACAGATTGTGAACTGACTAAGTTTTGGAATTTGTGGTTTTGATTTTTTTTAATTCATACTATAGCTTCGAACTTGATATACAATATCGCGAATCCCAGGGTCCCATACGTCAATCAATTCTTAACCAGTTCTACATAATGACCATGTCCTCAAACATTGAGTCACTGACCTAGTGCCCCTAAAAAAACTTTAAACTCCATTGCGTCCTTTCTGAGATATTTCAATTTTATCATTATTCCTTCGAAATTTTGACCAAATTATACGATTTCTATTACAAGATGGCCAGAGGAAAGCTCAAAAAGTACTTTGGTGTTCGCTTTCACAGGCTCAATATACTGAGTGTAGTATACCAACAATATCGAAGATTGTTGTTTTGGGATTCAGGACCCATAAATTCTGCAGATCAATGAGTAACTATCGACAGCATTTTTCTATGCCAGTATGCTTGATTCTCCACAAGATATAACTTACATTATTTGGAAGACGTGTGGTGAAAGTGGATATTTTAGCAAACACAGGGAGTGAAAGTAAATATATCTGTTGACCTTGTATTACTCTCAGATGCCTTGAATACATGTTGCAAAATATAAACCCATGTAATTTGTAACGCTGATGTCCAAATTCTTATTTTTGAGGAACTATTTCACTTGCCTGGTGGCCAGTTTTTCAGAATGACCTATACTTTTTTCAGGGCAGTGCAATGACTATGAACTTTGTTGCTAATAAACAGAAACGGAATCTGGCTCAACTGCATTTGCCAATAAGGAAACGGCATATTAGGCTGGTACAACCCATCCCTATTTCTTTTCAGTTCCTTGTGACAGCTACAGTGCAGAAAATGTGAGTGCAAAGAGACAGCCGCAGGCGGAGCTTGCTTCCAGTGACAAACCATTTCTCTCAATCTCCTCCACTACACCAGCCTGTTCTGTTATTCCCCTCCATCCCAAACCAACCTATCCCACACTTTCCATACCTCTACAGACCCTTGTCCACCCTCCATCCCTCACTTCATCTGTTCCTCTACCTCCCTAACCCCCCCCCCCCCCCCCCCCCCCCCGCCCCCCAAAAAAGTTTCTTCTTTCCAAACCGAAGCGAACCACACACACACACACACACACACACACACACACACACACACACACACACACACACACACCACCGCGCGCGCGCGCACGCACGCACGCACGCATGCACGCACCACGCACGCACAGCACGCACCGCACCTCACACCACACACACCACACACACAACCTGTCCTTATCATCATCCTCCATC
>CM031596.1:42352930-42355430 GCA_018398815.1 Conus ventricosus | reverse complement strand
CAGAGTTCCATGCACTACCACTGATCCAAACCAGGCACCCTAGTAAACTACGATCCTCATCATCTCTGAACATATTCTCCAACCATGCAGCGCCTCCATCCAGGTTGTAAATCTGTTCAGATCCATCAAGCAGTCTCTGAAATAATCAGTGGTGTGTGTGTGTGTGTGTGTGTGGTGTGTGTGTGGTGCGTGCGTGCGTGCGTGCGTGGTGCGTGGTGCGTGCGTGCGTGCGTGTGTGCGTGCGTGCGTGCGTACGTGCGTGTGTGCGTGCGTGCGTGCGTACGTGCGTGTCTGCGTGCGTGCGTGCGTGCGTGCGTGCGTGTGTGTGTTTCTCTAATGCCTAGTTACATTTTAACTGGCAATTGTACCCAGCTTCGCCGGGTCCATTACGTTCTTTTGCACCCCACGTCCTCTCCTTTCACCTCCACACCATTCCCCTTCTGTCTGTTCCTGTCCTGTTCTCTCCATCCACGACATTGCCTAAGACGTTAGTGATAAGCAGAGGGAGTGGCAGGGAGGGAAGGGAAGGAGCAGGCAGCCCACGGGTCTGTGACAATTGAAGGGAGGGAGAAGTGGGAAGTGGAGGTGGGTGGGGGGGGGGGGCGTAGTTGAATGGGTGGCGGGAGGGGGACGGGGGAGGCAGGGGTTGGTGAGGGAGGGAGATGAATGGGCATGACTACTCCAAAACGGGGGCCGGATAGCTCAGTTGGTAGAGCGCCGGACTCGTGATCCTGGGGTTGCGGGTTCGAATTTCGGTATAGGGGGATTTTTCCCTCGGAGTTAACATTGGTTCTGACTCCATTCCCCATATAGTCCTTCGAATGAGACTATAAACCGAGGTTCCGTGTGTGAACGCACGCATAACATCTTGCACACACGTAAAATCCCATCACCAACTTTCGGAAGAGAAGGCCAGTTTGGCCGTTGGTATGGATGACACGTGACACATAGCATGCACCTTCCCCGAAGATGGAGTATGGCTGCCTTAATGGCGGGATAAAAAAGGGTCATACACACAAAACTCCACTGCCTGGCTATACAGGGAGTGTCCGCAGGAGAATCAGCCTGCCTACGCAGAAAGAAAGAAAGAAAGAAAGAAAGAAACTACTCCAAAACATACAGTAGTTGAAAAACTGACCACATGAGCGAGGAAGGAGATGAAAGTCATTAGGGAGAGAGGGAGGGGGGAGCGTAGAGGAGATGGACGGAGGAGCATGCCTTAGTGGATGGGGGGGGGGGGGGGGGGTGGGGAGTGGAGGCATGGATGAGGGAATGATGGTCGGGTAGTTGTGCTCGTTAATGACTTGCATTATGTTCATCTTCTGCCTGTGGTTTTGTTTACCGACATCATTCCGGCACACGGAACCCCAGCTGATCGTCTGCCCCAAAGACAAAGAATTCTACGCAGTCATTGAGGACCCAGCAGGAATCAGGGAAAGATAACCCACAGAACAAGTAAGACAAAGAAACAGATGAGCAATTGACACAATAGCGAAAAAGGCTTATTGTTTTCTTCCAGTTTTGAGTTCCCATCACACCCACCAAGGTATTACCGTAGATGAGGATGATGATAAAAGAAGAGTGGGGTGAAGATCAATCTAACACTGCAACATCAGCATGACATTATAATATTATTAAGAAAAACAGCAACACAGTCAGTTTGTATGCTGAGTGACCAGCTAGATTCGAACCCGCAACACCTCGCTGCAGACTGCGTGCTCGGGAGTCCATGAACAGCGTTGTGAACAAAGGATCGGGATTGCCAAGCTTTTCATAATGTGCACATACTGTCCTTACCCACTGGGCTACCATTGGTCGTCAATACTTTCTTGACAGCTATATCATCCACATGTGCCGATTCGCGACGAAGAATAATCATGGGCAAGAACTCCATCATGGAAATAGACTTTTTCTCTATCGCCGGTCATAAAAAAGCACAGTTATTTGGGGGTGCGTGATGGTGTCTGAGTAAACCCTTGCCATGTGTCTGTAAGATTTCATATCCCAAGTGTTTTTGTTGATTCTGTTGTTATTGTTCTTGTTGGTTGAACTGAAGATTTTGATTTTCGTAATTCATATTCAGCCACTTAAGATCATACATTCCTGACATACATTTTACCGTAATCTTCGCCTCTTTGTGCATTTTAACAGTTGTAAATAAACGGGTAACGAAAACATTAATATGCAAATAGCTTCAACAGTATATACAAATCTCATTAACAATGTGTACAGATACCATCAGCAATGAGTATAGATATCATCATCAACAATGATGACCGACAACATTATCAAAGTGTACAGATAGCAGCATCAAGAATCAGTACAATAGCATCAACAATATGCACAGATGGTAGCATCGACAGCACGTGCGAAAAGCATCAACAATGTGCAGAGACTGCATCAACAATGTGTACAGATAGAATCATTAACGGTGTGGACAGGTAGCATCATCACAGATAGCATGATTTATACAATGTGTACAGACAGAATCATCTACAAT
>CM031596.1:42320430-42327930 GCA_018398815.1 Conus ventricosus | reverse complement strand
AGTTTGTTGTTGTTGGAAATATGATCTTTGTTTTTTTTTCATGTGTTACCTTTTTTTTTTCTCTCCAAATCTTGTTATACGTGTCAGGCGAAGCCAGTCGCCAAATTTTGTACACTTCCCTCTCCAGCGATTTTAAATAAATATTCTCCGCTCCCAAAGAAATATCGTTGCGTCAACACTACAGTGAAAGAAGAAAAGAAAGAAAAACAACAAAAATGAAGCAAAAAAAATCTAAATCGCATCTTCGGCGCTTTTCAACAAAAGAATATTAAAAGAAGAGAAATATAATTTTTAATCTCTCTCTCTCTCTCTCTCTCTCTCTCTCTCTCTCTCGCGTAGGTACGTGCGTGCATGAGTGCGTGCGCGCGCGCGCGCGCGCGCGCGCGCGCGGTGTGTGTGTGTGTGTGTGTGTGTGTGTGTGTTCTTTATTTTGTACTCTGTCTACATTTTACGGTTCTGTTTTTCTATTTCGCTCCATCATCCTCTGACCTGATACTACATTTTACGGTTCTGTTTTTCTGTTTTGCTCCATCATCCTCTGACCTGATACTAAAACAACTATCTATATACTGGCGTGAGTATATGACTTTTTTTTTCTTTTATGCGGATTCTCCTCCCTCCCTGCCCCCCCCCCCCCCCCCCTCCCTCTACACACACACACACACACATGAAACCACACTAGACAATGGACGACCAGAATTTAAGTGTGCGGGAGTGGAGTGGTATGTGTGTGTGTGTGTGTGTGTGTGTGTGTGTGTGTGTGTGTGTGTTTTGGTGTGTGTGTGTGCTGTGCGCGCGCGCGCGCGAGTGTGTGTGTGTGTGTGTGTAAACTTGGGATTGTTTTCATTGTTTTTTAATCATTTAATTTGTATTTATTTTATTTTATTGATGACAGTCGTTTCGCCATTCATCCCTAGGACAAGGATTACTGGACTGCTTGTGTTATATGCATTGTGTTGAATGACTTCATTGTCGCCACAAACTGTTCGATTTGAAATTAGGGTAGTTTTTCCAGCGAGGGTGCGTAATACTTGTATGGCGACATCCAGTTTTTTTGTTTGTTGTTTTATGTTACGGATAATAAGACAATCACAAAGATTATACAAGACATGTGCTATTCCTGCCTGTCTGTCCATCTGTCTGTCTATGTCTCCGTCTCTCTCCCTCTGTCTGTCTGTCCGTCCGTCCGTCCGTCTGTCCGTCCGTCAGTCTGTTTGTCTGTCTTTCTTTCTCTCTCTCTCTCTCTCTCTCTCTCTCTCTCTCTCTCTCTCTCTCTCTCTCTCTCTCTCTCTCTCTCTCTCTCTCTCTCTCTCTCTCTGTCGATCAGTAGATGATACAATAATGAATTTTACGACGCTATTTATATAGTAGATTTTGTTTTGTTTTTTTACGATAGTTTCATGTTACTACACGCCAATGAAAACAGTACATTTTATAGAAGAATAGTAAGATAAAAAAAAGGAAAGAAAGAGAAAGAATGAAAGAAAAAGAAAAAGACACATTATACCCAATATCGATCTTCGTTTTTGGCTTGTCGGAGAAGTCAGTGTGATGATATCAGTTCCTTGATTTACAATCACTGTTTGAGATAGGAGACAACGAGTACCATGCGAGCTTATTAACGTCAATATTCATGACACTAATCAGTAAGGGTTTTTCCCTGTAAAAATAATGCTTAAAAGGGTTGAAACATTGATAGTCATGGTTTACATTGGAATACAGTCATTGTCGCTGACGATTTTGCTTTATGATTACTCGTTTTTCTGGCTTTTCAGTCTGACTTGGCGGTAAAAAACAAAAAACAAAACAAACAAAAAAAAACATGATCACCATGAACACAGTACTATAACTCATGAAAAGGGAACCGTGACTCATAAAAAACAGGTAACTATAAGGAATGTGCATACCCGCTAGTATTAATTGTGTCTTTGCGCCAACCCTAGGCCTCTGAAGCCAGCGTTGCGCAGAAGCCAAACGCCAGAAACTAAAAAGAAAAAAGAAAAAAAAGAACCCCCCCCCCCAAGAAACAAACAAACAAACAAAAGAAACAACAACAACAACAACAAAAGTCACATCTGTTTTCACAGTTTATGGCGTACTTTGGTTTTCTTTCTTTTGTCTCATTATTTGATGTTTCGTCGGCATAAGAAAAAAAAGTTCGCGTTATAAGCATTAACTCTTTAAGAGTCGTGATTACCGTTTCTCTTAAAAGAGAAAGCAATTATTTTCTTGCTGATGATTATAGGATTACGTGAGTGTTCAAGACGAGCGGAAGGTGAAGGTTAACTCCGATTATTATTTTGAGGATGATGCGTTGGTGACGATAGCTTCATGACGTTCGAATGATGACCTTCTGAAGTTGTAAGTCCTGTAGAATCCTGCTTAAAGTACGTATTGTAGGTTGGCAATAAAGTTACTGTTGGACGTTTATCTGGTTTGTTTAACCTCAGTTACTTTATTTTCTGTGAGCTCCGGGGGAACAATTGTCCTAAAACTTTGGACCGTTTGTGTTGGGCAATTTGGTCTGCAAACTTCTAAGCGATTGAGAGCTGTGCCGAGATTTTGACCGCTTGGGAAAAAAAAATGTTTGGCAATACAATTGAGTTTGAAAAGAGCGCCTGTAACAAAAATTCTTCGCCTTCTTGCGTACCTCACAGGACGACTAAACTGTTCTCAATCGTTTTTAGTTGTGCTAGGTATTTATCGTTTTTTGTTACTTTTGCCCACTCAGAAGCATCCACAACAGCGGCAAGCTGAACGTGCGTGGGAACAGTTCAGTGAAAAGAGACAGACAGACAGTACACGCTAATCCAGGACCTCGACTTTCAAGCTGTCACCCACTTGTTCGTGACACGACTGACGTGCTCACAGTTTGCAGTGTAGCCATCTTTGTGGGCGTGATCCGTCGCACGTAAGTTTATTCATCTGGAATGTGATCGTACGTCCATGTTTGAATACGTGCAATGTAATCAGTACAATGTGAGCTTCTGGCGGTGTTTTAAAAAAAAGAAAAGAGTAAACCTAGCACAACTAAAAACGATTGAGAACAGTTTAGTCGTCCTGTGAGGTACGCAAGAAGGCGAAGAATTTTTGTTACAGGCGCTCTTTTCAAACTCTCAATTGTATTGCCAAAACATTTTTTTCCCAAGCGGCCAAAATCTCGGCACAGCTCTCAATCGCTTAGAAGTTTGCAGACCAAATTGCCCAACACAAACGGTCCAAAGTTTAGGACAATTGTTCCCCGGAGCTCACAGAAAATCACTGAATTGTCATTTTCAAGTGGTCAGATAGAACTCTTAAGAAACAGTTAATTCTTGGCAGCGGAATGGTTTTCGAAAAATCGCAGAATTGATCGTTGCAAAGGATCACCTGAAACTGCACTGTTGTACGCGGCCTTATCCGAGTGCAGGTCGATTTAAAACCATCGACATGATCGAAATTTTTAAAAAAAAGAAAAGGAAAGGAGATCTGAACTGCCAGTCTTCTTGTTTCTCACAAAAAAAGAACTTTCTTGTGGGGATGCACTGAAGATTTTATGTAATAGTAAAAGAACAAACATTGTCGAGTTTCGTTTCTTTTATTTCTGCGTAAGATCTTTAGGGCATCCATAAAGAGAGTTCTTATAGGTGATCTACACCTGATATAATTTCTGTGGTCGGTTGGACGATTTTTCTCTTTCTTTCTTTTTTCTTTCTTCTTTTTCTTCTTTTTTTCCCCCTTTGATTATTTTTAAGTAATCATTCGTGTATACTATTAGACCAAACGGTACTCTTCGTTTTACGATTTCCGTCTGGATGTTGCCCTGCGCTGTGTATATGTCATTGAATGTGTTTCTTTTTTTGCTTCTGCATGCATGTTTAAATGTGTGTGTGTGTGTGTGTGTGTGTGTGTGTGTGTGTATGTGTGTGTGTGTGTGTGTGTGTGTGGTGTGTGTGTTGTGTGTGTGAAGGGGGTAGGGGGGTAGTGGTTAGGGGAATGGGTGTATTTGAGTCAAGATTTTTTTTTCAACAAGGGAATGAAATCGTTGGTCGATGCTCACACTTGAAAAAAAAAATCCTCAAACGGACCGGTCTGCATTAGAAATTTGTGCAGCTGCAACATACCAGGCGGACACAGCTGTTCATCGTCAGGCGGCTAGCAAACACGGAGCTAATAGAGCAAACATGCACCGCTTTGTTTGTTCTCCATTGCCACGTAGACCCACACAGCGATTTGTGGCCAGGTTCGGGACTGTGATGGTTTCCATATCTAGTTTACCCCATACTGAGAGGAGAGAGAGAGAGAGGATTAGTCAGAGAAGATGAGAGAGAGGGGAGGGGAGGGGGAGAAGACAGAACACGACAAGAGAGGTAGACAGCCAGCCCAGACAGGACTCACAGACGACAGACAGACAGAAACAGATACAAGCAGCAGCAGAACGTTGTACACGTAGTGAGTCAGCCAAAGCCGAGGCAGCTGACAGAGTCTCACAGAGGACGACAGACGACGATAGATCAGCACAACGATGGCTCAGTGGACATGACCGAGTCAGGGATTCGTTTACTGTACAGTGAAGGTTAATTTGTTCATAACGACATTTGATTCTCATGCATGCACCAAACTCCTCCCTAAAGAAAATAGCATTTTCGTTTTTTTTCCGCAAGACTTGCTTCAAAATGACGCATACACGCAGCACAACCTACTGCACGCACGCATGCACACCCTCCACCACACACCGTCATGATTACACTTGTTTACCCGTGGTTCCTTCACACACACACAGCAACACACACACACAACTCACACAACACCACAAACACATCACACCACTCACACAACACACACATCACACACACACGCGCCGCATCGCGCAACGCACGCACGCACGCACAGCACCTACGCACGCACGTGTGTGTTGTGTGGTGTTGTGTGTGTGTGCGAGAGAGAGATGCAGCAGAGAGAGAGAGAGCTATTTGCAAAACAAACAAGCAAATGCATCAACATTTTTAGTCGTTATAAATGGTTGTGCAACTACACACACGCGCGCGTGCTCGCCCGCGCCACACACACACACACACACACACACACACACACACACACACACACACATACACACGACGCTCGCGCACCACCACACACGCACCACCACACACACCACACACACACACACACACACACACACACACACACAACACACACACACACACACATACACACAACCCCCCACACACACACACACACACACACATACATATATATATAAATATATATATATATATTATATAATATATATATATATATATATATATATATATGTGTGTGTGTGGTGTGTGTGTGTGTGTGTGTGTGTGCCATAATATACCAGTCAGTGAGTTTTTTACAACTGCGACGCTTTTGTTCAAATCCAGCAGACTTTAAAGGCAATAACAACGATATGACCCAATATATACATATATATATATTTTTTTTTTATAGCCATGGCTCCTTCAGCAGGCAAAGCAAGAAAGCAGAAAAACGCTCCAAGACCGAACACTTTAGTAAACAAATCCAAACGCAAGATCTCCATAATCTTCTCGACCCTCCTCTGAGAACCTGGCTGAAAATGAAAAAAAAAACAAAAAACAATTACACGAGCTTCATAGTACTCCTAGAATGTATAGCGCTGTTCCGGTAGAACCATTTGTGGAATTGCTTAGAAAATAAGTAAATAAATAAAAAACAGAGAGAGAAAGAGAGAGAGAGAGAGAGAGAGAGAGAGAGAGAAGAAGAGAGAGAAGAGAGAGAGAGAGAAAAAAATGGAAATCTTGAATAAAAGGAAAATAATGCCCTCTATCTTTCCACCCAATCAGCAGCCAAATGTGAGCAATGTATTACACCTTTTTTTTTTTTTTAAATTCTGCGATAAATGCGAACATGCTTAGTAGCCTGTGTTGGGGGGAAACAAAATATTCTATGAAAGCTAGATTTTTAGAAACGGAGATCAAATATGAAGAGCACCGGAACCATGGTCATCCAACATGTTATCGTAAGGCATGTTCTTAGACTGATGGAAATGCGTTGGGTTAGAAAGAGTGCACGACCCAAATCAGACTTCCAGACAAGAAAGAGAACAGTTCTGGATTTGTAAGTGGAAGACTACATTTTCAATGGGCTTCAGCAGTTTAGAAACGTGATCTTCAACCCCTGCATGCTCCTCCCTGCCCCTCCCTTCTCTCCTGTCCAGACCGGCTCTTTGATAAGAATTGCATATTCATTTGATTTTATCGTGTCTATTTTTAGGACAGTCATTGCCTTTTTGTGTTTTGCTGACAGTGAAGATTACCGTTCTTCGTGCGTACGCGCGCGCGCGCGCGCGGTGTGTTGTGTAGTGTGGTGTGTGTGTGTGTGTGTGTGTGTGGTGTGTGTGTGTGTGTGTGTGTGTTACGTGGAATTGGTGGTAGGTGCGTGTGTTGCATGTCCTTTAAAAGTGAACTTTTTATATGCTATAGTTTCGTTTAGTAGCTGTTGCCAGGTATAAGCGAACACTCGTGCCTGTTTGTCTTGCACTATTCTTTACTCTTCTCTGTTTGTCTGTGCCCTCTTTACCCCCTTTCCTCTTCCCACCTCTCCTTTAATTTCTCTTTCGCTCCCCACCCGCTTCCGGTTCCTCTCTCCTCTCTCTCTCTCTCTCTCTCTTCTCTCTCTCTCTCTCTCTCCTCTCTCTCTCTCTCTCTCTCTCTCTCTCTCTCTCTTTGGCAGTCACACCTGTCTGTTTGGTCTCTCAGTTTGTGTCCCTCCGCTTCTCTCTCTCTCTCTCTTCTCTCTCTCTCTCTCTCTACATCTCTCTCTCTCTCTACTTTGGCAGTCACACCTGTCTGTTTGGTCTCTCATTTGTGTCCCTCCGCTTCTCTCTCTCTCTCTTCTCTCTCCTTCTCCTCTCTCTCTCTTCTCACTCTCTTCTCCTCTTCTCTTGCAAGTCACCACCTGTCTGTTTGGTCTCTCCGTTTGTGTCCCTCCGCTTCTCACTCTCCTCTCTCTCTTCTCTTCTCTCTTCTCTCTCTTCTTTCTCTCTGTCTATGTCTCTCTCTCTTCTCTCTCTCTCTCCTCTCTCTCCTCTTCTCCTCTCTCCTCTCTCCATAAAAAATTAACAAAACATTTTGAATACATTCTTTTGCCTCATTGAGACCAGATATATTCACATTGACTAAATCTGTTGGCGTGTGGCTTTTATGTTATTACTAATGGACCATGGGTTTTTTGTATGTGTTTCGGTAATTATTTTTAAGAATTGACATGTGTGTTCTCTTATGACCTTGACTGATTCAGGGATGGAACATTATTTTTTTTTTGATAAGGTAAATTCTCCATCTGTGTCTCATTGGCCACTTGTTCTCTCTCTCTCTCTCTCTCTCTCTCTCTCTCTCTCTCTCTCTCTCTCTCTCTCTCTCTCTCTCTCTCTCTCTCTCTAACAGAGAAAGAAACACTGAATACATTCTTTTACCTCATTGGGACCAGATATATTGACAGTTACATAGATCTGTT
>CM031596.1:42310430-42312930 GCA_018398815.1 Conus ventricosus | reverse complement strand
TAGATGTAGCTACAACAGAAGCAAGAATGTCACAGGGGGAAAAAAATCTGAAAATGGAAAGTCTGAATTCGGAAGTAGATGTAGCTACAACAGAAGCAAGAATGTCACAGGGGGAAAAATCTTAAAATGGATAAAATCTTAAAATGGAAAGAGTCTTAATTGGAAGTAAATGTAGCTACAACAGAAGCAAAAATGTCACAGAAAAACAAGTCTTAAAATGGAGAGAGTCTTAATTGGGAAGTAAATGTAGCTACAACAGAAGCAAGAATGTCAGCACGAAAACAAGTCTTAAAATGGAGAGTCTTAACTGGGAGGCTCACGATGAAGCAAAAACAAAACAAAACAAAAGAAAGAAACAAACAAACAAAGATCACAGAGTCTTGACTGGAGGAAAATGTATTTCCTACTGAAGCCAAAAAATGTCACAGAGAAACGAGTCTTTGAAAGGAGTGAGTATAACTGGGAGGAAACTCTATCTCAGAGATAAACGAAAATGTCACAGAAAAAGCAAGTCTTAATAGCGAGGAAAGTGCAGCACAGACAGAAGTAATCATGTCACAGAGAGAGAGAGAGAGAGAGAGAGAGAGAGAGAGAGAGAGAGAGAGAGAGAGAGAGAGAGAGAGACAGACAGACAGAGAGAGACAGAGAGAGAGAGAAGTCTCAGAGTGCTAGGGTCCTAATTGGGAGGAAAATGTTGCGCAGACAGAAGTAATAATGTCACAGAAGGACGAGTCTATAAAGATAGAGAACCTTTGTTGGGAAGGTAATTTCTGCGAGGTTTCCTTGTAATCGTCCATTGGCCGCGGCGTGCGTCTTCCACGACTGTAGGTCATGCGTTTGCAGAAGCTTCCGTTCAGCGTATACTCTAAGAGCTGTAAGAGAGAAAGATCGTGACAGCTAAACACCGGGGTTGTATTTAGAAAGTCGGAAAAGCGCTCAGTCCATCTTCCCCCCATCTTCTTACATCCTACCCCCACTTCCCATTTCCTTTTTCCCAGGACCCTCCACACCTCTTCCCCCCCCCCTCCCCTATTAGCGTTAAAACAAAACAAAAACAAACAAATAGAAACCCGAGATGGGTGTACCAGCCCAATATCGCATTCCCTTGTTTGCGAACGCCTGTAATCAAAGATTTTGTATCCGTTTCTTAACAACGAAGGTGTGAGAACCAATAAGAACGCTGCCAATGAAATTTGTCATTCTCAAAAGCTGAGTACCAGAAATGTGACGTAAGTGCGCATAGATAGGGGGGGGGGGGGGGGGGGGGGGGGGGGGGGGGGGGGGGGGGGGGGGGGGGGGGGGGGGGGGGGGGGAAGAAAACTTGCGCTGCAAACTTACGTAATACGTGTCTTTAAATGTGCTTGAGGTATCTGATGGCAAACAAGATAAAGCAGAAAAAATGGGAAAAACACAACACGCATTTGCTGTCCCAGGAGGAGCACATGTGTGGTTTTACTCCCACAGCTCCTAGAGACGGTTGCAGGCCTGGCATATTGAAGCATTCTTCACGTCACTATTGCAACAAGAATTAAAGATGTAAGTTGACCATAAAACAGTTCAAGTATTCTGAAACTGTCGATGAATATGAAAATCTCGCCCATGTTGATTTTTTTGTCTCTTTTGTTTGTTTGTTTGACCATCGCAAAAAGATGCATACTACAAGCTGTTTATATGACGACATGGTTGAAATCAAGGTCATCAGTAGCCCATCATCGTCGTCGTCGTCGTCATATCATCATCATCATCATCACATTCATCATCATCATCATCATCATCGTCGTCGTCGTCGTCGGGCGTTGTTGTCGTCGTCATCCTCATCATAAAGTTTCGCATGTAACAAAAGGAACATATAAGGATATTCCTTTTGTTGTCAACTTCGAAACCGTAGTAGTGTTCAGGCACAAGATTTGAAGATTTAAATCGTATGCTCTGAAATTTAAAGAAACGAAGAAACAAACCCAGAGGTCAAGACACAGAACTTTTTCAAATGTCTTTCAATAAAGGTAGGCTTGTCTTAAAACGCGAATTATCTGAAGGCACACGCTTATCTCTGAGAAAAGGCTGGGTTATTTCCTGGGTGTGCTTGAGAGAGAGAGAGAGAGAGAGAGATGAGAGAGAGAGAGAGAGAGAGAGAGAGAGAGAGAGCTATTAACGAGACGCAAATTTCAAGCCTCGCTGGAAGCATGCCTTTAGTAAGGGGGTATGCTTGGCTGACTGGGTTTTGTCTTGTAAATTTTTCCAAACAAATTTTTTTTTTGTAAATTGAGTATTGCTTGTTTTCGTCTTCTCTGGAAGCCAGTCTCTTGATTTTCATCAGGTGTCGAATACTTCTCTCTTTTTCATTCATCACTACTATGAAGTAAATGCAACCTACCAGCACAGTGTTGTTACAAGTTAATGCCAGTAAAGTGATTCTCTCTCTCTCTCTCTCTCGCTCTCTCTCTATCTCTTCTCCTCTCTCTCTCTTTTCTCTCTCCCCTCCTCCTCTCTCTCTCTCTCA
>CM031596.1:42293076-42309430 GCA_018398815.1 Conus ventricosus | reverse complement strand
GTCACAGTCCTACGACGTCGTGTGTAACAGCTTCAAATCTAAACAGATTGTGCATCTGACAAATTTATGCCATTATAAGTCATGTCTCTTTTACGTATTGAGGTGTTTTTCTTCCCCCTCATCTTTCATTCCATTCACATGACATGCGTTAATTCCGATGGGTCTTATGTACAGCATTTCGAAGATTGGGACTTGGACGCATGCGTGTGCTTTCCCTTTGTTGCCTTCGACTTACGTCCCTTGAATTTTGAAAGCAATTCAGAACTCCTCACCCTCCAGCCACTCCCCCCTCTTCCCTCCCGTCCCGCCCCCACCCTACTTCATCGCCCACACCAATCTCGCCCCCCGGGCCCCCCCCCTCCCCCCCCCCCCCCCCCCCCCCCCCACCATCCCTCCCCTTTCACCTCCCCTCCCGCCCCCCTCACCAGAGAAACAAACGCAATTTCGAGGCAACAGTCCGCAGCAAAACTACCGCCGGTACAGCCGTGTAGAATGAGCCACAGGACTCGTGTTGGATCTGGGGAGGAGCAGAAGGGGAATGAGGTCGGGGTGTTGTAGATAGTGATGGATTAGCGGAGACTTCACACACAGGAGACTCCGGCTTCAGCGGAAGAGGAACAGCTGTGTTCGGTTGTGGACGGATGGTCGAGGAACTCTCGGAGATCGATGTACTCGGTCGGTCCTCTCTCTAGCACTGCGATTCTGTTCCTCTCTCTCTCTCTCTCTCTCTCTCTCTCTCTCTGCAGATTTAATCACAGTTCGAGCCGTGAACATTAACCCTGTTGCATCCCGTCGTAGATCAGGACTGTCTGTTGACGGTGTAATAGGATTTACATCGGTGGCGGTGTACCAGGATATGTACCGTCCAAAATAAATCCGGTATAGAATTGCCTATGCCCACTTTTTGTTTTATCTTGGGATTTGAAACGGCCTTGGGTGTTTTACACCCGAGGTTATAAACTCACCAATGTATGCCCTTTTGTATGTAAAACCCTCATTTTGTCGTCATAATCCGAAGTTCCACGGTTAGAATCTCAAGACTGATTTGTAACAGATTTCTGAAACGCCAAGATAGATATGGTTATCGCTGAGTATTTCTTGGCAAGCTAGTTAAGTGCAGTTCACGCGCGCGCGCGCATACCCCGCACGCACGCACGCAGCACGCACGCACACACACACACACACACACACACACAACACACACACACACACACACACACACACACACACACACACGTGTCAAAAGGCCTCTAGCAAGAGGGAATGGAATGCACAAACGGGAGGCAGACTTTAAAAAACTCCATCCAGACTCAAAGACCGTCGTCATCTGTCACCAGAAACCGGAAAGGGAAACGATGTGGTACAGAGTACATTCTGGTCCTGTGTTGTTGTTTTTTTTACTAAAGCGATGAGACCTCATTGTGCATAACGCATATGCATCAAACCTCTCAGCATTAATCGTCTTTCTGTTAAGTATCGGGACGTGTATGATTTGCAAACATGGAGACTCCATGTAAATTATTCAGAGATGTTCACCTCCTGTGGTTTTTAATTTCGTTATATGGGAATTTTTTTTTCATTTGATTTTACAAGGACATGGTTGGTGATAAAGTGCTTTGTTTTAGATCAGTATTTTGTGTTTGGCGGTTTGTTTCTTGATATGTGTACAGTTTCTTTTTTTTATATTTTACTCTTGACATTTCACAAAGTGTGCATCGTTTTGTGTTTAACTTATTTGCAACCCTGATGTGCCCCTCCCTGTGGGCTAAGCAATAAACACGCGCACACGCACGCACATATGCTCTCTGTCTATGTTTCTGTCTCCCCCCCCCCCCCCCCGCCTCCCCTCTCATCTCTCACTCCCTTTCTCTCCCTATCTCTCTCTCTCTCTCTCTCTCTCTCTCTCTCTCTCTCTCTCGCTCACACACACACACACACACACACACACACACACACACACACACACTCACACACTCACTCACTCAACTCACTCACACACTCATGCTGGCGTACATGTGCACCCGTTCAGTCGCGAAATAAATGATGTGAATTACACATGCAGACACCGGCGCACCTGCAAGTTAATTCGCTACTCTCAGAGCCACGTTGGGATGTCTAGAACGGACATCAGGTGGGCAGCAATGTTTAACAGCTGTGACTTCAGTGTCTGTGGCCCAAGTGACCGAATCTGCCCTTCTGGGCCGAAAAAGATACTTTCTTCCCGGCAAGGGGGGTAATTCTGGGCCAGCTGAATGTGAAATTACCTATGCCATTTTTACGTCCAGAGTATGACATGGATAAAAAGCCACTTTTTATCCGGCTATAGAAACGCCTAGACCAATTCTATACCCTGGTATAGTCTTAACCAGGGTTGTATTTCGGCATGTTTCACCGGGACCGAGTGTGACGCAGTTGCTGCGTGACAGCCCGGTGCACGTGCACATCGGCAAGCCCTCGTCGTGCTGCACAACAAACATGGGAGCGTCAATGCATTTAACACCAGACTGCCGGCTACGCCTGAGGTAATGGTCTGTTGAATGGGCGGACGATTTGCCCCTGTGGTTAAAGCAAGCTTGACTCGAAATGTTCATCTCAGTGCAGCTATAAAATACGCGAGGGCAGGTCAACCGGGGCCCCCCCCAACCCCCCTCTCCCCACCCCCTGTTTTCACTCCCTCCCTCTTTTGACCCACAAAAACCTCATCCCCACCCACCTCTCCACCACCCACCCTTTTCGCCCTTTCCCCCCCCCCCCCCCCCCCCCCCATGCCACACTCTTCTTCTCTTCCAAAACCTTAATTCCTTTGCACGCCCTTAAAAAATGTAAAAAAGGGGGAAAAAAAAGACCGAAAGCATTAACGAAATTGTTATACAGTCAACGAATGAAGGCAACCCGCCCTAAATATGGGGGGGGGACCGTACAGAAAAGGGACAACAAAGCCAATGGCCCGCGAAGTACTCTCGCGAGCAGACCCGAACTTGGGGAAAGAATTTCCGGGGGCGCTTCTAGCGATAAACAATTTTTGGGAACCGCTGTCGAGGGTGTAAATCTCGTTTTTTGCTGAACACCCTTTTTCGTCCAAAAAACACATCGAAAATTATTGGGGGGTGCAAACTGTCATTGTTGGTGTCCCCCCAAATAAAAACCAAAAAGGGGCTACATTTCAAAAATTACCGGCAAAAGTAAAACGATAGGAAATGCAGCTGATCAACATATCAAAAACAAGATAAATCTTTCAACCCCGACAGGCTACAAATTGCTCCCTTTTTTCAAGGATTCATCTTAAAAACGTTAATCTGACAAACCAATCTCATAAACAGTTTTTCATCGAATAGGTTTCTGTAAGACAATTAATTTCGGCATCCAAAATTCAGTGATGTCCAAGGTTGTTTTTTTACAAGGCCGCTCATTGAAGTAAACATTTTCCATTCTGTTGTTGTGTGTTGGGTGTGTGGTGAGAAGAGGAGAAAAAAGAAGAGAAAAAAGAAGAGAGAGAGGTATTTTATTGTGTGTGTGTCATGATTTTATGTGTCGGGGTAATTTCTGAAGTCACGGAAAAGGGCAAACACCGTCTTTTGTAATACCCAAATAAAATTGATGTACATGTACTCTTAATTTGCAGTGTATCAACCCATACTCACAGTTAAACAGTAGACTAAAAACCCTTTTTAGCCCCCCCTCCTCTCTCTCTCCTCTCCTCCTCTCTCTCTCCCTAACACACACAAAACATACACACACCCACACACACACATTTTTAAAAAAAATATATATATATAAATATATAAATATATATTTTATATATAAAATAAAAAAATCCTATGACAGCGCAAAACGCTTGAAAAAAATTTGTAGATAGTTTTAAGTTTCCCTCTTTTAATTTTATAACTAATATATATATAAATATAATATAAAATAAAAATAAAAATATATATATATATATAAATAAATATACACACACACACCACACAACACAGGGGTTTAAAGGAGTCATTCTTTTTTATTTGGTATCAGTGACCAAAGCCCCTGCTTTGATATGCAAAAAAATAATTTTGTTTTTTACATACAGAAATATTCCGACTGTTTTGTCCCCCGGGAAGCATTTGTCTGCTTCATTCACTGCACACTCACTGAAAAAGGTCTGGTGTAACTGAAAAGGTTAAAAACATCATAAAACGTTCTAATTGTGGTTGGTTTGTGTGTGGGGGTTGTGTGTGTGTTGTGTGTGTGTGTGTGTTTATGTGTGTGTGTGTGTGTGTGGGGTGGGGTGTGTTGTGTGTGAAGAGAAGAGGAGAAAAGGAGAGAGGAAGAGAGACAGAGAGAGAAGAAGAGCATCATAATGTATCTACCACCTATTTTAATTTTATTTTGAGTGTGTCTTGTTGATGTTCCACACTGTTATTATTAAAGTCAGTAAACATTCATAACACATTTAGTCTCTCTCTCCTTCTCTCCCCTCTCCTCTCTCTCATCTCTCTCCTCCTCACTCTCTCCTCCCTCTCTCCCCTCTCAGTCTTCACACACACCCACCACACACACACACACCCCAACAAACACACCCCCACCCCACACACACAACACACCCAGAAAGGCCGATACTCAGTTGGTAGAGCGCCGGACTCGGTGACCTAGGTTTACGGGTTCATTCGGCAAGGGAATTTTTCCCTCGGATTAACTTTGGTTTGACTCCATCCCATATAGTCTTCGGATGGACTATAAACCGGGGTCTAGTCTGTGGCCAGCACTAAAGATCGATATCACGCTCAAAGACCCGATGCTCAGTCCTAAGACGGTGAGTACCGCTACAAACATATACCAAGAAACCCTGTGTGCCAATCTAGTCACTGAATATCTGAGCACGGGATGTTAACACCCCATCTGAAAGGAAAGAGAAGAGAGGGAGTGAGGGGTTACTTGAATACAACCAACATTGGCGTGGTTCGCACCTATTTTGATAATACGCCCTGACTGCGTCGTTTATGCCTTGAAGGCGGACAGTTTCCCCTGATGGTTTGATCCTGCCCAAACTTTGCATCATCTAGCTAAAAAACGAAGAGGAACTACGAAAGACTGAAAATAAGCAACCCCCGTCCCCCCTCTAAAAACCTTTAACTCAACCCGGTCCAACTCACACTGCTACGCGTCTCTCGCACCCAGGCAATGTTTACACGCTTCCGCCGAAACCTCTCCGCTACCACTTTAAGAATACTTGCCCATTCCGGCCCCCCCCCCCTACCATTCCCCCACCCCAATCATAACCCCATGTCCCCCTAAACGCATCACACCGCTGACTTGTGAAAAATGCTTACCTCAACGATGTTTTGGCGCCAAACTCAGCCACCCAAACCACCGGAACTGTTACGCACTAGTTGGTGGGCCCGCCCCTTTCAGTACTTCGTTATGCTAAAGAAGGGAAGCCGGCCAGCTGCCTAATTTGCTGTACGTCCTTGGTAGCATTCTCTCTCTCTCTCTCCTCTCTCTCCTCTCTCTCTCTCTCTGAAAGAGAGAGAGACAGGAGGGAGAGGGAAAGGAATGTTGGTGGTGACGTGGTGGTGATGTAATGTGTGGCGAAGGGTGAACAGAGAGATAACCCAAGGGGATCCACCAGGGCCTGTGCGGAGACAAACAGCTTTGTCCAATCTCGACGTCGACAAACGTTCAATTGGGTTGTGGAATTAAGGAGGAACGGCGGGATGGGTGTCCATTATTCAACTCGATCCGTCCCCAGCTTGTTCTGTCTCTGTCTGTCTGTGTCTGGTTCCGGTCATAGAGATGACCCTATATTGGTCGCCCTCTGTCTCAGACTGTCGTTTCTTTCTTATGACTTGTGCAAAAGAAAATGTGTGAAAGAGTTTGCCTTGTTCTTAAACAAAGATTTTAAAACTCTTGGGCCAGAATGTTCTTGATTATGCTCTGTTTTCATAATTTTTTTTTTTCAATATGTTTATCTTGTCATGTTTGTCCATGCTTAATCCACCCCTTTCATAAGGGGCCATGGCCTGTAAATGAATAAATCATCCGCATCCCTCTCCCCTCTCTTTTTCTCCTCAGTTCTCTCTCTCTCTCTCTCCCCCCCCTCTCCTCTCTCTCTCTCTCTCTCTCTCCTCTCATCTCTCTTCTCTCCTCTCTCTCTTCTCTTCTCTCTCTCTATGTGTGTGTGTCAGAGAGAGAAAAAGAGAGAGACCCGGAGAGAGCGAGAGAGACTCGAGAGGGGGGAAGAATGTTGTGGTGACGGTGGGGTGATGTAATGTGTGGCGAAGGTGAACAGAGGATTAACCCAAGGGGGATCCACCAGGCTGTTTCTGGAGACAAAACAGCTTTGTCCAATCTCACGGGTCGACAAACGGTTCAATTGGGTTGTGGGGAAATTTAAGGGGGAACGGCGGGAATGGGTGTCCCATTGATTCACCGTCGATCCGTCCCCAGCTTAGTTCTGTCTCTGTCTGTCCTGTGTCTGTGTCCCGGTCATAGAGATGACCCTATATGGCCTCCTCTGTCTCAACTGTCAGTCTCTTTCTCCTCTTTGTCTCTTGCATGTGTCTTTTTCTCTTTTGTATTCTCTTTTGTATATGTATGTTATGTATCGTCCGTGCGGATAGGACTTGTCCGAGGGAAGGAAGGGAAGGGGAGGGGATGGGAGGAAGGGCATGGGGAGGAGGGAGCTCGAGGGCATGCACGTAGGCTTGTCTCCCTTTTTTTACTCACGGACCTCTCGCTTCATTTTCTCGTCTTAGGACAATGTAGTAATGTTGCTGTCAAAAGCTACCTAGAGAACGTGGATCAAGAAATTGAATTCACACCGTTCTGTTGGGGGTGGGGGTGGGGGTTTGGAGGAGCGAGGAGGGCCTATGAGGGTGAAGGGGAGGGGGGGGGGGGGGGGGTGTTATTGGAGGAGTGCAGCGAATGGCGACCATGACTCATCAACTGTCAACACTGTATTGATGAAAACTGATTGGTTGGCCGCAGGCACTGGATGCCAACGATGAGGTTCTGTGGAAAGCATCATTTATTTGTGCATTTATCCTTTATCCATTTATTTGTTTACCTTGACCCAGCCGGGTTTCTCCGACTGGAGGCATCACCGATGGGCCTGTGTGTCCCAGTTTAGGGGCTTCGTTTGTTCAGGACGCATGAATGCTTGTAGTGTTCTGTCACAGTCATCATTATTTGTTCAAAGCCCTGCCAGTCACCAGGGGGCCACATCTGGGTTGAAATGAAGTTCAGATCTGAAACACGTACGGATTAAGGTTAAGCAGAATCACAAATCAGTTCCAGTCAAGAAAAGTCTTCAGTTCCATTTCTTTTGACAAAATATATTTTCACATACATGATCATGCGCGCTTGCACACATTTACATCTATACGCATGAGTGAGCGCGCGCGCGAACGCACGCACGCATGCACACACACACGCGTGCGCACGCATGCACGCACGCACGCACGCACACACACACACGCGCGCGCGCGCGCGCACACACACACACACACACATATACACGCACGCACGCACGCACACACACACGCACGCGCGCGTGGGCACGTGCATGTGCGCATGAGTGCACCTTACACACAAATGCATGTATACGTCCTGATACATATATATGCAGGCTCGCAAGACTTTTACTCTCATACCGATAGCCATACCACATACATGCATAAATCATGATACTCCTCAATGTCACAATGATTACTTAATATAATATTGTAAGTTTAGATTTCCCTTGGTGTTAATCTTTCCATCTTTCTTTCTTCTTCTTTTCTTTTTAACGTGCAGAAAATGTGCCCACGTCTGAACAATGATATTCCATTGCCTCTGCCTACCTATGAATCGGCACGTTTACTTCTGTATCCATTCTCCCTGTTGCAGTCCGGCTTGTCCTAAATCTCTAACCATTTGCAGAATCTCAGGAAACCATATTCCGAACACTCAAGAGCGAAGCGCCACTTGAAATCCAGGACTTGTTGAAGCATGCAGTGCCGGAGAAAAATGTCATTGACAAGCCACCAGTACTGAATGAGCTAAAGAAAGTGGTTATGGATGCCAGAGGCAAATCTTCGATTGGACCTATGGACCTAATGGAATACAGTATCTGCTGTACAGGAAATGCCTCAGTGTCCTTGAGAGGCTCCGTAATATGACACAGCGTGGAGGAGGAACTTGGAAGATCAGCAGCCAGTGGACGATAGGTTCCCAGAGAGCGAAATTCCGAGTGACATCAACCAGTTTAAACCTGTGTCACTTCTGAACGTCGAGAGAAAAATCGTCTCTGTCACCGCAGCCAGACTGACTAAATACCTGGCAGAAAATTGAGTACGTGGGTTTGTCAGTGCAGAAAGGAGGCGTCCCAGGCGTCTCTGGCTGTGTAGAACACGCCACTATGATTTGGGAAGCAGTTATCAAAGAGCGAAACGGGACCTCGACGTGGTGTGGCTCATCAGGAAAATGCAAACAGATCAGTTCCACACAAAATGATGTAGTTGGCCTTCGAATCGTATTTTGTCGCAAAGAACATCGGAGAAATGCTGAAGAAGTACTTCCCATGGCTTCTCAATAAGGTCCTCCACAAATATTCTGCGGAGTATGTGAACTGTGCGGGAACATGGGATTATGCGTAATATGTACACAATCAGATTAGACCACGCAGACACGGACAGACACACACACACACACACACACACACACACACACACACACACACACACACACAATTTATGCACACATACAAACACATACTTGTATACATGCAGGTGCAATGCACTGACGCACGCACCCGCATACAGACAGACAGACAAACACGCACGCACACGCATGCACGCATACACGCACGCACGCACACACACACACACACACACACACACACACACACACACACACACACACACACACACACACACACACACTCTCTCTCTCTCTCTCTCTCTCTCTCTCTCTCTCTCTCTCACACACACACACACACACACACACACACACACACACACACACACACACACACACACACGCACGCACACACACACACACACACACACACACACACACACACCACACCACACCACACACAGGGAGAGCCTTTTCATTCTGATGTTGAAAGGGAAAAGGGACTTTCATCACCACCGTTGAGCAAGTGCTATGTAGCGTTGATTTTGACGATAGATTCACATCAGCACCACCACCACCCCTCACTCCTACAAGCCCCCGCTCCTTCCTTCCTCTATACCCACCCGCTCCCCGCCATTCTTCTCCCTGTTTGGAACATTGAAATGTTTCACCGAAACAAGTTCGTGATCTGCGGAAACGAGCGTCATCGTTTTTTGGTCATTTGGGTTCACATTCTTTGAAGACAGGCCCGTTGTCAAATGTCCAGAGCGCTCATCTGCGTAGCTGACGATCGTAAGTTTCAAAGACTCGTACGGTCGGATTTCTTCGCCTTGAAAGCCCTCTCAGTCCACCCAGCAGTAAATGGATGCCTGATTCAGTTCAGGTAAGATTACAGGCGGTGGAAGGAGATGGGTAAGCTTCACCTTCATCACGCTGTGCCATAGATACGGTGAATCTCTGCCATTTCATGCCTGTATGATCATAGGCTATAGGAACCTTTTTTTTTCTCTTCAAATAACAAAGTCCCCTCCAGAAAGAATTGCGATGAGCATTAGTAGCAGATCAAAATCCGTTTTGTTTTGTTTTTCAAAGCTAAAAGCCGTTATCAGTTTATGTAGATTATATTTTAACTATCTGAATTGGAATAACATTCTGTGGAACACGAAAAGGAACAATACATAAAAAGGTAGAAGAGAATTGGGGAGGGGGGGGGGGGGGGGGGGCGTTTTGTTTTGTTTTTCAAAGCTAATTGTCGTCACCAGTCGATTTAAATTATAATATTATTTGATTGCCTAATTTGGAACAACATTCAGTGGAGTACGAAAAGGAACAATTTAATAGATATACAGGTAGAAGAGAATGGAGAATATACTTTGTAAAAAGTGTTGGTTGTGATTTTGAGTTGGTTCCAAAATGAAAATTACTAATAGATACAAATGGACAAACACAATTCTTCAAGAAATAGGACTGTGGCAACTGCAACTGAAGTTGTTGTCACCACACAAAATTTGGCACTGATAAGAATTTGTTTGTTTTTTTGCTGTGTATAGATCTACTTATCCAACAATTCTGACAAGACTTCAGTTTGATGGCTTTGAGTTGAAGAATGTTGTGTGAATGTTGCATTATGCAACTCACAAACATTTTTATGTTTTTTTTTTTATGAAAACGTCCACATTGCTGTCACATCCTGTCTATTTTTTTTCCTGATACAAACGTATGTACGCCTGTCTGTGCAAACAGAACTAAAATAATCCATTATTGAAAGGTTTTGTTAGTTAAATGAAACATAGGAACACAGTGAAGGAATTCGTAGCTTGAATGAATTTGTCACAATTTTTACGGTCAAATCAATACCATACAAGGGCAAACTCAAGGAGACAAGTTTTCTTAAGTTCCTTCCCTGTCTTCGTCTCTTTTGTTTTAATAAGTTCTCTTCCCACGTTCATCAGTTTAGTGACCCTGTCAGATCTCTGTTGTTCAGCTGTGATTTTAGTCCGAGTGATTATTTGAATTTCTCATCATAGGCACATAGCATGTGTCAAATTCTGCTATAATTTCTAAAATGAGCAAACAAAACAAAGACAAACGAAACGAAAAAGCCTCTCCAGATTTATCGGTGTGAATGAATACCCAGGACTCTTGTGCTTGTTGATCAGTTTGAAGGAAACTTGTATATCCGGTTTGCCATCTAACAGTATATCTAATAATTTAATCCCACTCAGATTGTGTGTGTGTGGTGTGTGTGTGTGTGGTGTGTGTGTGTGTGTGTGTGTGTGTTGTGTGTGTGCGCGCGCGCGCGCGCGCGCGCGCGCGTGTGTGTGAGTTTCAGATTTTATTATGTATGTTATTGTTGTTCACTTTTCTGTTTGCATCCTTTTTTATTTGTCTTACGTTCTGATTGTTTCATATAAATCATATATTGGAAAAGAAAGAAATTAGATAATGGAATATTGCTACGTTACTATTTTAGTAAACTTGTGGTAATTTGCTTTTGGAGGAGGGGGTGGAGAAGGGGGGGGGGGGGGGGGGGCGGCTGTTCAGAGCAAGCCACTTAGTTCTGAGAGGAAGGGAGTTTACAGCTCGCCCACACCTGCAGAGGCCAAGCCGTGAATGCAGGTCAGGGAAAGGGATGTTTTCTGCAGGCTGCTCCTCACCAGCCAGCTAACCGCGCTGTACTCGGCCAACTGAATGTCATCAGTGTACAGCCGGTCTGGCAACAATGTGTTCGGCATTGATGAGCGACCATTACAAATGGGGCTCTTAGTTTGATAATCAGTGGTTGCCATGAAAAATGTAATATATATCTGTGCTCTTGAGATGACTGAATAGGCGAATTCCCGACAATTCTTTTAATACCAAACTTGACTAGGTTTGTTTTCCTGTAGATAATGTAGATATGGCATGAAAGCTTGTACACAACTGGTCAGGCGATATTCAAACAATGACAACACACACACATTTGTACAAAGATGACGTCATCACTTTCTGGGAACTTAATTTTCCCTAGTTAACTAGTACACAAGTTTGATACATGCCTCTGCTTGGACTACAACAACAAAAATGTTGGGTCAGAAATGTGTAAGCCTTGTTTGTTCGGCCCTTTAACTGAGTGTCTCGCATGTGACGGAAAAATAAAGCTGTGGGGGGAAGGAGATCGAAATAAAGATCCAGTGAAAGCATTCATGAGAAAACGCCGCCCCCACCCCTTTCCTGTCTTCTATTTGTCTGTCTATTGGTGGGTCGCTGCCAGTGTGGCAGGTCTAAGTGAAAACATCCCCCTTTTTTCCCTCGACCATCCCTCGTAAGAACTCTCCACTGTCTTTCCCGAGATCGTGGGGACGGTGACTGGCTATCTATCTGAGATCAGTGCACTAGTGGTAATTACACGAGTCCGGATCCTAAGTGCTATGGGAGTGAGGCCACAAAAGTTCTTTTCATGTCTTTTATCTCGGTCTGTCTGTCTGTTTGTCTGTCTGTCTGTCTGCTCGTCTGTCTGTCTCTTTCTGATTTGGCCACTCCAGGTCGCACACATTTTTCTGTTTATGCTCAGCGTCGCAGTTTTTGTTGTTTTTTTTTTGTACCCTGTTCCAAATCAACAGGCATGTGGCCCAGAGTTGTTCATGGAAACCACTAGCAGCGGACAGACTTGTTGTATGTATAGGGTGTGTTTGTGCATCATGGCAACCTGACTATGGCTGTTATAGACTTTGATGGATGAGAGAGACAGACAGACAGACAGAGTGAGAAAGAGTGTGCAAACTAGCATGTGCACACGCGAGCGCGAGCGCGCGCGCGCACGCACGCACACACACACCACACACACACACACACACCACTCACACTCACACTCACACACACACACACTCACTCATACACTTACACACACACATACACACACATGCACGCACGCGCGCGCACACACACACACAGACACACACACACACACACACACACACACACACACACACACACACACCACACACACAGAAAGAAAGAGAGAGAGAGAGAGGGGGGGGAGAGGAGGGAGAAATGAAATGAAATGAATAATTCAGTGTTATGTCAGAACACAGTCACAACAGAAAAAAGAACAAATCAAAATTAAAGAAGTATAACCAATGCAACAACAACCACTTACGGTTTTTTTAATTTGCTTTGAGTAGTAAACAATAAATTAGTGCTGTGGGAGTGAGACCAGAAAAGTCTTTTATCTCGGTCTGTCTGTCTGTCTGTCTGTCTCTCTCTCTCTCCCTCTCTCTCTCTCTCTCTCTCTCTCTCTCTCTCTCTCTTCCTCTCTCTCTCTCTCCTCTCTCTCCTCTGATTTGGCCACTACAGGTCGCACTCATTTTTCCTTTGTGCTCAACGTCGCAGTTTTTTTGTACCCTTTTCCAAATCAACATGGATGTGACCAAGAGTTGTTCATGGAAACTACTAGGCAGCGGACAGACTTGTTGGATGTATAGGGTGTGTTTGTGCATCATGGCAACCTGATCATAGCTGCTATAGACTTTGATGGATGAGACAGACAGACAGACAAAGAGTGAGAGAGAGAGTGTGTGTGTGTGTATGTGTGTGTGTGTGTATGTGTACAAACAAGCACGCGCGCGCGCGCTCACACACACGCACACACACACACACACACACACACGCACGCACGCACGCACACACACACACACACACACACACAACACACACACACACACACACACACACACACACACACACACACACACACACACACTCTCTCTCTCTCGCACACACATACACACGCACGCACACACACACATACACACGCACGCACACACACACATACACACACACACACACACACACACACACACACACCACACACACACACACACACACACACACACAGAGAGAGAGAGAGAGAGAGAGAGAGAGAGAGAGAGGGGGGGGGGGGAGATCCGGGAGAGAAATGAAATGAATAATTCAGTGTTATGTCGACACAGTCACAACAGAAAAAAGAACAAATCAAAATGAAAGAAGTATAACCAATGGAACAACAACCACATATAAGGTCTACCTGCAGCTAAATTCATGTACGAAATTTGCCATGTTTTTCTTCTTTTTTTATGTCCTTTGAGTAATAAAAAATAAATAGATAGATAGATACATAATTGAGACATAAAAAAGGGGAAATGAACAGATTGTAAAAGATCTTTTCTTGTGCGTGCATTTAGCATTCGAAAGACGACGAATCGTAATAATTATGAATAGATCAGCAAATGCTGACTAAAAACTAAGATTTTTTTAAAATAGAAATCTTTCTGCGCTTCGATCTCTCATAAGAGTACCTTTGTCTCTATCTCTGTCTGTCTGTCTGTCTGTCTCTCTCTCTCTCTCTCTCCTCTCTCTCTCTCTCTCTCTCTCTCTCTTGGTGTGTGCTTTTTTTCTGTTTGCATCTTTTGTTGTCTAACATAGTCATTGTTTCATGTGTATTTTAGAAAAAGAAAAGAAAAGAAAACAGATGATTATTCATTACTGCATAACAATTTAGTAAACGTGTTGTAATTTGCTTTGGGAGATGGGTCTGGTGGGTCACATTCAAAACACTCCAAGGAAAGCGATCACGAGAAAGCGCGCACCATGTCTTCTCAGAAAGCACAGAATATTGAACGGTTTCCCAGTTGTCGTTTCTGTTTGCCTGTCTGTCTTTTGGTGGTTGCTACCAGTATGGTAGGTCTAAGTGAAAGTATGTCCCCAGTTCCCTCGGCCAACTCTCGTAAAAACTCTCCACAGACTTGCCCGAGATCGTGCGGACAGTGACGGGCTATCTATCTGGAATCAGTGGTAATCATACGAATCCGTTCTTTTACGCTGTGGGAGCGAGTCCAGGGAGTTCTTTATGTTTCGTTTTTTCTTTCTGTCTCTCTCTTTCTGATTCGGCCACCACAACCCGCACTCATTTTCTTTTATGTTCTACGCCACAATTCCCTTCGTCCCCTCCCCCTCCCCCTCCCGTTTGAAATCTACAGGGACGTGACCCAGAGTTGTTCACAGAAACTACTGTGCGGCGAATGGAGTTGTTGGATGTAGAGTGTATTTGTGCGTCGTAGGAACCTGATAATGGCTGTTATGGACCTTGATGGATTGTTTTGTGTGTGTGGGGGGGGTGGGGGGGGGGGGGGGGGGGGGAGGGGGGGACGCAAAACACACACACACACACACACACACACACACACACACACACACACACACACACACACAGATGAAATGAATTATTCGGTGTTCTCTCAGACACAGTCACAGAAGAAAATAAAAACACACCAGCCGCCGGGGTGAAGTGGTTAGCGTCGCGGACTCCCGCTGGGAGGTCGTGGGTTCGAATCCCATCAGAGTCATGTGGGTTTTTCTGACCCGACCGGCTCCTACCCAGATTTGAGTTTGCTGCGGACTTAGTTGGGAAGACTGGGACCACACAGTCGAGTTTTCATCCACTTAATGGATGCATTTCTGAGAGTGTTGCTCAGATTTCCTGACTAACACTGCAGTGCCTGTATCTCTCTGGCCTGGTTGAAGCCGGGATATATTATGAAAGGAAGCGTAGAGTACAGCCCTGTCATGTAGTCTCAGACCAAAATGGAAATCCATAGCATCATCTTCATCATCCTCATTCTCATCGATCAGCATAAAAAAAAATGTCTCAAATTCTGTGGCCCTTCATGCCCTGCTCTCATGGTGACCTCAATTTCGATGTCCTCTCCACGTCTGTGGTCTGGGTTTGGTTCCGTCGGGGTCACCGGTATGGCGAGCCCATGGGGGCTGTCGTTGGAACGGACGTGGTGGCGCCCTCCGGAGGAGAGCTCACTCACGCCGGCTCCGCGACTAAGCAGTTATTGTTCGTCAGTAGGGGCTTAGTAGGTGGTGTCCTGCGTATGTTAGATCAGAACAGGCGCCACTGAATACCACCGAAGTGACTCGGCAGCAGTGCAGTGTCTCCTCCGGTGGGTTGCCTCTTGACGACTTGACACTGACTGCTACCTGTGGATTGCCGGTGCCGGGCTGCGCGGGCCGACCGGCTGTGGCTGTGGACGGGTGTCGGAATGAGCGGCGTGGGTGCATTGCCTCTGAGGTGGCGCAGAGGTTGGGACACACAAAAAAAAAAAAAAAAAAAAAAATGTATATATATATATATATATATATATATATATATATATATATATATATATAATAAGATAAAATAAAAATAAAATCACAATTCATAAAAAAATAAAGAAATATAAGCAACAGAACAACAGCCACACATAAGATCTACCTGCATTCGAAATTCATATAAGAAATTCATTATGTTATTCTTGTTGTCTCCAGTGAAGAAGTAGAAAATATATAGATAAATATACGAATAGACAAATAAGACAAAAGAAAGGAGGGGAGTGAAGACAGATTCTGTAAGAGATCTTTCTTTGTGAAGGCATTTGGCATTCGAAAGACAACACATTGAAAACAGTTATAAACAGATCTGCAAATGCTGAACTAACATTTAAGACTTTTATTGAAATCTTTATGGCTTTTGATCTCTCAGAAGAGTACCTTGTCTGCCTCTCTCTCTCTCTCTCTCTCCTCTCTCTCTCTCTCTCTCTCTCTCTCTCTCTCTCTCTCTCTCTCTCTCTCTCTCTCTCTCTCCCTCCTCCTCCTCCTCCTCCTTCTCTGTGTGTGTGTGGTGTGTGTGTGTGTGTGCGTGCGTGACAGAACATCGAGCGGTTTCCCCGTTGTTTTCTTTCTGTTTGTCTGTCCGTCTCTC
>CM031596.1:42275576-42288076 GCA_018398815.1 Conus ventricosus | reverse complement strand
GGAATATCACAGAACTATAGGTGTTGCTGTATGTTAAGAGTCCATGGAAGACTAACACAAGCGCAGCCACCCGTGTCTAGAGAGGTGCTTTTTACCCGGGAGACGGAAATCGGCTGTGGACGGGCACACAGGGGAATGTATGTCTTTGTTCAAGGTGCAGAACTCAGTGGTTTGCATGTCTGTCAACGAAGGCTTTAATGTCTACACTTTAATGTCCTCTTTGTCATTCTAACTCTCCTTCTTGATGTAGAGGGGTAGGTTTTTGATACAAGTACAACGAAATATTTGTTGTTATTATTAGTATTAGTATTATTATTATTATTATTATTATTATTATTATGTGGGAAAAAGTGCCAGCCGCCATAGCGCGGTGGTTGGCGTGGGAGATTCCCGGCTGTGGCTGGTTGGTTTGATGCGTCTCAGAGAACTACCAGCCGTCGTGGCGATGTGGTTAGCGTCACGGACTCCAGGTTGGGAGGTCGTGGGGTTTGATTTCCAATCAGAGTCATGTGTGATTTTTCTGCCCCGACCAGCTCCTACTCAGAGTTGAGTTTGCTACGGGCTCGATTGGGAAGACTGGACCACACAGTCGAGTTTCATCCACTTGGTGAATGCGCCTCTGAGAATGTTGCTAAAATTTCCTAACCAACTCTGCAGGTGTCTGTATCTCTAGGGTCTGGTTGACGCTAGTATATATTTTGAAAGTAAGCGCAGAGTTAACCCCTGTCATGGCAGTCTCAGACTCAGACCGGAATGGAAATCCCTAGCCTCATCTTCATCGTCCTCATTCTCATCGATCAGCGTAAAAAGTCCCAAATTTGTGGCCCTTAATGCCCTGCTCTCATGATGACCTCAGTTTAGATGTCCTCTCCACGTGTGTGGCCTTGGTTTGATTCCGTCAGGGTCACCGGTATCAGCGAGTCCATGGGGGCTGTCGCTGGACGGACGTGGTGGCGCCCTCCGGAGGAGAGCTCACTCACGCTAGTTCCGCGACTAAGCAGTTATTGTATTCAGTAGGAGGCTTAGTAGGTGGTGTCCTGTGTGTGTTGGATCAGAACAAGCGCCACTGAACACCACCGAAGTGACTCGGCAGCAATGTGGGTCTCCTCCGGTGGGTTGCCTCTTGACGACTTGGCATTGACTGCTCTTTGTGAATTGCCGGGGCCGGACTGCGGCGGGTCGACCCGGGCTGTGGCTGTGGACGGGGATGGGGGGTGGGAATGAGTGAGTGGGTGCACTGCCACAGAGGTGCACGGAAGATGGGATAGCAAGAAGAAAAAACAAACAAACAAAAAACCGTTTCTCAGATAACTGACTTTTAAGAAGATCACGAATTATCAACATTTGGGTGTCGTGAATTTGTCAAACCTAATGTAAAAAGGACTACAACCAAAATATCTGCATCGGTGATTGGAACATTTCCACGAAAGAAAATCATTGCACCAGGGAAGACAGTCATTTTTGTTTAGTTTTAGCGCGGTCTTGTCCAGATGATGAAGTGTCTGGCTTCAAACGGCTTCTTTCCCCGCTGCATGGCAATTGTCGGGAAACCTTACAGGTTTCTTTGCTTCGCTCGCTTCAAATCATTTGTTTGCTGTTTGAGTCTTCCCGTTGCCCGCGGCCTTGGCAGTCAGAGAGAGAGAGAGGGGAGACAGACAGACAGACAAACGACCAGAGAGAGAGAGAGAGACAGAGAGAGAGAGAGAGAGAGGGAGAGAGAGATTTGCAAAGAGTTTTGACTGCGTGATATTATTCTTCGTGATGTAGTTTATCTCGTTCGAATCGCCAGGAAGTTTTGTGCACACGCATTTTATGATGACCGATTCGGAGATTGTGAAGACTGAAACAGTATTTTTGCTTGTGTGTGTGTGTGTGTGTGTGTGTGTGTGTGTGTGTGCGTGCGTGCGTGCGTGCGTGCGTGCGTGCGTGCGTGCGTGTGTGTGTGTGCATGTGTGTGTGTGTGTGTGTGTGTGTGTGTGTGTGTGTGACCGATTCATAGATTGTCAAGACTGAAACAGTATTTTTGCTTGTGTGTGTGTGTGTGTGTGTGTCTGTGTCTGTGTGTGTGTTTTGAGGCGGAGGAGTAGGGGGGTCAGAGAATTCAGAGTGGAAGGGGGTGAGGGTAGAGGTTGAAGGTGGCGGAAGATGGATAGAGGAAGTGAAAGGAGCTCGAGTAAAGAGAGATCGACAGTCATCGTGGTTGCGGACTATGACACCGATGTCGATCACATCTGAGCACGGTGAAGTACACAGGAAAAGCATGGATGTGTGTGTGTGATCAGCAGGAAGTGACCCTCGGCCCCTATTCCCGCGTGGGGCGAGACTTTGACAGCGGCGGCGGCATGTACAGGCCACAAGCCACAATTAGGATGGTGCGCTAAATCACTGAATCAAAACATGTGAGCGTTTTGAGATGCATTTCAGCCAAAAATTGATATCAAATGATAAGAGATCAAATGACAACCCCCCCCCCCCCCCTCCCCCTTTCCCACTCCACCTCTCCAACCAATCATCCCATTTGTTTTTTAGGGATTTTTGCCGATGAAATCATGTACAATCTAGGCATGAATGAACTTCCCCCCTACCTGACGTCACATTGCAGGCCTTCGCGCTCACCGTGACCGTGTCTTTGCGCCAGGTGGTTTCCCCGAAAGAGCCCCGTTGCTTTCATTTTAATCTGTCTGCTTAAGACCACCTGGCGTGTATACCTTGATGACCATGTGGAATAAACGCAGGAAAATCGTCTTTCAGATGCAGTAAACGTTTTCAAAACATTCTAATTGCCTCGTTCTATAAACTAGTCGACTTAAGCAAGGTCTTGGCGCATTAATTTTGTAGGGCCCGAGTCGCTGTGACGTAAACGGAGTTGATCGCAGATAATTCGCTTTATCCTCGGCAGATTTTCGCGCCAAAGCGGTTTTGACACCCCCCCCCCCCCCCCCCCCCCCCCCCCCGGGGTCAGCTAGTTGGCAAGGCATGTTCATTGTCTGTGTTACCCGTAGGTATGTCAGGTGCACTTTCCGAATAAATTGTGTATTCCTGCCTTCTGGAACTTGTGTGTCGAAAATTTCCTCTTTTCTGTAACTCTCTGTGACTTGCTTTTTGATGTTTTCCTGTGTATGTCTGTTATTGGTCTTAGTGCTGTAAGTTTATTATTTTTCTTCTTTTTTTAAATATTTTATAAGTTTTTGTTTGTTACAATTCTAGAAGCTTATCAATTGTGTGTGTGTGTGTGTGTGTGTGTGTGTGTGTGTGTTACGATTTATAGCACTCGGGAGGCTGGTCATATTGTGAGATCATAGTGATAATATCTGTCCATTGTGCGTTGTCTTGTGTCGCTGTAGCACTATTATGTGCACTCAGTATGGCTTTGTGTTACCTTCTTTCAGAATATCATGAGTTAACCTGTCATGTTGTCGCCTGTTGTGTTCGCAGTATACATCATGGTCTTCGCCCCCACCCTTCCCCCACCGACACCCCCCTTCACTGTTCGGTGACAGCACACGCTGTTAAATTCGGCATCCTATTCTGACGTCACGATCTGCATGAAATGCACTGTCGGCCAACTTGCGAATTGATTTAGCCAACGAAGTTAAAAGTGATTTCGCGCGTAGATTTAATGAAATGTTAGTCAAAGTGCGATAATGCTGGTGAATACACTGTGACAATGCACGTGAGCAATACGACTTCAGCAAACATCTCCCGTGTTGGATGAGTGTGTGTTTCTATTCCATTTCAAACATGGACCAAGAACAGGAAGAACCCCCCCCCCCCCCCCAAAAAAAAAAAAAAAAAAAAAAAGAAAAAAGAAAAGAAAAAGAAAAAAGGTGAAGTGTCAAAACGCTGTTCGGATTGGATTGCTCAGATGGGATGAAATATGCCGCAGTTATCAACAGCCCTGCAATAGCTCTAGTAGTAGTTCATGTGGCGTTAGGTTTGAAATAGAACTTAAAATTCCACAGACAGAAATATGACGTGGATGGTGACGTCAGATGAGGTGTCTGACTTAAAACTGCTTGAGATTACAGCCTGTGTGGTCGGCTGGGCTATAGGCCTATTACAGTTGATGCTGACATTGTTTATACACATCGTTGACTGGCTATGATACAACTGATGCTGATATAGTTTATACATATCGTTAGCTGGGCTATGATACAACTGATGCTGACATAGTTTATACACATCGTTGACTGGGGTATGATACAACTGATGCTGACATAGTTTATACATATCGTCGGCTGGGCTATAATACAACTGATGCTGACATAGTTTATACATATCGTCGGCTGGGCTAAAATACAACTGATGCTGACATAGTTTGTACATATCGTCGGCTGGGCTATGATACAACTGATGCTGACATGGTTTATACATATCGTCGGCTGGGCTATAGGCCTAATACAACTGAAGCTGACATCGTTTATACATATCGTCGGGTGGGCTATTATACAACTGAAGCTGACATAGTTTATACATATTGTCGGCTAGGCTATAATACAACTGATGCTGACATAGTTTATACATATTGTCGGCTGGGCTATAATACAACTGATGCTGACATAGTTTATACATATTGTCGGCTGGGCTATTATACAACTGATGCTGACATAGTTTATACATATTGTCGGCTGGGCTATAATACAACTGATGCTGACATAGTTTATGCATATTGTCGGCTAGGCTATAATACAACTGATGCTGACATAGTTTATACATATTAATGGCTGGGCTATAATACAACTGATGCTGACATAGTTTATACATATTGTCGGCTGGGCTATAATACAACTGATGCTGACATAGTTTATACATATCGTCGGCTGGGCTATAATACAACTGATGCTGACATAGTTTATACATATCAATGGCTGGGCTATAATACAACTGATGCTGACATAGTTTATACATATTGTCGTCTGGGCTGTGATACAACTTACGCTGACATAGTGTATAATAGTGTCGGCGGGCTGTGATACTACTGACGCTGACATAGTTTATAATAGTGTCGGCTAGGCAATAACACAACAGATGATGACATAGTTTGTAGCCCTAACGGCCACCGGTTTTAGTTTATAATAGTGTCGGCTATGCAATTCATAGCCATAACGGCCACTGGTTTTAGTTTATAATAGTGTCGGCTATGCAATTCATAGCCCTAACGGCCACTGGTGGAAGCCACGTCAAGGTGGAACAGAAACACAGAACGGTGAACGCACGAATCGGCCAAGGGTAACATTTAAAATCAAACTGATGTCCTTGCAATTGAAAGACAGATTGGTCTTGAACAAAGTTTAAAAATCATCTGAGAATAGATCTGGTGTAGAGACCCCTCTCTCTCCCCGCCCCCTCAATTTTTTTCCCCCAAAATTAGAAACACAAATGTTGGTTACATTGTTGTCTTTTTTTGTGTGTGTGCATTCTTTTCATACTTCAATTCTTTTTCCTGTTTTTTTAAAATTTATTTTAAGTTAGCCCTTTTCCCCTTATCACTCCCTGACAGTCTGCCCCCTCCCCCCCCCCCCCCCCCCCCCCTCCCCCTGCTCCCCCCGAAAGAATATATGGTTGCATGGCCTTGTTTCCCCCTGATATCGTAAATTTGATCATTTTCTGGCTCTTAGATGAAATCGTGTTGTAAACCCACCATCCCCTCCCCCCCCCCCCCCCCTTTTTTTTTTTTTTTTAAAGATTCTTTCTTCAATTTTTCCGTAATTGATATTCTAAACTAATCGCATTGGAGGTAGCAGTCATGGGCACAGAAAAAAAACGGAAGTGGGGGCACACAATTCTTCGACAAACATAGAGAACATCGGCGACGCATGCAAAATGCCATCACTACAAGTGTCTCACATGTCGTGACAAGGCATAGAAAATGACGAAAGAGGGAAGAAAAGGGTAGTAGAGATGCTGGGAGGAAAAAAGAAATCCGCAAACTGCAATTGATGGTACAAAAAATGGCGGGGGGAAACGATTTTTTTTATGACTGTTTCGGCCACAGCATCGTGTCAGCTGAGCGTCAGGCTGGATGGATTTCCCTGCCTCCACAGAATTAACGCGATCGTTGGCCTCACGTTTTTAACGCTTCGCGCTTGTAGGTAGAAGAAATCAAGGGAGAAAGGGCTAGAGTGTGAACGGTGGGGATGGATTTGAGAGACCGGGAGGGAAAGAGCGAAGGAGAGAGAAAAAGTGAACCCCCCCTCCCCCCCCCCCCCCACACACACACACACTCAGACACATTCTCTCTCTCTCTCTCTCTCTCTCTCTCTCTCTCTCTCTCTCTCTCTCTCTCTCTCTCCTCACACACACACACACACGCACGCACGCACGCACGCACGCACGCACGCACACACACACACACACACACACACACACACACACACACACACACACACACACACACACATACACACACACACAGACAGAGAGAGAGAGAGAGACGAATCAATCAATTCATGCGAACATCCACTCGGAAATCTGTCAAGACGTTATCAGAGTGATTTAAGAACTCCCCGAGTAGTAACGTGGGTCAGAAGGCTTTCCAAAGCGGCGGGCGGGTTGGTTGGTTGGTTGGTTGGTTGACGGAGGGTTGTAATGGAAACGGACGCTGCCTTGTGTGTTGTTGCTCCATCACAGGATGAGAGAGGCAGACAAATGAAGCACCTCCAATAAGGCTGAAAGCAGGGCCGCCCCCCGGCAAGCGGTATTTCAGCCAAGAGAAGGCGGAGAGGGCGCGCAGCGCGGACAGTTGCCCACTCTTATAGATTGCTGCTGCTGCTGCTGCAGCTGCTCTTCAGTCTTGGCTGCTTGCAGGAGCCTCAGGATATGGGTGGATATGTAGGGAGGGACGGATGAGGATGAGGAGGAAGGGGTGGGTGGGTGGGGAGGCCCTACATAAAAGGGTAGAGTCGTCGTCGTCGCTTGAATTGGTGGTCTGGGTGAGTTTGATGATGAGTTAGCTGTCCTTTGCGGTTCAGGCGAATCGGTATGGAGAGAGCCCAGTGGGCTTCCGTACGATGAAGCTCCAGCAAGCAGTGAACAATGAACGGTGATTTATACTCGTTTGCTCTTTTGAGTCGTAGAGAAATACAAACAAATACGTAACAATCATGAGATTGCAGGTACACTGAGAAAGAACAATGGAAGCAAAATGATACATGCACGAACCAGAGGGTATCAAACCCACGTAACAGCACACAATACAGGGATGAGTAGATTTTCCATGCTAAGGTAAAAAAAAAAAAAAAAAAAAAAAAATTTTAAACTGACTAGAATGAAAGAGAGAGAGAGAGAGAGAGAGAGAGAGAGAGAGAGAGAGAGAGAGAGAATGTAGCCGGGGTATGATTATATGTATTCATATAAATTCAGTGTAAAAAAGGATCAGCGTAACAAATGGAAGGTATGAGAAAATACTCCCATATAGAAATAATTAATTTTTTTACATAAACGAAAGTACGTGCTGAGATCAAGATCATTATAGATACCGCGATATATGTTCATACACACGGGTCATGTTTTTACAAGACAGATTACATCGTGGTGATCAAGGGGTAAAGCAGATTTTTTTTTTTTAACAAAAAAACCGAAAACAATAAGAGTCTTTATTTGAAAAACTTAGCAAAATAAAGTAATCTGCTCCTGCTGCTCATCAACGATGCGTTTGTATAAAAATTTGATCGTGATCTGTAGTACCGAAGTAAAAATTGATCAGGGATACTTTGTAAATCTGGACATTCCATGACAAAACGATGTCCGTCGTCTATGTGATTCATGCTACAATGCAGACATAATCTATCCTCATGGGGAAGATTGATACGTCTCCCTTTTTGTACTCCCAGCTCTTATAGAACAGGGAGTACTTTACAATGGGAACGAAGAAATGCTGTCTGTGTGTCTGTCCGTGGTCAAAATGTGTTCCGCTCGCTCCAGACAAAACGTCTGTGCCGATCTTTCTGAAAATTTTTAGGTATGTTCATTATGGGTCACGGATGATGCCCGATGTTTTATTTTACCAGAATAGCCGTTACTAACGGCTATAACGGCCCAAAACGGTTTTTCATCTTTATGGAATATCTCGGTGACGAAAATACATTATGATGCATGTTTGATTTGATGTTTTTATTTGACAGATACCTGTTAAGTACTGTATTTGACGGATTTAAAATAGCTTTAGATCTAATAACTGACGGGTAGATCATGGGTATTTTCATAGTAAACATGCTCTTGACATGTACACGCGTATTCAAGATAAACTGTTGGTACATTTATATGCTTTGCAGCTTGTTCTATTGGTAATACGCGAGTGCTAGTTCTGAACTTGAACATTGGCTGACTGTTACACGGTGGTAAAGAAACATCCTAAGTATTGTTCAAAGGAAATCTGACATATTGTTCAGAATATAGGTGCTGGCTTGGGGGGCGATCGCGGCAGCTTTCTGTACGTATCTGTGAGGAACTGTCTTTAAGTCTCTGAGTCAGGCTGTTTTTCAGATAAAGTGTGGTGACAGCCTGGGGAAATTGCCACACGAATGATTATCCATTTTCATCTAAAACCTGTTTCACGTGAACCATTCATTTCTATGCACACGGAAGTTTGGACATTCGGTCTATGTACGGAGCATACAGGACGAGTATTTCGCAGACTGTCGATCATTTCTTCCAAAATTTAACCATACATGTGTATATGTGTATACACAAAGGGAAGTGTTCCGTTTCACCATATACAAAACGATTGGGCGTGTATTTTTATCAGTTTCAAAATATAATTGTGTACAGTATTTCAAAATAAACAGATTCAGTTATATTGACACTTGTGTTACTATTACCCCAGTTTCTGTAAACATAGGGGAAAAACATCTGTCTCTGTCTGTCTGTCTGTCTGTCTGTCTCTCTCTCTGTCTCTCTCTCTGTCTCTCTGTGTGTGTAGCACACGCGTTCGTGCGTTTACACACACACACACACACACGCGCGCGCGCAAGCACGCGCACACACACACACACACACACACACACACACACACACACACACACACACACATTATTCTCTTCTTCTCGTCGTTCTCTGTCTGTCTGTCTGTCTATGTGTCTGTCTGTCTGTCCATGTGTCTGTCTGTGTATTTGTCTGTCAGTTTGTCTGGTTCCCCTCCGCCTCGTCTCTCTCTCTCTCTCTCTCTCTCTCTCTCTCTCTCTCTCTCTCTCTCTCTCTCTCTCTCTCTCTCTCTCTCTCTCTCTCTCGTCTCTCCCTCAGCTGCTCCTTTCTGCTGCATGTGATGAACTTCAAGTAGTAACTGTTTGTATTTATATCTCTATGACTACGAATACGGAGCACCATACTTGAGTCATGTATAGGCCTATTGCTTTGACGTCGTTTAAGTCGTTTTTCACTATTGTTTCCGTGACGAATGTAATGTCACGCGTTATCTCCACCTTATCCCACCCACTTTGAATGAGTATCAATGGCCTAATCATGACGTAATTCCGACCGCGGCTCCGACGCTCTCTCTCTCTCTCTCTCTCTCTCTCTCTCTCTCTCTCTCTCTCTCTCTCTCTCTCTCTCTCTCGGACGGTCTCTCTGTCCATCTCGGTCTCTCCGTCTGTCCGTCCGTCTGTCTCTCTCTCTGTCGCTCTCTGTGTCTGTCTGTCTGTCTCTCTCTCTCTCTCTCTCTCTCCTCTCTCTCTCTCTCTCTCTCTCTCTCTCTCTCTCTCTCTCGTCGCGCGTGCACATGTAAACACGCAAGGGGTAAAAAGAGAGGGGACGGATGGGTGGAAGGGGAAGGGGGCAAGTAAAGGTAAAACAAACAAACTGTTAAATAAATAAATAAAGTAACAACCACAAAGCCTGAACAGGAGCAGACGTGCACGTAGGATGGCCTGCTGGGTCGAGAACGGAGCGGGAGAGAAAGGGGGAGGGGGGGGGGGGGGGGGGAGAGCGGAGAGAGGGGGCATTTGAGTGATTGAGAGAGAGAGAGAGAAAGGGAGGGGTGGGGGTAGGGAAATGTGGGGAGGGGGGGGGGGGGGGCAGAGGGCGCCTCCAAGGAATTGGTAGTCTGGCTGACTGTGACGAGGTTGCGTGCTCCGCTTACCAGGCGGGTCGTATTAGCCCCGCGGACCTCCAGACGACGACCGTACAATTAGTGTCTTCAGCTGGCCACTTCTCTTTACAGTCGCTGTCGTCCTCAAGGGTTTTTTTTTTTTCTTTTTCTTTTTTTCTTTCGTTTCTCTCCCTCTCCTGTTCATGGCTTCATCCTTTTTCTCCTTCTCCCTTGTGTCTTCGAACGCGTGTCTGTGCTCTCAGTGTCTCTGTCTGTCTGTCTCTCTGTCTGTCTGTCTTCCTCTCTCACTCTGTGTGTGTGTGTGTGTGTGTGTGTGTGTGTCTGTCTCTTGCCCCCGCACCCTCTCTCTTTCTCGTCCCGAGTAAGGTTTTAATGATCCATCGATTTTCGCAAAGTCACGTGATCATTCTTTCTTGACCCGCTGTCAAGTCTTTAATCTACATGGTTGTATTGGTTCAACGCTTCTTTTTTTTTCCAGACTAGTACATGCATTTCGTTCGAACTCATACGCAGTGGAACATGAGAGAATACAAAGAAGGCAGATGAATCTGTCGTTGACACAGAAGATACCACTCTTAATTAAGGAGAGAGAGAGAGAGAGAGAGAGAGAGAGAGAAAGAAAACGTCTAAGAAGGGACAGAATCCAGGAACTGAGGTTGGAGTATGGCACGGACCGAACTGTTTCTCTCCCTTTCCAGTATGGCGGCCACTTGTCAAATTGCACATGGCGCTCGTGGAAAGACCCTGCGGCAATGAGTCTGCTGTTTCAGACAAAGATGTGTTGTACATACCCACTTTGATAGTTAAACCAATTTCCACTTCTATCATTAAACCTAGTTCCACTTTGATCACCAAACCAAATTCCACCTAGATCGTTAAACCAAACCACCGTGATTGTTTAATTTAATTCTACTGAAGTTGATAGTTCAACCAAACCCACTTTGATCGTTAAAGCGAAATTCCACTTTTGATAGTTAAACCGTATTCCTCATTTATAGTTAAACCGAAGTGCACTTTGAAAGTAAAACGACATTCCACTGTTATTAATTCTCTTTCGATAGTTAATTGAAAATGTATTCAGGCAGCAGAAAAAGATGACACAAAGCAGGGGGGGGGGGGGGGGGGGGGGGGGGGGGGGGGGGGTGCAGTGTTATGGCGACACACACTGCCCAGGGAGAGCTGCACAGATCTACACGGAGAGATTGTTGTGGAGATGAAGTGATACAAAGCAAGTTAAGATCTAAGCAAGCGTTGTGAACGACTCGAGGCCCGGCTTTGGTGACCTACTCGTTTTTGAGTGAACCAGTATTTTAGGAAGAAGTTTAGGAAGAAGATGGAGCGCAAGAGGAGGAACATGTATTTAAAAAAAAGAAAAGAAAAAAAAAAGAAAAAAAAAGAGCCCCTTCTGTGGAACGTGGAGAGCAGACGGGAAGACTGAGGATGAAAAGCAGTTGGTGGAGGGTCTGAGATGGATGCAGAACGAGTGTGAACACTGCGCACAGATTTCAGTGCCAGTTTCATCAAGGTGTCGCTGCGTGCGGACTGGGCTAAGTTACGAGACCACGCTGCGCACGATTTAAAGCTGATGGATAAATGAGTTGATGAGAGGATGAAAGAAGAGGGTCTGTTACGTCACGTTTTCTCACCCGTCACGTTTTCTCACCTGGTGAGAAAATGTGACGGGTGTATCGTCACGTTTTCTCACTCGTCACGTTTTCTCGCTCCGGGTGAGAAAACGTGACGGGTGGTGCCATATTCATCAAACGACACTCAAAAAAAATAATTTTTCTCTCTCTGTCTCTCTCTCTTTCTTTCAATTTCTTTCTCTCTCTCTCTCTCTCTCTCTCTCGCTCTCTCTCTCTCTCTCTCTCTCTCTCTCTCTCTCTCTCTGTCTCTCTCTCTTTCTTTCAATTTCTTTCTCTCTCTCTCTCTCTCTCTCTCTCTCTCGCTCTCTCTCTCTCTCTCTCTCTCTCTCTCTCTCTCTCTCTCTCTCTCTCTCTTCTCTCTCATTCGTTGAATTCGATGTGATTCTGAGTTTGAGTGTGCGTATGTTTAGGTGAGCGCTCGCGCGCGGGTGTGTGTGTGTATCTGTTTGTGTATGTGTGCGTGTGTGTGGGAGAGAGAGAGAGAGAGAGAGAGAGGGAGTGAGTATGTGTGTCTGTGTGTCAGTCCGTCTGTACTTATAGAAATCTAGTGTTTTTATCAGATTTTTACCAGCGTTGATAAGGCGTTAGCCTTTGCCATGTGTCATAAGGGCTGTCATAGCGTGTTTAAAATTGTTATCAGACAGACGGAAAAAATCGCAGTTGTCGGCCGTTTGGTCTAACTTTCAATCTCTTGTCGGATCGGACCAAACGGCCGGCTCTTGGTAAGCAGCGTCCTTTTCATCCAACAACTGGTTACCTTCCGAAATATAAACTCCTTTTTCCCAAAGACATTTTTTTCTGAGAGAGAG
>CM031596.1:42225576-42273076 GCA_018398815.1 Conus ventricosus | reverse complement strand
CAGTGTAATAAAAATTACTTTCGTGACCTTTAACCCTTGAAGGCAATAGTCTCAAATCATTGTTATGTATAAGATTTAAGAAGCAGTGCAGACATTGACAAACGAACGTAATGACGAATAGCCACACTAGCAGGCAGCTGAGCAGAACAAGAACCCCACCGCACTCCATCTTAAAGGCGAGACAAGAAAAAAAAAAAAAAGCAACGAAAAAAAGTCCTAAAAACTTCTCAAGGTTCCTCTGAATGATAGGTGTGTGTGTGTGTGTAAAAAGTACTTGGTTTTGTTTCTGTCCATGACAGCATCTTGCATCACAAAGCCGGTCAAAACGTGGGCAACCTCGTGAACCTAAAAAGTTGGAGTGGATTTTCCGGTCTTAGCTGCCGCCATTTGCTGTCTCGACTGGTAGATTATGTGTCTGGTCTTTGTCGCTGGTGATGTCCAAGAATGCAAATCGACCTCAACACTGAGACCGGCTTCTTTTGTTTGGAGTTCGTTTCTGCCACAGACATCGAATGGCTTCGTAATACTGCAGACTGTTTCAGTTCAAACCGTTGGCGTTCATCGGCAGTTTTCCACGGTCAGATTCTGCTTGAGGTAATAAATATAAAGACCCCCCCCCCCCCCCATCCCCTTCTCCCCCTGCCCTCGCACCCGCCCACCCCAAAGCCATAGCTGCTCGGAAGACCTAGAGGCCTGTTCTGGAGACATACCAGACGACCCCTCTCAAACAAATGTTATTATCATCGTTTTAACATCATACCAAGACTGCGGTTTCATTTTCTATGACTCACTCCTGTATGTCAGGTGTGTCACGTGAGAAATGAGTTATGTTGTCTGATAGCTCGGCATAGCAGACAAAAAGGCAGTGCGTCGGTGGAAAACATTCGTTCTTTTTTTTCAAACATGATTTCCTCCATCTAATTGTAACGAGGAGTGTATGAATAAGACAGTTATAAATTCCTGAAATTTTAACTTTGATGCTGTATTGAAAATGAAAAAAAAATCTCTTTGTGTGACCTCACCATGCACAATAGGTATACTGAATTCTGGTAATGTTTAAATGTTTTCCTGTTCTGAGGTGACACTTTCCCTGCCAAATTAAAGGAGAAAGAAAAGTTTTAAAAAATGTATAGGAAGGGAAAAAAATGAAAGAAAAACGTCCCAGACTGGTTCGTGTTTACTTAGACAACCACTTGCCATAAACTGTAGACTGACGCAAAGTAACTGTGACCGTCTGACATTCCTGAGGACACCATCCAAAATACAAGACTGGCGAATAAAGCATATGGTCGCGCACGCAACAAACTTACGGACCCGCTGCTGTGAGGGCGCGCGCGCGCGCGCGCGCGTGTGTGTGTGTGTGTGTGTGTGTGTGTGCGTGCGTGCGTGCGTGTGTGTGTGGGGGGGGGGGGGGGAGAGAAAGAGAGAGAGGATTATTTTGCAGCGGTAAACAGATTAGCTTTAAGTCAGCTATTTTTCATATGTGTCGGGACTGCTCTACAACATAACCACAAATTACCACAACACAGTCAATAACCTGACTAAATGCAGACCTCAACCGTTGAAAATGTCCTGAAAGGCTTCAGGCCAATCGGTTGTTAATCTGGCCATCATTCACATACACACGCAGATACGCACGTACACTCGTGAATATTTGCAGGCAGACAAAAAGAAGAAGAAGAAAAGAAGAAGAAGGAAAGAAAGAAAGAAAGGGAAAAAAACGGAAGGGGGTGGTGGTGGTTACGATGTGTCGGTGCATACGAAGTGTGTGTGTATGCATTTGTGTGCATGCACGCGTGATTCTGTCACCTTCTCTGACCACTGTGAAAGTCGGTTGGACAGACGGTTGAGGCAGTATTTCAACAAAGAGGAGGCCGGGAGAGGAAGGTGTTGATCAGGCCAGGATGACTGGTAGTCCCGAGCGATATATGTATACTACACATAATCAGCTTGTCTCGAAGTCTTGTTCAATGGTATTGCAATGAGTGGACGGACAGACGAGCGTCATTTTCAACACTAGTTTCAGTTTCAATTTCATCAAGGAGGCGTCACGGCGTGCGGACTAGTCCATATACGCTACGCCACATCCGCTCAGTTTTGAGACAACACTGCGCATGATCTGAAGCTGATGGATAAAATGAATTAATAACTAAAATGAGAGAGAACTTAAGAAGAGGGTCTCGTGGCTACCACTTAGCAGATGTCTGACCTATGCATTAGCCCAATGCGCTGGTCAACACTAAACAGCGGGCAGTAACAACGCACGGGAGAGGCCCTTCGCCAAGTTCACATCAAGGCACACACGGAACAGTGTCAAGAGATCTGTTCTGAATCGTCGAAAGGCGTTACTGCTTTTTTCCCCACACGGAATAAATGGGGCGATAATTGTATCAGAAATGAGGAAACAACTATTTGAATAAGAGTTGACAGTGAAATAGCGGGTGCTGACAAAACTGCTGAAAACCAAAAAGCCTGCGCCGAAAGTGTTAAGAGCATATGTTTGTTCTCAGACGAAAATCTTTTCGGTCGTCTTAAGACAATTTCGAATACTTGGTGTATGGTTTACGAATGATTTGAAAGATTGTTTAAATATTAATTATTCAGAAAGACTAGCCGATATTAAGTACTTGTTTAAGATATGGGTAAAACGCCAGATAACGCCTCTTGGCAGAGTTGCAATTTTAAAATCCATAATTCTGTCAAAACTGACTCATCTGTTGTTACTTCTGCCAAATCCTCCTGATGTCTTTTTTCAAACTTGTCAACAAGTACGTTATCAATTTGTCTGGAATAAAAAAAAAACGGACAAAATCGGTCGGAAAATAGCTCACAAAAGTGTTAAAAATGGTGGTATTGGCCTTCCTGACTTAAGAACATTCGTCACATTCTTAAATTATCCTGGATTCGCAGGGCTGAAAAATCGGCCCATAAATGGAAAGATATTTTACTTACTAATTTCCCTAAGTTTCCAATTTTGAACAAATATGGTCCAGAATTAGTTTCAAAATTTACTTCATATAACCTTTTTTGGAAGGACGTCTTTGATGCTTATGGAACTTTTTTTTACAAATGTACACCAAAAACCTCTGCTGAATTTCTTGCTGAGCCATTTTGCTACAACAACCGAATTCAAATAGGAAAAAATGTATTGTGTCTAAAATACTGGATAACAAAGACGTTTTTCATCTTGCTCAGTTTTTTTTTTTATGAAAATGGACATTTTCTGTCTCATAGATGTTTTAGGGAAAAGTATAATCTAAACTTTAATTTTCTTACTTTTGCTGGCTATAGATCAGCTATTACTGACTACATAAGAAAATCTAATATTGTTGTTGAGAACAATAAATGTATTAACTTAACACTCTCATTTAAGAAATTGTTCGCCATTCATAAAGGCTCTAGATTATACTATGATATTATGATTGATAATAATTTACGAGCAAAATGTTGTGACAAATGGGATCAGAAAATGTCGGTTCGTCATAACTGGAAATTATGCTTCTTGAACGTACATAGAGTTAAAGACATAAAGTTGAAATGGTTTCAGCTGAGAATATTGCATAGGTGTCTAGGTACTAATGTTATTTTAAAGAAATGGGAGTGGCTGGTAATGATAAATGTAGGTTTTTGTGGTTTATGTAAAGATAGTATTGACCATATGCTTTGGAAATGTGCTTATGTTCAACAGTTTTGGAATTCTCTTGTTGGTTTAATTAAAGAAAAATGTGTCAACGCAGAGAATATGAAATTAACGGCATCCTTAATATTATTGGGCTCCGATGTCACAATCAATATTGATGATATTTTATATATTTATTATATTACTAGCAAAACATTACGTATACACATGCAAATTAGAAGGAAACCCTCCACAAACAACATCTTTTTGAAAAATTGAACTATAGATATAAAATCGAGCAACATAATGCATATTTAAGCTTATGCTATACAACGTTTTTTGAAAAATGGCTGACATACAAACCATTATTTTCCCATGTCTAAATGTTCGTGTATTGTGTGTAATAATTATGGCTAGTTATGCTTCTATCACGCGCGCGCGCGTGTGTGTATGTGTAAAAATTCATAAAAGGTTTGAACATGTTCATTAATGTATCTACACCCGTCTTATATTATGTAATTGGACTCATGTTGTACTACCTTAAACTGATCTGGTGATCTGTATACATGTATGTGTATGTATGTATGGTGGCTGTTTTTCTTTCTAGTCTATGTATATGTATGTGAATGTCATGTATTTGCATGAAAAATTAAAAAAAAAAAAATTGTTGGTTCCCGATCCCCCCCCCCCCCCCCCCCCCCCCCCCCCCCCCCCCCCCCCCCTCCGATTGGAGTCGGGTCTACTTTACCCCAGATCAAAGCCATCCTCCACCCTTACCCCGCATCCCCGCCCTCCCATTCTCCCTCTCGCAGTGAATACTGGATGAGTGGTGAGATAAACGTTCTATTACGAGCCAGAGGATGTTGCGGACAGTGCTCGGGGCACCAAGTTGGATGGTTCAGGGATAAGTCAAGCGTAGATACGGAGAGTCGCGTGGGATGGGAGGGAGGGAGGGAGGGAGTGGGGTTCGGGAAGAAGAGCACGGCGAGGAAGGAGGGTGAGGTAGCGGGGAGGGGGTGACACAGAGATGAGAGAGAAAAGGGGACCAGGAAAAGGGGGGGGGGGGGGGGGGGGTGAGGGTGGTTGGGCTGTTATTAGGTTTCAGGGAGGGCGAGAGGATGGAGGGTTTGAGGAGCGCCAGACCCACCGAAATTGGTAGTTGGGATGACTTTGATGAGATGGCCCACTTCAGAGCCCGCCCTGCCAGTACACGGGGACAGAGGAGTCGCTCCCGTCTCTCTGCTATCGCACAGAGCCAACGGGAGGTAATCTGGATGGGACTGGATCCATCTTTCAGTCTCTGTTGTGTCACTTACTTCCCCCTGCTTGATATCGTTCGAATGACTCTACTCGGAAGAGTATCTACAATAATGCGCTTCTCTCTCTCTCTCTCTCTCTCTCTCTCTCTCTCTCTCTCTCTCTGTGTCTTGCTTGTTTGCTTGCTCACTCACTATGTGCCTGTGTGTGTGTGTGTGTGTGTGTGTGTGATATCTGTCTCACTGTCTGGCAGGCTGTCCATCTGCCTGTTCTCTCTCTCTCTCTCTCTCTCTCTCTCTCTCTCTCTCTCTCCTCTCTCTCTCTCTCTCTCTCTCTCGTGTGTCTTGTGTGTGTGTCTATGTGTATGTCTTGTGTGTGCCTCTGTGTGTGTGTGTGTGTGTGTGTGTGTGTGTGTTGCTAAACATTTACAGTCTCTCCAGGAAAGTCTACAGTCAGACTGGTGTAATTCAACCTCGATGGTCATACACCCGGCCAAAACCAAATCTATGATTATAGACACCCCCCTCTTCCTCCCCTGCCAAAAGCACCAATTATCTCCTCTTGGCCTAAAACTTCAGTTCAATAGTATTTCTATCGAACAGGTTGATGAGCAAGCTGTTTTAGGGGTAAGAATAGATAAAGTTACCTGTTACGTCAATTAAGCACAATGTCAACAGTTCTGTGCTTAAACTTTTTTTTTCAATGCATACATAATGTCACATATCAATTACACTTTAACAGTATGGGACAGGAGTAATGATATTCACACAAAAAATCTTGAATTCTCTCCTTAGACGTGCTGCAAAACTACTCCTCCAGCCGTACCTCAAACAACAGATGAAAAACTAAAAGCACTGAGCATAGGTCCTGTGAGTAAGCAATTTGAATTCAAGAAGGTATCATCTATGTTTACTATCTCGACAGACACCATGCCATGTTATATTGATGCCCTTTTTACGAGCTTGAACTGCTCTTCTGGCAACGCATTGATCAATTAAAAAAAAAGAAAGCCCAGCATAGTCTGAACCATATGTCTGGAACTCACTTACACCAAGTCTACAAAATACGAATATGTTCAACCTTTTCAAGAAACATTTACATATACATTTTATGTCTCAATGATTTCATTATTCAATTAAAATCATTAACATCCATTGTAAAGTCTGTAAACCATACACTGAATACACAGTCTAAGCATCTAACCTACTCCATTAAATTGCTCATCCCCACTCCCACTCTGTCTACCATTTTTCTTCCCCTCCCTCTACCATTTATCATGCATAGTTCAGTGAAACTCCCGCTCACAAAGATTCTGCAAATAAACAGTCCATACAAAACTATTCCTGCAATGTTTCTGTCTCAGACAATTTTACCATTCTGTCCAAACAAACACTCCAACCCTCAAAAAGACCCCATTTGGAAGAATTTGGGGAGGTTAGTAGCGTGAAATGCCACTGTGTTTCAGAAACCATGCAAAGGCCAGGCAAGAAAGTCACTGCTGATTCAGAAGAATCAAATGACATCAGCAAACAAGCAGAAAATGGAGACCAACTCCACCCCCAGAAAGCCAGTCCCAAAGCGTGTGAGGACACAGAGGACGAAGAGGAAGGAGAGGAGGACAAGTTCTACAAACTCTTTGGTTTCAGCTTGAGCGACCTCAAGTCATGGGACAGCTTTGTTCGTCTGTTGTCACGCCCCACTGACCCTGCCGGTCTGGCTTATCTCCGCGTCAGTTTTGGTCAGTCATGTGTGAAGTTTTGATTTGATTCTCTCACTTCTTCTTAGACCTGCTTCCATAGTATTGATAATCCAATCAGGGAAAGGTCATGTGGGATCCCAGAGTGTTGTACAGACTCTTGTATGGACACAGGTCTTCTCGTTCTTGATCTTCAGAAGGCAGTAACTGTTCAGATCCCCCCCCCCCCCCCCCCCCCCCCCCCCCCCGCCCTGTTCTTTAGTGAGTTCTAATCAGTGTGCGTTTGGAGGAACAGTGGGTTGTTTACCCAAATGTCTTTGCCCCCACTACTTAGTTGATTCTGTTAGTCTGATGGAGAATTCTGTGTCTGTATAGCCAAGGAAAGTCGAATACTGTTGGAGTGTGTCAGAACTTTTCCGGCATACATTGTAGGGTAAGTCTACAATGGAGTTAACTTTATATAATTTGATTATCCTTTTGTCCTTTTGGATCTTCAAGCTAGGGAGCACAAATTTAGTCCTTGTATTTGTTAGTTTTGCCACACACAAAAAGAACAAAAAAAAGAGACCTTGCACAAGTATAAACTTTTTTGTCTCTTTTCCAAACCTGGTTTTTCCATATCTTTAACCTTCCACTTTTATCTCTCTCTTTTTTTTTAAAATTCTATCTTTCTTTTATTTACCCATTCCTCTGCTCTCTCCCATCCCTCCCTTCCCCTTCACCCCCACCCCCCACCCCCCAACCATTCCCCTCATTAATTTTCTCCACCCTTCCTCATCTCTCTTACCTTTTAGTGTTGACATTTGGAAAGTCATGGGAGAGAGATAAATTTTTCATGGGTCTGATCACAATTGCCATGGCGATCAGGACCCCTTATGCCCACTTCAAATCCCAGTGTTGCTTTGCTTCACAATATTGTTGGGTTGAAAATGCATCAAATGTGACTGTCTGCCACAAAATTTGTTTGCTGTTGACTTGCCCAGTATGCTCTTAAGTTTACATGCCATATTTTTGGAAGGTCAGATGAAAACTTTGGATCTATTTAGGGAGTAAGAAGACAGACTGACAGACAGACAGACAGACAGACATGCTTGTATACTGAGTCTCCATAAAATACCTCGTCTGGGTGACAGTTTTGACTGGATCTTCTGAAAAGACATGCTCAGCAGTTGACCCATGACTCTCGTGTCAGGTATTGGTTCTGTCCACAGAAGTGAATCCAGTGGATCCTGTTCATTATCGCTGAAGGTGTACTTTGTGTTTTCAGTTTTCTTCTTTATAAACTGTGCCAGACAGGAGGAATATATCCCATATGGTCCCACAGTGTGCTAGACAGTACATAAGCCCTGTACAATTCGGTAGTTTTTCATGGTATCATTCAGCGATTGCATGTGTAGAAGTTACTTTGCTGGTGTTTTCTCTGCAGGGTTTTTGATGATGTGGGACGTCTTTGAGGAGAGGGGCCTGGCCCATGCAGATGGGCGATGGGGTGATGATGAGGCATGCCGCTTTCCTCTCTTCGACTTCATGCAACCCTTGCCCCTGCACATGATGGTCCTGCTGTACCTGATCATGCTGATCGGTAATGTAGTCCGGCTGTGGTGGTAATAATGAATAAGAATGATCATTCATTGTTTTGCACATCTTTATTGATGAGAGGAAGATTTTTCATTGATGATGTAGAATGGTACGGATGAATGGTTATCGATGAAGTATGCTGATCTGGTGCTTGTGACGAGGAGGAAGACAGGTTTATTTGTAATGTAAAATAGTCAACAAAGGTATGTTTAAGGAGAATGATGGTCATGAAGAAGTGAGATCACTATGAATGTAGTACAGCTCTGATAGTCATGATGATGATGATGATGATGATAATGATGATGATGATAGGTCAAGAGCATATGAAATGTTATACAACTGGGATAGTCATGATAGTGGTGATGATAAAATTATGATCATTGGCAGTGTAGTATAGCTATGATAGTCATGATATGAAGATGATGAAGGTATGATCATGAAAAATGATGTGTAGATGTTATGGTCATGATGAAGATGATTAAATCAAGATCATTTGTGGTGCAGTGTAACTGTAATAGTCATGATAATGTTGAAGTTAGGATCATTGATAGATAGTATAGCTGTTGTAGTAATAGTCATAATAATCATGAAGTTATGATCATTGCTAAATAGTATAGTTATTGTAGTCTTGATGAAGTTAGGATCATTGGTAGATAGTATTGCTGTTATAGTAATAGTCATGATAGTGATGAAGTTAGGATCATTGGTAAGTAGTATAGCTATTATAGTCGTGGTAATGATGAAGTTAGGATCATTGGTAAATAGTATAGCTGTCACAGTCTTGATAATGATGAAGTTAGGATCATTGATAAATAGTATAGCTGTTATAGTCCTGATAATGATGAGGTTAGGATTATTGGTAGATAGCATAGCAGTTATAGTAATAGTCATGATAGTGATGAAGTTAGGATCATTGGTAGATGGTATAGCTGTTATTAGTAATAGTCATGATAATGATGAAGTTAGGCTCATTGGTTGATAGTATTGCTGTTATTAGTAATAGTCATGATAGTGATGAAGTTAAGATCATTGGTAAGTAGTTAAGCTATTATAGTCTCAAAAGTGATAAAGTTAGGATCATTGATAAATAGTATAGCTGTTATAGTCCTGATAATGATGAAGTTAGGATTATTGGTAGATGGCATAGCAGTTATAGTAATAGTCACGATAGTGATGAAGTAAGGATCATTGGTAGATGGTATAGCTGTTATAGTAATAGTCATGATAATGATGAAGTTAGGATCATTGGTAGATAGTATTGCTGTAATAGTAATAGTCATGATAGTGATGAAGTTAGGAACTTTGGTAAGTAGTTAAGCTATTATAGTCTCAATAGTGATGAAGTTAGGATCATTGGTAAATAGTATAGCTGTTATAGTCTTGATAATGATGAAGTTAGGATCATTGGTAAATAGTATAGCTGTTATAGTAATAGTCATGATAATGATGAAGTTAGGGTCATTGGTAAATAGTATAACTGTCATAGTCTTGTAATGATGACGTTAGGATCATTGGTAGAGCTGTGGCAAAGCTGTAACAGACATAATGATGATGAAGTGAAGATTATTGGTAGTATATTATAGCTGTGATAGTCAAAATGATTGTGCTGATGAAGAAGTTTGGAGCATTGGTAGTGTGAAATAGCTGTGACAGTAATTATGAAAATGATAATGCTGGGAACATTGATAATGTAGCATAGGATGATAGTCATGATGAGAAAGTTAGGATCATTGGTAAAGGAGTACAGCTGTGGTAGTCATCATTAGTAATAGATTGTAGCTGCGATAGTCATGATGATGGTAATGTTAGGATCATCGATAATGTTGTTAAACTGTGAGGAGCATGGTGATGAGAAAGATGGGATCATTTTTATGCTCTTAATCCACATTGGTGGCAGTCACGATGAGAAAGTTAGGATCATTGATAATGAAGAACTGTAGTTGTATTGGTGGTTATGATTATGTCAGGTGAGACTGGCAAGTTAGTGCTCAGTGGTGGTGATCATGGTGAGCAAGACAGGATCATTAGTAATGTAGTATAGTGCTGTTAGGATCATGATGAGGAAGACAGGATCATCGGTAATGTAGTTCAGTGTTGTTGATCATGATGAGGAAGACAGGATCATCGGTAATGTAGTTCAGTGTTTGTGTTGATCATGATGAGGAAGACAGGATCATCGGTAATGTAGTTCAGTGTTGTTGATCATGATGAAGAAGACAGGATCAGTGGTAATGTAGTTCAGTGTTGTTGATCATGATGAAGAAGACAAGATCAGTGGTAATGTAGTTCAGTGTTGGTGTTGATCATGATGAGGAAGACAGGATCATCAGTAATATAGTTCAGTGTTGTTGATCATGATGAGAACAGGATTATTGCTAATAGTTCAGCATTGTTGATCATGATGAGGAAGACAGGATCATCGGTAATGTAGTTCAGTGTTGTTGATCATGATGAGGAAGACAGGATCATCGGTAATATAGTTCAGTGTTGTTGATCATGATGAGAACAGGATTATTGCTAATAGTTCAGCATTGTTGATCATGATGAGGAAGACAGGATCATCGGTAATGTAGTTCAGTGTTGTTGATCATGATGAGGAAGACAGGATCATCGGTAATATAGTTCAGTTTTGTTGATCATGATGAGAAAGACAGGATCATCTGTAATATAGTTCAGTGTTGTTGATCAGTGTTGTTGATCATGATGAGTACAGGATTATTGCTAATAGTTCAGCGTTGTTGATCATGATGAGGAAGACAGGATCATCGGTAAGATAGTTCAGTGTTGTTGATCATGATGAGAAAGACAGGATCATCGGTAATATAGTTCAGTGTTGTAGATCATGATGAGAACAGGATTATTGCTAATAGTTCAGCATTGTTGATCATGATGAGAAAGTCAGGATCATCGGTAATATAGTTCAGTGTTGTAGATCATGATGAGAACAGGATTATTGCTAATAGTTCAGCATTGTTGATCATGATGAGGAAGACAGGATCATCGGTAATATAGTTCAGTGTTGTAGATCATGATGAGAAAGACAGGATCATCGGTAATATAGTTCAGTGTTGTTGATCATGATGAGGAAGACAGGATCATTGGTAGTATAGTTCAGTGTTGTTGATCATGATGAGAACAGGATCATTGGTAGTATAGTTCAGTGTTGTTGATCTTGATGAGAAAGACAGGATCATTGGTAATATAGTTCAGTGTTGTTGTTGATCTTGATGAGAAAGACAGGATCATTGGTAATATAGTTCAGTGTTGTTGTTGATCTTGATGAGAAAGACAGGATCATTGGTAATGCTCGTCAGTGTTGTTATTGATCATGATGAGAAAGACAGGATCATTGGTAGTATAGTTCAGTGTTGTTGATCGTGATGAGAAAGACAGGATCATTGGTAATATAGTTCAGTGTTGTTGATCATGATGAGAACAGGATCATTGGTAATATAGTTCAGTGTTGTTGATCATGATGAGAAAGACAGGATCATTGTTAGTATAGTTTAGTGTTGTTGATCATGATGAGAAAGACAGGATCATTGGTGGTATAGTTCAGTGTTGTTGATCATGATGAGGAAAACAGATCATTGGTAATGTAGTTTAGTGTTGTTGTTGATCTTGATGAGAAAGACAGGATCATTGGTAATGCTCGTCAGTGTTGTTATTGATCATGATGAGTAAGACAGGATCGTTGGTTATGCTCGTCAGTGTTGTTATTGATCATGATGAGGAAGACAGGATCATTGGTAATATAGTATAGCTTTTGGGATTATGAGGAAGACAGGATCATTGGTAATGTAGTATAGTGCTGTTGGGATCATGGTGAAGAAGACCGGATCATTGGTGATCTAGTATAGCTGTTGGAATCATGGTTAGGAGGACAGGATCATTGGTAATATAGTAGAGTGCTGTTGGGATCATGATGAGGAAGACAGAATCATTGGTAATATAGTATAGCTGTTGGGATCATGATGAGGTAGACAGCATCATTGGTATTGTAGTATAGTGCTGTTGGAATCATGCTGAGGAAGACAGAGTCATTGGTGATGTTGGTTCATGTTGTTGTTGACCATGATAAGGTAGACAGCATCATTGGTATTGTAGTGTAGTGCTGTTGGAATCATGGTGAGGAAGACGGAGTCATTGTTAATGTTGGTTCATGTTGTTATTGACCCTGATAAGGTAGACAGCATCATTGGTATTGTAGTGTAGTGCTGTTGGAATCATGGTGAGGAAGACGGGATCATTGGTAATGTTGGTTCATGTTGTTGGTGATTATGATGAGCAAGACGGGATCACTGGTAATGTAATATAGTGCTGTTGGGTTAATGATGAGGAAGATAGGATCATTGGTAAAGTAGTGTTCTCGCAGTAGTAACCATAACGAATAAGATAGGATCATTGATAAAGTAGTGTTCTTGCAGTGGTGATCATGATGAGGAAGAGGGGATCATTGGTAAAGTAATGTCCTTCCAGTGGTGATCATGATGAGGAAAATGGGATCATTGGTAAAGTAGTGTTCTTGCAGTGGTGATCATGATGAGGAAGATGGGATCATTGGTAATGTGGTGTAGTGGTGTTGATGATCATGGTAAAGAAAACTGGATCATTGGAAATGTAGTATTGTGGTGGTGGTGATTATGATGAGGAAAATAGGATCATTTGTAATGTAGTATTGTGGCAGTGGTGATTATGATGAGGAAATAGGATCTTTGGTTATGTAGTGGTCTTGTGGTGGTGTCATGATGAGAAAGCTATGATCATTGGTGATGCAATGAGGTGATGATGGTGATCAAAATGAGAGACATGATGATCCTGTGTGTGTGTGTGTGTGTGTGTGTGTGTGTGTGTGTGTGTGTGTGTGTGTGTGTGTGTGTGTGTGTGTGTGTATGCATCCATAAAGGTATGTTTATTTGCATTCATTCCACAGGAACGGGAGGAATACTATTAGGAGCCAAGTACCGTGTGTGCTGCGTTATGCACCTGCTGCCCTACTGGTACATAGTGCTTCTGGACAAGTGCAGTTGGAACAATCACTCCTATCTGTTTGGTCTCCTCTCTTTCCTCCTTCTGCTATGCGATGCGAACCGCTACTGGTCTATGGACGGTCTGTTCAATGCCAAGGTTCGAAATGCGGATGTTCCCTTGTGGAACTACACCCTCCTACGTACACAGGTTTGTTTCACCTGCAAAACTGCCGTCTTTTGGGATCTTTTGCGTTTTTGTGGATTTTTGCTAAAGTTGTAATGAGAAGGATTCTTGCGTAACATTTGAAAAATGTGGCAAGTCTGTGGTATTACCCATACTGTGTGTTTGAGGAAATGTAGGTGCATGAGCAGTTATTATAGCTTAATTTAATGCCCTGTTTCTTGCAAAGTGGTGAAGACAAACATGTTCTGAGTCAGTTGAACATTTGTACAGATCAATGTATTGCCATGTTTTTGGTGTGCATGCTGTAATACATACCTTTTAAATAAGTCAGATAGTTTTGTGTTAGACACCTTTTACAAAGTTCATCTTGGTGACAAAATACTGATGTGTGAAGGCCGTTGTCCAGGTGTTTCTGGTGTACTTTTTGGCTGGGCTGAAGAAACTGGACATGGACTGGATCGCCGGTTACTCCATGGGCCGTTTGAGTGATCATTGGGTCTTTTACCCATTTCAGTAAGCGATTGATAGGATTAGTGTGTGTGTCTTTGTGTGTTTGTGTGTGTGTGTGTGTGTGTGTGTGTGTGTGTGTGTGTGTGTGTGTGTGTGTGTGTGTGTGTGTGTATTTTGATTCTTAGTTCATTTATCATAATTATTCTGTTCAGGTGCATGTTAATGATGTTGACTTTCCTAGATTCGAACAGTAGTGTACTGTCAGCAGATTAGGGACTCTGAACAGAATGAAATATTGATGACAGCTTTCACATAAATTCAAACATTTGAGTATTGTCACCAGATCAGTGATTCTGAACAGAATCAAATATTTATGACAGCTTTCACATAGATTCAAACGTTAGCATATTGTCACCAGATCAGTCATTCTGAACAAAGTGAAATATTTATGACAGCTTTCACATAGATTCAAACATTCTGAACAAAATGAAATATTTATGACAGCTTTCACATAGATTCAAACATTAGCATATTGTCACCAGATCAGTCATTCTGAACAAAATGAAATATTTATGACAGCTTTCACATAGATTCAAACGTTAGCATATTGTCACCAGATCAGTGATTCTGAACAGAATCAAATATTTATGGCAGCTTTCACATAGATTTATACAGTAGTGTATTATCTCAGTAGTGTATTATCAGCAGATCAGCGATTCTTAACAGACTCAAACATTGATAACAGCTTTCATGTTGATTGTCAGCAGATCAGCGATTCCAAACACAATCAAATATGTAAGGACTAGATGAGTTCATTGGAGAGTATAGACTTCTGCTTAGACCATATTCTTGGTCCTCTTTTTCATCCAGATCTGCACGGCAGATCCACTTAAAAATTCAATGGATATGTCTCAGGACCGCATGCCCTCTTTCCACCAAGTGCCTTTCAGTGAAGTAGCTTCTGTGTAATCTTGCTGATGGGCGAACAAAGCCATCAACAAGGCAGATAACATACCCCTCTTAGAGTAGGTAAAAGTAATAACAATAACAATGATACCAGCCACAGCCGCAAAGTGGTTAGCGCCACAGACTCCAAGCTTGGAGGTGATGGGTTCGATTCCAATCAGAGCCATTGATTTGTGGGACGTAACTGCCCCAGCTGGCTTCTGTCCAGAGCTAAGTTTGTTGTGGGCTCAGTTGGAAGGCCAGCACCGCACAGTTGAGTTTCATCCACCTGGTGGACACGTACCTGAGAATGTTGCTCAAATTTTCCTGACAACACTGCAGGTGTCTGTATCTCTTGGGCCTCATTAATGCTGGGAAAGGTTATGAAAAAAAAACTGTAGAGTGCAGCCCTGTCATGAAGTCTCGGTCCGGAATGGAAACCCAGAGCATCATCTGCATCACGTTTATCATCCTCATCCTCATCGATCAGCATAAGAAAAAAAGTCTCAAATTCTGTGGCCCTTCATGGACTGCTCTCATAATGACCTCCGTTTCAATTTCCTCCCTGCGTCTATGCCCCTGGAGAGGTTCTGCCGGGATCATTGGTATCAGACAGTTCATGGGGTCTGCTGGTGGACGAATGTGGTTTTTGCTCACCAGAGGAAGAGCTCACTCACACTAGCTCCAGAACTAAGCAGTTACTGTTTTCAGTAAGGAGCTTAGTAGGTGGTGTCCAGCGTATGCCAGCTCAGGTGAGGCATCACTGAACACCACCAAAGGGACTCAGCAGCGGTGTGGTGTCTCTTCTGTTGCGTTGCCTCATGACAGCTTGACATTGACTGCTCCCATTGGATTGCTGGTGCCGGGGCTGTGTGGGGGCATGACGGAGTGGCTGCAGGTAGGAAGCAGGAATGAGTGGTGTCGCTGCAGTGCCACTGGAGTGGCATGGAAGACGTGACAGAAGGAAAGGTATTAATAATGATGACAGTACGGGGTAGAGAGCGGTCTGGAGGGATGGGGATGGGTGCGCAAGTAGAAACTGTTTATAAAAGATGATTGGCCGGTTCACAATATTGCCGAAGTGATAGAAAGCAGGCACTCAGCAGGGGAAACTCAAATCACTTGCATCAAGCACAGTAAAGCATCAAGTATTTGGTGTAACATAATGCTAATAGATTATGGCTTTTTTTGTTGTTGTTGTTGATGCACATTTGGAAATGCTGCAAACATTGACTTTAGTTGATTTGAGTCTGTATTCATCCCTTCCAATGTTCTGTAAGGAAAGTGTCTGATGAAAGCTAGGCACTTGTGTCTTGCCAGGGGATTTGGCAGTAAGCCTGGACTTTCCAGATGCTGCTTCATTTCCGCTCATCGCCCCTCCCAGAAACATCTGCATTTTGGTTTCCAAGGAAAGCTCTAATTTTCCAAGGCCCTTCCTTTCGGTCTGTCTCTTAGCCCATGGGTCGTCACAAGGATCATGGGCCCTGGTGATGGTTGTGAGACAGAAAGTCACTTCCTTGATGTTGAATTATCTTGATGATCTTCGGCAAAACAATATTGATTTCTTGGCTCTGCCAAGACACCTGTCACTCCTGCCTTGGACACTTGCCACTCTGGGGTTCAGTGTGAACGTTAAAAAGTCAGGTACAGTGACCTTCCATAAATTCACCTGTTTGGGCACACACTTTTGTCCTGACATCAACATGGTTCGTCTCCCAGACAGCTATGCCAAGAAAGTTGTCTCTTGGTCTCTTGTTTGGTCCCTGTCTGTGTCTTCTTGCAGCTTTCAGACTGTGTTTGATTCAGAATTGATTCCTCTCAACTGCCGTTTACTCTCTCCAGGTGATAAAGGAGTAATTCAGTGCTCAACAAGCCATTCAGGATTAAAGAAAAAAAAATCCTGTGTGTGTGGAGTATGCACATGATGAGTGTGTGTGTGTGTGTGTGTGTGTGTGTGTGTGTGTATGTGTGTGTGCATGTACGCATGTGTATGTGTGTGTGTTGGTGTGGAATTGAGCCTACACGCCTCTCTCCTCCGTTTGTTCCATACGCCCTTTGTTTTTCATTCTCGTATGGCACGCATTCATCACATTTGAGTCATATAGGCATTGCCTGCTTTGTTGTTTAAAGGTTCCTGTTGACAGAAGACCAGGTGAGTGTGCTTGTGGTTCACCTGGGTGGACTTGCCATTGACTTGTTTGTGGGCTACCTGCTCTTCTTTGACAAGACGCGACCGATCGGTGTCATTATCAGTTCATCATTCCACCTGATGAATGCACAGATGTTCAACATAGGTTTGTCAGTCTGTGTACCTGTATGTCTCTGTACGGTGTGTGTGTCTGTGTGTGTGTGTGTGGGTATGTGTGTGTGAGTGTGTGTACACACACATGTGCATACAGATTTGTGTGAGTGTGTGTGTGTATGCCATACACATGCACAGATGCAATTTATGACCATGTGTGTATACTTCTTTTCAGTTGCATGTTATTGAAATTTTAAATTGAAAAGAAATCTATCGTAGCTTTAGTAGAAATGATCCATGACCAATCTGTTGGAGGTCTTTTTAGGCTAAATGTACAAAATTATATTGAGGTCAACGCATTCTTTTTTTTTTTCCTCTTTTGTCGTTTTAACTACTAATCCACCCATATCTGCCTGTGCATCATTTAAAAACATTTTCCAGTCTCCCAACATCTGCCTATCTTCTGTTTTCCCTTATTAATCTTTCCGTCCGTGCATCAGCCTGTTTAAAGCCACTCCACATTAATGTTGTATCCCTATCAATTGTTTGGGAAGAACTGAATATGAAGATGCTGCCATTTTGAGAGGGAAAGTTTTTTTGCTTGGCAAATTACTTCAAGAGAAGCCCAAAATTATAAAGCAAAATTGTATCGTATCAAGTTTTGGCACTAACAGTATGTGATAGTGATAAAGAAGAGACCATGTAACATATCATTGTGGGCAATAGACAATGTTCAGAAATCTGTGAGGGAAGTAACCTGAGTTAAAAGCTCACGTTCAGCAAGAGTAACCCTGCTGTCTCATTGGGATGCCTAAAGCAATTTTTGCCACATCAGCAAACATTTCAGTCATAGAGAGAAAATGCTATAACATTCGTGTTAAATAGGGCGCCTGTAGACAATAAATACCTCAATTACTATTCTGGCGTGCATTTTAGATCAAGTATTTGATTCGCTTAATCTATCAGTTTGACCCAAAAACTGAGAAAATGTAATTCTAATTGTGATGAAAAGACAGGCATTATCTTCTCCTGATTTATTCCCAGAACAGGTCTTAACCGCTTTGAATAGTGATGAATTGGACATTGGTGTACACTATGCAGATGTGTTTGAAATTGATTCTGACTCAAGTGGCAGTGGCTGCAGTGTGGATGAGTAACAACAGTGGTCAGTGATAAACAACACACAAACAAACACATACTCATCAAATTACATGCACTATTTGGTTTCAGTGCATAATTTATTGCAATTTGGTCCTGCAGGGGGTATTTTAGTAATCTTTTTTTTAAAGAGTACCTGAGTTTCATATCACTTGAGAAATTCAAATCATGCTGCATAAAAAAGAAATTTAATCAGGGAAAAGTTAGTAAAGTCTAGGGTGTTTTTTTTCAGTTTTAATTATGATATCAGGTGAAAATGTTGGAGTTAGCATTCTTTATGATTTTCGTAATCTTATCAGAATAAAAGTGTTCTCTCTCTCTCTCTCTCTCTCTCTCTCTCTCTCTCTCCTCTCTCTCTCTCTCTCTCTCTCTCTCTCTCTCAGTGATTTTTTTACTTACATAAGGAGCAAAGGCCTGAATGACTGAGTTATCTGCATTCATATTCTGTGTGTGTGTGCGCGCGCGCGCGCGCGCGCGCGCGCGCGTGTGTGTGTGTGTGTGTGTGTGTGTGTGTGTGTGTGTGTGTGTGTGTGTGTGTGTAAGAGAGAGAGAGTGAGTGAGTGCACACACGTGCACATGCGCACACACACTCTAATGTGCAATTTATTGACAGCACCATAATGATGTACTCTTGCATGAGTGAGAATTATCAAGTGCTCAAGCAGTGTTCATGTATTCAGCCAATCCTTGGAATCACTTTATGATTTATCCATCCATTCATCCTTTCCTCCCTTGCCCCTTCTCCCCCTTCATCCATCCATCCATGTGTTTACCTCTTCATGTGCTCATTCTGTTGTATGTCACCTGCCAGGTATAGGTATTAAAAAAATCTGAGTATTGAAAATTACTGGCATTATTTTATGTATAGGGGGCAGGGAGGTGGACTGTGTTTTGTTTTGCTGAGGTGTTTACAGTGCCGTGCTAATGCTGTGTTAACCACTTGAGTGCCACTTGAGTTTGCTACGCGCCAAAGTGCAAATAAGATTTTGTGAGTAACATTAGTAAAATGAATTTTTAAAATATCTTCATGACGTTTTGGCATGGCGGATGAAGTATGTTAAAATGTAACAAAAAGCCTGGTTTGTTTTATGATCAGCATTGTCGATTTATATATAAGTAATTAATATAAGAAGTAACCATAGTAACAATTAACATGCTAAACACACTACAATGAAGTGAAGAAGACAAAAGCATGATAAAAGCAAATCAGAATACATGTTCAGATGTTGTAATCTGCTAATGTTTCACTTCCAGTAAAAACACATAAAACAAGAGTGTCCGCAACTGCCACGATTGGTCATTCACAGTGTCATTGCTCACAGGACCAGTTCCGCTCATTGGATGAAATTCGCCTCATTCAAAATCGGCGTCAGATTCTTCAGAATCACCGGAATACAAATCCTCTTCTCCAGTATCTGCATCTACTAATACCTCATTTAACTCCTCCAAAGCAGTAGATGGTGTGTTAACGGGGAAAGACTGACGCTCATGGTTGGCACTCGTTGTGGCTAAAAGCAACAGTCAAGATTTCAAACTCTCTAGATCAGTAACTGACACTCAAAGGGAGGTAACCATATCAAAACTGAACTTCTTCAGAGACCAATCCCTAAGTTAAGATTTGTTTTTCTCTCTTAAAGTGGTTTATATGTGAAATGATTACTAATGAAGAACATATGACAAAGGTTTGTAGACACACAGTTTGCCTATTGTAGTGCTGAAGGCGCTATGGGGGAAATGCTCAAGAGTTTAAACCACTGTGGATAATTATGTACACCTTTGCAACGGTACAATAGCTCAGTCAAGAAGGACATATCCGCCATTACAGTTATGCAATACATTAAGAAGGGCTCGCAATCAGATGCTTTGAAGTTTGGTGTGCGGAGCAGACAGCTGTGAGTTTAAAACCACTCGCAGTGTCGAGTTTTTATGACCTCAGCTGTTTGGTCGCCAGGCAGTCATTAGGTACTTATTTCTGCTCAATTAACGTTAAGGCAGCGGAAGGAAAAAGTTGTTGGCTCCACGATGTCTTTTCCTTAGTTCAGTGTCTTTACTGCCATTAGGCAATAGGACTTCAACATTTCAACTCGGTGCGTGCGTTGACTTAGACAAATTTAAGTTATCTGAATACGACCATCCACACTATATCCATGTGTTGGATCATTAGGCTTCTTGGTGGTGATATGTGTTGTGCTATGCTTTTTTTTTCTTTTTTTTTTTCACATTTTCGTAATGTGTAATTCTGTGGTCTGAAAAATGGTATTACGGCTATGGCAGGAATGTTTCCGTATGCCATGTTGGGTTTGACGCCTGTGTTCTTCCATGCCAACTGGCCGAGGGCCCTGTTTCGCCGCATTCCACGATCGTTGAGGATTCTTACCCCTGATGATGGAGAGGATGATACACAGCCTTCGGAGAAGTGCTTATACACAAAAGAACAGGCCAAGCCAGAACTGGTGAGGGGGGATCTCTTTTCCTTTTTTTTTTTTGGTTTTCCTCATTCTTCATCTTCAGTTTGTTTCGCATATATTTTGCTGCCTGTCTGTCCTCTTGGTGTGTGTGCGTTGTGTGTGTGTGTGCGAGCGTGTGTGTGTATGTGTGTGTGTGTGTGTTCGTGTGAGTGTGTGTGTGTGCGTTTGAAACTGTGTTTCTGTGTGTGTGTATTTTTGTGCGCATACTGTGTTCGTGTGTGACTGTGAGATAGAGGAAAAGGGATGTGTTCTTGAACTGCATCATTATTTTTTTCTAAGTGCTAACCACCAAAACATAGCAAACTGGAAGGTTATTTGTTCCACAGTAAGGACTATGACATCTCCCTGACTCAGATAAAATCCACATGCTCTGGTTACTCCATCTTCATGTATGCATGTTAGACTTAAACCCACAAAATGGATCTGGAAATAAGAGTCCAGGCTGTGGAAATAAGGTGTTAACCCTCAAGATGATAAACATTAGATGTACTGATCATACCACCAATGAACAACCAGGCAAAACCCATCAAGTAGCAGATCGATCCATATGAAGATCTGACATCAGTCAAGAAAAGAAAACCATATCGATATGACGTTAGAACCAATGGCCTAGTTAAAACAATCTTCCAGGGAGTGAGACAGATAGAAGGGAAGGCAGGGAAAAAAAAAAACTGGATTAACAAAATTGCAGAATTGACCATGAAACCATTTGCACAGACCCAAGCGTTTGCATGCAGCAGACGGAGCTGGAAGAACCTGGTGCAGAGTCCCTTAGTGCAGTGACTTGACAGAGTTAATGGCAGACCTGTTTACCCTTATGATTTTGCTGTAATTTTTACGGAAAATATCAAAATTACGCGCCCCCCCCCCCCCCCCCCCCCCCCCCCCCCCCCCCAAAAAAAAAAAAAAATTACGGGAAAAAAAAAACAAGAAAGAAAATTGTTAAACGCAAAGTTTTGTCTGCTACCATTTCCGTCAAAAGCAATAAGAATACATTTCCCACCGTGCCTTGCGTCTTTTACCGTGTAAAAGATGGTGACGAAATGGTCTTACACGCCAACGGCCGGCTCCTCCAAATCTTCGAAAGTTGTGAAAGTATTGCGATTATGAAGATAGCGCTCTTTTTCTTCAAATTACAGGGTTTTGTCTCTGATATTACAGGTACACGAATTTGGGGTAAACAGGTCTGTAATGGAGAAGAAGAAGTGCACTCGTGTCGGTTATAATCTACCTCCCAGCAGTCACTGTCTCCCTTTAAAGACCTAGTTTCTGAGGATTTGTGGACGGGGTGACTAAAGAGGTTCAGTTTGTCATGGGAAGAACAGTTCGAATTTTTTCCCTGACACACTGTTGTGAGCAGAAAATGATGTAAAACGGTGCAAGGAAGGGGTCGGCAGGATGGGGATGGGAGGGTGCCTTTTGTGGTCTGCTGGGCTACAAGCAATGTGAATAATGGAACTGAGTTGGAGGGCCATTAGTCCACAAACAACATAGACGAACGAAGCTTTCAAAATGACAGTTGTCATGGAAGTGAAGAAGCTGACAATTATCGTGGAAGTGACGAAGCTGTCAGTTATCGTGGAAGTGACGAAGCTGACAGTTATCATGGAAGTGACTAAGCTGACAGTTATCATGGAAGTGAAGAAGCTGACAATTATCGTGGAAGTGAAGAAGCTGACAATTATCGTGGAAGTGGAGAAGCTGACATTTATCATGGAAGTGAAGAAGCTGACAATTATTGTGGAAGTGACGAAGCAGACAGTTATCGTGGAAGTGACGAAGCTGACTGTTATCGTGGAAGTGATGAAGCTGACAGTTATCATGGAAGTGACGAAGCTGACAGTTATCATGGAAGTGAAGAAGCTGACAATTATCATGGAAGTGAAGAAGCTGACAGTTAACGTGGAAGTGAAGAAGCTGACAGTTATTGTGGAAGTGAAGAAGCTGACAATTATCGTGGAAGTGGAGAAGCTGACAGTTATCATGGAAGTGAAGAAGCTGACAATTATCATGGAAGTGAAGAAGCTGACATTTATCATGGAAGTGAAGAAGCTGACATTTATCATGGAAGTGAAGAAGCTGACAATTATTGTGGAAGTGACGAAGCAGACAGTTATCGTGGAAGTGACGAAGCTGACTGTTATCGTGGAAGTGATGAAGCCGACAGTTATCATGGAAGTGACGAAGCTGACAGTTATCATGGAAGTGAAGAAGCTGACAATTATCATGGAAGTGAAGAAGCTGACAGTTAACGTGGAAGTGAAGAAGCTGACAGTTATTGTGGAAGTGAAAAAGCTGACAATTATCATGGAAGTGAAAAAGCTGACAGTTATCATGGAAACGAAGAAGTTGAATGTCACTTTACATCTGAGGATCGCGCTGTGGTAGTCATCCCATACCATCCTCACAGTCTGCAGAATCCTGCGTGAAAACTTTAGTCTCCTCCAGCAAGATCCAGACCTCAAACAAATCTTTTCCAAGCCACAGCTGATTGCTTTTCAGAGGGACAAGAACTTGGGTGACATGCTTGTGAGGTCCAAGCTTAGACCGCAGACCACCTAGTCAACCTCACCAGGGTGCAGACCTTGTGGGGACAAAAAATGCAAGACGTGCCCATTCATAGACACTTCAACTACAGTCGTGGGACCCACTGGCACATTCACTGTGAGGTCCAGTTTAAACAGCCAGTCTATGGACTTAGTGTACGTCTTGACCTGCACCCTCTGCTGCAAGCTGTATATTGGGGAGACCTACCGCTCATTGGCCGACCGCTTTTCAGAGCACCTGAGGTCGATGAAGCTGGGCCACAACAACCCAGTCGGCCAACATTTTGCTGGTCCGTATCACAGCTACAGTCATGCAAAGATATCAGCAGTGTGGCAGAACCCCAGAGACCGTGTGTACAGAAAGCACATGGAGAGCCTTGTCATCAGCCGCTTGGGCACCACACAGCCAGCTGGGATGAACATCAGAGTCACTGACGTCTAGCTGAGCCAGGGCCCTTCTGCCTTAATCTCTCTGTCCTGTCCCTCTTTAGCCCTGTTTCTTTTTCCTTCAGTAGGCTAAATAGTGAATATTTCCATTTATTCCCCTCCTTTTGTGTGTGTGGTGTGGGTGGGGGGGGGGGGGGGGTGTTGTGTGTATGTGGTGTTGTGTGGTTTGTGGGGGTTGTGGTGGGGAGGAAGGGGGGGGGGGGTGCGCTGTGTGTGTGTGTTGGTGTCTTTGTGTGAACTGTGGTGTGTGCCTGTGTGAGCTCAATACACCTGAACAGTGATCAGTGACTTTATTCTGGTCCAACTTAATCATTAAATGAAATGTTCTCACCCAATTCTCACATAGGCTTTCCTGTCTACACTGTCCTCTTCTTTTCACTTTCTATGGCTTGAAACGTCAGTTTCCTCACAAAAGGATTCTACTACCACCTAAAGGTTTTTATAAACTTTATTATTTTTTCATTTTACAACGAATCCTGCAGTCAACTTTTCTTTCTTCCTCACTTTACATCTCTTTTTTGGGTGGGTGGAAAGGGGGAAAGGAGGAGGAGGTTGTCTCATCTTTTTTTTGCCATTCTAAGAGTCAATATTCCCATACCACTAATTTCAGGTCCTGGTCTGCAGCCATACCTCGCTTTGTCCCGAGAAAAGATGCAAACACTTGCAGTGTTGGTCAAGAGATTTGATCGACACTGTCTGAGGTGCCTCCGTTAAGTGTAGGACACTTGGCGGCAGGGTTCCAGCCTTCTCAGTTGAGCCCACAGTATTCTTACCCTGGGTAGGAACCACTTGGGGCCGAAAAAGTCACACTAATAAATGGGTAGGATGGGAATCGAGCCCGTGACCTTCTATCTCGCAAATCTGCAGTACTGTAGGGTTTGTTTTTTTTCTCTTTTTTTTTGTTTGTTTGCTTTTTAGTTTATTATCAATGTAGTCAGTTTTCTTTTGTGTTAATTTGAGACCTGTAATGGAATTTAAAACTTGGATATGCTCTTCACGGCTTGATCAATGAAAAAGTGATGTTTTTTTGGTTCACAAGTACTCTAGTTCAGGTGTGAATTTGCGAGTGGTGTGTGTGTGTGTGTGTGTGTGTGTGTGTGTGTGTGTGTGTGTGTGTGTGTGTGTGTGTGTGTGTGGCGCGCGCGCGCATGTGTGTGTATGTGCATGGGTGTGTGTTGTTTGTGTGCATGTGTGTGTATGTGTACATGCATGTATATGTGTGTGTGTGTGTGTGTATACATGCATTTGTGTGTGTGTATGTGCATGCATGCACGCATGTGTGTGTGTGTGTGTGTGTGTGAAAAAACTGGCTTGACTACTGATACATGCCTTGATGTTGCAGGCCAGCACCCCTGAGCATGAGAACACTCCAGTCCGCAAACAGTTGACACCACCCACTCAGGCTATGTTCCGGCATCATGCTGCCGCTGCCTTCACTGTTTTCTTCATTCTGTGGCAGATATTTTTGCCTTACTCTCATTTTATCACAAAGGTGAGGGAGGTGAACAATTGTAGATGTGTGCAGCAAATCCATTTACTGGCCCTAACAAGTGGAATACTGATGTGGAAAGGATAAATACTAACAGAAATCAGTGCATGCACTGATCACTAGCGGGACATTGACAGAACTGACATATACTGTTCACAACCATTCCCTAACGCTTGTTTCTTGGTCTTTATCTCTGTCTGTATGTCTCTGTCTGTCTGTCTGTCTGTCTGTCTGTCTCTCTCTCTCTCTCTCTCTCTCTCTCTCTCTCTCTCTCTCTCTCTCTCTCGCTCTCTTTGTCTATCTCTCACTCTCCTCTGTCTCACTTTCTCACTGTCTTGCTCTCTCTCTCTCTCTCTCTCTCTCTCTCTCTCTCTCTCTCTCTCTCTCTCTCTCTCTCTGTTTGTCTGTCTGTCTGTCTCTTTCTCTTGTGTGTGTGTGTATGTGTGTGTGTGTGTGTGTGTGTGTGAGTGAAAGAAAGAAAGATAATGTTGCTTATAGCCCAGCCGACCGCAAAGGGCCACATCAGGGCTGTATGAGTGAGAGCACGTATGTTTATGGTAATGTCATGAAAGTTTATACAACCTACTTTCATATTCTGACAAGGAATAACATGGTTTTCCCATTTCAGATTATACTGTTGCAATTTTCCAGAATATTTTGTTTGGCTAGCGCCAGTTGTATTCTAACTGTTTGTATGTAAAAGTAGCTGGCAAATTCTGCAGTACAATTACGATATATGCAATTTTTTTTTCCTGACTACATTCAGTACTTGTTAAATTTTCTCGGATAGGACTTTCTTTGTGTCAGATAGTGGAATTCACCATAGTGAAAGGTTGGGGGGGGGGGGGGGGGGGGGGGGGGAACCCCACCTTGTCAGGTGATTTTCCATTTCAAATCTTACTAGAAGTGTTGGTATTATAAACAGTACGAAACTTTGAACTGATAGCAATGTTAAGAAAAGAACGCACAAACAGTAGGAAAATTTGGACCGATAGAAATGTTAAGAAAAAAACCCAGACACAATGATGTTGCTTGTAGTTCTCCCTGCAGAGCTGCTCATTCCCCCATCCATCCTTCTTCCACACACCCGAAGTCCTTCTGGTTCTTTCAGACGCATGTCATCCTGCTGGTCCTATCCCGACCACCACCATCCACCCCTTCTCCACATGCCATTCACCCCTCCCCTCCCCTCCTCAGATGCTAGTTACATGTTCTAGTGCTTCTACCTTCAGTTCATGGACTTCCACAGATTTATGTTGGTCGATGTTGATGTCTGTCCCCACTTGTTGACTAATTCTCCGAGGTTCAGGTCAGCCTGTGTTGGTGTCTGTCCGCATGTTTTCTGACTGCCTCAGGTTATGTCATACTTGATATAAGGGCTTCAGCATTGCAGACTTTCCTCTTTTAACTGATTCTGTCCGTATGTATATGTATACACGTGTGTTTGTGTGTGATGCGTTCTTGAGAACATGAGATGCAAGGGGGAAAGAAACCCGCAAAGATACCATAGTCAAGAGGAAAACAAGCTGAGATGGGGGAAAAATAGAGAGATGGGGAAGAGAATGGAGGGAGAATGGAGGTTGGAAGCGAAAATAGAATTGAGAGCCTGCAGCCCAGAAAAACCCATAGAGGGACATAAATCTGCCGGTAGACTGAGGGTTCAGTCCCTGAGTTAAGGGGAGGGAATTGACGGAGTGGAGCTGACGTTGTGGGCTGTGTTCAGGGCAACAACAGCTGGACCCAGGGACTCTACGGCTATTCCTGGGACATGATGATACACTCCCGCAGCACTCAGCACACCAGGATCTCCTTCGTCAACCAGGACACGGGAGAGCGAGGGTTCCTGGACCCGAAGGTATGTCAGCAGTTTGTTGCTTTCTTGACGGTGTCATCTAGTGTGTGGCTTTGTAAACTGGAGTGTTGAATTATTAGTTGAAATGTTGGAGACTTTTAGGCTGTGATGTTAGTTTTGTAGTGTGTGTGTGTTTGTGAGTGTTGTATATGAATGGGTGTGTGTGCGTGTGTGTATGAATGTGTGTGTCTGTGTGTTTGTGTGTGTGTATGTGTATTTGTGAGTGTGTGTCTGTATGTGTGTGTATGTGTGTGTGTGTGTATCTGTGTCTATGTGTATGTGTGTGTGTGAGTGTGTGTGTGTTCTGATATATTTCTTAGAAATTGAATGGCTTTTGATGATAACATGATTTGAATCAAATACACAAAGAACATGTGCTCATACTGACAACTTTGATGTGCACTTCAAATTAAAATTCTTAATACAGGAGTAATACCTGAAGAAATGGCAGTAAGACTCGCTTAGCTGTAATATTGGAAAGGTCACAAAACTAACTACATCAGCATTGGGATATATCAATGCTATGCTGTATTGGAAAGCGCTTTACAACAATCTGAATGGTATAGGAGTGTTGGTCAAGCAATTTCAACAACACTCTCTGAGACAAAGCCATCAAGTGGAAGAAAGTAGACTGAGTTGACACCAGTCTTTCCAAATCATCCCATACCAAACTCAGCTATGGGTAGGAGCCAGTCTGGGCAGAAAGATTCCACAAGTAAATGGCTCCGATGGGAATCGAACCCATGACTTACCAGCTGAAAGTCTGTGATACAAACCGCTTTGCCACTGTGACTGCTTGGCATAGCCTTGTCTTATAAGCCTGAAGAATTTTAGGACATCACTGGTCAGTATGATTTTCTGTACATAGTTATGTGTAAACATGTATGTGGTGAGGTTTGGAGAAGATGGTCTGTGTCAGGATTTTTTTTTTTCTTTTAAGGAAGAGCTATTAGAAATGACTGTGTGTGGTCTGCTGGACTGTAACAAAACCGAACCTGAAATAGAAATGTTGAAGTTCAGTCAGGTACATATTTTACCTGATATTTTCAGTCAGGTACATATTTTACCTGATATTTTCAGTCAGGTACATATTTTACCTGATATTTTCAGTCAGGTACATATTTTACCTGATATTTTCAGTCAGGTACATATTTTACCTGATATTTTCAGTCAGGTACATATTTTACCTGATATTTTCAGTCAGGTACATATTTTACCTGATATTTTCAGGCATGGAGCAGGACGCAACGATGGACGCACAACGCTAAGATGATGAAGCAGTACGCCAGGTGCATCGCCCGCCGACTGAAGAAGCATGAAATCAACAACGTGGAAATCTATTTTGATGTCTGGATATCTCTGAATCATCGCTTCCAACAACGGTCAGTGTCATGCGTCATTTAGTGGCATTATTTACCATTTTATATGTTGACTGTAAATATCTGTGCTGACTGCAGCTACTGCTGCAAAAAGAAAAAAGAAAAAAACAACAACAAGAAAACACAAAATGGATCATGCTATGTGTAGTTCACAACAAAAGCCTCTTAATCCTGGAAGACAAAGATGGTCAACCCGTTTGTTTTTGTTTCTGTTTTGTTTGTTTGTCTCATTTGATTATCATAAATGTATAGGTAAAACATTGATTTGCTCTGGTGACCTTGGCCTGGTTCGGTTGATTTTGTTCAAGAGAATGTAGATGAAACATTTGAAGTATGCAAGAATGGCATGTAACTGGATATTAGGTATATGAGCAGTAGCATGCTGAATAGATTTAGTCATCTTACTGAAGCAGTGTAAAAAAAAAAAAAAGAAAAACAAGAGAAAGTTTGGAAAGTGCCTACAGAATCGAATAAGATGCAACAATGAATAAAGCTGTAGAATATGTTCACAGCAGTAGTTGAGTGTAGAGTCTAAAGTGAAGGTCTGGTTCCCTTTCGAGGGTACCAGGTAGATTTTAAGATCACATACACCACCACCAGACAACTGTTATGCTTACTCACACCTCACTTTTATGTATTTCTCTCTTCCGGCTGTCCAGCCCCCTCCCTTCTCTCTGTCCCTCCCTCTCTCTGTCTGTCTCTTTCTCTCTCTCTCTCTCTTCTCTCTCTCTCTCTCTCTCTCTCTCTCTCTCTCTCTCTCCTTTCAAAACAGCTTTTTTTTCTCTAACACCACGCTATAGCACATCTGAATTGAACTGTTTTCTTCTTCCGTTTGTTTGTTTTTGCCATATTCCCCAGTGTCTTCACTTTGCCCTAAGTAGAGTCTATGATCTCCAAGGTATCAACACTGTGTTTATAACAATGTCCATAATGTCCACCTAACTTTAAAAAAAAGAAAAAGAAGGAAAGAAAGATAAAAAGCTCGATTAAAGGCCATAATGCTTGGAAAATCGGAATGCAGTAATGTCATATCCTGTCACAGCTCTGCCTTGCGTAGCTGTAGTTTTAGACGACATCTTGCATCCACAGCATATGGAAAGGATGAACATTCTTTGTCCCAGGATCGTGAACCCCAATGTGGACATTTTAACAGCCGATTGGAACATCTTTGAGCCCACTCCCTGGATGATGCCCTTACTGGTCGACTTGTCTAATTGGCGAAGCAAGTTGAAAGAGATTGAGGACGACCTTTTTAACTCAACCGACCTGTATGAAATAGTCTTTCTGGCTGACTTTCCTGGTGAGCAAGGTTTCTTTTTTGTTGTTGTTGTTTTTCGTGCATTTTTTTTTATGCTTTTCTTTTTTTTCCATCTTCTAGCTACACGTAAGTTCGTCCTGTTACAGCTCCAGCACTGGCAGTCCTCAAGCAGCAGCTAACATTAGGTCATGGTGAGGCAACTCACCGGAGAAGATGCTGCATGGTTGCAAGTCATTTCTGCGTTGTTCAGTGGTGCCTGTTTGGATCAGACTTACGCAAACACGGTCTGTTGAGCTGCCTTCTGATGACAGTAACAAATTAGATGCGTACCCATTGTGACTGATTTTTCCCTTTCAAAAGGTGCCACCACATCTACCGAGTGAAAGTCTCCAGCAACTTGCCAGTATGACGCCTTTGTCACAATCTCACCACAGACATTGATCTAGAAAGGAATTTTAAAAATAACTCTTAATGAGTCAGCCAAAACCAAGGACGAACAAGTTACAAGACAAAACAGGAGTTTTGACAGTGTTGATAATAGAGAGGAAGTCAAAACTGAGGTCACCTTGAGAACAGGGCATGGAGGGCATAGTATTTTTTTAGAATTCCTGGTGATGACCAATGAGGATAATGAAGATGATACTATGAAGTTCCATTCCAGTTGGACACTGCCTACAGAGTGCTTCCTTAGATGGTATCCTCTGGTTTCAGCCAGACTTGACAGGTACATACATCTGCAGCGTTGGTTAGGGAAACTCAATCAGTCTGTCAGAACACATCATACGGTGTCACACTGTCACTTTTGCACACACGCATTCATGACAGCATTTACTCCATACGCACACGCAATCCCTCCAATCTACCAAAAGGCGCACTACCGAATGTTTTTTCTTCTCCCCCTCTCCTTCGGGGAAAACACTTTACTAAATCACGTTGAACAATTAATAAACATATTCTATGTATACATGTATCTCTCTTTCTCCTCACATTGAGAGATAAATCAGGTTTCAAATTGAAATCAATAAATTCTTACAATTGTCTGTAAAGTCATGGCCTTCACATAACATTGGCCCAAGATCCAGACCAGGAGAATAAATAATTCCTGCAATCATGATGCCATACCTGCATCAGAGATGAGACTCGCCCCATACTGTCATGATGCCCTGTCTGCATCAGAAACGTGTCGCCCCCTTGAATTCTCCTGTCACTGGAGAAATGAGATCCGACTCCTCTACCTGGAGTCTTTAAAGGCTGGGGCTGAACTACCGGTGTGTTCCCCACACCATGGCCATCGTTAACCACACCTGACGGGGTGAAGGGTGAAGGGCTGGTAATGACTGGTCAGCGGTGAGGACCCTTTGACCAGCGTCCTAACAGGTTCGAGTCTCTAGGCCATCTGCTGGGCTAAAGCTGATTCTTTCCTCCCTCCTAGTGAGTACATACTCAGTGTTCAAACACATGACCAGCACCTTACCAGCCCTTATTAAACTATCTCTCAGTGAACAGTAAACAAGTGGGGTACGATTTGCTCCCATAAGGAAACCTAACACAGAGTAACTTTCATTCAAGACTGGCACAGCCCTCCAAACTTGAATAAAGTCAGACAAAATACATAGACGAACAATCTAATAGTGGGGGAAAAACAAGCGCAGGCCAACAACTGAACTGTCTGGCAAAGATTTGGACTTGAGGGGAGGGGAGAGAGGGAGTTTGAAGATGGAGAGACTGGGAAAATAAAATTTAAAAAATGTTATTGATATGAAAACTCTTCACTAGCTGCATAAGGGAACCATCGCAATCCCTTTTGAAGGCAGATATATTTGTATTGCCTGCTCGAGGCCTTTCGCCCGCTGGATCGGGACTCATCAGGGAGACACGGCTGGTTGTGTCTGCGCTCCCGGCGTCAAATAGAGACACACCACAGTCCATAATACTGTGGTGTTCTCACCACCATGGGTGCAAAAAAGAATACAATAGCACCCCCAGAGCAGTCAGCGAAGAGTAGTAAATGCAACCAAACGAAAGTGTGGGGAGGAAAAAAAGTTGTTGTAAAACTAAAGACATTATGCAAATAATATAAAATGTAGGGGACAGTCTTTGAGCCTACGCCTGAGGATCCACCCAAAGATGCAAGGGAGATCAAAAGACAAACACACAGACAGAAACAAATACAAATAACCTCAATTTAATCAAAGCAAAATCGGAAATGAAATGAGGTAGGGAACAGTAAACGATAAACAGTAAACAAGTGGGGTACGATTTGCTCCCATAAGGAAACCTAACACAGAGTAACTTTCATTCAAGACTGGCACAGCCCTCCAAACTTGAATAAAGTCAGACAAAATACATAGACGAACAATCTAATAGTGGGGGAAAAACAAGCGCAGGCCAAAAACTGAACTGTCTGGCAAAGATTTGGACTTGAGGGGAGGGGAGAGGGGAGTTTGAAGATGGAGAGACTGGGAAAATAAAATTAAAAAAATGTTATAGATATGAAAACTCTTCACTAGCTGCATAAGGGAACCATCGCAATCCCTTTTGAAGGCAGATATATTTGTATTGCCTGCTCCGAGGCCTTTCGCCCGCTGGATCGGGACTCATCAGGAGACACGGCTGGTTGTGTCTGCGCTCCCGGCGTCAAATAGAGACACACCACAGTCCATAATACTGTGGTGTTCTCACCACCATGGGTGCAAAAAGAATACAATAGCACCCCCAGAGCAGTCAGCGAAGAGTAGTAAATGCAACCAAACGAAAGTGTGGGGAGGAAAAAAAGTTGTTGTAAAACTAAAGACATTATGCAAATAATATAAAATGTGGGGACAGTCTTTGAGCCTACGCCTGAGGATCCACCCAAAGATGCAAGGGAGATCAAAAGACAAACACACAGACAGAAACAAATACAAATAACCTCAATTTAATCAAAGCAAAATCGGAAATGAAATGAGGTAGGGAACAGTAAACGATAAACAGTAAACAAGTGGGGTACGATTTGCTCCCATAAGGAAACCTAACACAGAGTAACTTTCATTCAAGACTGGCACAGCCCTCCAAACTTGAATAAAGTCAGACAAAATACATAGACGAACAATCTAATAGTGGGGGAAAAACAAGGCCAGGCCAACAACTGAACTGTCTGGCAAAGATTTGGACTTGAGGGGAGGGGAGAGGAGTTTGAAGATGGAGAGACTGGGAAAATAAAATTAAAAAAATGTTATAGATATGAAAACTCTTCACTAGCTGCATAAGGGAACCATCGCAATCCCTTTTGAAGGCAGATATATTTGTATTGCCTGCTCGAGGCCTTTCGCCCGCTGGATCGGGACTCATCAGGGGGACACGGCTGGTTGTGTCTGCGCTCCCGGCGTCAAATAGAGACACACCACAGTCCATAATACTGTGGTGTTCTCACCACCATGGGTGCAAAAAAGAATACAATAGCACCCCAGAGCAGTCAGCGAAGAGTAGTAAATGCAACCAAACGAAAGTGTGGGGAGGAAAAAAGTTGTTGTAAAACTAAAGACATTATGCAAATAATATAAAATGTAGGGGACAGTCTTTGAGCCTACGCCTGAGGATCCACCCAAGATGCAAGGGAGATCAAAAGACAAACACACAGACAGAAAAAAAATACAAATAACCTCAATTTAATCAAAGCAAAATCGGAAATGAAATGAGGTAGGGAACAGTAAACGATAAACAGTAAACAAGTGGGGTACGATTTGCTCCCATAAGGAAACCTAACACAGAGTAACTTTCATTCAAGATGGTGCAAGCCTCCAAATTTTGAAAAGTCAGACAAAATACATAGACGAACAATCTAATAGTGGGGGAAAAACAAGCACGGCTCAACAACTGAACTGTCTGGCAAAGATTTGGACTTGAGGGGAGGGGAGAGTTTGAAGATGGAGAGACGAGGAAAATAAAATTAAAAAAAAAAAAATGTTATAGATAGGGAAACTCTTCACTAGTGATAAGGGAACCATCGCAATCCTTTTTTGAAGCAGATTTTTGGTATTGCCTGCTCCGAGGCCTTTCGCCCGCCCCATGGACGGGATCATTCAGGGAGACACGGCTGGTTGTTGTCTGCGCTCCGGCGTCAATAGAGACACACCACAGTCATAAACTGTGGTGTTCTCACCACCATGGTGCAAAAAAGATACATGCACCCCCAGAGCAGTCAGCGAGAGTGTAAATGCAACCAAACGAAGTGTGGGAGGAAAAAAAGTTGTTTGTAAAACTAAAGACATTTTGCAAATAATTAAAATTTGTAGGGGACAGTTTTGACCTACGCCTGAGGATCCACCCCAAAGATGCAAGGGAGATCAAAAGACAAACACCAGACAGAAACAAATACAAATACCTCAATTTAATCAAAGCAAAATGGCATGAAATGAGGTAGGGAACAGTAAACGATAAACAGTAACAAGTGGGGTACGTTTTGTCCCATAAGAAAACCCTAACACGGTAACTTTCATTCAAGACTGGGTGCTATTGTATTCTTTTTTGCACCCATGGTGGTGAGAACACCACAGTATTATGGACTGTGGTGTGTCTCTATTTGACGCCGGGAGCGCGGGACACAACCAGCCGTGTCTCCCTGATGAGTCCCGATCCAGCGGCGAAAGGCCTCGGAGCAGGCAATACAAATATATCTGCCTTCAAAAGGGATTGCGATGGTTCCCTTATGCAGCTAGTGAAGAGTTTTCATATCTATAACATTTTTTTTAATTTTTTTTTCCCAGTTTTCCATCTTCAAACTCCCCTCTCCCCTCCCCTCAAGTCCAAATCTTTGCCAGACAGTTCAGTTGTTGGCCTGCGCTTGTTTTTCCCCCACTATTAGATTGTTCGTCTATGTATTTTGTCTGACTTATTCAAGTTTGGAGGGCTGTGCCAGTCTTGAATGAAAGTTACTCTGTGTTAGGTTTCCTTATGGGAGCAAATCGTACCCCACTTGTTTACTGTTTATCGTTTACTGTTCCCTACCTCATTTCATTCCGATTTTGCTTTGATTAAATTGAGGTTATTTGTATTTGTTTCTGTCTGTGTGTTTGTCTTTTGATCTCCCTTGCATCTTTGGGTGGATCCTCAGGCGTAGGCTCAAAAGACTGTCCCCTACATTTTATATTATTTGCATAATGTCTTTAGTTTTACAACAACTTTTTTTCCTCCCCACACTTTCGTTTGGTTGCATTTACTTACTCTTCGCTGACTGCTCTGGGGGTGCTATTGTATTCTTTTTTGCACCCATGTGGTGAGAACTCCACAGTATTATGGACTGTGGTGTGTCTCTATTTGACGCCGGGAGCGCAGACACAACCAGCCGTGTCTCCCTGATGAGTCCCGATCCAGCGGGCGAAAGGCCTCGGAGCAGGCAATACAAATATATCTGCCTTCAAAAGGGATTGCGATGGTTCCCTTATGCAGCTAGTGAAGAGTTTTCATATCTATAACATTTTTTTTTTTTTTTTTTATTTTCCCAGTCTCTCCATCTTCAAACTCCCCTCTCCCCTCCCCTCAAGTCCAAATCTTTGCCAGACAGTTCAGTTGTTGGCCTGCGCTTGTTTTTCCCCCACTATTAGATTGTTCGTCTATGTATTTTGTCTGACTTTATTCAAGTTTGGAGGCTGTGCCAGTCTTGAATGAAAGTTACTCTGTGTTAGGTTTCCTTATGGGAGCAAATCGTACCCCACTTGTTACTGTTTATCGTTTACTGTTCCCTACCTCATTTCATTTCCGATTATCTCTCAGTGGTCACTTTCACCCAATGACCGCCCTTGTTTAATCAATGAGTGAATCTCACGATTATTTGGGGCGCCCGCTACACTAGTCAAGCCACATGAAAATTCTTCCTTTTTAGTTGTATGGGAAAATGATTCATATCACTAAACTACATGTGATGGAGCGTCACATGCCTTGATGTGAGGCTTACGTCACATGCCCATACGGATGAAATTCTAATGTTCCAGTCTTCTTATCTGATCCTCGAGCTACTCAACTCTGAGCAGGAGCCAGCCAGGTCTGAAAGCCCACAGAAAACATTTCTTATGGGATTCGAACCCATGACCTCCCTGCCCCACAAACTGATATTGATTATTGCACTGTAGTGGCTGGTGGTGAACAAATTTTCAATTTTCCAGTTCATCCGACTCAGTTCTGTGTTTTTTTTGAGTTTTACAACCTGCTCTGTTTCATAAATTTTTTAACATAATTTCCCACTTTATCATGGATTGTCCGGCACCCATTGGGCAGTTTGTATTTCATGTATCCTATGAGGTACACTTATTATGCTTTCTTTTATATGTTATCCAGTGTACACGTGATTCCTTTTTTTCTTGACTTTTCCAGCACACTCTCAGTAGACTTTGGTACAAGGAGCTGGCAATACAAATATATCTGCCTTCAAAAGGGATTGCGATGGTTCCCTTATGCAGCTAGTTAGCGGTTTTCATATCTTAATATATTTTCCAGTTTCTCCATCTTCAAATTCCCCCCCTCCCCCCCTCCTCCTTCCCCCTTTAAATCCAAATCTTTGCCCAAATCGTTACAATGAAGACAGTGCAGTTGTTGGCCTGCGCTTGTTTTTTTCCCCCATCATTGATTTGTTCGTCTGTGTATTTGTCTGACTTTATTCAAGTTTAAACGGATGTGCCAGTCTTGAATAAAAGTTACTCTGTGTTAGGTTTTCTTATGGGAGCAAAAGTTACCCCACTTTTTTACTGTTTGGTTCAAGTGTTTTCAGCGCTTAAGTTCCTGTGATATGAAATTTTAGAGTCAGTGACTTATACAATTTCAGGTCATCATTTTGTATTTTCCAGTGCACTTTCAATGCAGTCTGTAATTTTGTATTTTCCAGCACACTTTCAGTGCAGTCTGTATCACATATTTTCCAGCGCAGTTTCAGTTTCAGTCTGTATCACATATTTTCCAGCGCAGTTTCAGTGCAGTCTGTATCACATATTTTTCCCGCACACTGTCAATGCACACTGTATTAAAGTTGTTGTGGTTCTTTTTTTAGCACACTCTTCACAGCCTTTTTACCTGTATTTTCTTTGAGTCCTTAAATCTCATTGCAGTCTTATTTTCCAGCACACACAGTACAATCTGTATTCTGTATAAAAAGGAAGAGAAGGGGAAATAAATCCAACCCTCAGTAATGCCTCAGTAATGATTAAAAGCTCCTAGAGTGACTTCCTGTAATCACGCCTCGCTTCCGCCTGGTAAACTGTGAATCATCTTCCTGTTATTCCTCGGCTGGGGAACCAGCTTGCCTTTCGTTGTCATTAGGACTTTCCGCATTTCTATGGTTATGGATCTGTTGAAACCTTTTAACCATTGTCTTTACATTTCAGACTTGTTTCGCTTAGAATGCTTTGATTCACAAATGCCTCGACCTTTTTTCACATGCTTTGTGGTCAGTATTACAGCTGTTGTGTCCACACAGGAGGATGGATGCTCTCTTTGTTTTATTGAGTGTTATTTTCATCAGAAAGCTGATCAACTTGGTTTTCAGACAACCAAGCTGATCGATGCTGATAAGGATTATGGATGACGATGCCATGGAGTTCCATTTTGTTCCGAGACTGCATGACAGGGCTGCACTCTTCACTAAACTTTCATGACATATCCAGCATCAACCAGGCCGAGAGATACAAAACAACTACATCCATCAAAGAAACTTGATTGTGTGGTTCCAGTCTCCCAGTTAAGCCCACATCAAACTTGGCTCCAGACAGGAATTGGTGTGGGCAGAAAATCCCCCAAAAATAAATGACTCTGATGGGATACGAATCCGTGACCTCAGAGCCTGGAATCTGCAACGCTAACCTCTGCACCGCAGAATGCTGGTCCCGCAGACCTTCTTTGCTGAGCTTTGACACTTGCTCAGAAAGGTCGCATAGTGGTCCACTTCTTCCTGTGCCTGTCTGTTACCCGTGGTGTTCACTTCCCCTTGTTGCTTGGAACTGCTGCTTTTCTCTTAGCTGACTCCTGTTCATGCGTTTTGAACAGTTCTTCCAGTCTGGCAGTCAGTTCATAGTATTCTGCTTTGCTGTCTCCTGACAGATTTGTGTCATCAGTTAAACAAGAGTGACAAGAGGCCACCTTTCAGTGCCTGTGAGTGTGATGAAACATTTCCACACCATATATCTCCAGGTAGATGTAAAGCAGGACAGAAGAGCGGAAACAATATTTGTACACTTTTGATTCAGTAAAACCGCAAAGGAGAATCAGATTCCAGGTTTTGATACTTAAACAATTTTATGGAACATATAATAATGATTGAACACAACTGAAATGCCTCAGTGACAGAGTTAGTGGGTCTTGGGTCACATCCCAAGTATGTTCTTTGAATTTACACCTGAGTTGTATGACTGCCCTCAGGTTTGTACCTGGAGAACTTTGTCCACTCCAGCGTCGGGACCCTCAACATCTCTGTGCTGCAGGGCCAGGTGGTGGTGGAGGTGCTTCCAGAGGAGGACAGTCTAGAAGAGCCCTACAACATCAGCATCAGTGACGGCCACGAGGCATTGGTAAGAAATTTGTATACAATTAACATCAGTTATTGGACACACCACTTTGCACATACTGTAATTTTTTGACAATAAGGTGATAGTTGTTTTTTTTCCATCATATTCTGATCATAGCGTCTTACATTGTGAATACTTCTTCTGTATGGCAAATTCAGTTTTGGCAGTCCGTTTTGTTTAGGCCTGCTAGTACGTGATCTGCAATCATGTTTTGTGTCCATACCTTAAACAGCTAACCTCAAGGACACCAGGCATACAACATATGCACACTTTCATTGAGATTGACTCTGATATTGGGTAAAACTTGATGACTGCATACATATCAATGTTGTCATTAGAAGTGAGAGAAACTCATTGTTACTACTGACTGCAGTACTAGTACTAACTGAAATATCGGTGCTGTATGTAATTATGTGATATTTTAACTAGGCCAATGAGAAACCAACACACAAAAGCAAAAAAAATAATTGCTGGTGTAGAGTTGAAAATAGATGAACCAAGTTTAGAAATGAAAAAAATATAGCAATCATCTCTGATCTGTCCTTAAAGGCAGGCATAAGAATTGCATGTGTCAAACTATAAAAGAAATTTAAAAGTAGCGAGGGAAAAGTGATGGGTTGCAGGCAGCAGTGCAGCATAGCTGGTCTTACCTGCCACGTTGCCATGGGCATTTTATCTTGTGATATACCGTAAACAGCTACACAATACTGCTTACCTTTTTTGGGTTTGTTCTTTTTTTTACACATGTTTGTTAAGCGTCTTCCATGTGGTGTGTAATAAGGCCTTAACAGTGAAAGAATTTGAATGCAGTTGGAGATCCATGCTCTTGGTCATGGAAGTTACCAGAATGAAGCGTGATCCTTATTACCTGTAGCAGCAGGTCAAGTAAAGCGTAGCAGGTTCATGGTCAGAACGTGATTCTGATCAGCTTTGTCTGTGATAGTATGCTCAGGTTCTAAGATGAGTATTTAAGGACTGTTTGTATGACTGGCCACACCTCCTGTTGAATGTGCCCCAACTGGATGTCCTGCATGTATTTGTCTTGATGAGAACATGCAAATGACTTATATGATGATTATAAGAAAATTATGCTTGTACAGTAGCTTCTGGGATGAAAAAAAAAAGCTCAGTGACTTACTGTGACTGACCAGTGCAGACTCGGGCATGGTCTGATCACTGTCATCCAGGGTTCCCCTTGCTTAGACTTTACAACCCTGGTTTGTGGACCTGGTTTGCGGGCCTATAGTTTGAGCACCTGCTTCCCATGAAGTTCAGGGTCAGCCCATGGACTTTCCTGCTGTCCAGTTCAGGCGATCCTTATGCGAAGTCAGGGATGCTGGACCTTCACATCTGTTTTCGATGCAAGAATCACTGTGCTAGGAACCTGGAATGGTTGGTCAACATCAGCCACGCCTGCAGTTCAGGCACCCGGGATGTTTAGTTTTCCCACGGGAAGTGCTGGCTGATCTGATGTCTGAACCACTCTTTGCAGCCTCGATTCCTTCTAGGATGCAATTAGCCGTTTTCTCTGACATTTATGTTTACAATTCTTAGCCTTTGAGCCTCCACTGTGAAGAGTCCACTGAATGGCGATCATAACAACCCTCAGCCCAGTTGAGTGGTCCTTGCTTTTCAGATGACCTTAATGTGATGACAGCAGCTCGCAGAGAAGCAAGAGTATCTGGCAGGGCTCTGACTTGGAACATTTCCTAATGCTTGACTCCCCCAGACAACCTCCTTTTGAAGCCCTTTAGGACTCCTTTCAAACAGCTGTCCCAGAACATCCTCTTCCCTGGCATCTGGAGGTGTAGTGAATTCACTCCCTGAATGATCTGCCCATTCTCCTTCTTCTTCTGCGTACGTAGGCTGATACTCCTGCGGACACTCCCTGTACAGACAGGCAAGTATTAATCCCATCTGCCCAACAAAGGAGTGGAGCTTTGTGTGTATGACCGTTTTTTTATCCCGCCATTAAGACTTCACCTTCAGACAGGATGCGTAGGAAGTCTCTTTGCAAAGAACAGGCTGGGGAACTCTCCTCGGATCCGAGGATTTCCGAGATTTTTAAAAATGACTTCCGAGGGAAAAAAGATCGTCCGAGGAAAAAAAAATCCGCTGAGAAAAAAAAAAAATCACGAAGGACTTGATCACTCCCGAGTCCAGTACCGTTCCATATCCAGTATTCCAATCCAGGTTTTAGTATAAGGCAGTTCCGCCCGCGGTTATGAGGGTATTTCCGCGAGCTTTAGGAAGCCATTGCCGAGGCGGGCGCATCAGTCTGCGAACGCAATATTCGCAGTCATTTTCTGCATCTTTCACGAGTCAAAATGTCGTGTGTATCACGCATCGTAAATCGTGGCGAGTCGTTGATGAAGGATCGATTGCCAACAAATGGAGATGGGACTGGACTGAAAAATCAACGAAAGTGCTGAAGGGCCTGCCACTAAAAAAGCCAACAAAGAAGATATTTTGAAGCAAGCCTCTCAGGCTAAGACTGTACACAGGGAGTCACTCAGGAAGGAAGGAAGCAGCGAAGAACCACAACAGAGGCCATCAGTCAGTATGGCAACGAGCAGCAAAGAACCACAAGAGAGCCAAGATGTGCAAGTGGATCTGCGGCTACCCCCACTACCAAAACAAAACAGGCTTCAATTGCTAGTTTCTTTAAATAGTGTCCCCTTTTGTCTTATCATGCTGTGTAAAGATATAGTGAGTCACTGAGTGTTAACTATTACTATTACATATATATTTTTTTTTTTGCATTAAACTATTTCCATTAATTTGACTTTGAAGAAGTTTGACTTTGAGGTTGATGCATCATTAGTACTGAAGAACTACCTGTTTATGGGCCTCAGTGTGTGAAGACTGAACAGTTAAAGCAGGCGCTTCATTACACTAAGAAAGTGGAGTGAGTGTTGACTATATACTAGACTGATGTCAGTATTTGACTTTGAATATATCCGTGGTGATGCTTCATTTAGCAGAGACATACACTGAACATTACTGGGACTCAGTTTGTAAAGACTGAACTATTGAACTTATGAAGCAAGGCACTACAGCACATCAACAAAATGAAATAAAGTAAGGTTGTTGTTTTTTTAAAATTTCTTTGCATGCTGGCATGTAAATATGTTTAGTTTGGTTTCTTTGCATGCCACAGGGTAATTTGCCTATCACCAGAAGCCACGAAAGGGTCTTCAAAAGTGCTCAAAATCAATTTCGGCCGGGGGGCTTTGCCCCCCTGGACCCCCCACCGGGGCGTTGCCCCTGGACCCCACCGGGGCCTAGGCGGCCCCTGGACCCCGGCCTATTTTTTCAGAGATTTTTTTGATCAGCTGTTCCCCAGCCTGAAAGAACAAGGTCCAGGGCAACCCATAACCCACCATTTTCATCAAAGCTCCTGTTCATCATCCTCAGCCTAAAGACAAAGAAAGGCTAATTTGCCGGCTAAGGCCCTACTCCTCTATTTGACAAGATCCAGACCGTTCAGGTCATCCCAGCACAGCCTGTTTATCAGTTGGAACCTCAATCTCTCACCAGGTATAAGCCAACCAGCATGGCCTCAGAAGATCTCAAGAGATCATTAGAGGGGCGTACAGGAGATGAGGATTCTTGCTCTGCTCAGATCTGTAAATTTGGACTGGGCATCGACTGTGGCATTCATGTGCATCCACTGCCTTTCACAAGTCCTGGATGCTGCCAGCAGGAGGAGCCCAGACGCATTAATTCTGTTCTAGTTTTGGAATGCACTACACCTGAGAGTGGAGCAGGGTTCCCGATGGATCGCCGCTGAGTGCTTGCACAGCAAGTCATCGCTTTTCATCTATGAATTTGATGATGTTAGGCATCATTTTTGTGACAGTGTCCTGCACCTGTGAACCCTGATAGTTACCTCCCCTGCCCCTCCCCTGCCCACTCCCCCTACTCCTCCTTCCCACCCCCAGCCTCTCTACCTCACCCCCCCCCCCCCCCCCCCCCAACCCTCCCCCTTCACCTCTGATAATCCATAAAAATCCTTGCTGTGAGTAAAGACTTGCCCTGTCTTCCTGCTTTTCAACACATTCATGTGTGTTCACCTTCGCAGATGGAGGCAGTTAGCCACTTCTTCACCTTTTACTCAGGGTTGAATTCAAAATCTATCATTCCTGTACAGACAAGAGTCTTCTGTAAGACAGGAATCACACACTCCAGTGTCGGCACCAAGTGTTATGGTAGCTGTGTTATGTTAATGTCATTTATGAAAAAAAATCCCATTAAATCAGTTGTTGGATGATCTTTGGTAGCATTTCTTTCTTCTTTCCGTTCCTCCCTTCTATCTTTCTTTCTCTATTGCTCTCTCTCTCTCTCTCTCTCGGGTGTGTGCCTATGAGTTGGACGTGTCATTTTCAGCTCTCCATTTCTTACTGATTATGTCGGCTGGACTCCCAAGATTCCAGAGTGCTTTTGCACAGTGATACATCAAGTGTGTGTGATTGTATCGTGTGGTTAAATAGTCAGAAAGGTCAGTGATCAGTCCGTTATTAACAAAAAGTGATTTACATTGATTGATGAAGGAGAGAATCAGAGACCTTCTCAAAGCATCGTTCACTGACCTCTATTTCTATTTCTGACTACACGTGCAAGTGTATGCCGTCCAGCTGACCTCTGTGACAGAGTGATGTGTGAAAACCGGTTTGACTCTCCACTGTCCGCCGTTAACAAACTGGAAATGTGTGTTGTTGCGGTGCAAGTGTTCTCAAAATAATTGCTTTGTCCTTGCAATACATAAACAGAGGCGCTTGAAACATTTCTTTTGATGGTTTCTAATGTGGTTCTGTAGACCCATGTAGAAACAATATGCGGAGAAGCCCGGTGCCCGAGTGTTTGAACTTTTATGAGTATTTGTGTGTGTGTGTGTGCTGCTGCCTACTCAATAGGCTGATTATACTTCAGACAGCGAACAATCAAGAAAATTATTGCGTACCAACGATATAATTCAAAGGCGAATTTTTTTTTGTTCCAGTGACGAAACTGATCGTGTGGAGAAACAGTCTCATTTACAGATACTGTGCTTTATGTGAACCAAGTATTTCTTTTCACATAAAAATTATGATGCCAAAGGGTTTGTGGTCATATCTTCCATAGACAATATTATCCATGAGTCTCTTCCATGCAGTTTAGCACAAAACCAAACTCCGTCTCGATTTTAACTCAGAAAAGTCTGTGACCATTTCCCTGTTTTTACCCAAGATGCCCGTGGCACTCTGTTATGTCAAGGCAAAGACTGTGTCAACTGGGATCGCCGTGAGTGTGAAGTGTTGAACGTTTTTGTGTCCACTTTCCTGGAGAATAGGGACATCAATCAATTGACCCAGTCCTTACTCCACACGCCCATCACATTTATCACAGGCTTTCCAGGAACGCCCAGCCTTCAGACTCCGGACCTTGAGATACCATCTTCTCGTACCCCAGTTCCAGCTGCCTCCCCTTCATGTCCTGTTCTACATCTTATACTGTGTGAGGAGGACCCTTCAGACAGCGCTACAACACACGGGGTGATTATTTTCCCACCAACTCCGTCACTGAAAATGGAAACAGACGATGGAGAAAACAAAGAGCAGTCCTCTCCCTCATTACCTTCAGTGCAGATTCTTCAGCATCCTGATTCTCCTGGTGATGAGAAACAAAAGCCAGCACTGGACTTGATGCAAACAGGAAAAAAGAAGAAGAGTACTCTGCGAAGGCGTGCCCTCTATTTTACCCCAACACACACAGCTTCTTCTCCTCAGCATGTACCCCATGTTTGTCGGACTCGCTGGGAGCGTGGAAAGAAGACATCGAAGACCTCCGTGCTTTGCAGATCGAATCCGATCACAGATCACCACGCTCATCGAGGACGCTAAAAAACGTACACCAAGAATGAAATAAGAACTTTCTGCAGAGACCAGGCAGATAAAATGAACAGTCATATAAAAGAAATGATAGCGCAGATCTCTGGTCTTCAACAAGAAAATGGACTTCTACACAAAGAGCTGCATTCCTGTAAGACTCAGCTGGGAAATTTACAATCAGAAATAAAGAAGATAAAAAAGCTCACTTCAAGAGAAACCACAGGGGTTCAGACTGTTTCCACAGGATCGCCCCCATCCTGTTCAACATTCTTTCAAGAAGCACGTCAACCTGGCCTTGGCACAGAACCCCCACAGCGGAACAACCCCCAGGACGACAAAGACAGCGAACATTTGTTGTTAAGGAGGAAAATGATTTTCAGGATGCTGCCCCCTCCGATGAGGGGGCTGACCAAAGTCAGGAAGGAAAGGCACGGAGCCAACCTCAGTATGCCGTGTCCACGGCCAACTCCTTCTCCCTGCTGGACAATTCTGAAGAAGAACCGATACAGGAAAAGGATCTGAATCCACCAAAATTCTCCATACCCCCCGATCATAACGACCCCCCCTCATCACCCAATCCATCTCCTGTTGATGTTTTAAAAACACAACGTGTTCCAGAGAGAGCAACAATGCTCATAATGGGCGATTCAGTACTGCGTTTCGTCAACCCTAAAAGACTTGCCCCTCCGAACGAATCTATGTAAAAAATCTGTGTTCCGGGATGCAGGTACATGACTTGTTTTCCTGGCTGCTGTTCCTGAAATCTTTCCCTGACATCAGTCATGTTATCGTCCATGTCGGGGTGAACTCCTGTCCTGCTGGTCCTGTCCAGAAGGAAGTCTGGATGCGACTTGTGCCCCGAGCTGTGAGATCTTCCCCAACGCCAAACTGTCCTTCACTCCATCGTTCCTGCCAGAGGTGGACATCACCTAAATAACTCGTTCCGCCCATCCAACCGCCATTTTACAGGCTGTCTGTGACCAGCTGGGAGTGTCGTTCATTGACCACGACTCCACATTCACCACTCCTTCAGGGGCCCCTCGTCTGGCCCCTATCAGGACCTGATCCACCCCAGCGCCAAAAGGGAACTGGCAGACTGGCTGCCAACCTCAAGTCACTGTGGCGTGGAGGTCCATCAGGTGACGTGCATCACCCGGGCCCAAGGGGGCTCATCCAGAATGCCGTCCTTCAGCAATAACGTCTTTGTTGATGGTCCTCAGCGTAGAGGCATCAACGCAGTACAGATACTGGACTTTATAATACTGCTGGTGCCTACGATTCTCGTTCTCTCCATCGTGAATTCCCACCAAACACTAATCCAGTCCCCACAGACTGCCCCACACCCTTTTTCCCTGTTCCATTACCCATCTCTAAATCCAAGACCCAGACAGACAAATCTGTGCTCTGCAAATCATTACCCTTCCCACACCCTCCCCCCTGATGACGTTGATATAATTAACAGAACTCCCCCAAATCATTACCCGTCCAACACCTTTCCCATTGATGATGTGAATAAAATTATCAGGAATCCACCCCCACATCATTACCCTCCTCACATCGTTTCTCCCTAATGATATGAATAAAATTAGCCGTAATTCACCCCCCATCCACGTATTTCAGACAGGAAAGGAGTTACCATGGTAATCCTTCCCCTGCTTTCCCAAACATGCAGTATCCCTCTAACATTCCCAGTCAACCCATTTATAACACCTCAATGGGTTCCAATCACACCAACAATCAATATGCTTTCGAACTGTTCAGGATGGCATCTCACTACTTTCCAACAACACTTATCTCCTCCTTAAATCAAAGAAAACATTACCATGGGCGTATATATGGAGAGAGAGAGAGAGAGAGAAAAGAGAGAGAGAGAGAGAGAGAGAGAGGTGCAATGGAAGGGGTTGGGGTAGGGGTGGAAAGGGTGTGTGGGTTTTATGTTTCCACATGATTTATACTCACTCCTGTGTCTAAGAATAGAAATGCCTGTGCCAATATGTAATCTTAGAAATGTATTCAACCCATACGTGCTTACACGCACGACGCGTGATGTGTGTGTGCGTGTGTGTGTGTGTGTGTGTGTGTGTGTGTGTGTGTGTTGTGTGTGTGTGTGTGTGTAAATGACATCACCGGGCTCGGCATGATTTATTGCTACTTGCTACCGAGGTTTTGACAGTGGTCTCGTTTTGTCTCTTGCATTGATATTTTGCCTTTGTTACTGGCTGGGATTTCCTTTCAGCGCTTTGTTTGTTGCTGCTTTGAAATTTGTATTGTTGTTTGCATTGCAGTATTCACGGATCTTTGTATTTTTTCTCACTTGTTTGACTTGCTACCGAGGTTTTGACAGTGGTCTGTGAATTGATAGGAGCGAAACAGACTGGTAGTTGCGCTTGTGTTTATTTGGAGAATACTTCTTTTTTTCTTTTGCATTTATATTTTGCCTTGTTACTGCTGGGATTTCTTTCAGCGCTTTGTTTATTGCTGCGTTGAAATAGTATATGTTGTTTGCGTTACAGTATTTTACTGATCTTTGTTTTTTCTCACTTGTATAGTTGGATTGTGTTTTCCTTGTTGGCCTGTATAATGTCAGAACGTGGTAGCCCTTGGCTAACCGAGGACGGACTTAGAGTGGGGCATCTAAATATTAATCATGTTATGAATAAGATTACTGAAATATCATCCATATTATCAAATTTTGGCAAACATTTTCACATATTTGGTTTTTCAGAATCCCATTTATCTCCTTTCATATCTAATAGTGACCTTTCAATTCCAGGCTATAATATAATTCGTAAAGACCCCATTCCAAAAAAAAAAAACTGGCATAATAGTGTATGTCCATCAGTCAATTAAAGTTGAAAGAATTGATTACCTTGAACTGCATCACGTAGAAACTATTTGGATCGAAATACAGCTGAAGTATAACAAGCCTATACCTCTATGTTTTCTATAAAAGGAATCCAGCCGAACATGTCGACTGGATCGACCGCTTCATTTCAATGTTGGAAAATGCCAGTGATAATTACAAAGATGTCATAATATTAGGTGATTTTAATATTGATTTATTCAAAACTGATAATCACTGGACTCAAAACTTTGGAATCATTTGGTTTGTTACAATTAATAAAATCAGCTACCCGTGTAACCAATTCCTCTGAAACATTAATAGATCATATATATGTTACCAATTCAGAAACAATAGTAGAATCAGTTGCTCCTGCTTATGGCTGCAGTGACCATTTTCCGATTTGTTTTACGTGGACCAAAAAGGGTGTCAAAATACCCAAGTTAAATCATAAAACGATTACATTCAGGAACTTTTCAAAATTTGATCGTGACAAATTCTCTCCCGATCTTTTAAATTTCCCTTTAAATGAAGTGTATCAGCATACTGACCCAATCAAGCTCTGCAAGTATGGTATAACATCTTCCATGACGTATACAATAAGCATGCTCCTCTTCAAACTAAAAGAGTAAAACATCGGATAAAACCACCTTGGCTTACAAAAGAAATACAGAACACTATATATCAAGGGATTATCTGTTAAAAAATGGCTCTCGCGAAGA
>CM031596.1:42193076-42220576 GCA_018398815.1 Conus ventricosus | reverse complement strand
GTGGCTGGGCCTGTGGCAGCTGGGTCTTGTTGTGACTGTGCTTATGAAGTGAGGGGAGCAGTTTGTGAGGAAAGCCACTGAGAGAGTAAGGAAGAGAAGGTGGCGAAAGACGAAAAAATTATTCCAAGCCAACCAGATGGAAGTACTTTCTGAAACTTCTGTTAAGTTGAAATCATTTCTTTTTTCATAGTATGTCTCACTTTGGAATTTCTCATCAGTTGGTTTATGTAGCGCTAATGTTTCATTGACCATGAGTAGACCAACACTTGGCAGGTGGAATCTCCTGTTGCTTGAACAGAGTGGTTGGCAGGCAGGTCACTGAGGGAATGTGTCCTTGTGTAGGAGTGGGAGAGCAACCTTTGAGGCATACACACAGTCGGCTGCAGATGTTGCAAGGGAAGGGGTTCAATGGGACATGGCCCAGATTCCATCTGTTTCTCTTTGCCTCAAGGGCAGCCATTCTGTTCAACCCAAAAGTCTGTGTGCCATGATGGCCTAGGTGGCACCAGTAGGGATCTATCAAGAGCAGCATATTCATAGGTGATTGTGTCCACGTAGCAGCTCTTAAAACTAACCTTCAGTATGTCCTATCTTTCTGCCCGACCGGCTTTTATCCAGAGTTGAATTTGCCATGGGCTGAATTGAGAAGACTGGGACCACACACAGTCAAGTTTCATCCACTAGTGGGTGCATGTCTGAGAGTGTTGCTCAAATTTCCTGACCAACACTGCAGGTGTCTGTTTCTCTTGGGCCTGGTTGACACCAGGATATGTTATGAAAGCAAGCATAGAGTCATGCAGTGTCAGACTGAATGGAAGTCCATGCATCATCTCCATAATCCTCATTCTCATTGATCAGCATTGAAAAAAAGTCTCAAATTCTGTGGCCTATCATGCTCTGCTCTCATGGTGGACTCAGTTTCGATGTCCTCTCCCTGTCAATGGCCTTGGTTTGATTCCATCGGGGTCACCGGTATCGGCAAGTTCATGATGGCTGTCATTGGACAGACATTGTGGCACCGTCTGAAGGGAGAGCTCACTCGTGCCGGCTCCGTGACTATGCTATTATTGTCATCAGTAGGTGGTGTCCTGAGAATGTTAGATCAGAACAGGCACCACTGAACACCACCAAAGTGACTCGGCAGCATTGTAGCATCTCCTCCAGTGGGTTGCCTCTTGACAACTTGACATTGACTGCTCCCTGTGGTGCTGGGGCTGCAGCAGGACCAGCCGGGTTGTGGCTGTGGACGGGGAGTCAGAATGAGTGACAATGGTGCAGTGCCTTTGAGGCAGCACAGAAGATGGGACAGCCCAAAACAAAAAAAACCCACCTTCACTGTGTCCTTGTGCCTTGCTATTGGTCCACCTTGGTCACGCTGCTCCTGCTTCAGCTGGCTGTAAGAAGAATTTGGGGGATCCTGATGTTCTCCATGTGGATGACATGTCCCGCCGATCAAAACTGGCTCTTGATGAACAGTCCATGCCTTTCTAGAACCTGAAGGTTAATCACTTTTTTATGAACAGTCATGCCTTTCTAGAACCTGACGGTCAGACACTTTTTTATGAGCAGTCATGCCTTTGCCTGAAGGTTAATCACTTTTTCATGAACAGTCATGCCTTTCTAGAACCTGAAGCTAAGTCACTTTTTTATGAATAGTCATGCCTTTACCTGAAGGTCAGACACTTTTTATGAACAGTCATGCCTTTACCTGACGGTCAGACACTTTTTTATGAGCAGTCATGCCTTTGCCTGAAGGTTAATCACTTTTTCATGAACAGTCATGCCTTTCTAGAACCTGAAGCTAAGTCACTTTTTTATGAATAGTCATGCCTTTACCTGAAGGTCAGACACTTTTTATGAACAGTCCATGCCTTCACCTGAAGGTTACTCACTTTTTTATGAACAGTCATGCCTTTCTAGAACCTGAAGGTTAGATGCTTTTTTATGAACAGGCCATGCCTTTACCTGACGGTCAGACACTTTTTATGAACAGGCCATGCCTTTACCTGACGGTCAGACACTTTTATGAACAGGCCATGCCTTCACCTGACGGTCAGACACTTTTTATGAACAGGTCATGCCTTTACCTGACGGTCAGACACTTTTTATGAACAGGCCATGCCTTTACCTGATGGTCAGACACTTTTTATGAACAGGCCATGCCTTTACCTGACGGTCAGACACTTTTTATGAACAGGCCATGCCTTTACCTGACGGTCAGACACTTTTTATGAACAGGCCATGCCTTTACCTGACGGTCAGACACTTTTTATGAACAGTCATGCCTTTCTAGAACCTGAAGGTTAGTCACTTTGTTTTGTAGCAGATCTTGCACAGGAAACACTAGTGGATTCATTCCACCTTCTGTTATTATCAGTAGTTGGTCCAGGTCTTAGAGCAATACACAACAACATTCAGGAACACCGCTCTGTGCACAGCAGTTTGTTGTTTTTTTTGCACAGTCTGATGTTGCGATTTTCCCAGAGTTTCATTGTGAGCCTGCGGAAGGTAGCACTGGCCTTTTTGATTTGTAGTGTCACCTTGGCATCTGGAGATCAGTTTCTGGTCACATTGCTGTCACAGTGTTGATCTGTGCATTGTATGTGACAACAGATGATGGGGATGAAGCTCTAGAAGCCAGTGATGGTAAAGACTGAGGTATGGCTGAGGTCTTGCTGTGGCTAATAGTGAGGCCAGCATGTCTGCAGTTTGATGCAGAACTGTCTGTCATGCTCTGGATGTCCTCATAGAAGTGTGTGGCTAGTGCACAGTTGTCCGCAAAAACATCACCTGTTAAACCAACAGATGATTAAGATCGGTTCATTGTTGTTTGTCAGTTTATTATACGATGGGTTTGTCATGTACTTGAGATTGAGATTCCCTGATCTCTTTATTTTGGCTAAGGGTATCATATGGAAAATTCCATGTTCTACACAACAGGTACATGTATAGTAACTGTCCCATCAACAACAAAAATTCACAGAATTTGTTAACTTATTGTTGCAGATGCTCCAGTTCCAGACAAGTTTGCCAAAGATCCTAAACTTGACCAGTATCTGGAGGTACTCAAAGCGAAGAATACAACTCCACCACCGCCCCCTCCAGAGGAGAGAAGTTTCATTGAGATGTTTATGAGATTTCTGAAATCGCATTATATGTCTATGTATCGTGGGTGAGTGATCATTCATTTAAGTTTGATCATGTCTGTTTTCATCTGTGAGCCCTGAGTTATATGCTTTGTTCTGCTAAAATGATAAACTGGGGGTTTTTTTGCTGGTTTTATTGAACAAATTTAATCTTTATTTACTGTTATCATTATTATCATTATTAACATTGTGATTGTTATAGCTATAAAGGATACTTATATAGCACCCTATTGTTATTACTATAAAGAATACTTATGTAGCGCCTTATCATTATGACTACAAAGAATGCTCATACGACGCACTTCTCGGTTTGAGATCAAACTCTAAGCGCTGTTCAAACCATACTTCTCTTCACACAGCAGGCTGCCTACCTGGGTAAAGTCAACTGAAGGCCTGCCAGTCAGCGTCACATTCTGTCATGTCCTGCATCATTCAGTTTGTCGGTTTTTCATTTATGTCTTCATTCGTTCAGTACATGCTGTTTTGGAAAGATGTCATCAATACCATCAGGCAAGCTGACTTTCTCTCGCAAAAGTTGGTGATGGAAGTTCAGGTGTGTGCAAGATGTGTTCATACTCCAAACCACAGTTTATGGTCTCATTTGAAGGATTTTTTTGAAAGTGGAGTCAGAGCCAGTGTTAACTCTGAGGGGAAAAAAACCCTCTTCTACTGAATCACCCCAGCGAACATTTGAGCCCACAGTCCCAGGATCACAAATCTGGTGCTCTACCAAATGAGCTGTTCCAGTTCCATTTAGGGTTGAAAGCCAGTTTGTGCATTTTGTAAAATCAGTTTGAATCACTTGCTGTCATAGAAAAGAGTGAAAAACAGTCTCATACATACTGGCAACTGTGTTTGGAAAAGTGTCAGTTTAGCTTAGTCGCAACATATTAAAAATGATACATCATCTCGTGATTTTTTTTTCCGTAAAAATTCAGCAGACTTACAAAAAAAAACCCAAAAAAAGACCAGTGGATGCCGCCTATGAATGGTCAATGATACAGTTTATTATGATTACTTTTCAATTGTTGAGACAGAATTTTGATAAGCGCTGCTTCTGCAGGATTGTGTGTGTGTGCGTTCGCGCGCACGTGCGTGCATGTGTGTTTGTGTGTGTGTTTTGAGTGAATTTCTGCTAAATCCTAAGCGGGTAAAAGTGTGAAAGGCACATGTGCTTACCAAGAATCTTTGTATTCTGCAACTGCAAGTGCACTGGGAAGAAATAGTTGACACTTCCATCAGTTATGTCCCCTCCACAAGTCTGATCACCATCTGAAAGGATGATTGCTTTCATCTGCCACCTTTCTTTGGAAAGAGCAGCCCTGGCCTATCTTAAGACAATATATCGGCAAAAAAAACATGCTTTGGTCTACATGAATGAAGCAACCCATCCCACCCCAGCCTCACCAGTTGTTGAATCAAAATGCATGGATAGATTTTTGCCATGAACATCTGAAAGCTGAAATTCAGGCTCTTTAAACTGTTGCCGCATTTTTTATAGATATGCCCAGAGCATGCATTTTTTTTTAGAAAATGGTCAGTTCATCATCTTCAATTCAAACAGACTGAAAGTACAACTGTTACTTGTATGTTTAGGTCTGAGCGAATTGTGCATGTGTGTCTTGGCCTCGGAGAAATGGTTGTGCAAGTATGAGAGTTCATGTGTGTATAGTTTAACACTGCATGTGTATGCGTAGATGCAAGAATGAGTGCATTTGTGTGCGTGTGTGTACACCAGTGTGTGTGTGTGTGTGTGTGTGTGCGCGCGCACATATGCATATGTGGTGTGTGTGTGTGTAACATTAGAAAAAAAACCTAACTTTCATCAGAACATAGATCATGGAAGAAATTAGAAAAGTGAAATAAGGAGAAAAAAAAACATCTGTATGTTAAACCTTGTTATGTGACTGTTTACTGTGCAGAATGCAGCTGATAAAAGGTGCCATTTGGTCCATGTACTCTGGGGAATCTTACCGAGAGTACTTGAAGGAACTGGAGTTACAGATGATGTTGATGGAGAATGCCACCCTGGTGGCAAACGTCACCAAAGGTGTGAATAACACCCAGGCGAAGAACAACACCTTGAACAACACCAAGGAGAAAAACAACACCCAAAGGGTTAACAAGCCGCAGGAAAAGAAGGCCCCCCAGAAGGCAGACAGCCCCTAACAGTGTCTCTGCAGAATGAGGGCGTCATGCCTCTGTTCTGCATTTTAAATCATCGATGTCAGACACGCTGTCATGAGTCAGGATGCCAAGGGTTGATTCTAAATGTAAATGAATTCACTAGTGTAAGATCCATTTCAATATTCACAGGTTTTTGTGTGTGTGTGTGGTTTGTCTTGTTTTGTTTTGTTTTGGTTTGGTTTGGTTGTTGTTGTTTTTTTTGCACACATGGATTTAAAATCATAAAGGCTTGTTTGCTTTTTGCAGGACCATGACTAGAATTGACATGCTTGGGCTGGATTTCAATGACTGTGTCAGCTCTTATTTTTCTTTTCATTCCAGTGATCTGATTGGTGACTATGGCATACTCAGTTCACTTTGACTGTATTCATTTTGGCTGCATTCAGTTTACCATCAATTCACTCTTTTTTTTGCTTCTGAGTTTGGGAGGAGTGGCTTAGTGGGTGGGGGTGGGAAACATGACTGGTTAAAATTCATCTACACTTTCCATTCATTCCCTCAACACCATGTCCAACACATCATGATTTGATCTGTTTCTGGAATCGCAGCAAGATCTGGCGGCCACTGGGTTCATGTCTGCGATAGAAATGCCTGCAACCCACGGTGACCAGTATGACTGGGTTTCACGCTTGCGCGTCATGTCCTTCACTGTGTCAGTTTTTTTGTTGATTCTCCTTGACTAGATCAAACGCTTCATGACTGGAAATGTCCTTAATCGAGGCCAGGGTAACCAGACAAGGAAGAGTGCAGTGACTTTTGCTTCTGTGTTGAAGGGACTTGCTGCTGTCTGACAGCTAAAACTGCTGTCATTGTTGATTGTGTATGATGGCCCGATGCATAGCACTAGAGTTTAGTCAGTGCATCTTGGTAAGAATTAGCCCATGTGACTGCTTTGAATGTAACTGCATGGGAATTAATATTCATGTCTTATAGACACACATATGCATTTAAATGCATAGGCGTGCTTGCATGCATATGCGCATGCACATGCGTGCACGCACACACACAGACATACACATATGCACTTACACACACACACACACTCTCTTTCTTTCTCTCCTTCCTTTGGTCTCTCTCCACATGTACATACATATTTGCGTATGCTATTTCTTCTAAGCACACAGTAATACAAGCACTTTTACTGCATCATTATTTGCATTTTGTTTGTTGTTGTTTTACATCTGCTTCAAAACTTCACCTGTTACTTTTTTTTAGTTTGGGTTTATACTGAGAAGAAAATGCATGACCAAACTATTTTTTATGTTCATTTTATCAATCAAATGGTGAGAAGGTTTGGGATTTTTGTTTTTGTTTTGTATTGTTTATGTTTCCACTTGAGTTGCAAAATCAGCAGATCTTTGTCTGCCCAGACTGAAATTTCATGACCTCAGTTGAATTCATCACACCGTAACTGAATTTGATTACCACCACTTGATTTATTTAGCACAATAACAGCATTTAACTAAACTATAAAGGCTGGAATTGACTTATAATGTCAGCTTTGACTCTCTGGAGACATATCATGGTTGTTGATGTTTTTTGTTGTTTTTTTTCCACAAATTTTCCATAGTTAGCAGTCTTTGCTAAATATACGACGGAGTGTCTGGGATGTGTTTTCATGGTGTGACTGGGGTTGGTGTGACTGGTTTCATTTCACTACAGCTGACAATGCATGACCCAAAGCCGTTTTTTCATGACTCATCACTGAAAAGACAAAAAAGATTTGGTTCAGGTTTTGCCGGTGGTGTGTTTGTTTCAGTTAAAGAAGCAGTATTGATTTTACTTTGGAGTCAGTTGAAGTTTTTGCAGGAAAATTTGAACTCTCGTGTCTTTTTTTCAGCCTCATCAAATAAAAGAAAAAAAAACTGAACCGAGAACAGTTTGATATTTTGATTTAAGTGGAAAAAAAAGTTTACAGTGCAAGAAAGCTATAAAGAGAGAAGGAAAATTCTGATGATTGCCTACATATGTTATACATATGATTTCCTTATTTTACTGGACTTCATATTTGAAAAATAAAAATATTGAATTTTTTTTTTTGCTTTCTAATTTTTAGGTGGCTAAAACAAGGGGAATGGATTGTGAGACTTCTCTTCACATGGAATATAGGAAAATATTCATTTTGTTTATTTTGATGCTAGAAAATATTCTTTGCTTAGGGATTTTTTTTTTTTTTTTTTTTTTTGAGCCGAAGGGTGGGGACATGAGGGTTTTTTTTTTACATTTTAATGATGATTTTAACAAACATACTGTTGTTGATTTAAGTGTTGTTGAGATGGCCCCGCCTGTGAGGTTCTGGTCAAAGGTGTTTTGCTGAGTCTTTACATGTCCTAAAACTGTTGAAAGGAATCCATCCATTTAGATCTGCTTGTCTTAACAGGAATGAATGACTTCTTTCTTTTCGGTCAGTTATTCCTCAAGATGTTTCTGAAGGTTTATTCCTGTGGCGTGTGCTCTGTGTTTTATGTGATGCCTAAGCAGGCTAATTAAATTATATTGGGGTTATAAAGAGGTTTACAATGGAGAAGTGTGACTTTTATTTCTTGGATATCCCTAACCTCTAAGCTGGTTTTGTTTCATTCGGTTTTATTTTTCTGGACCATGTTTACAGATACATGTTCACCATTCTGTTAACTCTGTGTTTAGTAATTTTATGGAGAAAAAAAAAATCAAAGCACCTCTGTAGAAAATTGTGTCTGCTGACCAAATGATTCATGTGTAAAAAGTGCTGTTTTGTGTGTTGTGGTAAGGATAAATATTTTACAATGAAACAAGCGATCAGGTCCCGAGTCTGTGTCAGGTTCTTTGGAGATGAGAACTTATACGTAGCAAAAAAGTTTGTAGCAAAAAAATAATAATAATTGCATTTCACTATGACTACGTAGAGGGATTTTGTTTGTAAATGTGTTTGTAACTTTAGTGGTGCCCCCCCCCCCCCCCCCCCCCCCCCACTAACTCAGTTCGTTGCTACGTTGACAGCACAGCTTTATCAGTGGCCCAGTATGTGTGTGTGTATACTTAAGGAGTGGGTGAACCACAAACTACATAGAAGAAGAAGAGATGGCAAACAGTGCAGTGTGCCCTCATTTTATTACACAACATTTTCTTGGAGCACATTCAAATTTTCCTTGTTCACACCAGTTTGTTTTGTATTATGACGTTAGCCTGTTCATGCATTTCTGTTTTCGTCAGGAGGGTATCAGTTATTGATTTGTGTGAAGAGATAGGTGATTACTTTGGTCATTCAATACCCAGACAAGGCTGCCATCCACCCATCATTCAGATAAAGATTGCCTTGTGATCTTATGCGACTGGCACATGTCAAGATGTAATTGGCAAATATTTTGGTATGTGTTTTGTGTGTGTGTGTGACAGTAAGAATGTGTGTGTGCTGATGTGTGTGTGTTGATGTGTGTGTGTGTATAAGAAGTTGGTGAAGATAAAAGTTCCTACATTCTTGGCTTGCTCTCTCTCTGTGCCACTGAGCTCCCTCCTTATCTCCCTTTTCATTTCACAAAATGTTCTCCATTCCAGTGCCTCTGTGAAGAAGGGGCAGTAAGAGAGGCTGCGTGTGCAGAACGGGTGGATGGGATGAGGACAGCATGCGTGCATGTGTGCGTGTGTGTGTGTGTGAGACTAAGACAGCATGGGAAAGAAATTGTATGAAAATGCTCAAATGCAGATGAGTGTGTATGTGTGTTCATACAAGTTGTTCAAACACAAAAACAGAGTAATTATCAAATTTTATTCCTAAGTGCACACAGTGTTTGTGGTCTGCAATTTATTGGTGTCACTCACTGCCATTTCCATCGCATGTGTTCAGCAATTTCCAAAAGATGCGGGAAAACAAGCAGTTGTGCGGCATGTAGCAACGAAAACGTTCATAGGCGTTTCGTGAAACCAGAGTAACTGATTTGCAAAATCATTTTTGGATTTTTGGCCTATGAACAATGTTACAAAGACAGTTACGAAGAAGATTTACAAACTCATCATAAATCGGAGCCCAGGACATATTATCCTAAAACAGGTGTCTTCCCTGACAGAGTCCCACTGGTCAGTTTTCAGCTTTTGTCTCTTGGTCATGGGTGATGAAACCAGTCATAACCTGCATGACAGGAATCTTCATATCTGCTGTTTTGATGCTGGGACAGACAAAGTTTGGAGGGCATCACTCTGCTATCATTGTTTTCAAGCTGCTGCTTATTTGCAGCGTAGCCTGAGGTAAACTACATTGAGCTGAGCTGCTGCATTCATTTTTTTGGTGAAGGCGGTCATTATTGTTGTTGATTGAAAATGAGTGAATATGCTTTTTATTTTGTGTTTTCTTATGGTAAGGTATTACCGGTCTAATTGACTGAACATTTTGCCTTTTGTTTGAAAATGTTTTTATTTGCATCTTGTTTCTGTTTAAACTTTGGATTTACAGGTGAAAGACTGGGGGACAAAAGGGTGTGTCTGTATGTTGGATTACATTCTGTTTTTCATTCAGTTGCACAATTTTTGCTCTGTGTATAATGATATTTGTAAAGATTTGTTTTACTTGGTTTGCTGTTTTGTTCTTTTTTGGGTTTTTTTTTTTTTTTAAAGGTGTTTAGTTAATTTTATACTCATTTTGGTGAACAGCAATTTGATATTAACTTTTCTCATGGTTACGGAATGGTGAGCCATCTCAAATTTTTCGTACAATATATTACATCACGCAGAAAATCTTTGTACTCACATTTGCCTAACTGCGCAGAATTTAACTGTCAAAACTCTTTGTGACATGGTGATGTTTTTTGTGACATGGTGATGTTCTGGATACATTAAAAGAGTAGCAATCAAATGTTGCTTTGATATAATTGTCTCTTTATCTCAGTTCTGTCTGAAACAAGGTAACAGGAATGTTGGACATAGTGTGTCAGCGTTTCTAGATTTAATAAGGTAAATCTGTTGTGATAGTGAGGAAAGTCAGTACCAGCTTGCATCATAAATTCTTATTCTAACGATGATTCGGACACTGTCTACACCCTCTCGTTGTCTAAATGTGATGATCATGGATACAGTGTGCAGAAGAGCTGGAACCCTTACCCTCTACTCCCTGGTTTTTAGAGAAAACAAATTGGAAATAAACAAACAACTCAAAAAAAAAAAGAAAGAAAAACCTCACTTGCTTTTGTTTTCACTGAAATTGACATTACACTAACAAAAAATAGAGAACCGTAATTGTTCTGCCACCTACTCCCTCCCAACCCTCTCCCACCCCTCAACAACTTCACTAACAAAGCTAACTGCCCAGTCTTCTCTCCTCGCTCTGTCTCTCTCCATTGCTCATTCTCATCACACTGAAACAGATTTTTGGACTAGCTGTAGAATTCTATTGGATCAGCCTATTTCCAATCAAAACAATCTTGAGGTCTCAAGAGAAAATGTGGAAGCCGTCCATCCCCATTTCTATGTCCCCCATCCTCCCCTCACCCCCAGCCCTTCCTTTCATGTTAGACCCTAGTGATCCACTCCTGATGGTATTTTAACAGCTGAGACATGCTATATTATTTTTGCTGCTTGATTTTTTTTTTTTTTTTGGGGGGGGGGGATGATTGCTTTTTTTTTCTATTTTTGTTTGTTTTTTTTGTTTTTATCTGTTTGAAAATGAGTATGCCGTGAAAAGTATTGGATAATCTATTTTGTGACAATGTCTTATTCTGTTGTGCTTTCTATGAGAACAGTTTAAAGAAAGTGTATATATAGATTTTACATTTGGTCGAAGGGTCGGGTGTCGGGGTTCGGGGATACCTTTTTCCGTTTTTTTAAAAGAGTTATTGAGCTGCATGTCAAAGGTATTTATTTATCAGTTGCGAGTATAGGGCTTTTGCTTTCTTTTTTATGTGTTGTTGAGCTGCATGTCAAAAGTATTTGTGACAGTTTTTTTTTTATCATAGAGCTTTATCTTGAATTTTTATGTTTTGGTAAGCTGCATGTGTACAGTATTTTGTGAACAGTTTAGAGCACTATTCCTGGGTCTTGTGAGGCATGTTTTTTGTAAGCACATTCTGTTGCTCTCTGTCTCTCTGTCTTTCTCTCTCCCTCTCTCATTTTTTTTTACAAACATGTAAGTTAGCCTACATCTTTTCAGTGGCTGGCTTTAATCAGTCATCGATGCTGTATTGATGAAAATTCCTGCTCTGAAATAATCTTTTGTACCAGTGTCTTGTGTGGCATGGTTTTTGCTTTGAGAAACATCTGTTGGAACTGCTTAAAATCATTCTGTTGGTGTGTGTGTGTGTGTGCGTGTCTTTCTTTTAAACACATTTCAATGGTATGGACAGATAGATGCTTCCTGGCATTTGCCAAGGAAGAAATGCTCTTCTGTCCAGCTTGTGTAATTCTCACCACCTACCTTTATCAACTCGTGTCTTGGAGCTATAGCAGCCAGCTCAAGTTTCATAAGCTTTGGTTCTAAAGGTGGCTGCCCCAACTACTTGGTGCATGGACCTCTCCGTTGGCCATGCGGATAAGGCATCAGACTCTTGATCCAAGACCCGGGGTTCCTTTCTGATTCAAAACAGCCAGACAGGAAGAGAGATACTCTCTTCGAAGTCAACGTCAGTGGTGACTTAAGTCCTGTCCTAGTTCTTCAGATGGTGCTTTGTAACTGTGATCCTGTACATGAATGAATCATACAAAATCTTGCATGCTCAGTAAATCCCATTCCACCTCTCAGAAAAGAGTAGACCGTTGTGTGCCATCATGCATTGGGAGGGATGATAAGGAAATAAAACCCATGCACACTAGTGTCCTGTTTTGACATCATCTCGGAAGATGGAATGTGGCTATCTTTATAGTGGGATTAAAGAGGGTCGTATCTGAATTTGTCTCACCAGCTTGGTAAACCTCAGAATTAAGCTGAAGAATAACAAAAGAGAGAAAGAAGGACTAGTTTATCTCATGCAGATCGTTTGGTGGGATTACTTGGACGTATGGTGGCTGGTTCATGAAGACTTTTGACTTGGACAATTCAGAGTTCCTCTCTGCTATCGACCATTAGGACTAGGAAGCCAGAAGAGGCTTCCAAGGAAGACGTGACCGTAGCTTGTTTTGATGCAGTCATACACTGCGCCACCCATATAGAAGACATAACATGAAGCAGACTACCTTTAAGAGGTTTTTTTGTTAGTTTGTTTGTTTATTCTCAGCCATTTGCTTCCCCTCTCTTTTTTCTTTTTAATTTGCTTGTGAAAATTCCAGATCAGTTTTTTTTGTTTTCTGTTTCACACTTTACTTTGATTGGCTGCTGAGGCTTCAAGATGGAGTTTATGGCTGGCGAGAATGATAGGTGGATTTTATTACGCTTTGTCTTTCTGATGAAGCATTGATTTTATGCCCCCCCCCCCCCCCCCCCCCCCTATCTTTATCTTGGATCTGCTGCTAGAAAAGGTTTTAAGAAATCTGGTGTCCATTTTATGTGTGAGGAAGACTGATGGCTGTCTTGATGTGAACAGAAGTGTCTGATTTTGCCTGTGCACCTAAAGGTTGATTTCGTGAGTTGTGAATGAAACGAAGCTGTGTGCTGCGTATTATTGAAAAGAAATGCTTCTGAACTCATTGCATATGGGGTGATACAATCAATAATACACTGGTGTAACTAGTGCATAACAAAGTAAAATAACAAACTTCACTGACAACTGATTCATTTTCATGGAGTAAAGAAGAAATATACACACACATACACACAGAAAAATAAACAAAAAGAGATGAAAACATAGCTGCCAACCATCCCCAACTTTTTTCTAGAATTTCCCTGTTGTAGAAGTCAGTCCCGAATTTAGAGGAAGGAAAAGCAGAATTTCAAACTTTTCTTTCGAAATGTGAAGTTTTGTCTTTTTTTTTTTAGGGGGTCATGAGGGATGATTTTAACATACACTTGATGAAATATTATGGAATAAACTCCAAGTGACGCTATGTGAGTATTGGCTATTACATATAGAAGGACATGCATTTTCTTTTTAAAGCTCTCATTCTTCAGCTGAACCAGTAGGGGGTTAAACATGCTTTCAGTCAAAAACCAGACAACCCCCTCTTCACCACACCTAACCCCCTTCATGCCCTGGTTCCTAAATTTTGATTCCAGTTGGTTGGCAGCTGTGACAAAACCAGACCAGAATGTGTTCAGATTGTGTCTTGGAAATCTATCTGAATTTGTTTTTGTGTTTTACAATGTGCACTGCCTTTTGCCTCCTTTCATGAACATCATGAAACTCTCCCATACGTGTCATGAAAGGTGATGTTTCAGTTTGATTTTTCTTTAAACCAAGGAGCACCACGGACAATTTTCTTTTTTCACAGTCTGTCAGCTAATTCATGGACATTATTTTGACTGTTTTAACGTTGGGAGTATGTATGTGATGGCGTATCAGGGTTTGGATTTGATCTGCTGTGCTTGCATACATGTCTGTTCCAGTGGTCCATGTCTAAGAAGAAATAAAAACCATAGCAAAAAAAAATTATATAATGGACAAAGAATATTGCATTCAGTTAGCACCAGAAGTGAGAAGAGAAGAAGAGAGAGAGAGTGGAATGGAAAGAATGGGGCGAGTGGGACTGACAGGGGGAAACAAAGATATAGCATAGACAATGAAAAGATGATGAGCGAGAGAAGAAAAAGGGAAGAAGGCAAAAAATATGGAAAGGAAGCAAACAAAGAGCAACCAACTAACCAACAGAGTGGGGAGGGAGGGGAGGGGGATACAGGGCGCATGCAGTATACATGCACGAGGGAGACAGATTTTTTCATATTTTGTTTCTCTCTATGTTCGTGTTTGACCGGGGACTTTAATGCCGAGGCCTTGGGGGGGACTGGTTAGACTATAAGCCATGATGAATAAATGACTATGAAAGACCAACTAAAACATACGTTCATAATATTCTACAATTCACAATTCGGTCATGGACCATCAGTTTTGTGCATGAGATAGCATTGTCAGTGGATGATTGAGAGTTCAAGGGTTCAAGTCCCTCGAAAACCATTGTATGATTTTTATTTTGGCCGGCTTACACCTCAGCTGAGTAGGCTAAGAAACTGAATGGGATAGATGGTAGAGTTCCTCCACATGGTATGTTGAATCAGAGCTGTTTATGTGAACACAGCAAAACTGAGTGGGCGGCAGGGCAGGGTCTCTTTAAGGTGAATGGCCTGATGGCAGCTTTCTTGACTGCTAGATCTGAAACTGCGATGGGACAAACTTGGACACGTCTAAGGGAGCGTCAATGACAGGCATTGGCGTGATTCTGCTGAAAGGGTAGGTGAGGTGGAGCAAGACAACTGAAACAGGTAGACTTGAGTTTCTGGGTATGCATCAGGATATTCTGAAATTTTCTTAGACTACAAGAAAGGCAGCAAACTGTATGCAAGCTGATGTTTTCATGTAGCAACAAAGAGAGGACAATGCATATATTTATGTGAGAAACTATTCAAAGCTCTGCAGTACGGCTTGGGAGTCAGGGTGCTAATCGTCTTATTTATTTCTGACTCACACATGAGCAAGTCTGTGTAATCACTCATGATCCTGTTCGCTACGTATTTGCACGATAAACTTTAATGTCAGCATTTTTGTCAGGTACTGCAAACAGGAATTGAAAACATGGTAGACAGTCACTAAGCCCTGTCCTATTCTGTTCCCATTTGCGAAAATGCTGTAATTGAAGGTCTAGAGCTATGTGGGGTTTGACATCTCACTGCAGTATTTACAAGGACACTCTGAATCTACTGGGACTTTGGCCTTGAGCGTTTTGCCGGAGCAGGTCTTTTCCTGTCAATGTGCCTTAGGTTGATGCGGCTTTAGTGGTCTGTTGAGTTATGAGTAACACTTACTTGAAAGTAAAACCAGCTGAGCAATGGGTAGTAGTAGTAGCAGTAACGGCTGGAGGGGGAAGAAGGGAATGAGGGGACAGGGAGGGGGTGAAGGGTCACTGTTTGAAGTCCCACCAGAGGCATGATTACATCTTTTGGATTTGATTTTGTTTTGGCCTGCTCCTACTCGAAAGCTGAGTGTGCTAGAGGCTCAAATGGGAAGACCGACATCACAAAGTCGAATTTCATTCACTTCATGGGCGGAATCTCCGAGAGTGTCGCTCAAATTTCCTGACCTGGATATAGTATTTTGAAAGGAGATGTGTCATACAGCCGTGTCATGTAGTCTCAAGACTAGAATGGAACTCCGTAGTATTATTTGATCGTCCTTATACTTGTGGAGCGTCATTGAAAAAGGTAAACGAATCAGGTTGAAAGATCAGAGCTGGAATATAGCACAGTTGAAAGGCCCCTAGATGTGAGGGAATGTGTGTCTTGCTTCCGCGTTCAGTCAAAATTGAGGTGTAGATTAGCTGTGTTGAGCGCACAAACCAGGTCCTTCCTCACCTTGAATGTCAAGTTAAAGGACCACTGTCACAATATTGCAAAACAGAAAGCCATTTGGAATGACAGGGTATGGGTTTTGCATCCAGCTGTCGAATTTGGCAGTGACTGGTCCTGGTAAATGAAAATACCATCGTATGTCAAGGTCAAAGCTGAAAGGCCAAGGTCATAGCATGACATTATTTTTTTTTTTTCAACAATAACAACAAAGACTTGGAATCAAAAGAAACGTTGGGTCAAGCAACCAGGTTTGATCGGACAGTGACTCGTGACAACCAGATTGTATCCCTAGTGAAAGCTAAAGTAAGAGTTCAAGGTCGCACTAGATGTAAAATTAGAACCTTTTACTCAAGGAAAAAACCCACTTTACAGTGCTTTTTGTTATGGTCCCCCTGTTCAATAAATCCTGTTGTCGACCTAGCGAGTATCACACATCATGCATCAAGTCTTGCACTAAAGGCTAGCATTGAAAAATCCTTTTGTAAACTGGTGTGTGGCACCCTTACAGTCTTAAACCAGTGCAATCATGTTTTCTTGTCACAAGCAGTGCAAGGGAAACATACATGAGTAAAAAGAACACAGCAGCAGATTTGGAATTAAATAAGAAAAATGTCGGGTGGTGGCTGAATGAGTTTTTATTCTGATGCGGGTGGCGGTGGTGATGTTTAATTGCTGTGAATCTCCGTGCATAAAGTGTTGGCTTGAAAAGAATAAATCAAAACTGAATACCGTGTCCTGAATGTTTACGTCATTCGAATGTGAGTGAAGGTCCTAAATCACCTGTTTCAAATGTACATGCAGATTTTATGTCGTTTGTTTATTTTTTCTTGAGACTGTCCCTGCACCTGTCTTCCAAAGACAGAGCATAGCTGCTGAAAAAAGAGTTAGTCAGAAGCAGGTTCATGTCACTATGTGACGTGTTTTTTAATGTCCAGAAAGTTGTTTTTGAGGTGTGTATCATATACAGGGCATGGTGGGGTTGAACCAAATTTAGTTACATTATCTGGTCTTGATACTGAGAAAACTAGCTCACTTCTCTCTCTGTCTCTGTCTCTCTCTCTCTCTCTCTCTCTCTCTCTCTCTCCGTTTTCAGTGTGCACCTGAATTTTTGATTTAACCGTTAATACCCTTAAACTGCATGAAGAAAGAAGATACCAACGGTGTTCATCTAGAGAAAACAAACATGAGCTAGGCTATACCTGTGCATATGTGAAGGCCGAAATCGTAACAAATATTGCCCTGTAACTGTAGCCAAAATTTCAAACAAACAAGTAGCAAAATAACAATAATCTGATACTCGATGAAAAACTAATGAAAAAAACGGCAGAGATCAAGAGAAAATGGACACACACACACACACACACACACACACACACACGCACACACACGCACACACAATACAGCACACATACGCGCGCGCGCACACACACACACACACGCACACACACGCGCACACACACGTACGTCCCATCTTCCTCGTTGGCAAAGAGAGAGCGGGGAGGAAAGGAGAGCATAAACATTAATTTATGCAGTTAAACAAAAATTTTCATATACGAGTCGAATACCTACTGTCACAGAGAGGGAGAGAGCTCTGCAGACATGAAGTACATCACCAGATACCTTACACCACCCTTCACGTTAATTTCTCTCGGGTCTTCCTTGGCGGCAGTGCCAGAGCTTCAAACAAACATGAAGTGATCTCCATGTCCTTGCAGTGATCTCTTCAACATGATGTAACGCTGCTTTGTACGTCTACTGTACACTGGTTACCACCATTCATCGCTGTCCCCCACTCACAGTGTGCCATGGGAAAAGTTCACTTGGTACCGGTTACCCTCAGGTTTAACTTGGTCTAAACGCACCCAAGCTGATACGGCAGACGTTGATATCCATCACCACCACCACCACCACCCCACCCCAACCCACCGGAGAATAGGGAAAGAAAGCCTATCGAACACTACATTTACCACCAGTGTGACAAGACATTTAGATGGGCAGCGGGGAGATAAGCCAGTTATTACGTAAGAGCCAACTGAATTCGAACTCGCAACATGTGACTGCGAACGCGGTTTTCAACCACGGAGCCAACTCGTCAACTCATTTACTACGCGTTAGCATTTCCTAAGGCCTGCATGGTTTCTGGGCTATGGTGTGATAACTGGATTCGCCAAAAGCCCTGATTTGTCCAGATACAGACAGTGATGAACAGAGGTAAAAGGCAAAAAGAGAGATCGACATTACAAGAGTTTTGTAGAGTGTATACTATTATCGAACAATGTGAACGAATTGGGTTGTGTTGACAAGCTGGGCTTTGTTGACAAATTTGGTCTACATCAAACGGTTTGGATACATCGGGCAATCTTCAGTGACCCGATTTGTCCCTTTGGACAAATTGGATTTTTTCCCTTCACTTTTCTCTGTCTTTTTTTCTTTTCTTTTTTTTTTTTGAGGGGTGGGGGGTGGGGTGGGGTTGGTGGGGATAAAACAAATCCAGCTGCAACAAATATTGCTCAGTATTACCCTTCCCCTGTCAGAGAATGTGGCAGCCTAGGATACTGCAACATCTGAACTTGAAGATCCGAGTCGTTCGCGTTTCAACGTGTGGTGCGTTTCCTTTTAGGTCTTTGTCACATAGGCGACGCGACACAACGTACGTTTCATGCTGGTTAATGAGCGTGCAATGCATAGTGTTTCCAGCATTTAAAGAAAAAAAAAGTCTGAAGCTATTTTGCCTGTGCTCGTCCTCATCCAGCAGAGAGTTCTAATTTGGCTAACAAAGAAAAAAAAAAGAAAAAGAAAAAAAAATGAAACGCACTGCAGCGTTACTAGACAACACTGCCAGAATACAAATAAACGCACAACCAAAAAGTGAAATAACACAGATTTACCACACTACAAGACAAGTACATTTACGACAGACAAGTCTTTTACATATTTTGCATACTGACTTCTCAAGGGACTACTGTTTTATGCTTTTTTTGTTCATCGTTTGTAAAATATGAAGACATATCATTTGTCCAAAATTGACTCGACACTTTTGTATTGCACATGAAATCTGCGTTACTTCACGCTTCGCCTTGTGTATTTATTTGTATTGTTGCCGGGGATAATGCTAAACATGCAACATTCGATTTCGCATGATGAGTCAATGATCGGCGCTGCTCGTGGACACGTGAAACAATTTCGCTTGGAATCCAAACAGCAGACGAGAACTGGACGGGTCCTCTCAAATTCATATCATAATGAAAGCCTTGCCTCTGATCGTTTATTCCTAGGCCACTTAACCCAGAGGTAATCCAACCTGAAGGATGTGATGTAGAAGGCTGGAAGAAACAGGAACCTCAATATAGGCAGAGGGACCTCACTGACGATTCCTTTTTTTTTTCTCTCCTTTTGTGCCCCTGGCCATGCTAGATCCTCAGTCCGGTCAGTAAGGCGAAGTCAGCAGTCTGCCGCTGTGACCCCGCCGGTCCTCACAGCATCTCCTGGACCTCAACCGGACTGGGCCACGTCTGGCGTTTCAAGGCTTCAAAGATGTGGGTGGGGGGGGGGGGGTGGGGGGGGGGGGGGGGGGGGGGGCAGGACCAAAAGACGTGGGTGGGAGTTTGGGAGCCTGTACGACAAGAGCACTGGTCAGTATGAGAGAGTTTGAGACGTCAGAGATGGGAGAGGAGTTGGCAGTGTCCTGTTAGTAGCCTGAACTTGAGCTGCTCAGTCGAGTCGGTGGATGCTGTCCTCTTCAGTCCCAATGACCAGGCGTTGGCGCCACACTCTTCTGAAGCTGTTCCTCAGGATGGCTTTTTGCTTCACACTGTAAGGCATCGGGTACCCTGACTTCCTGCCTGCTGCCGATCTTGGACAGAATAATCTGCCTCCTCACTCGCTCCCGTGCCACAATGAGAAGGGATCCACCGCAGGTCTACAGCAACTGACGATTCATTCTGTGTACACAGGTGGGGACAGTTGGTGGTGCATGCAACTTTTCAACTTTGGCATTCTGCTGGGGGGGGGGGGGGGGGGGGGGGGGGGGGGGGGGGAGGAAGTGTGAGTGATCGGCCTGTAACAAAACGGACTCGTAATACTAGTTGCATAATATTGTTTGCGCCTCTTTACATTTCATATGGAAACGATGTCGAGCGACACGAATCTACTGTTCCAGAGAGGTAGATGTTGTAGGTAAGCATTATTCAACACGCAAGCACGCATGCTTGCAAGCACGCATGCTCGCACGCATACACGTGTAGTGTCCTCTCTCTCTCTCTCTCTCTCTCTCTCTCTCTCTCTCTCTCTCTCTCTCTCTCTCTCTCTCTCTCTCTCTCTCACACACACACACACCACACACACACACACACACACAAACACAAAACACACACACATGTACGAACGCACGCGTGCGCGCGCACACACACACACACACACACACACACACACACAACACACACACACACACACACACACACACACATAATGTATTATGCACAAACACTGACACACACGTATACAAAGTTCCATTTCATCTCCGAGCCATGACGCTCACATCGTCTATCTTGACGTCCACCCCCCCCCCTTCCCCCCTCCCATTACACAACCCCACCTTGTCCGTTTTGTCTCTGTCCTGGCACCCTCCAGCATCAACCGTTATGATGCCACCAACCAACGGAACACCGCCATGCTTCAGAGTCATTGTGGCATGACTGATGACGTTGCAGTTTCGTTTCCGTTTGTTGTTTTTCAGAAGGGAATCACTCATCTTTCTTACTGTGTTTTGACATTCGTCGCCTCAACAGTTCTTGGTCCGAGAACGTGGCTGCTTAGACGTTTTCGGACATGTTTACTCTTTCAATGTGTCTATTTTGCATGTTGTCTAATCACGGGCACTTGCTCATCTTTGAAAATAAAAGTACCAGCTTTTATAATCCAGTCACTTAATCCTCATCAGTTCCGGTGTATTGACACGATGACAATATCCATTTGCCAGTTCGCCGTGCTGCACATAACTTTACCAGAAAGTGTCGTCAATTTGAAGTTCGCTTTAAGTTGTTTGACTGAGCATTCCATTTTCTTCTTTACCCCACTTGATGAGTTCGCAGCTTGTGACGTCACCTAGGACCCGACTGTCACTACTGGCTTCAGAAAAGACACTGCACGAAGAGTCCTGATCCTCATCCCGTCCCCCTTCCCCTCATCCCTCACCCCCTCACCACCCCGCCACTCCATGTCTTGACAATCCCCTCGTCTGGTTAGAGAAGAGTTTGCGTCAGACAGAAGCTGGTCAGGTACTGTCACCACGGAACCCTGTGTGTACATCAGCCCGTTGCAGATCTCCGCGACAAGGTTGTCTTCGGATACAGCTAGACCCCCAGTCATCGCAAGATTCTTGTCAATGAGAACATCCTCATCAATCTCCACGGGGTTAAAATCACCCAGAACTCCATCACCAGTCGCCTCGAAGTTCTGCTCATCATGTGCTGCAGCACCACCAATGCCCGTAGGCTCAAAGCTCACGACGTTGGTCCTCCGCTGGGCACTCGCCTCCGTCTCCGTGGAGGCCAGGGCCGTGTTGATGTAGGCGGCGTTGATGGCCAGCCGGCTCAGGGAGGGCTTGAGGTCCACGTCCTTGGCTGCCTTCACCCTGTGAGCCTCGTCCTCCACCAGGCTGACCCTGGGCTGCCTGGACAGCGAGAGACGGGTGATGGAGGCGCTCAGGCCGAGGGCGGTGCCCTGTCGGCACAGCAGGCAGCTGAGGAGCTGACGCGCCCCTCGGCGGAAATTTTCGTTGAGGCCTCCGTACAGGATGGGGTTGACGGCGCTGTTGGTGTACATCAGGAACACGGCCGCGTAGTACACGCGTTTGTGCCAGGTGGGTAGCTGAAACCACGCACAACTGAAGTTCAGATTGAGGACAGTTGCAGTGAAATAGACAGTTAAAACCTATAACACAAATACAGCAGTTGTTAAGGGCCGTAAGTTCGTCCGGTGCTTCGCCTTGACTCCCGTGTCCAAGACTCTTCTGCTTGGGTGCAGTAGAGGGTGAACATAATAATATTACAGTTGGATCGGAGAAGTCCTGTCTGGACAACATAAAGAAACGGAATGAACATAATGCCTCCACCTTGTTGCACATGACCGAGAACAAAGAGCTGTTGAGATCTCTGACAGCTCAAGCGTCTGCCACAACAGCGCTACGGCCTGCCGTTTTATGACAATGATTTTTTTTAAAAACTAGTGGGAGATACGGAAACAGAACCAGCACGTTCCGTTATTCTGTGTGCAAACGTGGGATCGCCCAAGTAGTGAAATATTCTATAATGACAACATAACAATTCAACATTGCTGAATATATCCTGGATTGATACATATAAAAACAATGAACATGGTTACTTTTGTGGATCCGCTTAATATGTTGAGAACATAAACCAGGATCTGTGTGTGTGTGTGTGTGTGTGTGTGTGTGTGTGTGTGTGTGTGTGTGTGTGTGTGTGCGTGCGTGTGTGTGTGTGTGTGTGTGTGTGTGTGTGTGTGTGTGTGTGTGTGTGTGTGTGTGTGTGTGTGTGTTTTGTGTGGGATTCTGATGTCATGTCATACAGAGTTCGGGTCTGAGTTCCAATGTATCGCCAGCAGCCTATCAATCAACACTGTCAAACAGGACTTCGGGGATTGTGACGATAATGGGGATGGTGATGATGAGGAAGACAATGATAATAACAACGACGAGAATAACGTAGACGACGATAATGATGATGATGGCAATGTTAATGACGACGATGACGAAAACGATAACCTTAGTGGTATAACATGCAATCGCCTGTCTCATGCCTGTAAACGCTGAAGATGATGATGATGATGAAGATGATGATGATGATGAAGATGATGATGATGATGATGATGATGAAGATGATGATGATGATGATGATGAAGATGATGATGATGATGATGATGATGAAGATGATGATGATGATGATGATGATGAAGATGATGATGATGATGATGATGATGATGGTGGTGGTGGTGGTGGTGGTGGTGATGATGATGATGACAGACATACAGGCTAAAGCTCTGATGGCAGCTGATAGATTGATTGACAAGTGAGGTGATATATTGTGAAGAACACGATGACGATGACGACGATGTTGATGGACAATAACGATAATATTGGAAGACAATGGGAAAAAAAAAAGTCTGACGCTGATTATGGTGATAATGATGACGATGGGATGACGATTACAACGTGAACGACGGACGGTGGTAACGGTAATGATGATGATGATGATGATGATGATGATGGTAGTGATAGTGGTGGTGGTGGTGGTGGTGGTAATGTTGTCGCTGCTTCTGCTGCTGCGGAGAACAATGACGACGACGATGATGACGATGGCAGCGGTAAGCGGACAGACCTTGTCGCTGCTGGTCTGGTGGATGTAGATGGGGTAGAAGTTGGTGACCTGGAAGGGGATGGTGCACACCATGAAGGCCAGCAGCACGATCAGCAGCATCTTCACCACCTGCCCCAACACACACACACACACACACACACACACACACGCGCGCGCGCGCACACACACACACACATACATTAAACACCACACACACACACACACAATGAGACCAGAGTTAGAACTGAAATTCACTGTTTTTACGTCTCTCTCTCTCTCTCTCTCTCTCTCTCTCTCTCTCTCTCTCTCTCTCTCTCTCAAAGGGATGTCTGCTGGTATTTTCGTAATTGCACCAGTTATCAACACATATGTTCTTGATCTAACTTAACATTTGATTGTATACCAATGTTTTGTGCAGCAACAAACAGAATACTCATCATATAAACGTAATTATACTCACTTTTTTGTGTGCTTTTTTTTACGTGCAGTGACTTACAAAAAACGTGTACCTGGAACCAAACGAAAAACATGTTCGTGCTTTCTGGCACTGAAAATTCGTGCTGTTTTGACGTGTATCAATCGTGCTATTCGAGATACATCAGCTCGCACTTTCTGCTACGCATACCGAACAAGGGAGATAAAGCTACCACGGGCTGCCTGTGACTGCATAGGCCCACCCACCTTCCTCTTCGTTTCAAAGTGAGGTAACTGCACGCGGAAATTGAATCCATTTTTTTTTTTTTAAATCGTAAGTGAGTTCGCCAAACAACAGGGACCAACAAATTACAAGGCAGAACACGACGCGTTTCGACTTCTTGGCTCTTCTTCAGGCAAGCTAAACAACATGCAGGACAATGAAAATGAAGAACGAGCATCACTTATCTTCTCATATTCGGTGCAAGATGTGCATTGAATGAATGAGAATGGGACGAAGGGAGTTAATAATGATGATCATAATAATGATTACAGCAATTATAGTAATAACAATGATAATGGTAGTGCTAAAAATATTTTTCGAAAATACATGGAAAAAAATAATCAAAAAAATACATATTTCTTTAATGTTTTTATCATAATCTATTACTGCAATCATTCAGGGGTTAACTCCCTTTGTCTCCTTCTCAACGCCCTCCTTTTTATTCAACGCCCTTCTTGCGCCGAATATGAGAAGATAACTGATTTCTCGTTCTTCGTTTTTCATTGTCCTGAATGTTGTTCATCTTGCCTGAAGAAGACCTAAGAGGTCGAAACGCGTCGTGCTTTGTCTTGGAACTGCCCCTGTCGTTTGGCGGAGTCGCTAATAGTTCTTTCTGAACTCACCTTCCTCTTCGACCGTCGCTGGATGGCGGAGAGGGAGTTACGGCCGGCGGAGGGTCCCAGGCGGCTGAAGCGGAGTCTGTGGATGATGACGGCGTAGACCACGGTCATGACAGCCATGGGCAGCCAGTTCGACACCACCGTGACCACCGTCCAGTAGGCCCGCTTCGACGTCAGGCCCTGGTCACAGCCCCGCTGCCTGCACGCCGAAAGGGGGTCACGTGACGTGAGTAAGGCGGACAACCGTCACGGTTTACCGAATCACGTTTCATGTCATAATTTTTTTTCCACCAGCTCCTTAGTTCTCGTGGCGAGACTCTGAACATCAACAGGTCAGGGCAACATGTGAAGAGAAGAGTGTCTTTTTCAGGATATCAGTCGCAAAGATGTTGACAGAATGCGTCGGATGGCCTAATCTGAAATGTCTGGTATTACGTTCATACAGATATACATACTTAGAGAGAGAGAGAGAGAGAGAGAGAGAGAGAGAGAGAGGGGGGGGGGGGATGGAGGGATCAAATCAAATAAATCAAATCTATTATCTTAGAAGAGAAATTACAATGTGGTCGCACACATATCGATCACAAACAAATTGACAAAAGCAAGCAACAACAACAAACAAACAACAATAAAAAAAGAAAAGAAAATAAAAACAGAAAGAAGAAGAAGTAAATGCCAAATGTACATGATTTATATTAAAGGCGAGGTCGCGCACATATCCATCACAAACAAATTGACAAAAGAAAAAAGAAAGAAACAAACAACCAAAAACGGTATAGCCTAAATTCAGATGATTTATGTTAAAGGCAAACAAATGGAAGAGTGGCGTGAACATTATGTATTAAAATCAAAATGTCTCTCTCTCTCTCTTTCCGCCTAAATTCTTCCGTCCTCCTGTGCACACACACACACACACACACACACACACACACACACACACACACACACAGAGAGAGAGAGAGAGAGAGAGAGAGAGAGAGAGAGAGAGAGAGAGGCATTCAAACGAACTAAAATACACAGAATGCGCTCACAGATACTTAAAGATGCGCATCTGCATGCGCATTAAAACACATTCCCTCACCCCACTCCTCCTCCCCACCCCACCCCTTCTCTCTCTCTCTCTCTCTCTCTCTCTCTCTCTCTTTCTCTCATAAAAGATCATCTTAGACGTGAGCTGCAGTTCAGAAACTGAACTGAATAAGGGATTAAACTTTTCCGCGATCGGACCCTTGTCTATTTCACTGTCCGTTAAGGTCACCAGCTGGTCAAGTTTCGAACAGATTTGCTAGGACATAGCTTGCATCACATGTCATCTTCTTGGTATCGATGGTCACACACATTTTAGACAATTCACGTAGGTCTCTCTGTCTTTCACCAGCAATCTTTCCTCCTATATTCATCAGTTTGCCCAGGACATTTTTTACAATACACATTCGCACAAAGTCACAAGATATTCTAAGAAGCAGGAACAAACTGACACAGGTATTTGACCGCAGATCTTCTGTAAAAAAAAGAAGTAATTAATGTCTTTATTTCTTTTTCTTTTTACGTCACCAGTCCTGAAGACGGTCTGTGACCGAAACGTTGTTGATTGTTGTTCTGATTTTCTTTTTTTTTCTTTTTTAAATCTTCTGAGAATCCTCAAAGACATTTATTATATATTAGGAACAAACTGATTTGAGAACATCAGTATTGACATTAAAAGATCGAAATTTTTGCAAATTGTAGAGTCTCCTTTGACATTTCTTATATACATGTGTGTATATATATATATAGATAGATAGATAGATAGATAGATAGATATAGATATATATTTATATGAGAACACCACAGAATTTATGGACTGTGGTGTGTCTCTATTTGGCACCAAGAGCACAGACGCAATCAGCCGTGTCTCCTGATGAGTCCGACCAGCGGACGAAAGGCCTAGGAGCAGGCAATACAAATAAATGTGCCTTGGAGAGGGATTACGATAGTTCCCTCAGGCAGCTAGTGAAGGGCTTCTCATATTTAAAACATATTCCCCCATTTCTTCATCTTCAATTTTTTTAAAACTTTAAATCTTTCAAAATGGGGTGACTGATGGCGGCGAACGAAGCAAAATTAGGAATAGAGTTTGTTTAGAACTTACCGCCAATGACATAGACAAACAAAGCACATGACAAGACACGATGCATTTCAACCACTTGGTCTTCTTCAGGCGAAAAAATAAATCACATTTGACATTTATTACAATAGTACAAACTGTCCCACATGTCAAATGTGATTTATTTTTTCGCCTGAAGAAGACCCAAGTGGTTGAAATGCATCGTGTCTTGTCATGTGCTTTGTTTGTCTATGTCATTGGCGGTAAGTTCTAAACAAACTCTATTCCTAACTTTAAATCTTTGTCAAGTCATTACTATAACGACTGAAGAATTGTTAGCCCACACTTGTTTTCCCCCACTACTTAATTGTTCAGCATTATATTGTTTGGTCAATCAGTGGGAGATTGCATCTCTTAGGAGATCCAAGTAAAGGTTGTTCTGTACAATTCTTAGCCACTCACAGTGCTTGGGTTATTGAACAGCAGAGCTGACCACTCAGACTGATCCATATCTTTTGATCTCCCTTGCATCCTTGAATGGATCATCAAGCACAGGCTAAAGATTGTCCCTACATTTTAGACTGTTTGAATAATGCTTTTAGTTTTTTTAGCAACTTTTTTCCTCTCCACACTTTTGTTTTGTTCCATCTTACTACCCTTCGCTGGCTGCTTTGAGGGTGCTGCTGGATTCTTTTTTTAACCCTTGGTGGTGAGAACACCACAGAATTATGGACTGTGGTGTGTCTCTATTTGACACCAAGAGCACAGGCGCAATCACCACTGTCTCCCTGATGAGTCCGACCCAGTGGAAGAAAGGTCTAGGTGCAGGCAATAAAATATATGTGCCTTGGAGGGGGATTACGATAGTTCTCTCAGGCAGCTAGTGAAGGGCTTCTCATATTTATAACATATTTCCCCCATCTTCTTCATCTTCAATTTTGTTACTTTAAATTTTCGTCAAGTCATTACTATAACGACTGAAGAATTGTTAGCCCACA
>CM031596.1:42178076-42188076 GCA_018398815.1 Conus ventricosus | reverse complement strand
TGTTTATATTCTGAGAAAGTAGGAGAGGAGGACTTCAGGAGGATCAGTTTAATGGCACGTCTATGTAAACTGAATAAAGGTTTTAAAATATTACCACTAGCAGAATCCCTATTGTTGAGGCTTAGTTTATGTAAGATTCAACATAGGCATGAAAGAACAACTTCAGCCATGTTGATCTAAAAAGTGTTTCATTCTGGAAAGCTGGTAAATCTTTCTGGACACATTTTTACATACTAACGCAATATGATTCAACCATGACAGATTGTTATCAATAATAACACCAGGATCTTATGGTGATCAACTTCCTCGAGATTTTCGCCATTACTACAAAGGTAATGATTGCTACCAAGAAAGATTTTGACGTTTTTGCCTGGTAGTAATTAATAAGCATTTAGCTTTTTTTTTATCGCATATGATTAAGTTCAGAACCATTCAGATAACTTGTTGATACTTTCTTGTAAGGAGATACAAAATGCTATCTAATCTATCGTGACAGGTGTGGATAGTGGTATCATCGGCAAACATCTCACATAAAGTTGTAAAAAACAGAGGTTGATCATTATATATATATATATATATATATATATATATATAATATTATTTATATATATATATATTATATATATATATATAGACAATGGTAGTAAATACCAGCAGAGATTTAAAAAAAATGCTCAACCGGACTGGGATCACATCCTGATGATTGCATCCGCATGAAACAGCGCTGTAGATAGTTTTAAACCTTACCTTTTAACATATATATATATATATAATATATATAATATATATATATATATATATATATATATATATAAATATATATATAATAGTATTGGCCCAAGGACTGAGCCTTGAGGGACGCCGTACTTAACAGGTAGAATGGAAGAATTTGATCTATTTACCGAAACACATGTTTCCTGTCTGAGAGAAATGAAGATAGAAGTTCCAAAGCGTGTCAGTTAGGCCATAGATCTTTAATTTCTCAAGTAGAAGACTGTGGTCGACGACATCAATGTATCATCAAGTCTCTACTAGAACACCTGTGATTTTATTATTGTTTGTGTTTGTAAGCCACTGGTCAACAAGACTGTTGTGCTGAGTGACAAGAATGGTTGGCCCTGAATCCGGACTGGTTTGGATGAAACAGATCGAAGGAGTTGAAATGATTAGAATGTGTTTGTTTATGTATCTTCCAAAGTTTGAGAGTATAGTACAAGATGGATATGGGTCATAATTTGAGGGATCAGCATAGTCGCCTGATTTATAGATGGGTATAACTTTAGCAACTTTAAAAGCTTTTGGAATATGATGTTTTTGCAGGCATAGGTTAGTAGATGTAGTTAAGCGTTCGTCGGCGATTACTGGGGCTGACAATTTCAAGATTTTTCCCATCAATGCCATCAAGACCACTTGTGTTACTTTGTTTTAGGCTACTAAGAGATTTATACATCATCCATGCACACCCATAAATGGTATATTTGAAAGAGAGGGTATATTTCTAGAATTGCAAAAGTCCTGAAGAATATCCAATTAATTTTCTGACGTTCTGTTTATTTTTATTGTTGAGTTGCTATGTCACAAAAATGTGAATTCAAGACATCAGATGATAAATATTTTGGCGAGGTAGTATGACCTTTAACATTTTTATTAGTAAGCTCGTTTATCGCTTTCCAAATAGATCTGTATCTGCTTTGGAAGAAATAGATTTTGAAAATACTTTTTCTTTGACGATCGTTTTAGGTAATTGACTAAGTTTTCTTCTTTTTTTTTTTTTTTATAGGAATCTCGACTCCCTGACACTAACAGCGACTCTCTTAAGTCGGTAGCAGTGTCTATATCTTTAGTCATCAAGGGTTTTTTAGGATTGTTACTAACACGCATTGTTTTAAATGGGGCTTGCTTATTATAAACATTAAGGAAACTATGATACCAGACTTCTAAAGCCTCGTCGAGGTCTGTGAATTGATAGACCGTGGAAGGAATGAGTTCATTAAATCCCGCTGAAAGGAGCCATTGTCAATGTTGAAAAGTTTCTGTAGGTATTATCTTGTGGAAATTTGTTGGAACTTTAACTCCTCGCTTGGACCACGTAAAACACACTGGAGAATGGTCGCTACAACCGAACGTCGGTGAGCATAATTCTTCATGGTGTTAACTGAAGAAGTATATATATATATGGTCAATAAGTGTTTGGGAGGTAGCGGTGACTCTTGTTGGTTTGTCTATTAGTTGGTCGAGGTTAAATGATTTGTAAGTTTCTGTCCAAGATTTGTTCGATTTTAGTAAATCAATATTGAAATCACCTAGTAGTATATTTCTATAAGAGAATAGGAGAGAGAGAGAGAGAGAGAGAGAGAGAGAGAGAGAGAGAGAGAGAGAGAGAGAGACGGACACACACATACACACACACACACACACACACACACACACACACACCACACACACACACACACACCACACAACGCACGCACACACACACACGGAGGAGGAGGAGGAAGAGGAGGGGGGGGGGGGGGAGGCAGAGACATGCTGTCAGAAAACAGATTGACAGACAGTGAGAGAGAGGCAAAGAAAGTATGACAGAGATACTTGCTTACATTAATACAGAGAGAGAGAGAGAGAGAGAGAGAGGAGAGAGAGAGAGAGAGAGACAGACAGACAGACAGAGACAGACAGACAGAAGAGGAGGTGAATCTACTGGTGGACACGGCAGGCCAGACATCGGTGCAGAACGTCTCCAGGTAGTCCTTCCACTGCCTCTCCGGTACGTGTAGAAGAACAAGGGAGGCAACCCGATGCCCAGGGCAACAGCCACACGACGGTTACCAACCACGCCCACCCTCCTCTCCGTCACCCGGCCTTGAGCGGGAAGATGATGGCGAAGAAAGAAACGGTCCCCGGCGATAGCCATCAGGTCAACACGCTGGCACCATGGCCGACTGCACGTGCATCACGAACTTATGGTAAGTAACCGTCATTGTTAAAGAAGAAAAAAAACACCAAACAAACAAACGAAACAAGAAGAAGAAGAAGAAAAATAACAACGATGAAACGCAAGTAAGAGGTCGAAACGCGTCGTGTTTTGTCTTGTGACTCGTTTGTCCACGTTTCTCTTGGCGGTTCGCTAACATTTATTTAACATTTTAAAATATAGTTAAACTCTCTCTCTCTCTCTCTCTCTCCCCTCTCTCTCTCTCTCTCGACGATGCAAACGTTTTGTTAGTCTTTGCTCTAGTTCCCAGGTCAGGACTTTACAGTGTGTTCATGTCAACTCCAAAGAGTAAATGAACAATATACACAACATGGCTTTCTCAGCCAATGATTGAATCCAGAACTCATAGATCAATGTAATATGGGCTTATTACAGGGCCAAGCGGGTCCCACAAAAGTGAATATTATGCTAGGTTACAGGAGAGGCAGGGTACGTAGTTGGTTACCACCACGCCCACCCTCCTCTCGTCACCGGGCCTTGAGCGGGAAGATGATGGCGAAGAACGGTCCCCGGCGATAGCATCAAGGTCAACTCGCTGGCCACCATGGCCGTCACTGCACGTGCATCACGAACTTATGGTAAGTAACCGTCATTGTTAAAGAAGAAAAAAACACACCAAACAAACAAACGAAACAGAGAAGAAGAAGAAGAAAAATAACAACGATGAAACGCAAGTAAGAGGTCGAAACACGCGTCGTGTTTAGTCTTGTGACTCTTTTGTCCACGTTTCTCTTGGCGGTTCGCTAACATTTATTTAAACATTTTTAAAATATAGTTAAACTCTCTCTCTCTCTCTCTCTCTCATCCTCTCTCATCTCTCTCTCTCTCTCTCTCTGCTCTCGACGATGCAAACGTTTTGTTAGTCTTTGCTCTAGTTCCCAGGTCAGGACTTTACAGTGTGTTCATGTCAACTCCAAAGAGTAAATGAACAATATACACAACATGGCTTTCTCAGCCAATGATTGAATCCAGAACTCATAGATCAATGTAATAATGGCTTATTTACAGGGCCAAGCGGGTCCCACAAAAGTGAATATTATGCTAGGATACAGGAGAGGCAGGGTACGTCGTCTTGTTTCGGCCTCAGGGATTCGGGTAAAGTCAGAACCTAAACACGCTGGGTTTGGGACAAAGCTCTGACTCAAATAATAGTCATTGAAAGTCCTATAAAATGAACAATGATTGATAACGCAATCAATGGCTCATAAAATTGCCTGCTTTTGATAAGAAACGACCAACAACAACAAAAAAAAAGAAAATGAACACACAACGCGCGCACACACACAAACACACATACATACATACACACTTACGCACGCGCACACACACGCACACACACGCACGCACCGCACGCACACGCACGCAAGCACACGCACACACACACACACACACACACACACACACCACACACAACACACACAGACACACCACACACACAACACACAGATCACTGTCCTCCACCACCTCCACCATCACCACACCATCACCAACACCACCATCAGCAACAAAAACAAAAAACCTACCCTGCACAAAACTGTTGAACTTGCACAGAAACTCTCCCAACGGCCAGGCACCCTTGTCCATGGAAAATGACGTCAGTGCTGACGTGGATCCACATGGGCACCAGAGCGATCAGCAAGTCCGCCACCGCCATATTGGCAATATAACAATTGGTGGTCGTACGCATGCGAGGAGACCGCGCCACCACAGCGATGAGGACGAGGTTGCCCAGCACGGCCACGAGCTCCACGAGGACACGGGGAGGCGATCTTCAGCCCCACCTCCCAGGCAGGTCGGGCTGCGGAAACTCCCCCGGAAAGGGAGTGTCGGAGTAGTCCCTCTCCTCAGCGGGTGCGCAGCCACTCATCGTGTCCTGGCGGGGTCTACTCCAACAGGGAGGGTGCCCGGCGGCCTATGCAGGAGCTATATACGGTTGAAGGTCTGGATTTGGGACGAGCGTGTGTACAGGGCTGAAGCGGTGTGTGAAAATCTTCATTATCCGGCCGACAGCAGGGGTTTCACGTTAGGTCGCTTGAAGTGACGTCAGGTCGGGTACAATTCTCGTTGATGTCAACCTCTATGATTCATCCTCTTACATGTTTTTTTTTTTTTTTTCTTCTTTTTTTTTTTAACAGATGCTGTTCTGTTCTTAGAAAGTTTCGTCGACTTAGATACGTCTAACTTTTAAGTTAGATTTGGCCTTACATGTTAGCCATGTTCCTTTGTACCGTTTATGAAACTGTGTTTATCTGCTTTGTTTCCAGCGCGACTTTCAGTTGTGCTTATCTGCTTGATTTCCGACGCGACTTCTATAAGACTGTTGCGTTTTTCCGTTTCCTTGACTACAAACAGAAGGAGCATTCGTATGCCTTAAGATGCATCTTCCTGAGGGAGCCTTGGGGGAAATTTGACAGCCACATTACATCTTGGGTCAGAGAATTCCTTTTGTGTACAAAAAAAGCGTGATTAACATGCCACCGAGTCCACCAGGATCAGAAGAGGTAGAGCATCTTCATGTGCACGTGTCTGGTCTTCTGGCAGCCACTGGGGTGCATTGTGGACATCATGCACAACACAATAACGGATAAGGACTGATATGCCCATGAAAAGACAACTTGGTGCCATGTGCTCACAGTAGTCCAGGTCACTGAAAGCAATAGGAATCGGATTTATTTCCCATCCTCTCTCTCTCTCTCTCTCTCTCTCTCTCTCTCTCTGTACACACACACACACACACACACACACACACACACACACACACACACACACACACACATTGGTTTTTCTCCTCCCTGGCATTTGTGGCCCTACGTTTGCATCTTCCCTAACAGTACGCGGGAGATCGGTCAGTTTGCTTGTTGATGTTTCCCCCCAAAATATGCCATCATGTCTCCGACTTGGTGTTAACTGAATAGCTAGCTGCCTTATCACCACTAAAGAGAGAGAGAGAGAGAGAGAGAGAGAGAAGAGAGAGAGAGAGAGAGAGAGAGAGAGAGAGAGAGACAGACAGACAGACAGACAGACAGACAGATAGACAGACAGATTAAAGCTTTGCTAATCAGCGGTTATGGTTACTTTTCCTGTAGTGCTTTGCTTCATTTTTAATGTTTTTCTCCAATCCTATGACACCTTCATTCGCACTTAAATTTGGGGAGCCACTGGATTGTGATTTGATTCCCTTGTGATCGGGAACGCCACTAAATAAGATTGAAGAGGAGTGCCACCTGTGGGTTTGGGGTGGGGGTGGGGGTGGGGGTGGGGTGGGAGGGTGGGGGGGGGGGAGTGGGGGGGAGGGGACTGCGGAAGACAGAAAATGGGAATTCAAAATCAGGAAAATACATGGGAATGACAAATCAAGGAAACATACTATGAATATAAATCATTCATTAGCAGCATATAGGGACTATTTTAATCCAACATGAAAACAAGGCCATTCATATGACCTACTCCGAGGCCTTTCATCCGCTGATTCGGACTCGTCAGTGAGACACAGCTGATTGTGTCTGTGCTCACTTGGCATTAGATTGAGATAATATATCATAGTCTCCAATTCTGCTATATTCTCACCACCAAGGATTCAAAAACAGAATCGAACATCACTGTAAAGCAGCCAGGGAGGGGTAGCACATCACTGTAAAGCAGCCAGGGAGGGGTAGAACATCACTGTAAAGCAGCCAGGGAGGGGTAGAACATCACTGTAAAGCAGCCAGGGAGGGGTAGCACATCACTGTAAAGCAGCCAGGGAGGGGTAGCACATCACTGTAAAGCAGCCAGGGAGGGGTAGCACATCACTGTAAAGCAGCCAGGGAGGGGTAGAAACATCACTGTAAAGCAGCCAGGGAGGGGTAGCACATCACTGTAAAGCAGCCAGGGAGGGGTAGAAAAGTAAACGAAAAGAAAATGCGGTAAGGAAATATGTAGTGAAAAACCAACATCATTGTGTAAACAGTTATGAATGTAGGGAAAATCTTCGAGCCCTGGCTTGAGGATGCAAGGGAGATCAAAAGGTGTCAGCAGTCAGAGTGGTCTACCGTTTGATAACCCAAGCGTTGTTAGTCACACAAGTGTTGACAGCAGCTAAGAATTACGTATAAAGCCTTTCCTTGGATCTCATAAGAGATGCAATCTCCCATTGATTGACCAAGCAATAATATGTTGAACGATTTAATGGTGGGGAAAAATAAGTGCAGTCTAACAGTACCTCCATCATTTCATAAATGACTTGGCAAAGATTCGGAAAGACACGGGGGAAAAAAGGGAAGGGGAGAACAGCGCAAGAAAGAAAATGGAATGACAAATCAGGGAAATAGATCATAGATATAAAATCCTTCACTAGCACCATTCAGGGACCATTGTAAACCATTTTGAAAACAGAAGTATTCTTGTTACCCGCCGTGAGTCCTTTATTACATACATACATACATACATACATACATACAGAGAGAGAGGGGGGAGAGAGAGAGAGGTGTGTGTGTGTGTGTGTGTGTTGTGGTGTGTGTGTGTGTGTGTGTGTGTGTGCATACTTATTTGTGCAAAGTATTACACGCACACACATACACGCACGCACACACACACACACACACACACACACAGAGAGAGAGAGAGAGAGAGAGAGAGAGAGAGAGAGAGAGAGAGAGAGAGAGAGAGAGGAGCGAGGAGAGAGAGAGAGAGAGAGAGAGAGAGAGAGAGAGAGAGAGAGAGAGAGAGAGATGCCCATTGCTATCAGCTTTGCAAGGACCTTTCACGAGGAGACGGTAAGGACAAGGACGATGCAGAAAGAAAACTCTGAGGACGGTGCAGAAAGAAAACTCAGAGGACGATGCAGAAAGAAAACTCTGAGGACGATGCAGAAAGAAAACTCTGAGGACGATGCAGAAAGAAAACTCTGAGGACGGTGCAGAAAGAAAACTCAGAGGACGATGCAGAAAGAAAACTCTGAGGACGATACAGAAAGAAAACTCTGTGGACGATGCAGAAAGAAAACTCTGAGGACGATGCAGAAAGAAAACTCTGTGGACGATGCAGAAAGAAAACTTTGTGGACGATGCAGAAAGAAAACTCCGAGGACGATGCAGAAAGAAAACTCTGTGGACGATGCAGAAAGAAAACTCTGAGGACGATGCAGAAAGAAAACTCTGAGGACGATGCAGAAAGAAAACTCTGAGGACGATACAGAAAGAAAACTCTGAGGACGATGCAGAAAGAAAACTCTGTGGACGATGCAGAAAGAAAACTCTGAGGACGATGCAGAAAGAAAACTCTGAGGACGATGCAGAAAGAAAACTCTGAGGACGATACAGAAAGAAAACTCTGAGGACGATGCAGAAAGAAAACTCTGAGGACGATGCAGAAAGAAAACTCTGAGGACGATGCAGAAAGAAAACTCTGAGGACGATGCAGAAAGAAAACTCTGAGGACGATGCAGAAAGAACTTTCTGACGACGATGCAGAAGGAAAACTCTAAGGACGATGCAGAAAGAAAACCCTGAGGACGATGCAGAAAGAAAACTCTGAGGACGATACAGAAAGAAAACATTGAGGACGATGCAGAAAGAAAACTCTGAAGACGATACAGAAAGAAAACATTGAGGACGATGCAGAAAGAAAACTCTGAAGACGATACAGAAAGAAAACTCTGAGGACGATGCAGAAAGAAAACTCTGAGGACGATGCAGAAAGAACTTTCTGACGACGATGCAGAAGGAAAACTCTAAGGACGATGCAGAAAGAAAACTCTGAGGACGATGCAGAAAGAAAACTCTGAGGACGATACAGAAAGAACTTCTGACGACGATGCAGAAGGAAAACTCTAAGGACGACGCAGAAAGAAAACTCTAAGGACGATGCAGAAAGAAAACTCTGAAGACGATGCAGAACGAAAACTCTGAAGACGATACAGAAAGAAGACATTGAGGACGATGCAGAAAGAAAACTCTGAAGACGATACAAAAAGAAAACATTGAGACGATGCAGAAAGAAAACTCTGAAGACGATACAGAAAGAAAACTCTGAGGACGATACAGAAATAAAACTCTAAGGACGATGCAGAACGAAAACTCTAAGGACGATGCAGAAAGAAAACTCTGTGGACGATGCAGAAAGAAAACTCTGTGGACGATGCAGAAAGAAAACTCTGAGGACGATGCAGAAAGAAAACTCTGTGGACGATGCAGAAAGAAAACTCTGTGGACGATGCAGTAATGAAAACTCTGAGGACGATGCAGAAAGAAAACTCTGAAATAAACTTCCCCGACACGTTACTGGAAAATGCATTTCGATGTAAAATCCACATCATGGAAGTGCACAGCATAAAGTTTACCCCCCGTTTCGTCAAAGAATCGTCGCTGCGCATGGACTCGTCCACATACTCAAGACCCCGGCCATCTGCTCGGCCACAACAGCACAGCATACAGGTGTAAAAATATATGAATGAATAAACAACAACAAACAAACAAACAAACACCTAAATCAGAAACAGAATTGGATGACAGGCTCAATGGACACATTTCGCCAATGTTGGGCGGCGTATCAAGTCGGCACGCCGGTTATGTCTTAGAGTCGTTTAGATTTTTACAGTCGTTACAAGTGTTGAAGCAGTTATTGGTTTTGCAGCAAATTCCAAACAAAATCAGAATAAGGATCAGTCCATACCCAGTGAAAGACAAAGTAGCAAAAATTTTTAGCGATGAACCCATTAGACTTTCTTTTTTCTTATTGACAAGATTGCGGTCTGGCAAAATGATATGTCGATATCTCAGTAAAGAGTTCATACAAATAATTGATGAACATGACATGAACAAACAAACAAAAAATCAAACAAATGAATGGCAAATCTCTCTCTGTGTGTCTCTGTCTCTCTCTCTGTCTCTCTCTCTCTGTCACTCTGTCTGTCTGTCTGTCTGTCTGTCTGTCTCATCCAACTTCTTGCATAACCCTTCTACTTCACGATGTTCACACATCAAACACGGGTCCACGGCAGACAAATAACAGCATCACAGCAACACACTC
>CM031596.1:42168076-42173076 GCA_018398815.1 Conus ventricosus | reverse complement strand
GCAGCAACCTCACCTTCTAACGGCCTGTCACGGAAGGACAACGAGACTCCAGAGATGGAATTCTCATATCGAGGACAGTTGCCGATTTGATATTTACAGAGTGTTAAATTCTGCTCACTGTATCCCAAAGTAGTTGTCAATGCAATTTAACAGGCATATTAAATATTATTGTCACTAAATTTAGATTTGGTGTATCGGATATCTGTGTACATTCTAACCGCTATCGGCCTTTATAAATGATCGTATTTTCACATGTCCACTCTGTCATGAACATGATGAAAATTAAGTTCATTTTGTTCTGTCTTGTCCTTGACGAAAAAACATCTGCATCCGCATCGCTCTCTCTCTCTCTCTCTGTATGCGCGCGCGCGCGCGCACGTGTGTGCGTGTGTGTGTGTGTGTGTGTGTGTGTAAGTAGTCAATACTCACAGATGTGCCCAGGGTTCACTAGAAACTAACGAATGGGAGGTGACGGTGAGGGTCTAGCCCACAACATTCATAGAAACACACACACACACACACACACACACACACACACACTCCCAGCGGGCTTCAGGAAACCTAGAGAAGGTATGGGAAAGCATTTTCCTACGATGAAACCTACAGTTTCGTTTTAATTGTCATTTTATTCGGCATTTTTGTTTTACACAAAACAATATACATCAAACTAAAACCAAGGCTGAACAGTCATTTTAAGGAAAATGAAAAAAAAATCCTAGATCTGCCTACTGACTGGAATCCACATTTAAAAGTAATGGGTTTATCCTGAGGCCATATTCTTTCTGTCCATTATTAAGTTTCGTTTCTACACCACACATTAGTACAGTAATCAACCCAGAGGCTCTGTATCATACGTTAAAATGTTTAAGTCTGCACGCGAATGTCTATTGATAATGAAAAATACAGACTCTGCATGCATCGTGAGCGAGCATGTTGTAAACGAAGGGAGGGGAAAAACAGAAGGTGGGGGAAAATAGGAGGATGGAGAGAGAGAGAGAGAGAGAGAGAGAGAGAGAGAGAGAGAGAGAGAGAGAGAGAGTGAGTTTCAAAGAAAAAGGGGGGAAAAAGGAAGACAAAAAGTGTGCGTGTGTGTGTGTGTGTGGGGGGGAGATTGGAGTTGGAAGACCCCCCCCCCCCCCCACAAAAAAAAAAGCTTCGTTGAAATTCCGTTCAATAGTTTGTGTATAACCATGTTAAAAGACAGACAACGAACAAACGCAGCACAGTTGATGTAGCTGACAGAATCAATCTCCATCTGTATGACAAAACTAGTTTGCGGGTGTATATGTATGGCATTATTTACCAATCAATGGTTGTTTTATTCTCTTTTACTTTTCTAAATTTATACAAAACTGGTGTGTATATTTAATGATGTCTGCTTACTGTTCACAATTGAATTCCGGTTTGTTACTGATGATGTGCATTTGTGAATTGCTTTCCTTTCACTCACGTTCACGAGTGGGAAATAATTGTTCCCTTTCCCTCGTTCCCTGGTATACACCTCCCATTTCATCCTAGCTGCCTTGTATTTCTTTCTCTCTTTTTTTTGTTGTTGTTGTTGTTGCCTTTTTTTCCTTTAGTCTCTGATAATTATTTCTTTGCTTTGGCAACTTAGGGCATCACTGTTCAGATATCCATTGCAGAACATAACTCGATTAAGACAGGGTTTCATATATGAATTTCTTGTTGTTTTATTTCATTTCCATTAACATTACGATACGACTGAAATAATAAAATACTATCCAAACTGACTAGGCTTGTTGACACAGCTGCTTATAGACAGAATGGCTTTTTTCTCTCTTTCTTTCTTTCTTTTTAACTCGTGATAAACTGGATCGATATTCGTCGCCTAACTTTTGGCGAAATTTAAACTTGCAGCGGTACATCTCCTTAGAACATGACTGAAAGAGAAAATGACACCGACACACATGCGTAGCATAACACTTCTTGACCTCAGCAAGATGGTCAAGGCAGGCCGCACGGGGTCAGTTACCAGTCACCAAGGCCCCCACAGCGCCCTCTACAGAGGCCAGGAAACCACTGGGCTGTCAATTGCTGCGGATGGTCTGCTCCTTGGTGTGAAATATTGCACAGCCTGGGTGCTCGGTCCCGTGAGTGTAACATTTTATGTGTACCCGCTTCTGACCTCCCGGTGAGTCAGAGGCTAAAGGGAAGGGCCCACCTATGCTAGATGTGTCCCCGGGAAGATTTTCCGATGCGCAAGAATAAAGAGAGAGTGTTTGTTTTGACTCCGTTTCGGTTGTGTGTGTGTGTGTGTGTGTGTGTGTGTGTGTGTGTGTGTGTGTGTGTGTGTGTGTGTGAGAGAGAGAGAGAGAGAGAGAGAGAGAGAGAGAGAGAGAGAGAGAGAGAGAGTTTCTGTGCTACATTTTAACGCTGATATTTTTCAAGCTGCAGTTAATCAGATTTCTGTCTTTGCACAATCAAAAACCAAAAATGATACGATTAAATCATAAACTTGCCTTACCCTATCACACCTCCAAATGCGTCTCTTTTTCTGTAACAAGCATCTATACATTTGAAAACCATATACTATCAAATGAATCAGTAAAGATCTTCATCCCCTATCCCCTTTTGTAACTGACGGAGCCATAACTACTCAATCTGAAGCAGACTTGGCCGGCTGCTGAGACCTTTACATTTCAGACACATCAGCTTGAAAGTAGACGAGAGTTTCGGGTTCGGGCCGTGTCATGTTCGCTCATTATGCACGTCAAGGTTTGCCCGTTAAGGGGGAACATCAAGTCCAAATTGAAAGCGTCGCCTTTGATGTTGAACTTGACAGAACGTTTTCGAAATCCTCTGACATTCTCACTCTTGATCTGGTCGTAACGTCTTCAACTGGTACTTCGCAAAGTGTCTGGTCTGGTGTCTTTCAACACACTACGTGCAACAGATTTGTCACAGCGTAGACTGGTGATGTTGGAAACAGGACAGTGAAGTCTTATCATTGTGGGGTTTGCAAGGACACTGGTTGCATGCGAAAACCCAGTCCAGCAAAACAGCAGGGCAATTGTTTTGTACTTCAAGGTTAGCTTTCCTTTTTTTGCGCCGATGCAGTGTTCAACATTCATGAAAACTGTCTGGGGACATTTCTGGCATGTGGGGATAGAAAAGTATCCCATGGGCACAGAAACTGTGACACTTCTGACCGGTTATGATTCCCACAGGCGCGCATACAACTCCTCAAAGCGGTCGTCAAAGTCCCTTTTAGCAACTTCAGTGAAACCCCGAACCTTCCGAATTTAATGGGCAATGTTACGGACTGTTCTCACCAATGTTACAGGATGCTCAACTAGAAGTTTACGGCTGGGACATAGATCATTCCCCAGGTATCTCCCTTTGGCTGGAGGAAGCTATCGTTTTACGAGCAGCTTTTGTCCCGTGAGGTGGCGCTGATCTACTCTTTCATCTTCCCCAAGGTCTTTTTATTATCCGTTTTTCGCGAGCGCTCGTGAACGAGGTGAATTGGTTTATTGGAGCTCCTCGTTTTTCCGTTTCCCCTCTCTTCACGGAGAGCGCCGGGAAGAAGGCTGCGTGGTGTTTTATGGCACCGTCAGTCACAGTGGACAGTGGGCAGAGGTCGAGGCCTGGTCTCGACGCTACCCAGCTGACCAGCGTTTGTTGATCGTTTCTCAACCAGGGGGACTGCGCCAGGACGTAGAATGCCGAAGGGAAGTGCCGAGCATTTCGCCCTAATTTGGCATCGCGCGTTGCATACATGTTCGTATTTATTTCGAAGAATTGTCAGCACGACGTTGACTTTGAATGTAGGATGAAGAATGAATGATAGTAAATACCTCTCTCTCTCTCTCTCTCTCTGTCTCTCTGTCTCTCTCTATATATATATATATATATGTGTGTGTGTGTGTGTGTGTGTGTGTGCGTGTGCGCGTGTGTGTGTGTGCTTTCCGTTTGGCTCCCTATTGTCTTACTGTGCTTCGTCATATTCATACGCTGATGCTGGTGATAGCAGAGCGAAGTATGCAAGGTGTTGAAATCCAGGGGAAAAAAATTAGTCAACAACTGACCGACGTATTATGCTGAAAGGCAGTGTGCATATTGATGAATTCTGCTTAAGTTCGAACATTTATATTCCACCAGTAGCAATACTGTTGTTACACACGAGTGTCCATGCGGAAACTGAGATCAACGCCCTGCTGAACCATACCTGCCAACCCTCCCGAACTTTTCTGGAATTTCCCTAACTTACAATTTGTACCCGAAATCCCAGATTTAGCGTGAAAATCCAGAATGTTAAAAGTTTGTTCTTAAAAGTGGGGTTGGGGAATGTCATTATTGAATAAGTATGATGAATTGTTACAGAAGAAAGCCCTAATAATATTAAATGGATGATGGCAGTTGTATATCAAACCCTGTGTTTTAATGTTTGTGTGGTGACACACACCCTATGCTTTAATGTTTGTGTGGTGAAACAAACCCTGTGTTTTAATGTTTGTGTTGTGACACAAACCCTGTGTTCTAATGTTTGCGTGGTGACACAAAGCCTGTGTTTTAATGTTTGTGTGGTGACACAAAGCCTGTTTTAATGTTTGTGTGGTGACATAAACCCTGTTTTAATGTTTGTGTGGTGACATAAACCCTGTGTTTTAATGTTTGTGTGGTGACATAAACACTGTGTTTTAATGTTTGATGTTTGTGTGGTGACACAAACCCTGTTTTAATGTTTGTGTGGTGACATAAACCTTGTGTTTTAATGTTTGTGTGGTGACACAAACCCTGTGTTTTAATGTTTTGCATGATGAAACGAACCCTGTGCTCTAATGTTTGTGTGGTGACGCAAACCCTGTGCTCTAATGTTTGTGTGGTGACACAAAACCTGAACTTTAAGGTTTGTGTGGTGAAACAAATCCTGAGTTTGAGCGTTTCTGTGACGGAAGTAAACTCTGTCCGCCGCTTTACCTAGGCATCAGCTAGGTTTACTTCGAAAGCATTTCCTACAAGCATCGTAACATGTTCAG
>CM031596.1:42163076-42165576 GCA_018398815.1 Conus ventricosus | reverse complement strand
GCAGCTGCTCATTACGACAAAACAACAATAAAGAACACCGCTGTTTCTGAAATAGACTTTCAGATCTCTCATAAACTTTTTCTTGAATTCATGCAAATGAAAGGACGTGCAAAACCAGTTGCATGTGCCACTATGAAATTTAAGATAATGAGAACACATGAAAACAAAACTTACAAAAGATATTGAACATTAGAGAAAGTAAAAATCAACATTGAAAATAAAATCATACGGCTTAAGGAAATAAAGAACTTGAAGCCATGAGAATGGGAGAAGTATTGCTGAAATCAAAAGCAAGCTGGATTGTAGAGGGTGAGAAGGTTCTGGAAATATTTCTGTAATCGTGAGAAAACAAATTACAGTAGCAAACAGATGACAAGATTAATGGCTAGATATGGAATACTGCTGAAAACCACATAGACATAATGAACCAAGTCAAATAGATATGGAATACCACTGAAAACCACATAGACATAATGAACCAAGTCAAATAGATATGGAATACCACTGAAAACCACATAGACATAATGAACCAAGTCAAATGCTTTTATGAAAACTTAAAGAGACATAGAAGAATGTAACATTTTGGATCTCACTTAAAAAAAAGTTCCTTCATTATCGAAAGAAGAACAGCATTTCTTAGAAGACAATTTACTTTAGATGAGGCAGCTTTTGCAGTTAAAAATAACAACAACAACAACAATATTAAAGACGATAAAAATCCGGGGATAGACGGATTTAGGGCAACATTCTAGGAAAAGAATGTTCTTTTTCGTCTTTCTTCAAACAGATAGGGTCTTCCGTTGTGACAGTTTTAAAATGAAGAATGGAAAACTGTCCACAACACAGAAAGCTCTGATCACCTGTATTGCCAAGGGCGATAAACCAAAGGACTGTATTCAGAATTGGAGTCTATAAAATAAGTAGCCTACGTCTTGCATTTCAAACAGAATTGAAAAGGTTTTACCACAGTTGATAAGTGAAGACCATTCTGTTTTATAGCCAACAGATACCAAGGCGATGATTTGTTATGATCTAATTAATTATTTAGATGCAAAGAATCTTTCAGGTTTACGGCTAAACATTGAGTTTGACAATGTCAAACCTAACTGTTGTATGAAAAGCACACAAGCATGCACTGTTGATATTCCTTGGGAAGAGTTGTTTTTGAAAATGCATGAAAATAAAGACGTTAGACTAAAATAGCTACAGTCTAGCGTTGATTCTTGCAACACATTTTGTTTGAAGTGCAATGGGGGTATCTTCTACGGTAAGCTGTTCGTTATGTAATGAAGAAAGAAACTCCATTGAACACCCTTTCTGGAGTTGAAATATGTTCGATGGTTTTGGACCTGGTTGGAAAAAAACATCTCTGATGAAAAATGTGACATTGTTTGTTATGTAAAGATTTCACGTGAAGTCGTACTTTTTAATGTGGACAACCGTATTAATACAGATAGTACTTTCGACTTCATCATCATTTTTGCCAAACAGTATGTATGAAAATGTGTAACAGAAAAATGTCCACCAAACTTTACTGTCTTTCAGGAGCAGCTGAGTGGAAGATAGAAGATTGAAAATGAAATGCCAATATTGATAATAATTTATTACAGAATGAAATTGTTGACAACCTACGCTTTTCATTATACAATAAATATGTACGTCAAATCATCTGTTGTAACGTTTTCATGCTACACGCCCACTTGTGCATGTTTTTCTCTTCCTTTTTTTTTCGTCGCTTGATTTCTCATTTGCTAGTGATATTGTTATTGTCACTGTTACAGTTATTGTTGCTGTTATTGTGGATACTGTCATTCATTTTTAGCCAATCCCCCCCCCCCCCCCCCCCCCCCCCCCCACCTGAACCCTATGCTATTCACGAATCAGTAGAAGCAGCTGTCTGAGTGCTGTGAACTGAGCACTGACTGCGTTTTGTGAATTAACTGATGAAATGCAAGTCTGGAGGTGCACAGCCACAAGCATTGCGCAGTGTGTGTGTGTGTGTGTGTGTGTGTGTGTGTGTGTGTGTGTGTGTGTGTGTGTGTGTGTGTGTGTGTTTGCGAGTTTGTGTGTCTGTGTTTGCGAGTTTTGTGTGTGTGTGTGTGTGTGTGTGTGTGTGTGTGTGTGTGTGTGTGTGTGTGTGTGTGTGTTGTCTGTGTCTGTGTGTGCATGCATGCGTGCGTGCGTGCGTGCGTGCATGCATGCGTGAGCGTGTGTGTGTGTGTGTGTGTGTGTGTGTACATTTCAGCACATGTCAGTGTTCACGTTAATGAAAATTTCCGTACCATTTTTCAAAATATTGCCTTACATTTGCTTGACAAATGAAAACGAAATAAATACCATTTACCTGCGTTCACCCATTTCTTCTATCATGAAATTACCTGGAAAAAACACAAAAATAAACCGTAATGGTATGGTAAATAGATTTTCGATACGAAGCAGTAATACTGACTTGAACTATATGGTAAATAGATTCTCGATACCAAGCAGTAATACTGACTTG
>CM031596.1:42133076-42158076 GCA_018398815.1 Conus ventricosus | reverse complement strand
GGGGGTGGAGGGGAAAGCTACTCACTCGAGTTTTATTTCAGAAATATTGCATCTGGAAGGTGTACAGCACTTCAATTTTTTTTTTCGACGAGGAAAACTACATGAGATTTGAAACGAAAATACGAAGATTTGGGCGGGGGGGGGGGGGGGGGGGGGGGGGGGGGGGGGGGGGCGGGGGGGGAAGAGACCTTACTTCCCTGGTTTTTGACCAGTTAATCGAAGCACTTTGTAGGCCAAGAAAATATACTATGCTACACTACACTACACAACATTATGCTACACCACACTACACAACACAGTACATTACACCACACTATACTACACTACACTACAACACACCACCCCATTTCACCCCACACCACACACACCACACACACCACACTATACTCACACATACACACACACAACACACACACACACACACACACGCACACACACACACACAGACACACACCAAAGGCATAACGAAGAATTACGGAGATGGGGCTGGAGAGATGAGAAAGTAAGAATTAATCTATACAGGGGGACGGGGGGAGGTGGGGAGTGGATGGATGCGCGCCATGTGTGTGTGTGTGTGTGTGTGTGTGTGTGTGTGTGTGTGTGTGTGTGTGTGTGTGCACGTGCGTATGTGTGTGCGTATGTGTGTGTGTGCGTGCGTATGTGTGTGCGTGTGTATGTGCGTGTGTGTGTGTGTATGCGTATGTGTGTGCGTGTGTGTGTGTGTGCATATGTGTGTGGTGTTTGTGTGTGTGTGTGTGTGTGTGTGTGTGTGTGTGTGTGTGTGTGTGTGTGTGTGCGCGCGCGCATATGTGTGTGCGTGCGTATGTGCGCGCGAGCGCTGTGTGTTTGTCTGTGCGTGCGTGTGTGTGTGTGTGTGTGTGTGTGTGTGTGTGTGTGTGTGTGTGTGTTCAGGCGTGCAAGTGCGCGAGCGTACACGTTTGTGTACGTACACACTTACATCTGTCTACTCACATGTACAGCCCTGATGTGGCCCTTTGCGGTCGGCTGGGCTATAAGCAACATTATCTTATCTACTCACATGTGTGTCATTCAAACATGTTTACCAGCGGCCGTTGACAGTCATTTGCATTTGCACAAAACACGATCGCATGCACGCAAACACACCCCAAGTGATCTATTCATAAATCATCCTCCCCCCCCCCCCCCCCATTCCATTTCTCCCCCCCCCCCCCCCCCCGTCTCCCTCTTCGCTATACTACCTCATCGTCCTCCACTGCTCCCATGCACCCTCCCCACACGCACACCCCCCATACAATAACAGCACATTTACGTCATCGCTGGCTTTTGCCACTGACGACGCCGCCGGGGCATCTGTCGTAGGGTTTTAAAAAAAAAAAAAAAAACAGAAGAAAAAAAAGAATGAGATCAAAGTTGAAAATCCATGGCATTCACTTATCTGATACACTGTGGTTCTTCAAAATGCAGGCTAGCGGTCAGCACACACACACACACACACACACACACACACACACACGTTTTCTAATCAAAGCAAGTTCGGGACTTAAGCAATACAAAACAAAACAAACCAAGAAGCCACAAAACAAAACGAAACAAGCAACAACAAACAAAAGGAGGGGGGTGGGGGGAGGTAGTGATTTTCCTAGTTTGTTTGATTGTTTTACTTTTCCCCCTTCTTTGTGCTAAGATTCCTCGCTAGTCACAGGAGGCTGCTACTTTTTCCCCCTTCTTTGTGCTAAGATTCCTCGCTAGTCACAGGGGCTGTACTTTTTCCCCCTTCTTTGTGCTAGATTCCTCGCTAGTCACAGGAGGCTGCTACTTTTTCCCCTTCTTTGTGCTTAGATTCCTCGCTAGTCACAGGAGGCTGCTACTTTTTCCCCCTTCTTTGTGCTAAGATTCCTCGCTAGTCTCAGGAGGCTGCTACTTTTTCCCCCTTCTTTGTGCTAAGATTCCTCGCTAGTCACAGGAGGCTGCTACTTTTTCCCCCTTCTTTGTGCTAAGATTCCTCGCTAGTCACAGGAGGCTGCTACTTTTTCCCCCTTCTTTGTGCTAAGATTCCTCGCTAGTCACAGGAGGCTGCTACTTTTTCCCCCTTCTTTGTGCTAAGATTCCTCGCTTAGTCACAGGAGGCTGCTACTTTTTCCCCCTTCTTTGTGCTAAGATTCCTCGCTAGTCACAGGAGGCTGCTACTTTTTCCCCCTTCTTGTGCTAAGATTCCTCGTAGTCACAGGAGGCTGCTACTTTTTCCCCCTTCTTTGTGCTAAGATTCCTCGCTAGTCACAGGAGGCTGCTACTTTTCCCCCTTCTTTGTGCTAAGATTCCTCGCTAGTCACAGGAGGCTGCTACTTTTTCCCCCTTCTTTGTGCTAAGATTCCTCGCTAGTCACAGGAGGCTGCTACTTTTTCCCCCTTCTTTGTGCTAAGATTCCTCGCTAGTCACAGGAGGCTGCTACTTTTTCCCCCTTCTTTGTGCTAGATTCCTCGCTAGTCACAGGAGGCTGCTACTTTTTCCCCCTTCTTTGTGCTAAGATTCCTCGCTAGTCACAGGAGGCTGCTACTTTTTCCCCTTCTTTGTGCTAAGATTCCTCGCTAGTCACAGGAGGCTGCTACTTTTTCCCCTTCTTTGTGCTAAGATTCCTCGCTAGTCACAGGTGGCTGCTACTTTTTCCCCTTCTTTGTGCTAAGATTCCTCGCTTAGTCACAGGAGGCTGCTACTTTTTCCCCCTTCTTTGTGCTAAGATTCCTCGCTAGTCACAGGAGGCTGCTACTTTTTCCCCTTCTTTGTGCTAAGATTCCTCGCTAGTCACAGGAGGCTGCTACTTTTTCCCCCTTCTTTGTGCTAAGATTCCTCGCTAGTCACAGGAGGCTGCTACTTTTTCCCCTTCTTTGTGCTAAGATTCCTCGCTAGTCTCAGGAGGCTGCTACTTTTTCCCCTTCTTTGTGCTAGATTCCTCGCTAGTCACAGGAGGCTGCTACTTTTTCCCCCTTCTTTGTGCTAAGATTCCTCGCTAGTCACAGGGAGGCTGCTACTTTTTCCCCCTTCTTTGTGCTAAGATTCCTCGCTAGTCACAGGAGGCTGCTACTTTTTCCCCCTTCTTTGTGCTAAGATTCCTCGCTAGTCACAGGAGGCTGCTACTTTTTCCCCCTTCTTTGTGCTAAGATTCCTCGCTAGTCACAGGAGGCTGCTACTTTTTCCCCCTTCTTTGTTGCTAAGATTCTCGCTAGTCACAGGAGGCTGCTACTTTTTCCCCCTTCTTTGTGCTAAGATTCCTCGCTAGTCACAGGAGGCTGCTACTTTTTCCCCCTTCTTTGTGCTAGATTCCTCGCTAGTCACGGAGGCTGCTACTTTTCCCCACTTCTTTGTGCTAAGATTCCTCGCTAGTCACAGGAGGCTGCTACTTTTTCCCCCTTCTTTGTGCTAAGATTCCTCGCTAGTCACAGGAGGCTGCTACTTTTTCCCCCTTCTTTGTTGCTAAGATTCCTCGCTAGTCACAGGAGGCTGCTACTTTTTTCCCCCTTCTTTGTGCTAAGATTCCTCGCTAGTCACAGGAGGCTGCTACTTTTTCCCCCTTCTTTGTGCTAAGATTCCTCGCTAGTCACAGGAGGCTGCTACTTTTCCCCCTTCTTTGTGCTAAGATTCCTCGCTAGTCCAGGAGGCTGCTACTTTTTCCCCCTTCTTTGTGCTAAGATTCCTCGCTAGTCTACAGGAGGCTGCTACTTTTTCCTCCTTCTTTGTGCTAAGATTCCTCGCTAGTCACAGGAGGCTGCTACTTTTTCCCCCTTCTTTGTGCTAAGATTCCTCGCTAGTCACAGGAGGCTGCTACTTTTTCCCCTTCTTTGTGCTAAGATTCCTCGCTAGTCACAGGAGGCTGCTACTTTTTCCCCTTCTTTGTGCTAAGATTCCTCGCTAGTCACAGGAGGCTGCTACTTTTTCCCCTTCTTTGTGCTAGATTCCTCGCTAGTCACAGGAGGCTGCTACTTTTTCCCCTTCTTTGTGCTAAGATTCCTCGCTAGTCACAGGAGGCTGCTACTTTTTCCCCCTTCTTTGTGCTAAGATTCCTCGCTAGTCACAGGAGGCTGCTACTTTTTCCCCTTCTTTGTGCTAAGATTCCTCGCTAGTCACAGGAGGCTGCTACTTTTTCCCCTTCTTTGTGCTAAGATTCCTCGCTAGTCACAGGAGGCTGCTACTTTTTCCCCTTCTTTGTGCTAAGATTCCTCGCTAGTCACAGGAGGCTGCTACTTTTTCCCCCTTCTTTGTGCTAAGATTCCTCGCTAGTCACAGGAGGCTGCTACTTTTTCCCCTTCTTTGTGCTAAGATTCCTCGCTGTCAACGGAGGCTGCTACTTTTCCCCCTTCTTTGTGCTAAGATTCCCTCGCTAGTCACAGGAGGCTGCTACTTTTTCCCCCTTCTTTGTGCTAAGATTCCTCGCTAGTCACAGGAGGCTGCTACTTTTTCCCCTTCTTTGTGCTAAGATTCCTCGCTAGTCTCAGGAGGCTGCTACTTTTTCCCCCTTCTTTGTGCTAAGATTCCTCGCTAGTCACAGGAGGTGCTACTTTTTCCCCTTCTTTGTGCTAAGATTCCTCGCTAGTCACAGGAGGCTGCTACTTTTTCCCCCTTCTTTGTGCTAAGATTCTCGCTAGTCACAGGAGGCTGCTACTTTTTCCCCCTTCTTTGTGCTAAGATTCCTCGCTAGTCACAGGAGGCTGCTACTTTTTCCCCCTTCTTTGTGCTAAGATTTCCTCGCTAGTCACAGGAGGCTGCTACTTTTTCCCCCTTCTTTGTGCTAAGATTCCTCGCTAGTCACAGGAGGCTGCTACTTTTTCCCCCTTCTTTGTGCTAAGATTCCTCGCTTAGTCACAGGAGGCTGCTACTTTTTCCCCTTCTTTGTGCTAAGATTCCTCGCTAGTCACAGGAGGCTGCTACTTTTTCCTCCTTCTTTGTGCTAAGATTCCTCGCTAGTCACAGGAGGCTGCTACTTTTTCCCCCTTCTTTGTGCTAAGATTCCTCGCTAGTCACAGGAGGCTGCTACTTTTTCCCCCTTCTTTGTGCTAAGATTCCTCGCTAGTCACAGGAGGCTGCTACTTTTTCCCCCTTCTTTGTGCTAAGATTCCTCGCTAGTCACAGGAGGCTGCTACTTTTTCCCCCTTCTTTGTGCTAAGATTCTCGCTAGTCACAGGAGGCTGCTACTTTTTCCCCTTCTTTGTGCTAAGATTCCTCGCTAGTCACAGGAGGCTGCTACTTTTTCCCCCTTCTTTGTGCTAAGATTCCTCGCTAGTCACAGGAGGCTGCTACTTTTTCCCCTTCTTTGTGCTAAGATTCCTCGCTAGTCACAAGGAGGCTGCTACTTTTTCCCCCTTCTTTGTGCTAGATTCCTCGCTAGTCACAGGAGGCTGCTACTTTTTCCCCTTCTTTGTGCTAAGATTCCTCGCTAGTCACAGGAGGCTGCTTACTTTTTCCCCCTTCTTTGTGCTAAGATTCCTCGCTAGTCACAGGAGGGCTGCTACTTTTTCCCCCTTCTTTGTGCTAGATTCCTCGCTAGTCACAGGAGGCTGCTACTTTTTCCCCCTTCTTTGTGCTAAGATTCCTCGCTAGTCACAGGAGGGCTGCTACTTTTTCCCCCTTCTTTGTGCTAAGATTCCTCGCTAGTCACAGGAGGCATGCTACTTTTTCCCCTTCTTTGTGCTAAGATTCCTCGCTAGTCACAGGAGGCTGCTACTTTTTCCCCTTCTTTGTGCTAAGATTCCTCGCTAGTCACAGGAGGCTGCTACTTTTCCCCCTTCTTTGTGCTAAGATTCCTCGCTAGTCACAGGAGGCTGCTACTTTTTCCCCCTTCTTTGTGCTAAGATTCCTCGCTAGTCACAGGAGGCTGCTACTTTTTCCCCCTTCTTTGTGCTAAGATTCCTCGCTAGTCACAGGAGGCTGCTACTTTTTCCCCCTTCTTTGTGCTAAGATTCCTCGCTAGTCACAGGAGGCTGCTACTTTTTCCCCTTCTTTGTGCTAAGATTCCTCGCTAGTCACAGGAGGCTGCTACTTTTTCCCCCTTCTTTGTGCTAAGATTCCTCGCTAGTCACAGGAGGCTGCTACTTTTCCCTCCTTCTTTGTGCTAAGATTCCTCGCTAGTCACAGGAGGCTGCTACTTTTTCCCCACTTCTTTGTGCTAAGATTCCTCGCTAGTCACAGGAGGCTGCTACTTTTTCCCCCTTCTTTGTGCTAAGATTCCTCGCTAGTCACAGGAGGCTGCTACTTTTCCCCACTTCTTTGTGCTAAGATTCCTCGCTAGTCACAGGAGGCTGCTACTTTTTCCCCCTTCTTTGTGCTAAGATTCCTCGCTAGTCACAGGAGGCTGCTACTTTTCCCCCTTCTTTGTGCTAAGATTCCTCGCTTGTCACAGGAGGCTGCTACTTTTTCCCCCTTCTTTGTGCTAAGATTCCTCGCTAGTCACAGGAGGCTGCTACTTTTTCCCCCTTCTTTGTGCTAAGATTCCTCGCTAGTCACAGGAGGCTGCTACTTTTTCCCCCTTCTTTGTGCTAAGATTCCTCGCTAGTCACAGGAGGCTGCTACTTTTTCCCCCTTCTTTGTGCTAAGATTCCTCGCTAGTCACAGGAGGCTGCTACTTTTTCCCCTTCTTTGTGCTAAGATTCCTCGCTAGTCACAGGAGGCTGCTACTTTTTCCCCTTCTTTGTGCTAAGATTCCTCGCTAGTCACAGGAGGCTGCTACTTTTTCCCCTTCTTTGTGCTAAGATTCCTCGCTAGTCACAGGAGGCTGCTACTTTTTCCCCCTTCTTTGTGCTAAGATTCCTCGCTAGTCACAGGAGGCTGCTACTTTTTCCCCCTTCTTTGTGCTAAGATTCCTCGCTAGTCACAGGAGGCTGCTACTTTTTCCCCCTTCTTTGTGCTAAGATTCCTCGCTAGTCACAGGAGGCTGCTACTTTTTCCCCCTTCTTTGTGCTAAGATTCCTCGCTAGTCACAGGAGGCTGCTACTTTTTCCCCCTTCTTTGTGCTAGATTCCTCGCTAGTCACAGGAGGCTGCTACTTTTTCCCCCTTCTTTGTGCCAAGATTCCTCGCTAGTCACAGGAGGCTGCTACTTTTTCCCCCTTCTTTGTGCCAAGATCCCTCGCTAGTCACAGGAGGCTGCTACTTTTTCCCCCTTCTTTGTGCTAAGATTCCTCGCTAGTCACAGGAGGCTGCTACTTTTTCCCCTTCTTTGTGCTAAGATTCCTCGCTAGTCACAGGAGGCTGCTACTTTTTCCCCCTTCTTTGTGCTAAGATTCCTCGTAGTCACAGGAGGCTGCTACTTTTTCCCCCTTCTTTGTGCTAAGATTCCTCGTAGTCACAGGAGGCTGCTACTTTTTCCCCTTCTTTGTGCTAGATTCCTCGCTAGTCACAGGAGGCTGCTACTTTTTCCCCTTCTTTGTGCTAAGATTCCTCGCTAGTCACAGGAGGCTGCTACTTTTCCCCCTTCTTTGTGCTAAGATTCCTCGCTAGTCACAGGAGGCTGCTACTTTTTCCCCCTTCTTTGTGCTAAGATTCCTCGCTAGTCACAGGAGGCTGCTACTTTTTCCCCCTTCTTTGTGCTAAGATTCCTCGCTAGTCACAGGAGGCTGCTACTTTTCCCTCCTTCTTGTGCTAAGATTCCTCGCTAGTCACAGGATGGCTGCTACTTTTTCCCCCTTCTTTGTGCTAAGATTCCTCGCTAGTCACAGGAGGCTGCTACTTTTCCCCCTTCTTTGTGCTAAGATTCCTCGCTAGTCACAGGAGGCTGCTACTTTTCCCCCCTTCTTTGTGCTAAGATTCCTCGCTAGTCACAGGAGGCTGCTACTTTTTCCCCTTCTTTGTGCTAAGATTCCTCGCTAGTCACAGGAGGCTGCTACTTTTTCCCCCTTCTTTGTGCTAAGATTCCTCGCTAGTCACAGGAGGCTGCTACTTTTCCCCCTTCTTTGTGCTAAGATTCCTCGCTAGTCACAGGAGGCTGCTACTTTTTCCCCTTCTTTGTGCTAAGATTCCTCGCTAGTCACAGGAGGCTGCTACTTTTTCCCCCTTCTTTGTGCTAAGTTCCTCGCTAGTCACAGGAGGCTGCTACTTTTTCCCCCTTCTTTGTGCTAAGATTCCTCGCTAGTCACAGGAGGCTGCTACTTTTTCCCCTTCTTTGTGCTAAGATTCCTCGCTAGTCACAGGAGGCTGCTACTTTTTCCCCCTTCTTTGTGCTAAGATTCCTCGCTAGTCACAGGAGGCTGCTACTTTTTCCCCCTTCTTTGTGCTAAGATTCCTCGCTAGTACAGGAGGCTGCTACTTTTTCCCCCTTCTTTGTGCTAAGATTCCTCGCTGTCACAGGAGGCTGCTACTTTTTCCCCCTTCTTTGTGCTAAGATTCCTCGCTAGTCACAGGAGGCTGCTACTTTTTCCCCTTCTTTGTGCTAAGATTCCTCGCTAGTCACAGGAGGCTGCTACTTTTTCCCCCTTCTTTGTGCTAAGATTCCTCGCTAGTCACAGGAGGCTGCTACTTTTTCCCCTTCTTTGTGCTAAGATTCCTCGCTAGTCACAGGAGGCTGCTACTTTTTCCCCCTTCTTTGTGCTAAGATTCCTCGCTAGTCACAGGAGGCTGCTACTTTTTCCCCTTCTTTGTGCTAAGATTCCTCGCTAGTCTCGGAGGCTGCTACTTTTTCCCCCTTCTTTGTGCTAAGATTCCTCGCTAGTCACAGGAGGCTGACTACTTTTTCCCCCTTCTTTGTGCTAAGATTCCTCGCTAGTCACAGGTAGGCTGCTACTTTTTCCCCCTTCTTTGTGCTAAGATTCCTCGCTAGTCACAGGAGGCTGCTACTTTTTCCCCCTTCTTTGTGCTAAGATTCCTCGCTAGTCACAGGAGGCTGCTACTTTTTCCCCCTTCTTTGTGCTAAGATTCCCGCTAGTCACAGGAGGCTGCTACTTTTTCCCTTCTTTGTGCTAAGATTCCTCGCTAGTCACTGGAGGCTGCTACTTTTTCCCCCTTCTTTGTGCTAAGATTCCTCGCTAGTCACAGGAGGCTGTACTTTTTCCCCTTCTTTGTGCTAAGATTCCTCGCTAGTCACAGGAGGCTGCTACTTTTTCCTCCTTCTTTGTGCTAAGATTCCTCGCTAGTCACAGGAGGCTGCTACTTTTCCCCCTTCTTTGTGCTAAGATTCCTCGCTAGTCACAGGAGGCTGCTACTTTTTCCCCCTTCTTTGTGCTAAGATTCTCGCTAGTCACAGGAGGCTGCTACTTTTCCCCTTCTTTGTGCTAAGATTCCTCGCTAGTCACAGGAGGCTGCTACTTTTTCCCCCTTCTTCGTGCTAAGATTCCTCGCTAGTCACAGGAGGCTGCTACTTTTTCCCCTTCTTTGTGCTAAGATTCCTCGCTAGTCACAGGAGGCTGCTACTTTTTCCCCCTTCTTTGTGCTAAGATTCCTCGCTAGTCACAGGAGGCTGCTACTTTTTCCCCTTCTTTGTGCTAAGATTCCTCGCTAGTCACAGGAGGCTGCTACTTTTTCCCTTCTTTGTGCTAAGATTCCTCGCTAGTCACAGGAGGCTGCTACTTTTTCCCCCTTCTTTGTGCTAAGATTCCTCGCTAGTCACAGGAGGCTGCTACTTTTTCCCCTTCTTTGTGCTAAGATTCCTCGCTAGTCACAGGAGGCTGCTACTTTTTCCCCCTTCTTTGTGCTAAGATTCCTCGCTAGTCACAGGAGGCTGCTACTTTTTCCCCCTTCTTTGTGCTAAGATTCCTCGCTAGTCACAGGAGGCTGCTACTTTTTCCCCTTCTTTGTGCTAAGATTCCTCGCTAGTCACAGGAGGCTGCTACTTTTTCCCCCTTCTTTGTGCTAAGATTCCTCGCTAGTCACAGGAGGCTGCTACTTTTCCCCCTTCTTTGTGCTAAGATTCCTCGTAGTCACAGGAGGCTGCTACTTTTTCCCCCTTCTTTGTGCTAAGATTCCTCGCTAGTCACAGGAGGCTGCTACTTTTTCCCCCTTCTTTGTGCTTAGATTCCTCGCTAGTCACAGGAGGCTGCTACTTTTTCCCCTTCTTTGTGCTAAGATTCCTCGCTAGTCACAGGAGGGGCTGCTACTTTTTCCCCCTTCTTTGTGCTAGATTCCTCGCTAGTCACAGGAGGCTGCTACTTTTTCCCCCTTCTTTGTGCTAAGATTCCTCGCTAGTCACAGGAGGCTGCTACTTTTTCCCCCTTCTTTGTGCTAAGATTCCTCGCTAGTCACAGGAGGCTGCTACTTTTCCCTCCTTCTTTGTGCTAAGATTCCTCGCTAGTCACAGGAGGGCTGCTACTTTTTCCCCACTTCTTTGTGCTAGTTTCCTCGCTAAGTCACAGGAGGCTGCTACTTTTTCCCCCTTCTTTGTGCTAAGATTCCTCGCTAGTCACAGGAGGCTGCTACTTTTTCCCCACTTCTTTGTGCTAAGATTCCTCGCTAGTCACAGGAAGGCTGCTACTTTTTCCCCTTCTTTGTGCTAAGATTCCTCGCTAGTCACAGGAGGCTGCTACTTTTTCCCCCTTCTTTGTGCTAAGATTCCTCGCTAGTCACAGGAGGCTGCTACTTTTTCCCCCTTCTTTGTGCTAAGATTCCTCGCTAGTACAGGAGGCTGCTACTTTTTCCCCCTTCTTTGTGCTAAGATTCCTCGCTAGTCACAGGAGGCTGCTACTTTTTCCCCCTTCTTTGTGCTAAGATTCCTCGCTAGTCACAGGAGGCTGCTACTTTTTCCCCCTTCTTTGTGCTAAGAGTTCCTCGCTGTCACAGGAGGCTGCTACTTTTTCCCCCTTCTTTGTGCTAAGATTCCTCGCTAGTCACAGGAGGCTGCTACTTTTTCCCCTTCTTTGTGCTAAGATTCCTCGCTAGTCACAGGAGGCTGCTACTTTTTCCCCTTCTTTGTGCTAAGATTCCTCGCTAGTCACAGGAGGCTGCTACTTTTCCCTCCTTCTTTGTGCTAAGATTCCTCGCTAGTCACAGGAGGCTGCTACTTTTTCCCCACTTCTTTGTGCTAAGATTCCTCGCTAGTCTACAGGAGGCTGCTACTTTTTCCCCTTCTTTGTGCTAAGATTCCTCGCTAGTCACAGGAGGCTGCTACTTTTTCCCCACTTCTTTGTGCTAAGATTCTCGCTAGTCACAGGAGGCTGCTACTTTTTCCCCCTTCTTTGTGCTATGATTCCTCGCTAGTCACAGGGGGCTGCTACTTTTTCCCCTTCTTTGTGCTAAGATTCCTCGCTTAGTCACAGGAGGCTGCTACTTTTTCCCCTTCTTTGTGCTAAGATTCCTCGCTAGTCACAGGAGGCTGCTACTTTTCCCCCTTCTTTGTGCTAGATTCCTCGCTAGTCACAGGAGGCTGCTACTTTTTCCCCTTCTTTGTGCTAAGATTCCTCGCTAGTCACAGGAGGCTGCTACTTTTTCCCCTTCTTTGTGCTAAGATTCCTCGCTAGTCACAGGAGGCTGCTACTTTTTCCCCCTTCTTTGTGCTAAGATTCCTCGCTAGTCACAGGAGGCTGCTACTTTTTCCCCTTCTTTGTGCTAAGATTCCTCGCTGTCACAGGAGGCTGCTACTTTTTCCCCCTTCTTTGTGCTAGATTCCTCGCCAGTCACAGGAGGCTGCTACTTTTTCCCCCTTCTTTGTGCTAAGATTCTCGCTAGTCACAGGAGGCTGCTACTTTTTCCCCCTTCTTTGTGCTAAGATTCCTCGCTAGTCACAGGGGCTGCTACTTTTTCCCCTTCTTTTGTGCTAAGATTCCTCGCTAGTCACAGGAGGCTGCTACTTTTTCCCCCTTCTTTGTGCTAAGATTCCTCGCTAGTCACAGGAGGCTGCTACTTTTTCCCCCTTCTTTGTGCCAAGATTCCTCGCTAGTCACAGGAGGCTGCTACTTTTTCCCCTTCTTTGTGCCAAGATCCCTCGCTAGTCACAGGAGGCTGCTACTTTTTCCCCCTTCTTTGTGCTAGATTCCTCGCTAGTCACAGGAGGCTGCTACTTTTTCCCCTTCTTTGTGCTAAGATTCCTCGCTAGTCACAGGAGGCTGCTACTTTTTCCCCCTTCTTTGTGCTAAGATTCCTCGCTAGTCACAGGAGGCTGCTACTTTTTCCCCCTTCTTTGTGCTAAGATTCCTCGCTAGTCACAGGAGGCTGCTACTTTTTCCCCTTCTTTGTGCTAAGATTCCTCGCTAGTCACAGGAGGGCTGCTACTTTTTCCCCCTTCTTTGTGCTAAGATTCCTCGCTAAGTCACAGAGGGCTGCTACTTTTCCCCCTTCTTTGTGCTAAGATTCCTCGCTAGTCACAGGAGGCTGCTACTTTTTCCCCCTTCTTTGTGCTAAGATTCCTCGCTAGTCACAGGAGGCTGCTACTTTTCCACCCTTCTTTGTGCTAAGATTCCTCGCTAGTCACAGGAGGCTGCTACTTTTCCCTCCTTCTTTGTGCTAAGATTCCTCGCTAGTCACAGGAGGCTGCTACTTTTTCCCCTTCTTTGTGCTAAGATTCCTCGCTAGTCACAGGAGGCTGCTACTTTTCCCCCTTCTTTGTGCTAAGATTCCTCGCTAGTCACAGGAGGCTGCTACTTTTCCCCCCTTCTTTGTGCTAAGATTCCTCGCTAGTCACAGGAGGCTGCTACTTTTTCCCCTTCTTTGTGCTAAGATTCCTCGCTAGTCACAGGAGGCTGCTACTTTTTCCCCCTTCTTTGTGCTAAGATTCCTCGCTAGTCACAGGAGGCTGCTACTTTTCCCCCTTCTTTGTGCTAAGATTCCTCGCTAGTCACAGGAGGCTGCTACTTTTTCCCCTTCTTTGTGCTAAGATTCCTCGCTAGTCACAGGAGGCTGCTACTTTTTCCCCCTTCTTTGTGCTAAGATTCCTCGCTAGTCACAGGAGGCTGCTACTTTTTCCCCCTTCTTTGTGCTAAGATTCCTCGCTAGTCACAGGAGGCTGCTACTTTTTCCCCTTCTTTGTGCTAAGATTCCTCGCTAGTCACAGGAGGCTGCTACTTTTTCCCCCTTCTTTGTGCTAAGATTCCTCGCTAGTCACAGGAGGCTGCTACTTTTTCCCCTTCTTTGTGCTAAGATTCCTCGCTTAGTCACAGGAGGCTGCTACTTTTTCCCCCTTCTTTGTGCTAAGATTCCTCGCTAGTCACAGGAGGCTGCTACTTTTTCCCCTTCTTTGTGCTAAGATTCCTCGCTAGTCACAGGAGGCTGCTACTTTTTCCCCTTCTTTGTGCTAAGATTCCTCGCTAGTCACAGGATGGCTGCTACTTTTTCCCCCTTCTTTGTGCTAAGATTCCTCGCTAGTCACAGGAGGCTGCTACTTTTTCCCCTTCTTTGTGCTAAGATTCCTCGCTAGTCACAGGAGGCTGCTACTTTTTCCCCCTTCTTTGTGCTAAGATTCCTCGCTAGTCACAGGAGGCTGCTACTTTTTCCCCTTCTTTGTGCTAAGATTCCTCGCTAGTCTCAGGAGGCTGCTACTTTTTCCCCCTTCTTTGTGCTAAGATTCCTCGCTAGTCACAGGAGGCTGCTACTTTTTCCCCCTTCTTTGTGCTAAGATTCCTCGCTAGTCACAGGAGGCTGCTACTTTTTCCCCTTCTTTGTGCTAAGATTCCTCGCTAGTCACAGGAGGCTGCTACTTTTTCCCCCTTCTTTGTGCTAAGATTCCTCGCTAGTCACAGGAGGCTGATACTTTTTCCCCCTTCTTTGTGCTAAGATTCCTCGCTAGTCACAGGAGGCTGCTACTTTTTCCCCTTCTTTGTGCTAAGATTCCTCGCTAGTCCAGGAGGCTGCTACTTTTTCCCCTTCTTTGTGCTAAGATTCCTCGCTGTCACAGGAGGCTGCTACTTTTTCCCCTTCTTTGTGCTAAGATTCCTCGCTAGTCACAGGAGGCTGCTACTTTTTCCTCCTTCTTTGTGCTAAGATTCCTCGCTAGTCACAGGATGGCTGCTACTTTTTCCCCCTTCTTTGTGCTAAGATTCCTCGCTAGTCACAGGAGGCTGCTACTTTTTCCCCTTCTTTGTGCTAAGATTCCTCGCTAGTCACAGGAGGCTGCTACTTTTTCCCCCTTCTTTGTGCTAAGATTCCTCGCTAGTCACAGGAGGCTGCTACTTTTTCCCCTTCTTTGTGCTAAGATTCCTCGCTAGTCACAGGAGGCTGCTACTTTTTCCCCCTTCTTTGTGCTAAGATTCCTCGCTAGTCACAGGGGCTGCTACTTTTTCCCCCTTCTTTGTGCTAAGATTCCTCGCTAGTCACAGGAGGCTGCTACTTTTTCCCCCTTCTTGTGCTAAGATTCCTCGCTAGTCACAGGAGGCTGCTACTTTTTCCCCCTTCTTTGTGCTAAGATTCTCGCTAGTCACAGGAGGCTGCTACTTTTTCCCCCTTCTTTGTGCTAAGATTCTCGCTAGTCACAGGGGCTGCTACTTTTTCCCCCTTCTTTGTGCTAAGATTCTCGCTAGTCACAGGAGGCTGCTACTTTTTCCCCTTCTTTTGTGCTAAGATTCCTCGCTAGTCACAGGAGGCTGCTACTTTTTTCCCCCTTCTTTGTGCTAAGATTCCTCGCTAGTCACAGGAGGCTGCTACTTTTTCCCCTTCTTTGTGCTAAGATTCCTCGCTAGTCACAGGAGGCTGCTACTTTTTCCCCCTTCTTTGTGCTAAGATTCCTCGCTAGTCACAGGAGGCTGCTATTTTTCCCCCTTCTTTGTGCTAAGATTCCTCGCTAGTCACAGGAGGCTGCTACTTTTTCCCCTTCTTTGTGCTAAGATTCTCGCTAGTCACAGGAGGCTGCTACTTTTTCCCCTTCTTTGTGCTAAGATTCCTCGCTAGTCACAGGAGGCTGCTACTTTTTCCCCTTCTTTGTGCTAAGATTCTCGCTAGTCACAGGAGGCTGCTACTTTTTTCCCCTTCTTTGTGCTAAGATTCCTCGCTAGTCACAGGAGGCTGCTACTTTTTCCCCCTTCTTTGTGCTAAGATTCCTCGCTAGTCACAGGAGGCTGCTACTTTTCCCTCCTCTTTGTGCTAAGATTCCTCGCTAGTCACAGGAGGCTGCTACTTTTTCCCCACTTCTTTGTGCTAAGATTCCTCGCTAGTCACAGGAGGCTGCTACTTTTTCCCCTTCTTTGTGCTAAGATTCCTCGCTAGTCACAGGAGGCTGCTACTTTTCCCACTTCTTTGTGCTAAGATTCCTCGCTAGTCACAGGAGGCGCTACTTTTTCCCCCTTCTTTGTGCTAAGATTCCTCGCTAGTCACAGGAGGCTGCTACTTTTTCCCCCTTCTTTGTGCTAAGATTCCTCGCTAGTCACAGGAGGCTGCTACTTTTTCCCCCTTCTTTGTGCTAAGATTCTCGCTAGTCACAGGATGGCTGTACTTTTTCCCCCTTCTTTGTGCTAAGATTCCTCGCTAGTCACAGGAGGCTGCTACTTTTTCCCCTTCTTTGTGCTAAGATTCCTCGCTAGTCACAGGAGGCTGCTACTTTTTCCCCCTTCTTTGTGCTAAGATTCCTCGCTAGTCACAGGAGGCTGTACTTTTTCCCCCTTCTTTGTGCTAAGATTCCTCGCTAGTCACAGGAGGCTGCTACTTTTTCCCCCTTCTTTGTGCTAAGATTCCTCGCTAGTCACAGGAGGGCTGTACTTTTCCCCTCTTTGTGCTAAGATTCCTCGCTAGTCAGGAGGCTGCTACTTTTTCCCCCTTCTTTGTGCTAAGATTCCTCGCTAGTCACAGGATGGCTGCTACTTTTTCCCCCTTCTTTGTGCTAAGATTCCTCGCTAGTCACAGGAGGCTGCTACTTTTTCCCCTTCTTTGTGCTAAGATTCCTCGCTAGTCACAGGAGGCTGCTACTTTTTTCCCCTTCTTTGTGCTAAGATTCCTCGCTAGTCACAGGAGGCTGCTACTTTTTCCCCCTTCTTTGTGCTAAGATTCCTCGCTAGTCACAGGAGGCTGCTACTTTTTCCCCTTCTTTGTGCTAAGATTCCTCGCTAGTACAGGAGGCTGCTACTTTTTCCCCCTTCTTTGTGCCAAGATTCCTCGCTATGTCAACAGGAGGCTGCTACTTTTTCCCCCTTCTTTGTGCTAAGATTCTCGCTATGTCACAGGAGGCTGCTACTTTTTCCCCTTCTTTGTGCTAAGATTCCTCGCTAGTCACAGGAGGCTGCTACTTTTTCCCCCTTCTTTGTGCTAAGATTCCTCGCTAGTCACAGGAGGCTGCTACTTTTTTCCCCCTTCTTTGTGCTAAGATTCCTCGCTAGTCACAGGAGGCTGCTACTTTTTCCCCTTCTTTGTGCTAAGATTCCTCGCTAGTCACAGGTAGGCTGCTACTTTTTCCCCCTTCTTTGTGCTAAGATTCCTCGCTAGTCACAGGAGGCTGCTACTTTTACCCCCTTCTTTGTGCTAAGATTCCTCGCTAGTCACAGGAGGCTGCTACTTTTTCCCCCTTCTTTGTGCTAAGATTCCTCGCTAGTCACAGGAGGCTGCTACTTTTTCCCCCTTCTTTGTGCTAAGATTCCTCGCTAGTCACAGGAGGCTGCTACTTTTCCCTCCTTCTTTGTGCTAAGATTCCTCGCTAGTCACAGGAGGCTGCTACTTTTTCCCCCTTCTTTGTGCTAAGATTCCTCGCTAGTCAAGGAGGCTGCTACTTTTCCCCCTTCTTTGTGCTAAGATTCCTCGCTAGTCACAGGAGGCTGCTACTTTTCCCCCTTCTTTGTGCTAAGATTCTCGCTAGTCACAGGAGGCTGCTACTTTTTCCCCCTTCTTTGTGCTAAGATTCCTCGCTAGTCACAGGAGGCTGTACTTTTTCCCCCTTCTTTGTGCTAAGATTCCTCGCTAGTCACAGGAGGCTGCTACTTTTCCCCCTTCTTTGTGCTAGATTCCTCGCTAGTCACAGGAGGCTGCTACTTTTTCCCCCTTCTTTGTGCTAAGATTCTCGCTAGTCACAGGAGGCTGCTACTTTTTCCCCCTTCTTTGTGCTAAGTTCCTCGCTAGTCACAGGAGGCTGCTACTTTTCCCCCTTCTTTGTGCTAAGATTCCTCGCTAGTCACAGGGGCTGCTACTTTTTCCCCCTTCTTTGTGCTAAGATTCCTCGCTAGTCACAGGAGGCTGCTACTTTTCCCCCTTCTTTGTGCTAAGATTCCTCGCTAGTCACAGGAGGCTGCTACTTTTCCCCACTTCTTTGTGCTAAGATTCCTCGCTAGTCACAGGAGGCTGCTACTTTTTCCCCCTTCTTTGTGCTATGATTTCCTCGCTAGTCACAGGAGGCTGCTACTTTTTCCCCCTTCTTTGTGCTAAGTTCCTCGCTAGTCCAGGAGGCTGCTACTTTTTCCCCCTTCTTTGTGCTAAGATTCCTCGCTAGTCACAGGAGGCTGCTACTTTTCCCCCTTCTTTGTGCTAAGATTCCTCGCTAGTCACAGGAGGCTCTACCGCGTGGGCTACGACCATCATCACGAAAAGAGTTCCATTTTGATCTCTGGTCCTTTCAGACAACATTTCTGTGTTGTTCCCAATCATAAGACGGAGGTCTTACCATTTTTGTGTCTGCAGCATTTGTTTCAACTTGACACAACTAAACACAAGAAGAAATAACACATCTGCGGATAGTTGATTCGGCTGCCTCCGCTTTAATACCGGGGGAAAAGCTTTAGTTGCTTTCTTTGGTGGGTTTCGTTTGCGAACGTCTCAACGTCTTCAGCTCTCTGAATGAATCTTTACGGAGCAAAGGAGGTGCGGGAGTGAGTGAGTTGGTAGGGGGGGGGGGGGGGGTGCACCCCGATAGATCCCCGCACCGATAGATCCCTAACCCGAACCCTAACCCTATCCCTTTGCGGGGATCTACCGATGCGGGGATCTATCGGTGCGGGGATCTATCGGTTCGGTGCAGGGATCTATCGGTGCGGGGATCTATCGGGATGACCCCGGGGGGGTTACCTTGTACCTCCTAAACAGTAAGCTTTTCTTTTTGTTGTACACCCAGTTCTTATAGAACAGGGAGTACTTTAGAATGGGAACGAAGAAATTCTCTCTCTCTCTCTCTCTCTCTCTCTCTCTCTCTCTCTCTCTCTCTCTGTGTGTGTGTGTGTGTGTGTGTGTGTGTGTGTGTGTGTGTGTGTGTGTGTTTGATTTGATTTGATTGATTTAATTTAGAGTCTGTTCACAACGATGGTGATATTAGACAAATGTGTGTGTGTGTGTGTGTGTGTGTGTGTGTGGTCAAAATATGTTCCACTCGCTCCAGACAAACTACAGGTCCGATCTTTCTGAAACTTTGTAGGTATGTTCATTGTGGGTCATGGATGATGCCCGATGTTTAACAGAATAGCCATTACAAACGGCTATAACTGCTCAAGACGTTTTTTCCTCTTTATGGAATATCTCACGCATATTCAAGATAAACTGTGAGTACGTTTATATGCTTTGCATCTTGTTTTCTTCAATTTCAGCCGCGAAACAATATATATATATATATATATATATATATATATATATATATATATATATATATCAAAATAGTGTTTGAAACACAAACACTCTGAGCTGCACATTTCAAGGAAGTAAGCCTGTTCACGAAATCCTGTATTTCACTCAGATGTCTCAAGCCGTATCCCCCAGTGACATACAGACACCCTGTAATTTTGAAACAGTTAATTTTAGATTTTATTCGTTTCTGAGCTCTGATGCCTCTTCTGCACTGTCTTTTTTTGTTTTTTTTGTTTAGACTCAACGGGCGGCTTCAGTTCCACCAACAACTGATCGCCTTCATCAGCGGCGCAATGCACCGACGTCTCTTGAGGCAGAGTGTCATGGTGATCCTCACAAACGCCTGTCAAATGTGCTCCCTGGCCGTGGACTTTGGTGACCAGAGGACCGCGTACAATCCGTGTAGAAATAGGTCTCTCTTCCAAAGCTGAAGTTGCCTGTTTTCCCTTACTTTTAATCACTCCGAGTTACCCAGTATAGACACAACATCACGGGTCAATACTAAGCCCCCACCCCTCCCCGCACCCCCGGGTGCATTTCACTGGGTAAGAACAACAAGTGAATCGTCATGTTTTGAATTAACCACAAAAACAGCAATTTCCTTTTCATGCAGATTAAAGATTAAAAAACAAACAAACAAACAAAAAACCGCCCAGAGCTGTTTATCCTAAAAATGACATTGGTGTACTTTTCCTCTAAAACCAGCGTGTTTAATAAAACACATTTTCCAAAGTTTTTCAAAGTGAGGGGAGAGGGGGAGTTGGGGTGGGGTGGGGGTGGGGGGTTCATTTTTATCTACGGGCATCACACGGGCAGAGGACAGACAGAAGAGCGATTCTTGATCTTCCAGTACCTACCGTCAAAATGTTTATCGCAATACAAATTACTTTCAAAAACTCATTCATCAGCATACTCTGGCACAAATTCAGGCTCTCTTGCCAGGAGTGTGTGTGTGTGTGTGTGTGTGTGTGTGTGTGTGTGTGTGTGTATGTGTGTGCGTGCGCGCGCGTGCGCGTGCATTTTCGATTTTTCAGAGCCTGTAGTCCTCGGTATTGTCCCAGCACCATCCAGACCCGAGTTCGCGCACACGAGTTGGCGAGAGTTGTCGCTCTTTGGTCGTAGCACATTAACACAATGATCTTACACCGCTTGTACAACTACCACTTTAAGAACTCCGTCTCGAGGGTTCTTTTTCCGATTCTTTTTCTTTTTTTTTCAGTTCGTCATATTCATCGCATTTTCACCAAACATACGTACAAAATGCAGCGAAATCGTATGGGTACAAAGGTCTGCCCTCCAGTTTTCTCAGTGTCAGTTGTAGTTTGATGATCGTTAACCCCAGCCACACTGGGTTCCCTCTCGCCCAACTTTACCTGCGGGTCTAAATCCTATGCGTGCTTTTATCTGTGTATGCAGGGGTACTACTACTATCGGTGATAATGTGGTGGGGATGGACAAACATGACCAAGGGGGGGTGGGGGGTCAGACGTACTGCAGCTGTAGTCTTGGTAGCGGGTGAAAAGACCTTTGTTACAGGCGCACTCGTTCTCCGTTGTACAGAAGGCGTTCGGGTCTTGACAAGAACTAGCCACCCCGCAAGGGCCCGTCACTTGCCCCACCTTGGGCACTGAAACCACACAGTGAAAGACATCATCATCATCATCATCATCATCATCATCATCATCATCGATGTTACCGTCATCGTCACCATCACAGCAACACCTGCAGTATCACCGACAGCAAATTCGTAGTGGTGGTCATCATGATCACCACGATAGCTACAATCAGCATCTTCGTCATGCAGGACTACTATCATTTCTCGCAGCAACAGCAAAGTACGGATGGAATCGTCATGGTGGTGGTAGTGACTCTGTTTGTAAGGTAAGTAGACATAGTGACACGCATACATCATAGCAGCGGCTGATTGGTTGGTTGTCTGGTTTTCATGAAAGATGAGAGATCAAGTGCACGAATGATGGAAATGGAAAAGTCGGCATGGCTCGTGGAAGAGGAATGCTCTGTAACACTTGTGACTGTGACTGTGTAACCTGTAAACAGTCGTGACATTACTTACTGTGACTGCGAAATTTGTGAACAGTCGTGACACTTGTTATTGTGGCTGTGTAACCTGTGAACAGTCGTGACATTACTTACTGTGACTGCGAAATTTGTGAACAGTCGTGACACTTGTTATTGTGGCTGTGTAACCTGTGAACAGTCGTGACATTACTGACTGTGACTGCGAAATTTGTGAACAGTCGTGACACTTGTTATTGTGGCTGTGTAACCTGTAAACAGTCGTGACATTACTTACTGTGACTGTGTAACCTGTAAACAGTCGTGACACTCGACACTGTGACTCTGTACCCTGTAAACAGTCGTGACACTAGTTACTGTGACTATGTAAACTGTAAACAGTCGTGACACTAGTTACTATTACTGTGTAACATGTAAACAGTCGTGACACTACTAGTTACTATGACTGTGTAACATGTAAACAGTCGTGACATTACTTACTGTGACTGTGTACCCTGTAAACAGTCGTGACATTACTTACTGTGACTGTGTACCCTGTAAACAGTCGTGACACTAGTTACTGTGACTGTGTAGCCTGTAAACAGTGTGACACTAGTTACTGTGACTGTGTAGCCTGTAAACAGTCGTGGCACTAGTTACTGTGACTGTGTAGCCTGTAAACAGTCGTGACACTAGTTACTGTGTAACCTGTAAACAGTCGTGACACTAGTGACTGTGACTGTGTAAACTGTAAAAAGTCGTGACACTAGTTACTGTGAATGTGTAAACTGTAAATAGTCACTGTCATACAGTGACCGTCGTCCCGCGCAGCGACTTTAAGGTCTTAGATCTAGTTGCACTTATTGCTACCATACCTTTCCTATCATCGTTGTAAATACTTTAATTCATACTTAGTAGCATAGCAGGCGGAAATTGAAACAAACTTGAAAAGGAATTTTAAGTAACTCCGCCGATTAAGATGGACAAACAAATCACAAGACAAAACACGACGCGTTTCGACCTCTTAGGTCTTCTTCAGGGAAGAGAAACAACACTCCAAAGTTGTTTTTTTTTTTTTTTTTTTGTGGCATCAGTTCTCGGATCAATGGAGCACCTAAGGTGGTAGTTTTTTTTTTTGTTTGTTTTTTTTTAATACTTTTTTTCTTCTTTTTTTTCCCCCTAAGGCCAAAATCCACCTCTTCATTTTTTGGTGCTTCACACTGTCCTCTTCATCTGCCAAAAAAACAAAAAGCGGAAAGAAAAAAAATTAATCATTTCCACAACTAAGTTTTTTTTTGTTTTGTTTTTCCTTCCTTTCTTTCCCAACCAATCTCTTACACACCATGCATAGTCTGTGTGTTATCTTACACACCATGCATAGTCTGTGTGTTATCTTACACACCATGCATAGTCTGTGTGTTATCTTACACACCATGCATAGTCTGTGTGTTATCTTACACACCATGCATAGTCTGTGTGTTATCTTACAAATGGACATATTTTTGCTGATTTTTGTGTTTTGGAAATTGATACAGAGTGTCTGGGTTTGTTAATGTTCTAATGTGGGTGTACTGGCACACTCACTCGGATAATGTGTTGCTTATACAAAGGAAGCAACATAGATGAGACAAAGGACTAATTATTTTCAGTTATTCATTTTGTTTTACACATACACCCACACACACTCCCTCTCTCTCAAATATGTTAATAATGGAAGTTACCTGTTAAAGACACTATACTAGAGCAAAATTAAGCGCAAGGAACCAGTTCCGTATATACACACGCCTGAAAGGATATCATTGGTCCCGATTGCTCTTCTCTCTCTCCCTCCCCTACCCAAGCGTGTGAGAGCTCTTCACGTCACACCACCACTACTGTGTTGTGTGTGTGTGTGTGTGTGTGTGTGTGTGTGTGTGTGTGTGTGTGTAAGTGTGTGAGTGTGCGTGCGTGCGTGCGTGCGTGTGTGTGTGTGTGTGTGTGTGTGTGTGTGTGTGTGTGTAAGTGTGTGAGTGTGCGTGCGTGCGTGCGTGCGTGTGTGCGTGTGTGTGTGTGTGTGTGTGTGTGTGTGTGTGCGTGCGTGCGTGAGTAAGATTGAATGCATGTATGAGATCTCTTTATATTTTCCTCAGTTGCAATTGATTTTCGAATATGACTGAAATTGGCAGCCTAGATTCCGTTTTTTTGTAAATGCTTATACACATCTTTGCAGTAATCACAATATGGTTTATTTTCAGTAGCGTATGTCTGTCATATTTTCTTGTCTAAGAATTCCCAAAAGCACAGTTTCTTCAGACAACACGATTTTGATGTTGTTAGTTTCAAAGTGAGGCGATTGCAGGCCGAAATTGAAACACATTTTGATATGAATTTTTAGGAACTCCGCCGATTAACACGGATAAACAAAATAACACACGACTCATTTCGACCTCCTAGGTCTTCTTCACGCAAGATGAACAATATTCCAAAGTGTGCAAAATTATTCTTTCGACATGATAGGACCTTTCCTTGTTCGTGTCTTCCCGTCCAGTTCCAAGTCTGCAGTCAAATTAATGGAGGGGCCAGGAGTCAAATGAGTGGATTGCTCAGCTACGCAACTGTCTTCGCGTCCAGTTCCAAGTCTGCAGTCAAATTAATGGAGGGGCCAGGAGTCAAATGAGTGGATTGCTCAGCTACGCAACCGATGGTCGTGAGTTTGAAACCTTCGTGAGACTGGATGTGTATGGATTGAAAACCCGCAATGTCCGTCCCACAGCTCGTGGGGTACCTGTTTTAGCTCTGGGGAAGTGGTGGTCACGGTGGGTTAGGGCTCCACCCACTCTGCCTTCCAGGATAACTTGCGACAGACTCTTTCTTTTCCTAGTCAGTCACCCGGTTGTTTATTTCTGCAGTCTGAACAATACTACTGGTATCAAACTCTAAGGGTAAGACCATTTTTTCATGCACATACAAAAACACACGAACACCACACACACATACACACCACACACACACATACACACACGGCGCGCGCACACACACACACGCACACAGACAGACAGACAGACAGACACACACACACACACACACACACACACACACACACACACACACACATGTAATCATGCAAGCTCGCGCATTTCGACATTTGTAAGCGACGACGACTCACAGCAGAATTCCCCAGAGTCTGTCTTGGAAACTGTGGCATTGCAGGTGCACACGTCACCAACACAAATGCTTCCAGCCACGCACGAGCCTGGTCGCTCCGAGCACTTGTGACCTGCACCAATCTCTACACACACACACACACACACACACACACACACACACACACACACACGCACACACACACACACACACACATGCACGCACGCACGCACTCATGCGCGCGCGCGCGCGCACACACACACACGCACACACACACGGTCAGACAAACGTACAAATCACACATGAACAATTATGCAAGCGCAAAACACGACCATAATTACACGCACTTTAACACAGCTGTCATGAAATTCAACTTTCCTCCCCACCCCACCCCTCTCTCTCACTTTCACGCCATGAAACATAGAAATGTAATCTGCTGAGTTACATTTCACACACACACACACACACACACACACACACACACACACACACACACACACACACACACAACCACACATTATACAAACAAACAAACATGCACAAACATACACACACACACGTATGCACACACACATACACACACACACACACACACACACACACACACACTCACTCACTCACTCACTCATTGATATACAGTCAAGCGTACGAACCACACGAAAACATGCACATAAGCATGTGTGTTTTACACACGTGGTTAAATACACACATTCAAACACGAATGTCATAAACTTCAATTTTCATCTCTCTCTCTCTCTCTCTCTCTCTCTCTCTCTCTCTCTCACACACACACACACACACACACACACACACACACACACACACACGCACGCACGCACACACCACACACACACAGACACACACACACACGCACGCACGCACACACACACACACACACACACACACACACACACACACACACACACACACGCACACACACGTACACTTATTCAAATTCACGACACGCCCGTATCTCAACCAGGAGATGTGTTAAATTGAACTCATTCCTCAACATTTTTCATCAAATACCAACACACAAGTCGTTCCACCTGCATGGGAACCATCCGAACCTCTCTTCTCCAGTGGCCATGGCCACGGGCCTCAAACAGCCGACAGCAACCTGTTACCCGAGTCCAGTCCACGGTCATCCCCACGCTGCGGCGTCAAGGGCGGAATCACATCCCTACTTGAAATAAACGGGCGCATTAGGCCCGACACCTACACTGCAAAGGCAGCTAAAACATCCTGGTCTGTCGCCCCTATTAGGACAAAGTATTTTGGGCGCGAATAGCAGCTACGGTACCAGCCATGAGAGATGACTAGTTATCTATCTAAAGGTCCACGTTCTTCATGAAGAGAACTGACATGAATTGGAGTTATCATTTTCGAGGAATGTTATCTTGATACAGAAATATTCGTTATCTTTCTGCTCATGTTGATATCATGTCATAATG
>CM031596.1:42118076-42123076 GCA_018398815.1 Conus ventricosus | reverse complement strand
CAGTCCATGCAGTTTCCTATTAGGTGTAGCCTACTTACGGCAGTCCAAGCAGTTTCCTGTTAGGTGTAGCCTACTTACGGCAGTCCATGCAGTTTCCTGTTAGATGTAGCCTACTTATGGCAGTCCATGCAGTTTCCTGTTAGGTGTAGCCTACTTACGGCAAAGTCCATGCAGTTTCCTGTTAGGTGTAGCCTACATACGGCAGTCCATGCAGTTTCCTGTTAGGTGTAGCCTACTTACGGCAAAGTCCATGCAGTTTCCTGTTAGGTGTAGCTTACTTACGGCAGAGTCCATCTTCACAGAAGGAGTCCCAGTTGCAGAGAAATTGCTCTCCTGGCCTTTCGCAGGTCCGACCCACCAAGATCACTGGAAATACGTCATACACACGATACAGATTCCCAGATGCTCATGGGGTGGGAGGGTGTGGAGGGGGGGGGGGGGGGCGGATCCGCAACGATCAAGAAATGTGAGGGCACCATTAAGTCATCATATTCATCAAGGGCAAAACAAATACGCAAGGAGTCATTATTTAGGTTCTTAGATTCACCATGATATCAAAACATGCAATAAATGGGTTGGTTCTAAATTTTTACTGAAAGTTACAGATTACGGAGTAGATCTCTATCCACGTTGATAAAACACACACACACACACACACACACACACATATGGACTGATTAGACTAAAACATACTAGAAAATATGACAGAGACTAGATCTACAAACATGTCTAAAAATTCAACACAACCTCATAAAAACACAGATACGGTTCAGATTTACAGTTAACCTGTAAGTACACAAAGTATATAGGCCTACTCACAATTGTCGCTGAAATAACATTTATTTTCACCCATTTTGATCAGAATCTTGGTTTAAACATGACAATAACCATTTAAGTAAAACGTCTTGTTCAAACCGTTCATAAATCGGTATTCGAATCAAGGATAAACCCTGATACACACACACACACAATTTTATATATATATATATATATATACAACAAACTAATAAATTCCAAGGATAAGTACCGAGCACCATTCCAGCAACTTACATTTTCCCCATTCATTTTGAGAAGCATTTATTTTATTTTTCCCCATTCACCCACTCAAGCACACACTGTTAGTTGGGCAGAATTATCTACCACTGCAGATATGAATGCTTATCTCCCCCTATTTCTTCAATCTAAGACATAAGAGCAAGCTTTGTTTATAATTATATATATATATATATATATTATAACAAACTAATAAATTCCAAGGATAAGTACCGCGCACCGTTCCAGCAACTTACAGAGCAGCTTGGTGTTGCAATGACTGCAAGAAATATTGAATTATAAACAAAGCTTGCTCTTATGTCTTAGATTGACGAAATAGGGGGAAATAAGCATTCATATCTGCAGTGGTAGATGATTCTGCCTAACTAACAGTATGTGCTTGAGTGGGTGAATGGAGAAAAATAAAATAAATGCTTCTAAAAAATCCTCCAATAGGGAGGGAAACTCACTAACATATAACTCCTGGTCATATACCGATATTTCGAAACCTTGTTGTTTCTCCTCAGTGACCGCGGAAAGTGGTAATTTGACTCCTCTGCCTTTTCAGTTTTAAGAAGAATGCAATCCCAGAAAGGCTGGTGTGCAATACCGTAGTATATTTGTTGAGTTTTCAAAAAACCAACCAAAGGTGCCACCTAAGAAGCAAAAGAAAATCATGAAAGAGCAAAACAAGCTACATTTTCTTGTGAAAAGTAAAAAATATAAAAAGATATCCTCTTAAGACACAAGTGCTGAGGGTCAGTTCTTGGAATGAATCCGCAAGGGACTAAAATACAACAAACTAATAAATTCCAAGGATAAGTACCGCGCACCGTTCCAGCAACTTACAGAGCAGCTTGGTGTTGCAATGACTGCAAGAAATATTGAATTATAAACAAAGCTTGCTCTTATGTCTTAGATTGACGAAATAGGGAGGGAAACTCACTAACATATAACTCCTGGTCATAGTGAGTTTCCCTCCCTATTGGAGGATGTCTCCCGCTTGGAGACTATAAGCTTGCTGAAGGCTCATTTTAGAAGCATTTATTTATTTTTCTCCATTCACCCACTCAATGCACATACTGTTAGTTAGGCAGAATCATCTACCACTGCAGATATGATGCTTATTTCCCCCTAATTCGTCAAACTAAGACATAAGAGCAACTTTGTTTATAATTCAATATTTCTTGCATGTCATTGCAACCCAAGCTGTTTAAATTGGAACGGTGCGCGGTACTTATCCTTGGATTTTTAGTTTGTTGTATTTTAGTCCTACGGATTCATTCCAAAGACTGACCCTCACACTTGTGTCTTAAGAGATATCTTTTTAATTTTTAATTTCACAAGAAAATGTACTTGTTTTTGCTTCTTAGGTGCACCTTTGGTTGGTTTTTGAAAACTCAACAATATACTACGTATTGCACACCTACCCTTTTCTGGATTGCATTCTTGAAAATAAAAAGGCAGAGAGTCAAATTACCATATTTTTTTAGGTCTGTAGTGGTCTACTGAGAGAGAAACTTAACAAGGTTCGAAATATAGTATATGACCAGAAGTTGTTATATTATATTTCCCTCCCATTGGAGGATGTCTCCCGCGTGGACACTATAATTTCTGAAGTGCTCATTTTTAGAAGCATTTATTATTTTTTCTCATTCCCCACTCAAGCACATACTGTTTAAGTTAGGCATGAATCATCTACCTCTGCAGATATGAAATGCTTATTTCCCCCATATTTCGTCAATTGCATCTAGAGCAAGCTTTGTTTTTAATTCAAATATTTCTGCGTCATTGCAACACCAAACTGCTCTGGAACGGGCGCGTTACTTATACCTTGGAATTTATTAGTTGTTGTATTTTAGTCCCTTCGGATCATTCCAAAACTGACCCTCAGCTTGTGTTCTAAGAGGATATCTATTTTATTTTTTACTTTTCACAAGAAAATGTACTTGTTTTGCTCTTCATGATTTCATTCTGCTTTTAGGCACCTTATGTTTGGTTTTTTAAAACTCAACAAATATACTACGGTATTGCACACCACCCTTTTATGGGATTGCATTCTTCTTAAAACTGAAAAGGCAGAGGAGTCAAATTACCACTTTCCGCGGTCACTGAGGAGAAACAACAAGGTTTCGAAATATCGGTATATGACCAGAAGTTAATGTTAGTGAGTTTCCCTCCCTATTGGAGGATGTCTCCCGCTTGGACACAATAAGCTTGCTGAAGGCTCATTTTTAGAAGCATTTATTTTATTTTTCTCCATTCACCCACTCAAGCACATACTGTTTGTTAGGCAGAATCATCTACCACTGCAGATATGAATGCTTATTTCCCCCTATTTCGTCAATCTAAGACATAAGAGCAAGCTTTGTTTATAATTCAATATATATATATATATATATAATATATATATTATATATATGTATGTATAAAAATTGTGTGTGTGTATGTGTTATCAACAACAAAACGGTTTGCTCATGCGAGCCATTATTACGGGCCAGCTCAAATATTCATGTACTTTAATTTCCCAACTTTTTATAATATGAAATATGATGTTCTCGTTCAAATCCGAAACGAAGCAGTCCAAATTGACCCGTTTGTTGTTTGTTTGTGTATTTGTGTTAAATTTTGTCTTTAGATCTTTATTGGAGGCGGAAGGGTAGTTATTTGGTTTGGACTTGATGTAAAATGCTTCAGTTGTAATGGTGATAAATCAAAAAAATCAAATGGAGCATTAAAAAATCTTCCTCACTGCAAATTTCAACGTCATGTGGTTGCAACCTTGACTACAGCATCTTCTAGACGTGTGTCAAAAACAAAGAGAGAAGAGAAAACAAAACAGGACCACAGCATCACCTTCTTACATTCCACCTGCAAAAGACAACATACTTTGTTGATGCACCAGATTACGCTCTTGTATTTACACAGTCATAAAAACATTTATACATTTTTTCTACGAATATAACTTTTTTTGATAAAACAGACCAAAGTATACTTATGTCATAAAAATCAAAAGCTTTCTCAAAATCTATCAATGCAGCATACCACTTGAGATTCAAATCTATGGTACCATCAGTTATCGAAAACAACAGGAGTGGGTTGATGAGAATAACCCAACGGGTGAATATCAAGCCGGAATAACCTGAAGGATGAATATCGAACAGGAAAAAAAAACGTGTGTAGACTACTGCGTTTTCACTGGCGCCATTTGTACATCATCGTAAGTTTACTAAAACATTACAGAGAGAGAGAGAGAGAGAGAGAGAGAGGAGAGAGAGAGAGAGAGAGAGAGAAGACAGACAGACAGACAGACAGAAGAGAGAGAGAGAGACAGAGAGAGAGGGGGGCCGAGGGACGGGAAAGTGGGGGTCTTATGGGCGGTGGAGAAGAGGAATGTATTTCAAATGCCGACCAAATACAGCCCCCAAACATCCAGGTACCGTAGTCTACTTACAGCATTTCCCATTGGTGTGACACTCCCTGTCCGACGCACAGACAGTCGTTCGGCCAGAGCACTTCTCACCGGCCGCTAGTTCTGTTACATCCACCGTACACAACTAAACTTCAACCAGACATAGGAGGATCTTTCTCTGGCGAACATTTTTGTATCAAAAGGTTTCTAACTTTATTCTGCACAGACGAATCTAAGGACCTCTTGAATCCATTATTATACTCTTGTCTCTTCAAGCCAAACTTGTCTGCGCAGCTCCGGTGATCAGCACACAATGTGAATGCCACAACAATTCAAAATATATGGTAGGGTATGGATTGTGCTTATACATACAGATCATAATCATTGGGAAAAACTAGTCTTGTCATGAAAGCACGATTAAAAGGGGGTGGGGGTGTCAATTGATAACTTAGGAGAAAAAACATTAAACACTGATCCCTAAATAAACGCGCAGTAAAAGTACAGGTGCTGGAAGAACAATCGGTTTCTCTTTCAAATGGAAATGTTCGAAGAAAAC
>CM031596.1:42078076-42108076 GCA_018398815.1 Conus ventricosus | reverse complement strand
GTGTGGTCTCAAAACTTAGCGGATGTGGTGTAGCGTATATGGGACTAGTCCGCACGCAGTGATGCCTCCTTGATGAAACTGAAACTCAAAGTACTACCACTACTACTACCACTACAACTACAACTGATTTAGCCGCTGTTCTGTAAACTGATTTAAAGGTGATTATATATTTTTTTTTTTCTCTTTTTTTCTTTTTTTTTCTTCTTTTTTTTTCCTTTAGACTGTAGAAGAAACAAACAGGTGCGGAAGGGGCCGTGAACTTGAAAAGAAAAAAAAACCACGTTGTTGAATGCCCGTGTCCATTTAGTGCTCTAGCTGTGCCAACAGGAAAACACTGCTAACCTGTCTGTTCTCAACATGCCACTGCCACTTTATTTCAGCACTCCCAGAACTCAGTACTCCTGCATTTAATCTATGGCCCTTAACAATTGGATTAAGACTAAAAGCCTTTGCTTCATACTTTTGTCTAGATGGTATTGTCGACCTTTTCTTCTTTCCAGGATACAGCCTAAAGCGGAACAAGAATATATGTCTTTGAAAGCCAGCTGTAAAGACTTCTGGATTGACGGCAAGTCCGCTGTGTGAAAGGTCATGAGCAAAATGTCATGGAAACCTGGGTCTGAGTCTGTATAGCGGGAGATCACTGATAAACAAGCAGAACAGAGAATGCCCTGGAACAGAACCTTGAGGCGTTCCTGTGTTTAAAATCTCACTGCATGAGAAGCGACTATTCCTCTAGCTTTTATGTGTGTAATTGGTCTGCTAGGAGAACAGTGTTTGGTCTTGAAGTTGTCATGTTTTCTAAAGTAGTTTGTGTGTGTGTGTGTGTGTGTGTGTGTGTGTGTGTGTGTGTGTGTGTGTGTGTGTGTGTGTGTGTGTGTGTGTGCATGATCGATTTGATCGAACACCTTCTTGAAATAAAAAAGGACAGCATCTGTTATTTTACTTTGCTTAATTGCAGGTAATGTATCACACAGATAATATAAGGCAATCAAACACTATGCTTATAGGCAAGCCCGATGGATGGGTTTGGAACAGATTGTTGTTCTTCACCTCCTACACTCTGCACACTCATGCTTCTACCGGGCAAAGAGAGAGAATGAAAGGGAGAGAAAGCGACAGAGACAGTGAAAGAGAAATAGACAGATTGACAAAGAGAGAGAGAGAGAGGAGAGAGAGAGAGAGGAGAGAGAGAGAGGAGAGAGAGAGAGAGAGAGAGAGGAGAGATAGGGAAACAGACAAAGAGACAGACAGACAGACTCACTGCATTGAAACTTGTCGTCGCAGTCTGCACCAGAGCGACAGTTTCCGACGTTATCGGCATGACAGCTCTGCCCCACTCTGAGTTCTGGAGGATATTAAAAAAATGGATTTTCGCCACTGCCATCTTTAGACCGACACGCCGTGATTCATGGATGCATATGTGACACATCTACGATTTACTGTCTCATAAACAATGCGCACAGAAAAAGCCAATTTTCATTTTGTGTTTGTCATTGTGACCCTTCCGCCCCCCCCCCCCCCCCCCCCCCCCCCCCCCCCCCCCCCCCCCCCCCCCCCCCCCCCCCCCCCCCCCCCCCCCCTCCGCCTCCCTCTCCTCACTGGCATTACTCACATGCCGCTCATTCTTGCTTCCCCATACTCAGTAACGCGTAGTTTTTGACCAGTGGTATCGCCAGTACAGCATCAACAGGAGCAATCTATTGTCGTCATGTAGTTTTTGACCAGTGGTATCGCCAGTACAGCATCAACAGGAGCAATCTATTGTAGTCATGTACATTTTGACCAGTGGTATCCCAGTACAGCATCAACAGGAGCAATCTATTGTCGTGTAGTTTTTGACCAGTGTATCCCCAGTACAGCATCAACAGGATGCAATCTATTGTCGTCATGTAGTTTTTGACAGTGGTATCCCCAGTACAGCATCAACAGGAGCAATCTATTGTCGTCATGTAGTTTTTGACCAGTGGTATCCCCAGTACAGCATCAACAGGAGCAATCTATTGTCGTCATGTAGTTTTTGACAGCCCTGTCCACAGGGAAAGTCCTGTTGACAGTGGGAAAGACTACAACTTTGGATTCTCTCTTGAGGGCACATAAGACCGTATGGCGAAAGCTTGGCTGTGTCTGGAGTGGCACTGTCTTCATCTGTCCGTGGGCAGGGGTGGTTGGGTCTGTGGGGTGTGCTCGGCAGCTGGAGGGTGGTGTTTTTCGCCGGTGGGCTCTGCAGTCATGAAATACGGGCTGGTACACCCATGGGGATGCTACTTTAAGGCTGTTATGGCTGCATCCTGTAGTCTAATTTACCTCTGTTCAGGAGCAGTTATGTCCCTTGATATCTTAATGGAGTGTTCTGTGCGTGCCTGTACCCATCGTCAACACAGCGCAGGCCTCCAAGGGTGGTACAGGACTGCTCTAAAGGCAGAGGTGAAGACAGTGCTTCTCTGGGTCCTCCCCAGCACCTTCGGGTGTTTTCTTTTTCTTCTTTGCCTTAACTAGGCTGACCCTGGGAAAGGTCCAGTGACGGTGAGGAATGACCCCTGACCACAGGGAAAGTCCTGTTGACAGTGGGAAAGACTACAACTTTGGATTCTCTCTTGAGGGCACATAAGACCGTATGGCGAAAGCTTGGCTGTGTCTGGAGTGGCACTGTCTTCATCTGTCCGTGGGCAGGGGTGTTTGGGTCTGTGGGGGTGTGCTCGGCAGTGGAGGGTGGTGTTTTTCGCCGGTGGGCTCTGCAGTCATGAAATACAGGCTGGTACACCCATGGGGATGCTACTTTAAGGCTGTTATGAGCTGCATCCTGTAGTCTAATTTACCTCGTTCAGGAGCAGTTATGTCCCTTGATATCTTAATGGAGTGTTCTGTGCGTGCCTGTACCCATCGTCAACACAGCGCAGGCCTCAAGGGTGGTACAGGGACTGCTCTAAAGGCAGGTGAAGACAGTGCTTCTCTGGGTCCTCCCAGCACCTTCGGGTGTTTCTTTTTCTTTTTTCTTTGACAGCCCTGATGTGGCCCTTTGCGGTCGGCTGGGCTATAAGCAACATTATCTTATCTTACCAGTGGTATCCCCAGTACAGCATCAACAGGGGCAATCTATTGTCGTCATGTAGTTTTGACCAGTAGTATCCCCAGTACAGCATCAACAGGAGCAATCTAATGTCGTCATGCAGTTTTTGACCAGTAGTATCCCCAGTACAGCATCAACAGGAGCAATCTAATGTCGTCATGCAGTTTTTGACCAGTAGTATCCCCAGTACAGCATCAACAGGAGCAATCTAATGTCGTCGACACGAAGCAGCCCACCATAGGAGACACTGCCCTGAAACACTTCACTGGTGTTCAGTGATGCCTGTTATGATCCAACGTACACACAGGACCCCCTCCTACTAAGCCCTTTTCTGGCAAACGACAATTGCCCAGTCGCAGAATCACACGTGAATGTGTCCCCCTCCAGGGTACGTAAAGCATGTCCCAAAACAGCAACAGTCCCCACGATCTTTCCATATCGACGACAGTGCAACAAACTCAAAGATAGGTGGAGTTGAAGACTGAGGTCACCATGGACGAGGGCATGAAGGTCTAGGAATCTTATGCTTTTATGATAATCAATGAGGATGAGGATTGATTGAGATGAGGGCTGTGGAGTCTCAATCAGGTCCGAAACGATATGACAGGACTGTGCTCTATTCTTTCTTTTAGAACACTTCCCGGTGTCTACTTGATCTGACGCAGGCAGCAGGTGTCTTGGTAAGGAAATATGTACAGCACTCTTAGAAATGAATCCACTAAGTACATGGAACTCGTCTATGTGATTCCAGTCCTTCAGCGTGATCCCATAGCACACTAAACTCCCGACGGCAGCTGGTCGAGATCAACAAATGGATTCTCACAAATTTAATGTCTCCGTTGGGTTTCGAACCTACGACCTGTCAGCCGTCGAGTCCATGCTGCTGATCGCTGCACCGCGGTGACAGCTGAAAAGCAAAATCTTCACCAATAACTCTAGATGTAAAAAACAAAGTACTCAAAATTATACTGATGAATACACTGGAGGAAGTCGAACTTTTATATCGGGTCCATTCCAAGCAAGAACAGCAACTCAACGTGTCTGGAAAAAGGTCTTTCCCATGAAAATGGAATTCCTTAGGTCACAAGTGGTATCAACCATGCTGTCTCGGTGAGGGTCAGAAATCGTCAAAGCATCAGACCTGTACAAAAATGTCTCCCAGAACTAGCGTTTCAGATGGTTTTGCCCCTTTAAAAGCAAACAAAACAAACAAAAAAGACTTGAAAGATAGAAAAGCAAACAAAACGAAAGACGATCCAACGTATACAAATCAAATGACAATATTAGGCAGCAGGCCATCTCAAGTTTTGATTTAATAATAATATAGTGATTATTTATGGCGCTTAATCTTACATCATAAGCCCTAAGCGCCTACAAAAACATAAAAGATTAAAGAAAACATAAAGGAAACCAATAAGAAGATGAATGCTGCAATAAGTACCATGCATATACAAAGAAGGGTGCATATCAACCACACACACACACACACACACACACACACACACACACACACACACACACCACGCACACTGTCGCACAGCAACGGACACAGCAGCATGCGTGCACGCGTGCGCACACACACACACACATCACACACATGTACACCCCACACACACACACACACACACACACACACGCACACACATAGTCGCGCGAGCGCGCACACACACACACACACACACACATACATTAGAATTATCAGACGGCCAGTCAACCACACAGAGCATTTTGGGGCTGTGAATCTTGCACAGGAAAGATGTCACATTACGAACTAGTCTGACCATAAAATACCGCTCTGAAAAAAAAAAAAAAAAACCCCAGCGGACACGGTTTTGGGAGCTCTTCTTCAGCTTGGCCCACGTCATTCCGACGCGGAAGTGAAGGCCGCCGGAATGAACGTGGGCCAAGCTGAAGAAGATCTCCCCAAACCGTGTCCTCTGGAAGAGTGTGGTTGCGGCCCTATGTTCCCCAGGGAATTCAGAGGACTAAGTCAAGTAAGTCAAACAAACAAAAACACCCCACAATATGGTAGCCATACTATTGACATCTTTCAGCATGGGAAATTAAGTTGCATTGAGAGCGCCGGCATTCTCTTTAGTGTATCAATAACAGATAAAAATAAAAGCGTAAAAAGGTAATGAAAACGTTATAATGCCACAAAAAGCATGAAACGCCCCATCTGGACAAAAAGATGCTGTAGAATGCACAGCTAGTGTCTACACTGGACAGTGTGTGTACAAATTTTCATTTCCTGATTTTGGCAGATAAGAAAAAACACACAACGGTCAAGTTGCCCAGGTAAGGGCATATGAATAAAGAAGACACTCTTTCCATGATCATCCAGCAGGATACAGCGGAAAGAAGGTGCTCCAGGAACAGTTTAAACAACAAAAAAAGATCCTGAGTGAATACGTTGAAAGGCCGGTCTGGCTACAACACCTGTCATCAGCAGTCCATGGCAGTCCATGACTCGGGACGGAAGCTGTGGAGCTCTCTGACTGCTCAGCGGGTTCGTCACGACACTCTGACGACCTCGCATCATGGGAGACTGTGAAGAGAGACAACGCAGGCTCGTGTGCACTGAACATCAGCTGACATGATCCCTCACTTAGACTCAACGCCCACGGACACCGATAACACCAGCATGGAGTTCGAACTAATGACGTCGCAAACTCCGAAGGAAGACTGGTCAACAAAGCTGCCCAGGGAGAGGCAGAAATCACACCATGCAGAGCTCAGGGCCGAGAGTTAACCGGCTTAAAAGCTGCTGAACTCACTGCTGTTGAACTGTCACTTGAGACTGGCACTACGAGAACAAAGCGTTGGAATTTAGCCCCAACCCAAACAGTTCCTAGGACTTGCTGTGGTCCAGGTGGCACTGAAGTCTGTTGACAGAGAACACCCTCGACATCAAAATACTGACTTGTGCCACAGACCGCAAAGGAAGCAATCCCAGGGGAAAAAAAAAACAGAGGAAAGAAACATCAGGGATGATGATGGAGGAGTTATGTGTCCTGAGAGTCTAGGAAGAATACGGATCAGTCTAGGGGAAAGAACTGCGATTACACAAAGGCTGGCCTGTCATGTGATTGTCGCCGCTAACTCACCATCGTGAGAACAAGAGTGGAGTGTAGTACATGTTTCTTTCCATGTATCTTTCTTGCGTTCTTTTCATCCTACAATGTGGAGGGAGGGTAGTAACTGAAATGAAAATTGTGCCCATGAGTGGATATAAACCCTGCATGCTCAGCTCCCATTCCTGCACATATGGAGATCGACCATCGCGTCGGACAGTGTGAGCTTCGACACTTGGTCTGTATCGTGCCCAAAGACTTCAACATCAAAAGACCTTGACACATTAACTCTGCAAAAAATCTATAAGACATTCTGGAGGGAAACTCTCCTTCCCACATGGCATGTTCCTGACAAACGCCAAGCCATGACGTTCAAGACTCCAGCCCAGTTCCTTAGTCTCACTCCCTTTGAAACTCGTTGTCTCGTTCCCTCCAATCCTTAGGCCTGTGCGTTTGAACTAGAATTCATCCCAATAATGGAATGCTGAAGTCAGATCCAGAGCTGCTCCACTTGTTTGATGGGAAAGAAGCTGGGATTAACTTCTGCAGACAATTCTAAATGAGGAAAAAGCACTGACCTGTTGGGTCAATATTCAAATCTGTGACGAAGAAGAGAAAAGTAACTCTTTCATAGTGACAGCTGAACAGCCACGAGCCAAAGAAGAAGATATGAAAGACTGAAACGTAACAGCAACTGCCGACAAAGAAATGGACCAAGAAACAGCATCTACAATGAACGAAAAACATTAACTTATATCTTAGACCTGCACTCCCCCCCCCTAACGTACTGATATGCTTATCAGACGTCATAATTACAGACAAACCGTAACAGTCAGCATCTCAACTGATGAAACATTCATAAGCTGCTGGATTAGTGTTGGACAAAATAGGCGTGCCGGACGAAGAGGGTGGCGGGGTGAAGAATGTATATGGTTATATTTTTGGCTCCTTTTTGTTTTATTTATTATCTTTTGTTTGTTGTTGTTCTAGAATTCGTTTTTAAAGTTCTTTTCATCTACGGTTCAGTCATTTGCATGAAATCGGACAACAATTCCAAAACGTACCGGCTTGTGAAAAGGTAAGTCATGGCAAAATGTGCGATTTTTATGTCTTTTTGTGTGTAAATGATTTACAATAGATACAATAATCATAAATGTGGTCGAATCAACGGATGAAAAAATAAATAAGCACTTGCAGAGTACCTTACTGATACATTTTATTTAAGATACACATACATATACACATTTACATTCGTTGAATCCAAAATTACCAGTTTGTCCACCTCCTGACTCTGCCCCCTATCCTCTCATACCAACATGCAGGTACGCATACCTACCATCAAAGTGGTGATGACTATTTGCATACTCCTACAAACACGTATGTACAGATCATTACACTGTACAACTGTCACGGCAATGTCACATGTTAAAACTGCCCAGAACATGACAGTGTAACAGCAAACCAACGTTCACCGAATGTTCTCCTACGGTTGACGTTGGTTGATGAATCAGCTAGAAGTTTGGCGACATCAAGCCACGAAGGAGAGGAATGTCGTTGATAAAAGCACTGAATAAACATCATGAGGCCGGTATGGGTTATAGGAGTCACAGTCAATGTTCAGCGCCAGTGCGTAGTGGTGACAACCAAACCAAGCCACTCTAATGCGTTTTGCTTTCCAGGATCATTCGGTTTCCAATGTTTTCAGGTAAGGGGTGCTTTGTCTCCGGAAATTTGAGTCATGGGCATCATGTCGATGAAGCTGAGATGTGTTGGCGCTCCGTTCACTAGGAGTCTGACACACCAAGCAAGTACACTTGAACACCGATTTGAAAATCATAATTTGAACAGTAATTTTCCTTCTTACTACCACCTCTTTCTACACAAAAATAGCCCAATGAATCTTGGAATTAATCGGTGTCATCTGGTAGTCTACGTAAACGCGGGATATGAACGCGACAGTAGCAATATGTATATTACGTGTGGGTTTTATATTTTCTTTCTCATAATTCTATACTTTAAAAACGAATGGGTACGACACATGACACGGAGTGATATCGGATAGATTAAAGCTTAAAACATCCACTCAACCACTGACACATACAAACTGACAAGTCTGAAACACAAAAGCAACCAACATGTGGCAAACAACTAGTAAGCTTGGAGGAAAACGGCAACCGACGACACCGGCAGACAAACTAGTAAGCCTAAAAGCAAACGATGATGCCAACAGACCTATTCTTCAAACTCCTAACTATCTAACCGATGATGCCAACAGACCTATTCTTCCAACTCCTAACTATCTAACCGATGATGCCAACAGACCTATTCTTCCAACTCCTAACTATCTAACCGATGAAGGCATACTTACTACACAATCCTCGGTCACACATGCTGGACAGGACACAGGGTCTGGATATATTACACGGCTTATTCACTTCCATCCCTGCACATCATACACGGGTTGGTCTGCATGTAGATCAGTGGATGTCGCGTTACACGGTAGGCATGCATCCCACATTAACAGTTCCCGTTATCAAAACACTCTCACTGCAATATCAATTTTCGTCTCGCTGAGCTGTCTGTACTGAAATTGCTACCTACACTTAATTCAACCTGTTACCAATATTTTAAGCATGTTTTATTTTCCCAGCATCCGAATTCTGCTCTCTCTCTCTCTCTCTCTCTCTCTCTCTCTCTCTCTCTCCTCTCTCGGTCGCTCTCTCTCTCGCTCTGTGTGTGTGTGTGTGGTGTGTGTGTATGTGTGTGTGCGTGCGTGTGTGTGTGTGTGTGTGTGTGTGTGTGTGTGTGTGTGGGTGTTGTGGTGTGTGTGTGTGTGTGTCCCAGTCACCTATTCTTTCATCATTACATTTAGCACCACCTGATGATTACTAGTGTCACATGCATCATCACATCAGTTACCTTGGGGTAGAGGGTAGGGAGGTGAGGGAGGAGATGGAGCGGGTGGGATGGGTGGGCATAAGGGTGGGTGGAATAACGGTGTTGTGTGTGGTGTGTGTGTGTGTGTGTGTGTGTGTGTGTGTGTGTGCGCGCGCGCGCGCGCGCGTGTGTGTGTGGTTACGCGCAGGATTTCTGCTTTTGCTATAGCTGAATGCAGTTGTTATCCACTTTGTGTAAGGGCTTAACTACAAAACAGACAATGGAATAAAACTCTCTCTCTCTCTCTGGGGATAATTGGCGCATACACAGACAAAACAAACGAAACCACCACAATTTCTAATTCTTATATTTCACCGCAAACACACTCGTCTCTAGCCGTCCATAACGATGACGATGACATACTGATACTGAAGATGCATTTCCCCCGTCTCCGACACTGACATCACACAGTCAACACTCATTCCACGACGTAGTCAACGATAACAACATTGATCTCCTACTGTTAACAACACAGACGTTACAGTCGTAATTTATCGCACACTGTTTTCACTGTGAACAATTATTTTCCAGTCATGTCAACACAAACATTATAGTCCAGAATCACCTCCCATTGTCAACGTCACTAACATCAGGATCTCCAACGCTGTGGCATGTGGAGCAAGGAAACAAGATTAACTAAAAGGTGCAGATGACAGGAAGTGCACAGCAGACATTCCAGAATGGAAAAATCTTCCACAGACCATCATGAACAGTGGCATGAAATCGGATGTAGTACTCCACGCAGTTATCATAACAAACAATTTTGATTAAACTCACTGTGCCACACGAAAACAGAATGGAGGACGTTTAACATCTACAAGAAATAGACGTATACCTATCTAGCCAGCCGCTTGAGGGAATCTGACACTCCGGCCATGGTCTTCGCTACAGAGGGTGAAGCAAGAGGAGCTCTGGACTCATCTGTCTATGACTGCATGTAGCAGCTCCAAATTTCCGCTTAGACGGGGGCCAGACCCCTAATGGCAATGACAACAGCAGCAGAATAGTATTCCAGCTGGATCTGATCAAGCAGAAACAAAAGTGAACTTTACAGGGCTTAAATTTCCCAGTTTGAATGACAAATCGAACTGAACGTCAGTCCATCGGATGGGGACTATAAGCGAGGTTGACCGTGTGCCTTCCTGGCCCCTGCACACGTTAACGAACCCACGGCAGTTGAAAATCGAAAAGAGCAGCGGGGTTCCCCACTGCCCTGGCAAAATTGATGTAGATTGAAGATAGCCGCCTGGTATTTCTTACCAAGCCACAAAAAAATGTCACTTACTGTTATCGTGTGCCATCGTGTACCGGTGGAAATGGAGGACACGTATAACCATCGCATGCATCCTATGTGAGAAACTGGAGGAATAAATGAGATAAATGAAAATGAGTGACTGATATTTGAATGGTACGGGAAACGACTGAATGAGCGCCAGTAGGCTGCTCTTCGGCCGACTCTACCTGGGTAGGCAGCCGTTGAGTGAGGTAGTGTGTTATTGTAAAGCGCTTAGAGCTTGGTCTGTGACCGAGGATAGGCGCTATGTAAATACCCAAAATAATATTAATAATGTGGTATTATTCCTTCAAGGACACAGAGAGAGGGAACAAAGCCAAGCAAATGGCAGCAGAAAAGCCTGAAGAAGATAGATCAGCGTGGTTTCCCTAGCAACGCAAAGTCTGATACTTGCAGTTCATGCTAATCCTCATGATCTGGATGCCGCCTGGTCCCATGAAAGTGTGAAGAGTTTAGAGCCAAAAACATCTGTATGAGTGGGAAGGAATGGAAGGGAGAGGATAGAAGGCTGTTCAGCTCTCCCTAGAGTTTCTCCTTACAGTTAAGAATCATCTTCCACTATAAGCAACACTGCCATCACACTCATCAATTATGTTTCGGTGTCATTCATCGAAAAACAACGTAGAACAATTATCTCCAGGTTTATCAACACTCACATTACACTCAACAGTCACCTTAATTTTTAATATCATTACTATTCCACAATCACACACAAGATCCAAGCCAGCAACAATCTCGGGCATTCCACCATCACAACACAGATTCAAGCCGGCAACCAATCTCGGGTTTAAATCAACAAAAACGTCATAATTAGCGATCCCGTTGTTGTCAGCACTAAACCATCGTTAGTGATCATCCTCTGCTGTTATCAACACGACTGTCATAACCAGCAATCGTCTCTCATTGTTTTCTGCACCAGCAGTACAGTCAGGAAACATCTGTTATTATCACCACAAATGTCGCAGTCAACAATCATCTCGCACTGATTGTCAACATAAAATTCACATTCAACAATCATAAGCATCATCTATGCTTGTGGCCACAGTGTTAGGAGAACTTCAGAGATAACGCTTCCGTGTTTAACTGAAGGCGATCGACACTCATGCCACAGTGTTTGAAGAACTCAATAGTGATACTTAAGTTGCAATGTCAACAGATGTCACGTGATACTTATGTCACAGTGTTACAGAGCAGCTACATTCTTGTCACGTGTTAGGAGAATCTCTACCAATAGCCATGTCTTTAGCTTATCAGCACTCTGGTGATGCCCATGTTACAGTGTTAGAAGTCTACCAATAATTATGTCTTAGCATTATCAGCACTCTGGTGATGCCCATGTTACAGTGTTAGAACTCTACCAATAGCCATGTCTTAGCATTATCAGCACTCTGGTGATGCCCATGTCACAGTGTTAGAAAGTCTACCCAAAAATTATGTCTTAGCATTAGCAGCACTCTGGTGATGCCCATGTCACAGTATTATACGTCTACAATAATTATGTCTTAGCATTATCAGCACTCTGGTGATGCCCATGTCACAGTGTTAGAAGTCTACCAATAATTATGTCTTAGCATTAGCAGCACTCTGGTGATGCCCATGTCACAGTGTTAGAAGTCTACCAATAGCCATGTCTTAGCATTATCAGCACTCTGGTGATGCCCATGTTACAGTGTTAGAAGTCTACCAAAAATTATGTCTTAGCATTATCAGCACTCTGGTGATGCCCATGTTACAGTGTTAGAAGTCTACCAATAATTATGTCTTAGCATGAGTGCAGCACTTGGGATGCCCATGTTACAATGTTAGAAGTCTACAATAGCCATGTCTTAGCATTATTTAGCACTCTGGTGATGTCCATGTTACAGTGTTAGACGTTTTACCAATAATTATGTCTTAGCATTATCAGCACTCTGGTGATGCCCATGTTATCGTGTTAGAGTCTACCAATAATTATGTCTTGCATTATCAGCACTCTGGTGATGCCCATTGTTACAGTGTTAGAAGTCTACCAATAAACATGTCTTAGCATTTTTCAGCACTCTGGTGATGCCCATGTTACAGTGTTAGAAGTCTACCATAACCATGTCTTAGCATTACAGCACTCTGGTGATGCCCATGTTACAGTGTTAGAAGTCTACACAATAACCATGTCTTAGCATTATCAGCACTCTGGTGATGCCCATGTTACAGTGTTAGAAGTCTACCAATAACCATGTCTTAGCATTATCAGCACTCTGGTGATGCCCATGTTACAGTGTTAGACGTCTACCAATAATTATGTCTTAGCATGAGTAGCAGACTCTGGTGATGCCCATGTTACAATGTTAGAAGTCTACCAATGACCATGTCTTAGCATTATCAGCACTCTGGTGATGTCCATGTTCACAGTGTTAGAAGTCTACCAATAATTATGTCTTAGCATTATCAGCACTCTGGTGATGCCCATGTTACAGTTGTTAGAAATCTACCAATAATTATTCTTAGCATTATCAGCACTCTGGTGATGCCATGTTACAGTGTTAGAAGTCTACCAATAACTATGTCTTAGCATTATCAGCACTCTGGTGATGCCCATGTTACAGTGTTAGAAGTCTACCAAAAATCATGTCTAGCATTAGCAGCTCTCTGGTGATGCACAGTGTTACAGTGTTAGAAGTCTACCAATAACCATGTCTTCATTATCAGCACTTGGTGAAGCCCATGTTACAGTGTTAGAATTCTACAATATACCATGTCTTAGCATTTCAGCACTCTGGTTTATGCCCATGTAAGTGTTTAAAGTTACCAAACTGTCTTTTGCATTATCAGCACTCTGGTGAAACCCATGTTACAGTGTTAGAACTCTACCAATAGCCATGTCTTAGCATTTCAGCACTCTGGTGATGCCCATGTTCAGTGTTAAAGTCTACCAATAACCATGTCTTAGCATTATCAGCACTCTGGTGATGTCCATGTAAAGTGTTAGAAGTCTTTCCAATAACCATGTCTTAGCATTATCAGCACTCTGGTGATGCCCATTTACAGTGTTAAAAGTCTACCAATAATTTGTTTAGCATTAATCAGCATCTGGTGATGTCCATGTTACAGTGTTAGATGTCTACCATAACCATGTCTTAGCATTAGCAGCACTCTGGTGATGTCCATGTTACAGTGTTAGAAGTCTACCAATATTATGTCTTAGCATGAGTGGCACTCTGGTGATGCCCCTGTTACAGTGTTAGATGTCTACGATACCAATAATTATGTCTTAGCATTAGCAGCACTCTGGTGATCCCATGTTACGTGTTAGAAGTACCAATTTAGTCTTAGCATTATCAGCACTCTGGTGATGTCCATGTTACCAGTGTTAGAAGTCTACCAATAATTATGTCTTAGCATTTATCAGCACTTGGTGATGCCCATGAACAGTGTTAGAAGTTACCAAAAAGTTATGGCATTATCAGCACTTGGTGATGCCCATGTTACAGTGTTAGAAGTCTACCAAAATTATGTTTAGCATTATCAGCACTTGGTGATGCCCATGTTACAGTGTTAGAGTCTACAATAATTATGTCTTAGCATTATCAGCGCTTGGTTGCCATGTTACAGTGTTAGAAGTCTACCAATAATTTATGTCTTAGCTTATCAGCATTCTGGTGATGCCCATGTTACAGTGTTAGAAGTCTACCAATAATTAGTCTTGCATGTACAGCACTCTGGTGATGCCCATGTTACATGTTAGAAGTCTACCCAAAGCCATGTCTTAGCATTATCAGCACTCTGGTGATGTCCCATGTCAGTGTTAGAAGTCTACCAATATTATGTCTTAGCATTATCAGCACTCTGGTGATGCCAGTTACAGTGATAGAAGTCTTCAAATTATGCTTGCATATCAGCATTTGGGGATGCCATGTTACGTGTAGAAGTCTTACAATAATTATGCTCTTGCTTTATCACCTTGTGAGCCCATTTTTATGTTAGAAGTCTACCAATAACCATGTCTTAGCATTATCAGCACTAGTGTGCCATGTTACCAAGTGTTAAAGTCTACCATACCATGTCTGCATATAGCACTTGGTATGCCATGTTTCAGTGTTAGAAGTCTACCAATAACCATGTCTTAGATTATCAGCACTTGGATGCCATGTTACAGTGTTAGAATCTACCAATGCCATGTCTTAGCATTATCAGCAAATATGGTGATGCCATGTTACAGTGTTGAATCTACCAATAGCAATATTCTTAGCATATCAGCACTCTGGTGATGCCCATGTTACAGTGTAAAAGTCTACCAATACCATGTCTTAGGGATTATCAGCACTCTGGTGATGTCCATGTTACAGTGTTAGAGTCTACCAATACCATGTCTTAGCTTATCAGCACTCTGGTGATGCCATGTTACAGTTTTAAAAAGTCTACCAATAATTATGTCTTAGCATCATAGCACTCTGGTGAATGTCCATGTTACAGTGTTAGAGTCTACACTATACCCCTGTCTTAGCATTAGCAGCACTCTGGTGATGTCCATGTTAAGTGTTAAAGTCTACCAATAAATTTTGTCTTAGCATGAGTGGCACTTTGTGATGCCCAATGTTATAGTGTTAGATGTCTACCAATAATTATGTCTTAGTATTAGCAGCAATCTGGTGATCCATGTTACATGTTAGAAGTCTACCAATAATTATGTCTTAGCATTATCAGCACCTGAGTATGCTAGTTACAGTGTTAGAGTCTACCAAAATTATGTCTTAGCATTATCAGCACTTCTGGTGATGCCATGTTACAGTGTTAGAGTCTACCAATAATTAGTCTTAGCATTATCGCATCTTGGTGATTTCCCATGTTACAGCTTGAAGTCTACCATAATTATTAGTCTTAGCATTATCAGCCTCTGGTGATGCCCATGTTACAGTGTTAGAAGTCTACAATAACCATGTCTTAGCATTATCAGCACTCTGGTGTGCCCATGTTACGTGTTAGAAGTCACTAATAATTATGTCTTAGCATTATCAGCACTCTGGTGAGCCCATGTTACAGTGTTAGAAGTCTACCAATAATTATGTCTTAGCATTATCAGCACTCTTGGTGATGACCATGTTAAGTGTTAGAAGTCACCAATAACCTGTCTTAGCATTATCAGCACTCTGGTGATGCCCATGTTACAGTGTTAGAAGTCTACCAATAATTATGTAGTTAGCATACTTGCAGCACTCTGGTGATGCCCATGTTACAATGTTAGAAGTCTACCAATAATTATGTCTTAGCATTAGCAGCACTTGGTGATGCCCTGTTCCCGTATTAGAAGTCTACCAATAATTATGTCTTAGCATGAGTCAGCACTTTGGTGATGCCCATGTTACAGTGTTAGAAGTCTACCCAAATAATGTCTTGCATGAGTGGCACTCTGGTACGCCATGTTACAGTGTTAGAAGTCTACCCAAAATTATGTCTTAGCATTAGCAGCACTCTGGTGATCCCATTTACAGTGTTAGAAGTCTACAATGATTACGTTTTAGCATTAGCAGCTCTCTGGGGATGTCCATGTTACAGTGTTAGAAGTCTACCAATAATTATGTCTTAGCATTAGGCACTCTGGTAATGCCCATGTTACAATGTTAGAAGTCTACCCATTTTTATGTCTTAGCTTAGCAGCACTCTGGTGATCCCATGTTACAGTGTCAAAAGTCTAGCAATAATTATGTCTGATTAGCAGCACTCTGGTAGATCCCCATGTTAGTGTTAGAAGTTTAAAAATATTATGTCTTGCATGAGTGGCTTGGATGCCCATGTTAGTGTTAAATCTACAATAATTTGTCTTAGCATTAGCAGCACTCTGGTGAATCCCCATGTTACAGTGTTAGAAGTTACATTATTATGTTTAGTATTAGCAGCACTCGTAATGTCATGTTCTGTTAGAAGTCACCAATAATTATGTCTTAGCATGGTGGCACTCTGGTGATAATGTACAGTGTTAGAAGCCTACCAATAATTATGTATAGCTTAGCAGCATCTGGTGATCCCCATGTTACAGTGTTGAAGTCCATTAATTATTTTAGCATTAGCAGCACTCTGGTGGGTTTTCCATGTTACACGTTTAGAAGTCTACCAATATTACGTCTTAGATTCAGCACTCTGGTGATGTCCATGTTACAGTGTTAGAAGTCTACCAATAATTCGTCTTAGCATTAGCAGCAATCTGGTGATCCCCATGTTACAGTGTTGAAGTCTACCAATAATTATGTCTTAGCTTTAGTAGCACTCTGGTAATGCATGTTACTGTGTTAGAAGTCTACCAATAATTATGTCTTAGCATTATCAGCACTCTGGTGATCCCATGTACAGTGTCAGAAGTCTAGCAATAATTATGTCTTAGATTAGCAGCACTCTGTGATGTCCATGTTACAGTGTTAGAAGTCTACATAATTATGTCTTGCATGAGTGGCACTTGGTGATGCCCATGTTACAGTGTTAGAAGTCTCCCAAAAATTATGGTCTTAGATTGCGCATCTGGTGATCCCCATGTTACAGTGTTAGAAGTCTACCAAAAATTATGTCTTAGCATTAGCAGCACTCTGGTGATGTCCATGTTACAGTATTAACAGAGCAGTCACATTCTTGTCACAGTGTTAACAGAGCAGTCACATTCTTGTCACAGCGTTAACAGAAGTCTACCAATAATCATGTCTTAGCACAAGCAGCATTCTGGTGATGTCCATGTCACATTGTTAACAGAAATCTACCGAAACTCGCGCCATTATGTAAGCAGAATTCTACCGAAACTCGTGCCATAATTATCAGCATACTTCGAGTAATACTTATGCCCTAAGCCTAAAGATTCTTATGTCATGATAATTAGTAGAATCAGAGTTATTCTCGTATAACAGTGCTAGCAGAACTATAGCAATATTCAGTTCATTCTGTTCGCAGAACTCTGGCGGTACTCATGTCACAGTGTTCGCGGATTTCTAATGACGGTAATGTTAAAGACCTAGTAGAATTCTGATGATACTCTGGTCACCGAATGTTTCTTTGTTTGTTTTCTTTTTTGCAAATTTTTAGTGATTCGGGTCACCGAATGGTTTTCTTTTCTTTTGAATTTTTTTTTTTTTTAGAAGAATGCTGACCCTCACCGTCACTTTTGTTGTAAAAGCTTCTGCGACGCAAATGTCGCGGTGTTAAGAGAACTCTACTAACACTCATGTTGCATTAACATAACTTTAACGATTCTTTTAGTTCAGTGTTAGAAGAACACTGGCGATTCTCATTCCATTATGATGCAGAACTGTAGTGATAGGCCTACTCACAAGACAAGTATTAGCTTAAGTCTGTCAATACTCATTTCCACTGTCGCAGAATCCTGGTAATACTCATGTCACAGTGTTAGCTCAACTCTGGCAATACTCATTCCATTGTAAGTGCAGAATTCCAGCAATACTCACGCCACAGTGTTAGCTGAACTCTGGCAATACTAATTCCATTGACAGTTACAGACTTCCTGTGATACTCATACCACAGTGTCAGCTGAACTCTACTACGGGTCACTCTGTTACAGGGTCAGCACACAGCACGTGACTGCTATCAACACTCACGGCAGACAGCCCTTTGGTCGGCGGGGTCCTCACACACTGTGTCAGTCTGACAGTCCGTAGACAGGTTGCTGCCGCACTTCTGACCCGCTTCCAGTCCTGCCGCAATGCCATGTTCAAACGGTTTACACAGACCGATGCTTGACCACACTGGACTGCGTGGTCTCTCTCTCTCTCTCTCTCTCTCTCGCTCTCTCTCTTATTTAATATTGGCTTCGTAGAATAGTAACGGCATGTTATGAAAATGGCGATCCAAGCAATACTTTTACCGTTTCAAAAAAAAAAAAATCATTGTCATTATCATTATCATTGTCATTGTTATTCTCTCTCTCTCTCTCTCTCTCTCTTGAGAGAAATTAACATTTTTCATCATTGATTAAGATTTTACGGAAGAAAGATTTTTAACAAAGTTTCTGGTGCGTTTGTAGACGATGTCATTTAACGAGATGTGTGAAAGTGTTTTTTTTTTTTTTTTTTTTTTTTTTTTTTTTTTTTTTTTTTTTAAATGACTGGTGAGTTGATTTTAACGTGGTGACAGCCTGATGTGGCCCTCTGCGGTCGGCTGGGCTATAAGCAACATTATCTTATCTTATCTTATCTCTCTCTCTCTCTCTCATTTAATATTAGCTTCGTAGAATAGTAACAGCATGTATGAAAAATGGCAATCCAAGCCACCGTTTTCAAAAAAAAAGTCATTATCATTATTCTCTCTCTCTCTCTCTCTCTCTCTCTCCTCTCTCTCCCCTCTCCTCTCTCTCTCTCTCTCTCATTTAATATTAGCTTCGTAGAATAGTAACGGCATGTATGAAAAATGGCCAACTAAGCCAATACTTTTACCGAAACATTGTCAGTGTCATTGTTATTCTCCCTCTCTCTCTCTCTTCTCTTCTCCCTCTCTCTCCCTTTCTCCTGAGATCTGCATACTGACATAAAACAAAATCACAGTGCCTTGCATGGCTCTGCTATCACAGACTTTATTCCCCCTCCTCTACATCCCATCCCCCTCCACCGTTCCTCTCCTCCCCTCTTCTACCCTGCCCTTTGACCACAACGAATCTGAGATTTAACCGCTTCTTGGCAGATTTTGTGTTCGTTTAAAGGAAAACATCTTTATTCAAGCAAATTTATATAGTCAACGTGGTGGAAAATAAAGGAAAGAAAAAACAAATGGTAGAAATGAAAAAAACAAACAGATATATATATATACTAGCCGGTGTACCCGGCTTCGCTCGGGTATATCTGTACAATGATTTTCTAGCCACCATTCTCTCTCACCACTTAAAAGACAATACAATAAAATTCAGCTTGGGTTTGTTTCGTTTTTTTCCCATGCTGAACTAATTGCCCCAGCCTCCTCCTATCTACTTCACCCAATTTCTTCGGACGCCCACTCCCTTCTTGGCCTCTCAATCTGTTTTCCCTCACGAATTTTTTTTCGTAATACGATGCACAGTCCATAGAGGGATGCCTGTACTTTGTGAACTTACCAATGCATTCTCAATTCCTTGATTGAGTGCTCCAAAATGACAACTCTGTAGGGGCCCGCCATAACCTAGTGGATAAGGCGCTAGGACTCATGATCCAAAGGTAGTGGTTTCGAATCCCGGCTTGGTCTTGGGAAATTTTAAACGTGGAATCTTTCCAGCTAAAATGACCATGGTTCACCCCGATGTCCACCCTGGCCCCGCAGGCGTCAGGCTAATGTGACGGACCAGCCATCTGCATATCCTTGATTTGGGCACGGACGTTAAATCCAACTCAAACATGACAACTCTGTGAAAAGATTGCATTTTCACGATGCATCATGTCTATTGGAGGGCCTCTGGGTAGACAACATTTCTGGTCTCCCTGTTTGGCGCAAGTATAGTCAGTGTTTCTGCGTTTCCAGTTCGTGATGCTGCAACGTAGAACATTCCATGTGTAAAACACGGAACGGTCAGGTCTGCCCCAAGGGATGAAAATGTCTGACCCTGGCTCTTGATGATTGTCAGAGCGAAAGCTGGTTTCCTGGGACACTGAAGCCATCAGAACTGGAATTGCAGGGGTGAGTCCATGGGTTCCAGAGGAATTTTGGGGAGCAGCACCGGTTCACCTTTGTGGGGGCCACATAATATTTCGCTTCTACAACGTTCCTGTGCAGTCTGGTGAAGACACATCGGGTGCCATTGATCCCCTTTGGCGGGTCCAGTGAGTGGAAAATGATCATGGGGATTCCAGATTTCAGCAACAGTTCATGCGGTGGAAGTCCAGAAATCTCAATGGAGTTCAGGAGTTCTTGTGGATAAAGGACTCCCTCATCATCATTCTGTCAACAGATCTGTTCAGAGTTTCCTCTCCAAGGAAGTCAGCTACGATTTTTCTGTTTTAGCCTGTTGACAGTCTTGTTCAGGGAGGAGATTATGGCCCTTTCCGCTGACCAGTCTGAGTCTGCACAGTGAGCGTGAAGATCCGGGTAGACTGCTTCTATCAGATCCTCCTGGCTATCATAAAACTGACATAGTGCTGGTGGGACCAAAATAGTATCTGGAAACATGACTCAATGGCACCATTGCCAATGTCAAGCAGAAGTTTGGCGAAGCTGGCTGTCTGGGGATTTCCAGACAGGTGGGCTCCATATTGGTGTTAGACGTTTAACAATCATGCTCCGCCACTTCTTCAGACAGGCGTTGACAATGTTTGCTCTGGTGCCCTTGAGACGACAGGGAGGATCTGCCAGAAGTCCCCACAGAACAGCGTTGGGATGCCTCCCATTGGCCTGTGCACTTGGTGATGTCCTGCAGCGTAGAGTCCATGGCCTCGTAGACAGCTTTGTGGGTCATGGGAGCTTCATCAATTATGACGGTTGCAGCCTCTTTGATGACTTTGGCCAACGTTGACCCACGCTTGACGGGCAGGTTGGCGTTTCTTGCTTGTCGCATCCAGAGGGACCTTGAAAGTGCTATGTACTGTCCGCCCACCCGGCAAAAGAGTAGCGACAATGCCACTGGAAGCAGTGGCTAGCACTATTTTGCCTGTGGAGCAGATCCTGTTCAGGATAGGATTCAGGATGGTCTTTCCTGTCCCTCATGGAGCATCAAGGAACATTATGTTGCTGCTTGCTGTGGGATCCTGCCTCTGCTCAACCATGGTCATAAAGCTGTCGTACACGTCTCTCTGGTCAGCTGTCAGCTTCTTCAGCTGATCATCACTGCTGCCCGGAGTGCAGTAGTGTCGTAACTGGTCTCGCGGTAGTATTCTCGAGGCACAGTTTGTCGTTGTGTGACTGTTGGCATCCCATACTCCCCTGTAGACTTGCCTCCAAGAAGGAAGAGATTGTGCTGAATCACAGTAAGAGCTTGGTTGTAGATGGCATCTGTGTACTGCGCTTCATAACAGACATCTCTTCGGACTTGGAAGAGGAAATCTTCAGCAAGATGGTCTCTGAAGAGGTTCCACAGGTTGCCTGGGTTACTGGGGTTGCAAGCCACCAGGATAATACAGAAGTCATGCAGCAGTCGGTGGTCTCTGAGAGATGGAGGCTTCCTCCAGGGCAAGTTGTAGAAGGCGGTCATCTTCCAGTTTCGGTTCGTGTAAGTTGTATATCATTGTTCAGCATTTAATACTACATCTGTATACCAAATTTCATCAAGAAAGGTCTGAATTTAGAAAATAACGGATCTTAAACGGTTTGGGCCAATATAGTATCTGGAAACATGACTCAATGGCACCATTGCCAATGTCAAGCAGAAGTTTGGCGAAGCTGGCTGTCTGGGGGTTTCCAGACTGGTGGGCTCTCATAATTGGTGGTTAGACGTTAACAATCATGCTCCGCCACTTCTTCCAGACAGGTGTTGACAATGTTGGCTCTGGTGCCATTGAGGACGACAGGGAGGATCTGCCTGAAGTCCCCACAGAACAGCGTTGAGATGCCTCCCACTGGCCTGTGCACTTGGGTGATGTCCTGCAGCGTAGAGTCCATGGCCTCGTAGACAGCTTTGTGGGTCATGGGAGCTTCATCAATTATGACGGTTGCAGCCTCTTTGATGACTTTGGCCAACGTTGACCCACGCTTGACAGAGCAGGTTGGCGTTTCTTGCTTGTCGGCATCCAAAGGGACCTTGAAAGTGCTATGTACTGTCCGCCCACCCGGCAAAAGAGTAGCGGCAATGCCACTGGAAGCAGTGGCTAGCACTATTTTGCCCAAGGAGCGGATCCTGTTCAGGAATAAGATTCAGATGAAGGTCTTTCCTGTCCCTCATGGAGCATCAAGGAACATTATGTTGCTGCTTGCTGTGGGATCCTGCCTCTGCTCAACCATGTCATAAAGCTGTCACACACGTTTCTCTGGTCAGCTGTCAGCTTCTTCAGCTGGTCATCAGCTGCTGCCCGGAGTGCAGCAGTGTCGTAATTGGTCTCGCGGTAGTATTCTCGAGGCACAGTTTTGTCGTTGTGTGACTGTTGGCATCCCATACTCCTCTGTAGACTTGCACCCAAGAAGGAAGAGTTTGTGCTGAATCACAGTAAGAGCTTGGTTGTAGATGGCATCTGTGTACTGCGCTTCATAATAGACATCTCTTCGGACTTGGAAGAGGACATCTTCAGCAAGATGGTCTCTGAAGAGGTTCCACAGGTTGCCTGGGTTACTGGGGTTGCAAGCCACCAGGATCATACAGAAGTCACGCAGCAGTCGGGTCTCTGAGAGATGAGGCTTCCTCCAGGGCAAGTTGTAGATGACTGTCATCTTCTAGGAGTCCAAGAGCATTGCAAGCATCTCGAAAAATGTTGTGGACATAGCCGTTGACAATCTTCAGCTCCTCGTACGAACGGGGTCCTTTCATAACGTTGAGTAGAAGCCTCAAGAAGTAGCACTCTCCCTGGCGAGACTGATGCTGTACAATCGCCGGATTGCAGTGCCCCTTTGTCGCTTCTTCCACATATTCTGAGTGGACATCCATGTGAAGTGCTCAGGGACTTCCACGTACTTCAGCTCTCGTGCTGTAGGTCTTGAGAGCATAGGCTAAAGATGGCGGTAAGGTTTGCTTCTGGGGGAGAGCCTTGTGCTCTTTGCACTGCCTTGTGTGGATTGAAGTAGACCCATTGTCCATTCTCCAAATGGACAGCGGGTCTCTGCAACCATGGGGTGGCGCTCATGCAGGTCAAATCCCAGGAGTGTCCAGGTCGCCTCGATGCTGCCAACTTAGCGGGCATTCTGGTACATTTGGATCTCATCAACGACTGGAGGTTGTTGAGCTGCTCCTTCACCTGCCTGAGTGGCTTGGAGTTGGAAGACGGCTTGGTCTGTGCCCTTGTTGACATACTTCAGGACGTACTTGATGGATTTTATGCTACTGCATATTTCCACATTGATGTGGCAGTTGAACTAACGTAGGAGGTAAGGTTGTAGGGGACAACCCACTGGTTGGTGACGATGATTTCTCTCTGCCCAAGCTTCACAGTCCCAGTATGTCCCCATCAGACTCCTCGCATCTCCTGTACTTGGGGTAGCTGTCCTCACCCTGCTCTATGACCCTTCTTGCCTCTCAATCAATTTTACTTCACAATTTGTTTTCGTAATACGATACACAGTCGATAGAGGGATGCCTGTTCTTAATGAACTTACCGATGCATTCTCAATTCCTCGATTGAAGTGCTCCAAAATGACAACTGTGTAGGGGCCGCCAAAACCTAGTGGATAAGGCGCTGGACTCATGATCCAAAGGTCGTGGTTTCGAATCCCGGTTTGGTCTTGGAAATTTTCACGTGGAATCTTTTCAGCTAAAATAACCATAGTTCATCCCGATATCCACCCTGGCCCTGCAGGTGTCAGGCTAATGTGAGGGACCACCCGTCTGCATATCCTTGATTTTGGCACGGACGTTAAACCCAACTCAAACATGACAACTCTGTGAAAAGATTGCATTTTCACGATCTATGTCTATTGGAGGGCCTCTGGGTTGACAACATTTCTGGTCTCCCTGTTTGGCGCAAGTATAGTCAGTGTTTCTGCGCTTCCAGTTCGTGATGCTGCAACGTAGAACATTCTATGTGTAAAACACGGAACGGTCAGATCTGCCCCACGGGATGAAAATGTCTGACCATGGCTCTTGTTGACAGACAAAAATAAGAGGGTATTGCAGAGCATCATAACTTCGGTGTATTTCTGAAATCCTCTGCAGGCTAACCATCTCTAAATTGAGAAATTAACGGATTTTAACGGTCAATTTAAGTTTCTGTTCATATTAGTTGTCTATCATTGATCAGCGTGTAAAACTGCACCTGTATACCAAATTTCATCAAGAAAGGTCTAAATTTAGAAAATAACGTATCTTATAACGGTTTTTAACGCTCATTTTAAGTTTCCGTTCGTGTAAGTTGTATATCATTGCTCAGCGTGTAAAACTGCATCTGTATACCGAATTTCATTAGGAACGGTCTAAATTTATATAATAACGGTTTTTATAAACGGTCAATTTTTAAGTTTCTGTTCATTTTAGTTGCCTATCATTGATCAGCGTGTAAAACTGCACCTGTATACCAAATTTCATCAAGAAAGGTCTAAATTTATAAAAAAAAAACGGATCTTAACGGTTTTTTAACGCTCAATTTTAAGTTTCCGTTCGTGTAAGTTGTATATCATTGTTCAGCGTGTAAAACTGCATCTGTATACCGAATTTCATCAGGAACGGTCTAAATTTATATAATAACGGTTTTTAACGGTCAATTTTTAAGTTTCCGTTCGTATAAGTTTGTATATGATTGTTCAGCGTGTAAAACTGCATCTGTATACCGAATTTCATCAGGAACGGTCTAAATTTATATAATAACGGTTTTTAACGGTCAATTTTAAGTTTCCGTTCGTATAAGTGTATATGATTGTTCAGCGTGTAAAACTGCATCTGTATACTGAATTTCATCAGGAACGGTCTAAATTTATTAAATAACGGTTTTTAAAACGGTCAATTTTAAGTTTCGGTTCGTGTAAGTTGTATATCATTGTTCAGCGTGTTAAACTGCATCTGGAAACCGAATTTCATCAAGAACGGTCTAAATTTATATAATAACGGTTTTCAACGTCAATTTTAAGTTTCGGTTCGTGTAAGTTGTACATCATTGTTCAGCATTTAAAACTACACCAGTATACCAAATTTCATCAAGAAAGGTCTAAATTTAGAAAATAACCCTTTTAACGGTGATAAAATAATAACGGTCATAAAAACTATCGAATGACCCAATGTTATCCACAGTATGTCCCTCTAGACCATGCCCAAGTTTGGTGGCGATCCGACCCTTTTGCCGCCAACATCAGAAAAGATTGTATTTTTGATCGTTTTTAGGGGGGTACGTGTTGTTAACGGTTTTTAATTAACGGTCATAAATAACTGTCGTAGAAACTGTCCAATGACCCTATGTTACTCGGGAGATGTCCCTCTAGGTTCGATGTACCTGTGCAATGTCACAACGGCCATTTGATGAAAAGCAGAGGAAAAAGATGTCTTTGAAACCGTTATAACCGATTTTTTTAACGGTTTTTAACGGGTTTCTTTTTTTAGAGATTAGCCCAAAACCATCCTGGAGTCACAACAGACGTACCTGCTAAGTTTTCAAGAAGATCGGGTTTTAAACAGTTTCTTTTATAGGGTTAGGTGTTTTATAACGGTTTTTAACCGTTATAAATAACGGTTTTTGTAACTGCCAAATAACGGTTCTCATTTTAGAGAAGTAGTCCTGTACGTGTGCAATGTCACAAACGGCTATTTGAAGAAAAGCAAGGAAAAAGATGTCTTTGAAACCATTATAACAGTTTTTTAACGGTTTTTTAAACGGTTTTATTTTTTAAGAGATTAGCCCAAAACCATCCTCGGGTCACAACAGACGTACCTGCCAATCGGTTGAGCCGTTTTTTGAGTCTATAGCGTACACAGACACACACACGCACACACGCAGACAGAATTTGCCATTTATATATTAGATATATATATAATATATAAATATAATATATATATATAATATATATATATATATATATATATATATATCTGATTGAGTTCGTTGTCTCTGCAATAGCACGACTCGAATCTTGAAGAAAGTGTTTGTTGATATGCGCTTGCCTGCCTCCGTGTGTGTATGCGACTTTTTTGTTTACAATCTGAGAAAGAGATGCAGAGATGTACACACCACAGAAGTTTCATTGCTGATGGTCACAGAGATATTGTTCATACTTACTGCAGATGTCATCCTCACAAATCGTGTTCTTTTCCGGCACTGATTTCTCTTGGTTTCAGAACAGCTCTCCCCTACTTTTAACTCTGAACACACACACACACACACACACACACACACACACACACACACACACACACACGCACGCACGCACGCACGCACGCGCGCGCGCGCATGCACGCACGCACACACACACACACACACACACGCGCGCGCGCGCGCGCGCGCACGCACACGCACACACGCACGCGCGCTCACGCGCGCACACACACACACACGCACACACACAAGCGAAAGCACTCATGCATGTACACACACACACACACACACACACACACACACACACACACACACACTCATGCCCACCACACCGCCTAGAATTTAATAAAGTATTTTCTAGAAAGAAATGATAAAGATAATTATTTGTTTCAAACAGCTATGACGCCTGTAACACAAAGGACGTCAAAGCATTTTTTTGCACACAGCATCAGGCACGATCGTTTCTGCATGCTCCAAAATCTAATGACGTCATAGTGTCAGGAATCACTGGCAGGACAAAGATACTACAGTCACAGACATCTCTGGCAGGACAAAGATTTCCAAAGGCCTGGATGTCGCTGGCGGAGCAGAGATGTTACAATCCTGGACATTGTTGGCAGAGCAAAGATATTACTGTCCCAAACATTTGTTGTAGGCAAAGATATTACTGTCCCAAACATTTTTTGTCGCAGAGCAAAGATATTACTGTCCCAAACATTTTTTGTCGGCAAAGATATTTCTGTCCCAAACATTTTTTGTCGGCAGAGCAAAGATAATTACTGTCCCAGACATTACTGTTGGCACGACAAAGATGTTACATCCTGAATATTGTTGGCAGGACAAAGAATATACTGTCCCAGACTTTATTGCTGGCAGGACAAATGTATCATTGCCCTAGACATTGTGTTGGCAGGACAAAGCTATTACTATCCCATACATTATTGTTAGCAGGTCAAAGATATTACCGTCAAAGACATTTTTGATGGGAAGACCTCAATTTTACGGTTCCAGACAGAATTTTTGACTGGACAAAGATGCAGCCGTGGACATCAATGTTGGTATGACAAATTACGTTGTCCTGGATGTTGTTGTTGGCAGAACAAAGATGCTGTTGTAGGTGACACAGTTGACCGACAAATATATATATATTGAACGTGCTCTGTCCAGGACATCGTTGAAAGGAAGATGTTATTTATTCCGGGCATCGTTTCCAGGACAAATATGTCACTGTCCCCAAATTCCTTGACATCAAAAAGGTGTAAATATCCCGGACATCGTCCAGAGGACAAAGTGTCAATGTCCCGGACTAGAACATAGATGTTTCTACTCCAGACATCATGTCCACGACAAAGACGCTACCGTCCCAGACATCCAAGATGTGACTACTCCGGAATTGGTGCACAGGACAAAGGCGGTATTATGCCGGACATTACTGTAAGGACAAAGATGTAACCGTCCTAGACATTGCCAGGACAAAGGTATTACTGTCCAGACTTTGCTGACGGAAGAATAATGCTGCAGTACCAGTCTTTGTTGACAAGACAAAGATACTGTTGTCCCGGATATCGCCGACCAAAAAAAAAAAAAAAAAGAAAAAAGAGATGCCGTCATGACGGACCCCTCAGGACAGGCATTGTCAGGGATTTCTCTGGCACCAAACACATGTTACAGTCCCACGTTTTGTTGGCAGACAAAATGCTTTTGTGAGAAGCTTTTCCAGCATGAAACATGCTGCTGTCCTAGATCTTGCTGACTGGACCCCTCTCATTTTGATGGAGGAATATTTTGTACATTTGCAAACAAACAAACAAACAAACAGACAAAAGAACGAACCTGGATAATATAATTACTTTTCAAGGATTTTGTAATGAACACATTTCTTAACTTAGTTACACTATAGCAGCTGATCTCATTTCTCACCATTCCGCAGGACCACAGAACGCCTCACTCCCAACTTACTGCACACTTGTTTCTCATCGCAGATGGTGCCAGTCACACAGTCCGAGTCACGTTGACACGGCCCCCCTGTCGTGATGTCTGCACACACAGTCACAGTGCCGCCGAGTCATTCGTGCTGCTGCTGGTTGACTCCTTTCTGTGTGGTGGTCCAAGTTTACGATGCGGGCTATAGACTTGCCTGACTAAAAGGATGAATAGTTTCAAAGCGAGGTGAATGCAGGCGAAAACGGAAGCAAAATGACGAAAGAGTTACTAGTCTGCACTTGTTTTTTTTTCTTCCCCACCACCACCAACTAGATGTAAGTGCGTGTGAATGGGCGATATATAAAACTGAATGATCACTGTCGCGTGTGGACAGTGAGAGGTAAAAGCTAACGATCCGATATGAGAGCTACTACCTTCACACGCCTCACAAAAATTGTTCTCATCTAGAACACAGTGATTTTTAAAGGATTGATTAATTTTGAACTGGAAAAAAAAGATCATTAATGGTGTTGCTTCGTAGTCGTTCGTGTCTTTATTTTTTGGTATGATTACGGTGGTCAAATGTGATGACTAAGAATGCAGTTGTGACTTATGAGAACCGATGACCGTGACATGAAATCAGATCAGTGTGACTCTTGGGTATACGCACTGAAATCATTGGTATCAGGGCACATTCTGTAGGCTTTTTGAAAACTCTGTTTTGAACAGACGCTGAATGCGGGAATCCAGAACTGACTGCCACAATTATGTGCCTTTCACTGCTCACAGCCTTCTAGGGTCTTTTTATTCTCTCCTTTCTCTCGTTATATTTTGACTTTTTTCTCGTGCAGTAGGTGGGGGTGGGGATGGGGAGGGGGGGGGGGGGGGAGGAAGGGGATTAAACTTGTTGACTGTCTGAACAAGATCAAAGCTCAAAACAAGTTTGTTTTCAGATGGATAGCACCAGTTTTTTAAAAACCATAATCGTGAAGTTATAGTACCATTTTCGTTTGAAAACAGCTATCATTCCCGTTTTTTACTGTGATGGTTATTGTTTACATAAGGAAAGGACATTACCCCCACTAAAATTGCGTCTATGTGACATATTTCCCGTTACTCACGAACAGCCGCCTACAAGAATCTGCTTTTTTTCGTGCAACATGCTTATCCATAGAAAATGACTAGATGTAACAATTAATTTGAAGGACAAAATATAAGTATCTCCGGTTGGAGATCTGCCTTCTTTGTCCTGAAAAATAGAACGTAAATGGGCAAGTTGCAAAGGGAGGCGACTGCAGGCAGAAATCTGACCAAATCTTTAAATGTTTAAGTAATGAATCCGCCACACATGAACAAACGAATCTCAAGACAAAACACGACGCGTTTCCCCACCTTTTAGATCTTCTTCATGCCAGAGAAACAACACTCATGACAACGAAAATGAAGAAAGAGCAATCAAACCTGGTCAATTTCGGCGCAGGATGGGCGTTGAATCCAGTGATTGCTCTGTCTTCATTTTCGTTATCCTGATCAGTTTTTGGTATCTTGCCTGAAGAAAACCTCAGAGGTGAAAACGCGTCGTGTTGTGTCTTGTGATTCGTTTGTTCATATCAATTTTGGCGGATTTATTACATAAACTTTTAAAGATTTATAAATGGGCAATACAAGAAGCTTGCGAAATCCGCCTGTTCGTAGATTGGTCAGCAAACAGCTTCACGTCTCGACTCGTGTTCTTTACTTCCTCTTTGGCCAAAGGGAGAGCATCCTTACCCACAAAAGGGGAGGGGGGGGGGGGGGCTGCTTCCAAAGAGACAGTAGGATTAGATCAAGATTTAGTTCAGTCACTCGACAAGGACCACTATTTTGCGCAAGGCAGGAATCAGACCCCTATCAGCTAAC
>CM031596.1:42070049-42072076 GCA_018398815.1 Conus ventricosus | reverse complement strand
TAAGTGTGCCTATGTGGTGCCCTGTGTGTTGACCCTTGGTGCCCTATGTGTTGAACCTGTGTGCCTATGTTTGACCTGTGTGCCTATGTGTTAACCTGAGTGTTGACCTGTGTGTTGACCCTTGTGCCCATGTTTTGATCTGTATGCCTGTGTGTTGACCTGTTGTCTATGTTTTTAACCTGAGTGTTGACCTGTGTGCCTATGTGTTGACCTGTGTGCCTATGTGTTGACCTGTGTGCCTATGTGTTGACCCTTGTGCCTATGTGTTGACCCTTGTGCCTATGTGTTGACCTGTGTGCCTATGTGTTGACCTGTGTGCCTATGTGTTGACCCTTGTGCCTATGTGTTGCCCTGTGTGCCTATATGTGTTTGCCCTGTGTGCCTATGTGTTGACCTGTGTGCCTATTCGTTGACCTGTGTGCCTATCGTGTTGACCTGTGTGCCTATGTGTTGACCTGTGTGCCTATGTGACCTGTGTGTTGCCCTGTATGCCTATGTGTTGTTGTTACCAGAGATCACGATCGGGAATACCTGCACTGGTGAAGACGCTGCTCACTGCCACCCAGACTCCGTCTGTGATAAATCTACTTGCCGTCAGTTCCTCTCTCTCGCTCTCTGTATGTGTGTGTGAGAGAGAGAGTTTGGGTTCATACTCAAATTAAATAAGTTGGAAGTGTGTTATTGAAATATTTGATGCTAACGTAGCCATTTTGGACTCAATTTAAGCTTCCACGGGAAACCAGTGTAAGAACTTGAGAAGAGGAGGGGATACGTTTCTTTTATTTAGAATTTCTTTTGATTCATGGTAATTTTTTGTTGTTGTTGTTTAGTTTTCGGAAAGCTGATGATGAGCTAATCCCATAATTTTAATTTCTATTATTTATGTTTCGTAGACATTCAATAACACACTTCCAACTTCTGTGTCTGAAGAAAAAAAAACACCTTGCATCTTATTTGCTTTTTCGCATTCTTTGCTCGTGCAGAAAGAAACTTCTCAAACCTCTCCGAACTACAATTTAAATTCTGCTGATCAAAGACCTTTCGCTTTCAATGCGCTTAAATATGGAACAGGTTATCATCATTTCTTCGAGGTAATCCACCTTTTTCCACTTAAAAAAAGGACCCATAATTTGTATCAAAAGTCGTACGTTACTGAAGAAGACCAAATAAGTCGAAACGTGTTTTCTTGTTTAGTAATTTGTTGTTTGTTTCTTCGTTCATAGGCGCAGTAGTTGTAGTCCTCAGCCAACACCATCAAATGATGAAATGGGACACAGGAAAGAACCCATTACACTTTGGTTTCGACCCGTTCTGCAGATCTGGATAATACAGGGAGCCTTGATTGTTTAGTAGGATTATTATAAATTTCCACTCGCAGAAAACTGAAAGCGATTGTAACAATACGGGGTGGAAACATGGATGTTGATTTGCGCCAAAGTCTCTCGCCTACCATCGGAAGTAAATTCAAGGGACACAATTTTGTCAAATGACAGGTATAGGATTTGTTCAGCAGGATTATTTTTAAAAAAAAATACTGAAAATGAATTCTGTGAATTTACCGTCCTATGACAGCGATGTATGAAAACATATAAAGCATATTAAACTTTTTTTTTCCAGAATGTGAACGCTAACACTTCATTTTTCTGTGTCACAAAAATAATGATTAAAAAGAAAAGTGCATGGAAAATAACTCAGTCTGTAACAGTTATAACTTCCGTTGGCAGGGAAAAAAATCTCTCGCTTTCGTTCAAAGAGCGGTTCAAAGTTCAGTCAGTGCAGAGGTCTATGACTTCATGAATGTTCTTCTAGTTCAAGTTATTTGAGCAGTCGCATAATGGTGTTTTCTCATGTAACTGACAGTCGCAATCATAACTAATGCTCCCGGATGAAAGCGTCTTTTGTCTTAAAGCTAAATCATAAGCAGATCGCGACGCTGTTGAATTTTGTCCTTGACAGGTGTGAAGCTTGGAAAGGCGTGTAAAAACTATCGACTGTTGTGTATGACCTCAACACATTGCGTCACCGTC
>CM031596.1:42060049-42065049 GCA_018398815.1 Conus ventricosus | reverse complement strand
CTTTCTGTGATGCAGTGTCCAAGCGGTCCAATGTCTCCATCTGTCGCTGTAAGGACGGCTTTGGTGTGGATTCCAGCGACTACACCTGCCGTGAGTTGAGTCGTTTGCTTCCTTGTTCCGTGTGGTGCGTACAGATACATGCATGTTTCACAGTTTCAGTATATGAAAGGCGACTGGTTTCAAAAGGATCTAATTACCGTTTGAATTACGGCGTACAATACCACAACTCACTAGTGCGTTAGCTGATAGGGGTCTGATTCCTGCCTTGCGCAAAATAGTGGTCCTTGTCGAGTGACTAGAACTAAATCTTGATCTAATCCTACTGTCTCTTTGGAAGCAGCCCCCCCCCCCCCCCTCCCCTTTGTGGGTAAGGATGCTCTCCCTTTGGCCAAAGAGGAAGTAAAGAACACGAGTCGAGACGTGAAGCTGTTTGCTGACCAATCTACGAACAGGCGGATTTCGCAAGCTTCTTGTATTGCCCATTTATAAATCTTTAAAAGTTTATGTAATAAATCCGCCAAATTGATATGAACAAACGAATCACAAGACACAACACGACGCGTTTTCACCTCTGAGTTTTCTTCAGGCAAGATACCAAAAACTGATCAGGATAACGAAAATGAAGACAGAGCAATCACTGGATTCAACGCCATCCTGCGCCGAAATTGACCAGGTTTGATTGCTCTTTCTTCATTTTCGTTGTCATGAGTGTTGTTTCTCTGGCATGAAGAAGATCTAAAAGGTGGGGAAAACGCGTCGTGTTTTGTCTTGAGATTCGTTTGTTCATGTGTGGCGGATTCATTACTTAAACATTTAAAGATTTGGTCAGATTTCTGCCTGCAGTCGCCTCCCTTTGCAACTTGCCCATTTACGTTCTATTTTTCAGGACAAAGAAGGCAGATCTCCAACCGGAGATACTTATATTTTGTCCTTCAAATTAATTGTTACATCTAGTCATTTTCTATGGATAAGCATGTTGCACGAAAAAAGCAGATTCTTGTAGGCGGCTGTTCGTGAGTAACGGGAAATATGTCACATAGACGCAATTTTAGTGGGGGTAATGTCCTTTCCTTATGTAAACAATAACCATCACAGTAAAAACGGGAATGATAGCTGTTTTCAAACGAAAATGGTACTATAACTTCACGATTATGGTTTTTAAAAAACTGGTGCTATCCATCTGAAAACAAACTTGTTTTGAGCTTTGATCTTGTTCAGACAGTCAACAAGTTTAATCCCCTTCCTCCCCCCCCCCCCCCTCCCCATCCCCACCCCCACCTACTGCACGAGAAAAAAGTCAAAATATAACGAGAGAAAGGAGAGAATAAAAAGACCCTAGAAGGCTGTGAGCAGTGAAAGGCACATAATTGTGGCAGTCAGTTCTGGATTCCCGCATTCAGCGTCTGTTCAAAACAGAGTTTTCAAAAAGCCTACAGAATGTGCCCTGATACCAATGATTTCAGTGCGTATACCCAAGAGTCACACTGATCTGATTTCATGTCACGGTCATCGGTTCTCATAAGTCACAACTGCATTCTTAGTCATCACATTTGACCACCGTATCATACCAAAAATAAAGACACGAACGACTACGAAGCAACACCATTAATGATCTTTTTTTTCCCAGTTCAAAATTAATCAATCCTTTAAAAATCACTGTGTTCTAGATGAGAACAATTTTTGTGAGGCGTGTGAAGGTAGTAGCTCTCATATCGGATCGTTAGCTTTACCTCTCACTGTCCACACGCGACAGTGATCATTCAGTTTTATATATCGCCCATTCACACGCACTTACATCTAGTTGGTGGTGGTGGGAAGAAAAAAAACAAGTGCAGACTAGTAACTCTTTCGTCATTTTGCTTCCGTTTTCGCCTGCATTCACCTCGCTTTGAAACTATTCATCCTTTTAGTCAGGCAAGTCTATAGCCCGCATCGTAAACTTGGACCACCACACAGAAAGGAGTCAACCAGCAGCAGCACGAATGACTCGGCGGCACTGTGACTGTGTGTGCAGACATCACGACAGGGGGGCCGTGTCAACGTGACTCGGACTGTGTGACTGGCACCATCTGCGATGAGAAACAAGTGTGCAGTAAGTTGGGAGTGAGGCGTTCTGTGGTCCTGCGGAATGGTGAGAAATGAGATCAGCTGCTATAGTGTAACTAAGTTAAGAAATGTGTTCATTACAAAATCCTTGAAAAGTAATTATATTATCCAGGTTCGTTCTTTTGTCTGTTTGTTTGTTTGTTTGTTTGCAAATGTACAAATATTCCTCCATCAAAATGAGAGGGGTCCAGTCAGCAAGATCTAGGACAGCAGCATGTTTCATGCTGGAAAAGCTTCTCACAAAAGCATTTTGTCCTGCCAACAAAACGTGGGACTGTAACATGTGTTTGGTGCCAGAGAAATCCCTGACAATGCCTGTCCTGAGGGGTCCGTCATGACGGCATCTCTTTTTTCTTTTTTTTTTTTTTTTTGGTCGGGCGATATCCGGACAACAGTATCTTTGTCTTGTCAACAAAGACTGGTACTGCAGCATTATTCTTCCGTCAGCAAAGTCTGGACAGTAATACCTTTGCCTGCAATGTCTAGGACGGTTACATCTTTGTCCTTACAGTAATGTCCGCATAATACCGCCTTTTGTCCTGTGCACCAATCCGGAGTAGTCACATCTTGGATGTCTGGACGGTAGCGTCTTGTCGTGGACATGATGCTGGAGTAGAAACATCTATGTTCTAGTCCGGGACATTGACACTTTGTCCTCTGGACGATGTCCGGGATATTTACAAACCTTTTTTATGTCAAGGAATTTGGGACAGTGACCCTATTTGTCCTGGAAACGATGCCCGAATAAATAACATCTTCCCCCTTTAACGATTTTCCGGACAGAGCACGTTCAATATATAATTTTTTGTTTCCCGGGCAACTGGTGTCACCTACAACAGCATCTTGTTTCTGCCAAACAACAACAATCCCGGACAACGTAAAATTTTTCATACCAACATTTTATGTCCCGGCTGCATCTTTGTCCCGTCAAAAATTCTGCGGAACCGTAAAATTTGAGGTCTTCCATCAAAAATGTCTTGACGGTAATATCTTTGACCTGCTAAAAATAATGTATGGGATAGTAAAAAGCTTTGTCCGCCAACACAATGTCTAGGGAAGATACATTTGTCCTGCCAGCAATAAAGTCTGGGACAGTAATACTTTGTCCTGCAACAAATTCAGGGTTGTAACATCTTTGTCGTGCCCAAAAGTAATGTCTGGGACAGTAATATCTTTGCTCTGCCGACAAAAAATGTTTGGGAAAAAGAAATATCTTTTTCCGACAAAAAATGTTTGGGACAGTAAAATCTTTGGCTTGCCGACAAAAAATGTTTGGGACATAATATCTTTGCCTACAACAAAGTTTGGGACAGAATATCTTTGCTCTGCCAACAATGCCAGGATTGTAACTCTCTGCTCCGCCAGCGACATCCAGCCTTTGGAATCTTTGTCCTGCCAGAGAAGCTGTGACTGTAGTATCTTGTCCTGCCAGTGATTCCTGACACTAAAACGTCATTAATTTGGAGCATGCCCGAAACGATCGTGCCTGATTCTGTGTGCAAAAAATGCTTTGACGTCCTTTTGTTACAGCGTCTAGCTGTTTGAACAAATAATTATCTTTAATTCTTTCTAGAAAATACTTATAAATTCTAGGGGTGTGTGGGCATGAGGTGGGTGTGTTGTGTGTGTGTGGTGTGTGTGGTGTTTTGTACATGCATGGGGTGCTTTCGCTTTTGTGTGTGCGTGTGTGTGTGTGTGCGCGCGTGACGCGCGTGCGGTGGTGCGTGGCGTGCGCGCGGGGCGCGGCGCGCGTGTGTGTGTGTGTGTGTGTGTTTCGGGGCGTGCATGCGCCGCGCGCGCGTGCGGGGCGTGCGTGCTGCGTGTGTGTGGTGTGTGTGTGTTTTGTGTGTGTTGTGGTGTTGTGTTTTTCAGAGTTAAAAGTAGGGGAGATGTTCTGAAACCAAGAGAAATCAGTGGCCGAAGAACACGATTTGTGGGATGACACTGCAGTAATATGAACAATATTCTGTGACCATCAGCAATGAAACTTCTGGGTGTGTACATCTCTGCATCTCTTTCTCAATTGTAAACAAAAAGTCGCATACACACACGGAGGCAGGCAAGCGCATATCAACAAACACTTTTCAAGATTCAGTCGTGCTATTGCAGAGACAACGAACTCAATCAGATATATATATATATATATATATATATATATAATATATATATAAAATATTATAATAAAATAATATATCTAATAATAAATGGCAAATCTGCTGCGTGGTGGTGTGTGTGTCTGTGTACGCTATAGACTCAAAAAAAGGCTCAACCGATGGCAGGTACGTCTGTTGTGACCCGAGGATGGTTTTTGGGCTAATCTCTTAAAAAATAAAACCGTTAAAACCGTTAAAAAACTGTTATAAGGTTTCAAATACATCTTTTTCCTCTGCTTTCTTTAAATAGCCGTTTTGACATTGCACACGTAAAAGGACTACTTCTCTAAAATGAGAACCGTTATTGGCAGTTACAAAAAACCGTTATTTAAACGGGAAAACCGTTAAAAACACCTAACCCTATAAAAAAAGTTTAAAAAACCCCATCTTCTTGAAACTTAGCGGGACTCTTTGTGACTCCAGGGTGGTTTGGGCTAATCTCTAAAAAAGAAACCCTTAAAACCGTTAAAAAAAATCGGTTAAAACGGTTTCAAAGAATCTTTTCCTCTGCTTTTCATCAAATGGTCCGTTGTGACATTGCACAGTACATCGTACCTAGAGGGACATCTCCCGAGTAACATAGGGCATTGGGCAGTTTTTTAAAGACAGTTAATTTTGACCGTTAATAAAAACCGTTAAACCCAAAACGACCCCCCTAAAAACGATCAAAAATACAATCTTTTGATGTGGGGCAAAAGGTCATCGCAAAACTTGGGTAGTCGGACAATGTGAACATGGTTT
>CM031596.1:42047290-42059949 GCA_018398815.1 Conus ventricosus | reverse complement strand
CTGAACCACTGTTCCGCACCAAAAACGTTGCCACTGTTCACTGTCACACCAGAAAAACGTTACCACTGGTTCATGCACGCACAGTGAGAAACGTTACACTGTTCATGCACACAGAAAACGTTCCACTGTTCAGCTCCAGAAAACGTTACCACTGTCATGCCCAGAAAACGTTACACTGTTCAGCACCAGAAACGTTACACTGTTCAAACGCCAGAAAACTTTGCCATGCCACTGTTCATGCACCAGAAAACGTTACCACTGTTCACTCACCAGAAAACGTTGCCACTGTTCATGCACAGAAAACGTTACCACTGTTCACGCACCAAGAAAACGTTACCACTGTTCATGCACCAGAAAACGTTACCACTGTTCACGCACCAGAAAACGTCACCACTGTTCACGCACTAGAAAACGTTACCACTGTTCACGCACCAGAAACGTTACCACTGATCACGCACCAAAAAAAACGTTACCACTGTTCACGCACTAGAAAACGTTACCACTGTTCACGCACCAGAAAACGTTACCACTGTTCACGCACCAAAACGTTACCACTGTTCACGCACCAAAAACGTTACCACTGGGTATGCACTGTTTTTGCATCAGAGGACGTTACTACTGTAGTAGTCATTTCATTTTACGTCTTTTCAAAAATTGTGATATTAAACGAGAGAGAGAGAGAGAGAGAGAGAGAGAGATGAGAGAGAGAGAGAGAGAGAGAGAGAGAGAGAGGTTACATACGTGTCACGGACAAAAGAAAGAAACAACCCAACTTGGGGAGTCGCCAGCCAATTTGTTCGGACATAAGTCCAAACTCAAACATTCTAGGCGCCACGTAGACCGGGCCCATGGTTCGGATCCGGCCAATTAAGCTTAGTGGAGAGGCTTCATGGAGACGGTACGATCCACCCAGACTGACTAAGCCGTTTTGACCGACGCCTCGATGTCTAGCGAGACGAGTCGTAGAGCCGAGCTCAGGCTCATCTGGCCACTTTGTGGAACCAGCGTCATTGTTACCCAGACGTCGTGGCGCCCACCCAGACTCAGCTAGCCACTTTACACTGACCAGTGTCCACGACTTAAGCCACACGGCGCCAGTCAAGTAGGAAAGGGGGAAGGTAGTGTGTGGTGGGGTGAAATCTAGCTAATCAATTAAATGACCAATTGACCACCACAGAGAGTAAGGTGTGTAGGCGTGACTGTCATGATTTGGACATCCAATGGAATTAGAGGGGGATAACTTCGGGTGTCAGGGCGGTAAAAATACTGACCAATGGTACTCGCCCTTTTTGGACAGATCGGAACGAATAAAGAGGATGCGAGAGTGAGAGAACGGGAGAACGAGGGGGAGAACGAACAGAGAGAGAGAGAGAGAGAGGTTCTGAGTGGAGCTCTGCAGGAGAGAAGGGCAGAGAGAGAGAGAGAGATGAGGGGAGGAGAGAAGAGAACCAAGTTGAGAGATTAGCATGAGATAGTCTGCAGAGGAAGGACTGAGGAGAGATGTGGAGAGAGAGAGAGAGTTGCTAATTAATGAAGAAGAAAAGAAAGAAAAGAAAAAAGAAAAGAAAAGCAACCATGTCCATTTGATAAGAGCAGACTAGAAGAGAGAGAGAGAGAGTGCAATGCGTTAATGCAGGAAGAAAGAAAGGAGAACAAGATCGATGTTGATAGTCACTGTTCTACCCTAACCGGGGGTTCGACCTCATACCTGGCAGCGTCACTTCCCAAGCAGAACCACAGACCAACGCCAACAGTCTCACCTGACCAGGCGCCATCAGACCAACACCAGTGCCGGCAGTTGTGTCGTGTTGTGAAAGTGACAGTGAGAAGAAAAAGAAAAGAAAAGAAAAGACAGTGATTCGTGAATAGTTAAGATCACCTGGCCAGGTAAAAGTAGAATCTATTTATACCCGGGTTAGTTAATGATGTTTTAGATAAATGATTTTGTGAAGTTCAGGAAGGAGAGAATGTTTTATTTCATTTGATTCCATATGCATTGATGTTTCGTTCTATGAACATGTGTAGTAAGTTATAGACTTTACTAGTGGTTTGATGTGACGAATGCATGATATATGAATGAGATCGTAAGCAAGCTGTGAGTGTGTTTGGGCTGTGCGCTAGTCCTTCCTCCACTGACATTACACCGAGGTTGACAATTTATTGGCGAGCCTGCCAGGATATTCTGGCCCATTTATTATAATTGTTCAACTTCTCAGAGAGAAGCTGGGTGGATTCGAGTATTGTAATCCTAAGACAAGGGGTTGTCTTACTGTATGTTCCCAAGATAGTTTAAATACTAGGCTTGGCATTGCTTCCAAGATAGTTAATACTAGGCTTGGCATTTCAGCCCCAGAGTGACTTATTTCGTACAGATTGCCTATAATTCGCTCTCATAGTTGGGTCAGGCGCTGGGCGTCTTATAAAAACTAATTACGTTGTCCCAAGCTAATATTATCATTCATAGGATTGTGCTATTACGTCACTCGTGTCGGTAACCACCAGTTGGCTGTCGTAGTAGTAAAATCTTGTTCAAAAAAAAAAAAGAGATCAATGCGAAGAAAAAAGAAACACCCCTATTGAACAACCGTGAGCGTCCGCGTGATTTAGGTTATTCGGGAGAAATTGCGAGCATGTCGTTGAAAACCAACAAAGATGAATGAAAGACAGCAGAAAAATGCCGTGTCGGCAGCAAGATAGCAATAGCAAGCAGGAAAGATTAAAGCAGCGAAACCAGGAAACAGAAAGAATGAACAGGAAAACAAAAGAATAAAGCAGAAAACAAATATTAAGGATTCAACTAACTACGAAAACGCAGGAAACAAAACATAAGGAAGCGCTGGAATCAGAAAGAACTAAGGAAGCCAAGGAGACAGAAAGAATTAAGCAGAAACGGAAAGATTAAAGGTTCAAATAGAATTAGAGAAAGGGAGAATACAAAGGAGAACCACCGAGATGGTAGTCTCAGTTTCCATACTCTGTGCGCAGCTATCTCCCCGACCCAAGTTGCAAAATCCTCGAAGGAACGCGATTCGATTGATGCATACATCATCGTTTCGAAACGTTTGCGGACCAGTCAGGGTTGGCCTCCAAAGAGTGGCATCATTTTGGCACGCTAGTGACGGTAAGTCAGTACAATTTTCCACTTGCGTTGAACCAGCAGAACACAGTCTGATTTATGGTGCTGTGAAGGAGTCTTTAATGAAAGGATTTGACCACACAGAGAGGGGTCAGAAGAAATTTCTTTCAGCTAAATTACAAGCAGGTGATACGTACACTCAGTTGTGCATCGTCTAATCACTATTTTGAAAATGGTTAGAGTGAGTGGTACGAAGAAGATTCGCTGATTGAAAAGAGCTATATAGGAACAGAGTTTGTCATTTGCGGGCCCGATTAACCATACATTTAAAAAGACAAAGCCAGAGACAGCCAGGAGAGTTTTGAAGTTCGCAAGGTGATAAGACACGTTGGGGCACTAAGGTGCAGGAGAAACAGGGCTACACAGGTGAGACGATGCAAGGAGACTAAGGGATTTTTTCGTGAAAATGTCTGCAAACCCATGGTGGCAGAAGGAAGGGCAAAGGGACATTAGGTGTTGCATTTGGCACAAGAAGGGACAGTGGCGAGGGTGGTCGCTTGAGGTTCCAGAAGGCAGCTGCCGTGCAAAGTGATAAGTCGTCAGGATAACGACCTGGCATGGAAACCAAAAGGAGTCAGCTGAAGAGGTAGTGCACTATGCTAGCACTGCCAGCAGTCAGTTGCAGGATGGAGGCACTAGGCTGAGTGATTTCTTTGACCATGGAAGAAGGTGGATTGGCCAGCTAGGTGAAAGTACGAGACACAGTTGTTCCATGCGGGTAATACAACCAACGCTGGTCGAGAAGGGATTGACAGGCAATCCAACCTGTACGCTAATCGATGGCACTGTGAGGAGTTTCCTGTTGCTAAGATATATATACGTACCCCTTACTTCTCAGGCGCAGTTTTTCTGCGTTGTGATGAGAAACCCCTTCATGATTTTGATCATCGAAATTTACAGGGTGCAAGGGAATCCAGGATCCTAGCTGTTGACTCTACAGGGGCAAGCAGTTCTAACCCGGACTCAGAAGGAGGAAAGGTTGTAAACCGTTAGTCGTCCGGCAAGGAATTAGGCACATGATGTGTCCCTGATATTTAGGCAAGACGGAGGAAACAAGTCCCTCGCCTCTGAAGTCTTGGGAGTTGCAAAGTGGAGAGAAACAGATTAGAGGAGGTGAGACAAATTCTTGTTAAAGCGCTGTTTACCGAGTGTTCACCAAGGGGAAACTAGTAAGGTGACCACTCAGTAAGGTACCAGCAATTATCGGGACCACTGGGCCATTTCATTCACGATACGCTCACTGGCGGTCATCTCGGCACCAGCAAAAAAACAAGCTGACCGAATCTTTGATGACTTTCATTGCCAGAGTTCAAGGACAAACATCAACGTTCCTGCATGTCATGTGACTGTGTCTAAGGTCACCCAAGAGGGGTGAAGAGGAAGGCGCCTCGTAAACAGCCTCCTTTAATTGACACACCATTCGAGAGGGTGCTGTTGACCTGAATTGCCACTCGCGCCCTGTTCCAAAGTGGGCACAGTAGTGTTGGACGCAGGTGACTACGCACCAATACCCAGAAGCTTGCCATTGAAAGGCCAATACGCAACAGTCGCTGACTGGCTGTAGAAACATATTCTCTCGCGTGGGTTTGCCAGCACAAATGCTCAGTGACAGGGGTCACAGTTCACCGCAGCGTGGATGAGGAGGTCAACAGGCTGCTAGGTATGTGTTTTCCCACCCGCACACAGCTGCTCACGACCCTCCATACCATCCACAAGGCAATGCTTGGTAAAAGATTCAAACGGTGTGCTGAAGGCAAGCTTAAAGATGCTCTGGAGGAAAGGCCAGCTTATTGGACCGCTACAAGTCCTCGGCAATGTTCGCCTACAGGGAACCCCTCAAAAGCACAGCTTTTCGCCTATTGAGCTGCAGAAGGGCGCCACATTCGGGGACCGGCATTCTCAAGAAGGCTGTGGTCCCGAGAACAGGAAGTCCGAAGAAGTCAAAACCAAGCATATCATATGTTGTAGACTTACGCAATAGCTCGAGGAACATGTAAGGTCGCAAGGGAGATTGCAGAGGCTAGGGTCTCCAGAAGAAGCATATACAGGAAGTGAGGAAGCAATTCCTCAAGTGGAGATCAAGTCCTTTACAGCTTCCCACACGATCACAACAAGCGCTGATGCATTGGAAGGGACCCTTCACACCATCATTGAAAAAAGGTAGATCAGACACCGAATCGATGTGAATGGGATAATCAAAACTGTTCCAGCAAATCAACTCCGCTAATATATTTCCAGCGTGAGACTCAGCACATAGCGCAGCAGCAATCATTGAGGAGGTAAGGAGACCCAGCAAAAGAAGGGAGATTTTGTTGCCTGCGAGTTTCCCAGAGAAGAGTCATACCAGGGATGTGTCACTGTATAAGGCTAGACAGTAGGAGACAGGAGAAGTTATGGGCTCCTTCCTAGAACAGTATAATGGCGTTCCCTGACGATATACCAGAGGACACTCTAGAAGACATGTAACGAGTTGGAGTGACATCACAGAAACCCGTAATCATGTGAAAGCTACCCGATCCCATATGCCACCAAAGCAAAGTTATCGAGGAGGAGGTAGAAGAGGTTGACCTGGCGGTGATTGAACCGTCCAAATCTTCATATAGTGCACCCCGTCGTCCATAGTGGAGGAAAAAGGTCAGGTGAGCATCGATTCTGTTCGACGATAGACGATCTGAACAGTGTCACCAGGTCATGCAGAGTCATACCCCAACATGGAGACCTGTTTCGCTCATATCGCCACAAGCAATTAGCCAGGATTACACCAGGATCGATCTAGCAAGGGTTACTGGCAAATACCTTGATGAGGACTCAAAGGAAGTCACAGCATTCTCCACTCCTATGGGGCTTATACCAGTGGCGAGTACTCCCTTTTGGGATGGTCAACGCACCTGCAGTCTTCTCTCGAATGAGAGAAGCTATTGACGGATGGAAGGTGTTGTGAATTTCATGGATGACATATCTGATAGCATCCGAGACATGGGAGGAGCATATGAGGCAGCTAGGAGCAGTTTTGAGAGGTTGAGACAAGCCAATCTCACAGCCAGACCAACAAAGTGCCAGTTGGTTTTCCAAGCCTGGAGTTCCTAGGTTTTGTTGTCGAGGCGACACAAAGCAGCCGAAAGAGGAAAGGTGGAGAAGATGATGAATTCAGAGAGACCAAAGACCAAAACAGAAGTCAGAGTCTGCTAGGTTTTATTGGTTCTATAGGGAGTTTGTCCCAAATTTTGCTGCAATCACGAGTCCTCTCAGTGATTGGTCAAGGCAGGGAAACCGGCAGTGGTCGAATGTCAGACGCTGCAGAGCAAGCACTGCAGACGGTGTTGGAAAGACTAGGTTCCCCCCCCCATCTTGAAGCTACCAGATATTTTCCAAACCATTTTTGTTGGGGGGACAATGCATCAGGTGGTGGGGAAAGGTGCATTTAATTGGGCTGCAGGAGCAGGGAAGAGGTGGGTTTTTTTCCTGTGAGGAAATCCCCTTGATGGAAGGGTTTGAAAATGTGAAAAAGGGGGAACCCCAACGGTGGAGAAGGGGGTTTTTTGGGTTTTCTTTTTGTGGCCTGCAGAAGTTCCACAAATACTTGAAAGGGAAAGGGTTTCGTGTTTGAGACGATCCCCCAACCCCCCCCCAAAATTCCTGCGGGAAAGGCCGAAGTTAAAAAACGCAAGTGCTGCGGTGGGAAATGGCATTGAAACCCCCTACATTCCGAGTGCATACATTCCCGGTCGACAGAAGTCGGGCTGACTATTTAACCCGTTTTAATTTACCCAAGCTGCCACTCGGGGGAGGTCATCATACCCGGGGTAAATTGTTTTATTTTTTGTTGTTTCCCGTTAGTTATTGGATATGGGTTTCTTTCCCCAGGGGGCTAGGGTTTCATTTTTTTTTTTTGTGTGTGAGACTTGTTCTATTTTTATTTGTGGGGACTTGTTCATGTGGATTTTGTTATGCTTAGCAAACGGGTCCCTTGTGTAGTGATGCATTTTTTTTGCAATAAGTGAGGATGGAGATTCCTAAAGTGAAGTGTTTTGGATCGTGATCATATTAAATTGGGCTTTCAAAAGAATTTTTAAGAGAAATATGGCAAATCGCAGGTGGGGGGAACGCAAAAGTGCGCACAGGGTCGTTATAAAATGAGTTGAAATAACGCAAACGCACGTCATGATAACTCATTGGGGTGGTATTCACTAATGAGTTTTTTTATAATTTAAACCGTTGGGGGTAAAAAAATTTTAAAAAATTTTTCCGGGGAGCTGTTTTCAGCAAATTTGGGTTTTTGTTTTTTTGGGGCCGTGGGGGAGACAAAGCGGGCCTGGTCTTTTGCAAGGGGGGAAATTTTTCCGGCCCAAAAAAAAAAACCCAAACCCCAAATTTGGGGGGTTTGCCCCCAATTTGTTCGGACATAAGTCCAAAATCAAAAAAATTCAAAGGGGCCAAGTTTGACCGGGCCCTGGTTTTGGTTTCCCCCCAATTAAGTTAGTGGAGGGCCAAAGGGAAAAATGCGATCCCCCAGACTGACAAAACCCCTTTTGACCGGGCGCCTTTGATGTCCCAGCGAGACGATCGTAGCGCCGGGGTAGCTCAAACTAGCCACTTTTTGGAAAACCAGCCCTCATTTTTAATCCGACGTCCCTGGCGCCCACCCAGACTAGCTGGCCAATTTACACGACCCGTTCCCCCGACTTAAGCCACATGGCGCCCCCCTTAATAGGAAAGGGGGGAAGGGAGTTTTTGTGGGGGGATGAAATCTAGCTTAAACAATTAAATACCAAATTTACCACCAAAAGAGAGTAAGGGTGTAGGGGGACGTCTTGGTTTTTAACATCCAAAGGAATTTGGGGGGGGATAACTTTGGGTTTTTCAGGGGGTAAAAAATTTCTGACCAAAGGTACTCGCCCCTTTTTGGAAAAGATCGGGAAAGAATAAAAAAATGTGAGAGGGGAAAAGAACCCGGGGAACGAGGGGGGGAACGAAAAAGGGAAAAAAAAAAGAGGGGAGAGGTTTGGCTGCTTGAGAGAAAAAACAGAGAGATGGGGGAGGGAGGGAAAGAACCCAAATTGAGAATTAGAAAGAGATAGTCTGCAGGGGGAAGGACTTAGGAAAAATGTTTTGGGGAGAGAGGGGTTCTAATTAAGAAAAGAAAAGGGGAAAAAAAAAAGAAAAACAACCATGTCCATTTTATAAGAGCAACAGAAGAGAGAGAAAAAGAGTGCAATGGTTAATGCGGAAGAAAGAAGGAGAAAAAGGTTTGATTTGATAGTCCTGTTTATCCTAACCGGGGGGGCGACCCCAACCTTTGGGAGGTCCCCTTCGCCAAGCAAACCAAGGGCCAACGCCCAAAAACCCCACCTGACCAGGGGCCCTCAGGGCCAACACCCCGTGCCCGGGAGTTTTGGGGTGTTGTGAAATGACAGTGAAAGAAAAAGAAAAGAAAAGAAAAGACAGTGATTCGTGAATAGTTAAGATCACCTGGCCAGGTAAAGTAGAAATCTATTTATACCCGGGTTAGTTAATGATGTTTTAGATAAATGATTTTGTGAAGTTCAGGAAAGAGAGAATGTTTTATTTCATTTGATTCCATATGCATTGATGTTTCGTTCTATGATCATGTGTAGTAAAGTTATAGACTTTACCAGTGGTTTGATGTGACGAATGCATGATATATGAATGAGATTGTAAGCAAGCTGTGAGTGTGTTTGGGCTGTGCGCTAGTCCTTCCTCCACTGACATTACACCGAGGTTGACACACACACACACACACACACACACACACACACACACACACACACACACACACACACACACACACATGAAGGAATTGATCTAATGACAACAACATCAACAAACTGTACAGTACTGTTTAAACATAACAATGGTCACAATGTCTGTTATGTTCTTTCTTTCGCATTATATGGCATGAAGAGGAATATCATGTCTACAATATGTTGTGTGCTTTTAAAAAAGTTTTTAGAGCCTGAAAGAGAAATGCTTTATAAGCTGATTTAAACGAGCTAATGCTTTTTTTTTTAATCTTTCACGTCATTTGGTAAGGAGTTCCAAAGGGCCCCTCCTGAATAGGCGAGGCTTGTTTTAAAAAGATCAATTCTGGGTTTTCTCATTACAATATTATTTGTGTATCTTGACTGATTTCGCGGAGATCGTGTGGTTAGTGTACAAGGAGCAAATCCGTTCATTATTCGATACATTACAACGGCTTTGTTAAACTGTACGTTATACGATAATGGAAGGATTTCCAGCGCTAAGTAGTCTTCAGTCGTCAAACTAGTGGTTTTTAAAAGTGCTAACTTCAGAGAGCGTTTACAGATCCTGTTTAGATGTCTTAATGTGTTTGCACTGCATTGATCATAGAGTGTTGACGCATAATCGATAAATGATGAAATAAATGCATGAAAGAATTTCTTTCGAGCTGTAACATCGAGGAAATTCTTAATTTAAGAAAGAGAGAGAGAGAGAGAGAGAGAGAGAGAGAGAGAGAGAGAGAGAGAGAGAGAGAGAGAGAGAGAGGGGGGTGGGTGGGGAAGAGAGAGAGAGAGAGAGAGAGAGAGAGAGAGAGAGAGAGAGAGAGAGAGAGAGAGAGAGACAGACAGACAGACAGACAGACAGACTCACAAACATATAAACACACAAATACACAGATGCACAGACACACGAAATGAATGTCAGAATAGTCGACAGAGATCGACTTTGGCTGCCTATAACGTTAAAAAATAATGAACATTTTACTACTATGAATGCACTCGGAAGGAAATCGGTCAGGGTCGGCAAAGATCTCAGAACAACTCTGGAACACACCACTGCCTACTGAGAACACCGCTAGAGTTTTAGCTGTGGCTTCATTATATTGCATGGATTGACGAATGTAAGTATAAGATTTCTAACCGTGTCATTTGCTTTCGACTCTACGTGCTTTTCTCTGTCTGTTCTTCAGTGAACATTCATCGTGTCAATTAAAGAAAAAAAATGGCAGTCGTCGATTTCCAAGATGTTGTTTCGGTACATTTTCTTCCTGTATATATATTATTTCCCTCTGATTTTCTCTCCTTTTCCTCCCATCCTCGTTCTTTTGTCCTTTGTCTCTCGCCCTCTTCTCCAACATTCCTATTTCTTAAGTTTTTCACCAGACAGATATTGCAGAGACTACACTGCACATCATCAGCATCATCTCTCTCTCTCTCTCTCTCTCTCTCTCTCTCTCTCTCTCTCTCTCTCTCTCTCTCTCTCTCCGTGCATGCCCGCACGTGTACACGTATGCGTGTGCGCGCGTGCGATCGATGCTCTTCTGCATTCCTTCCTGTCAAGGTTCTGTCAATGGATCCGTGAAAGATCATTCTACGGTGTACTGTGCAGTGTACCTTCTCTATATAGCAATGCTAAGAAATCTTTTAAAGATCTGGTCGGTCGTTAAAGGGAGAGAATCTTTATTGGGAGATAATCAGTCTGGTAACGATTGATGGGATGTAAAACTAATATCAACAAAGAGAAAGAAAACAATGATCTAGAAACGAAAAACCCAGGGAAATTAATCTCAACATCAGCGAAATGACCCTTAATTTGTCTAAAGGACTGGAGAACATTTGGCCGACTCGTGACAAAAACAAATGAATAAAAAGAAATGAAAGAAAATATAAGAAATGAATACATAACCAAAAATTCATCAATGGGACGTTGTGTTCATTGGGAGATTAATGTCAAATTAATAAAGAAAATAGATGCGTCAAAAAAATAAGTCTTTAATGGCAACATTTGTTGAAAGGAAAGCCCAGTCCACGCAACAACAAAAAATGTTCAAATACAACAAACAATTCTTTAACACACACAAAAAGGTGCCTTGTTTGGGAGGAAAATCTTGAAGACACAAAAGCAAAAACGTTCCCGTATATGTGAGGCCATGTCTCTGTTGCGAGTTTCAGCTATGCTAGTATCGACAAAGAGAAAGATAAAGTGTCAGAAAAAAAAAACATCTGCATGCGGCTTTCATTTTGTTTATTGTCACAACTACTTGAGTGGTCACTTCAAGAAAGACGACCATATGTTACAGGAAACACGATCGCTTTCTCGACAGACTTCTCTTTCTCTCCGTTTGACGATCATTTACGCCAAGGGTACCGGGAAAAAAACGAACCGGAACAGGAAGTTTAGCGTTCGCGTGTCCAGAAAGTAAGCATACAACCATGGCCACGGTACTGTGAAGTCAAAAACGGACGTTTTCTTTTGCATCATTTAATGATGGGTTTCTCGATTTCCTTTCTGTCTCATTTTCCTCGTCTGGCATGCATGAATGTGAAAATGATGCTGAATGAATTACGCATTCGACTTGGAAAAAGAGTGTCCCGAGTTTGCAGTTCAGGTCTTCTTACATGAGTCAGATTTTCTTTCTTTCTTTCTTCGTTTCTTTTTTTTTCTCTCTTCTTTCTCCCTCAATCTGTCCAATAGACTTGGAACGACAGCATGAGTGCTGGTCTTTCTGGTTGGATGATAAACAGAGATTTCGAGAGTCTTCTTTCGACAATCGATTCGACGATGCCAGGTGACGATGCAGTCTGTCTTCGTTGGTGGGTCTGACTAGGCTGGTCAGTCCGATTGTTAAGCCACACACTAGAGGATTGTGAGGGCATCGAAAGGAAGAGAGCGAAGAGTAGAGGTGATGAGCGCTGAGGCCTTTCTGCATTCCCTGGCATATGATAATTGAATTAATGCACGAAAGATTATGCAGTGGTGATCGTAAGATTCATAGGGCAAGGAACACCTGTGTCATCATTCTGACACAGCGTTCGCGTCACAGTTTTTCAAACATGACGTCAAATTTTATGACTTTTTTTTTCGAGGTCTTCTTAAACACCAACATGCAGCGGTTTGCTGGGATTGTTCCAAAGAAGTTGATCAAAATGCTTCAAGTTATTATGACGATATAGTAATGAAGAAAAGAGGCAAAACTCGAGAATTAGACCTTTTGATATCATTTATCGTCTTTGTTTTATTAGCGACAATCGTGAACGCAGGGCCAGGTAAAATTCTGTGTTCTTGTGGTCTGGTATGACTGGTTGATGTCTGAATCTGGAATATAGGCGTTTGAACATGAATGAGCTTGTCCAAGCATTTCAAAAATTTGATTTCAAGTTATTTGGACCTCATAATAATAAATCCACACTGGGAGTAATTTTCACTTTCATCTGAGACTTTTTTTTTTAATAACTTTTGCCAGATTGTCTCTTAAAGTCTGTGCTTAAAAATGTGGGCCCTATAGTTTTCTATAAACGGGGAAACAAAATGCCTACAAATTGTACAACAGTGTGGGCTGCGTGTTCCGTGATGCAGTTCCATAACGCTGGTTGATATTTTATGAAACGGCAAAGACAAACTTGATATCTTAGTCACTTGAAAACCATTGAAGACTGAAATTGTCAAAATCTGTATTATTGCTTGCGACAGCAAAAAAAAAAACAAAAAAAAAATGCGCAGAGTTTTGATTTGTGTTGTTATTCACATCAATAACTCGATCAAT
>CM031596.1:42032290-42044790 GCA_018398815.1 Conus ventricosus | reverse complement strand
TAATTATACGTCGAAGCAATCATGATCAGATTTTGTAAGATTAAAATCAGATCACCTCACCAGTCAAAGTGCCTCCAAGACTTTTCAATCCCCTGACTTCTTTTAGTCATAGTGTGCAAAGCTTTTGCTTTTGTCCTGACAATTTCTGCACATGGGTCTTAATGGCCTCGTCTTCCTCTCACCGTGATAAAATCTCTCGGCAGGCTTGTCCAACATCGCCCTGGGAAAGAAAACATGGCAGAGCTCCACATCAGGACAGAGGGGAAGCCATCTGGCGGTGGACGGAAACCTGAACCAGGAGATCGATTTCTGCGCGGAGACGAACATCAACAACTGGGACAAGTACCGCTGGTGGCGAGTGGACCTGGGCCAGAACGTCCTCCTGCGTTTCTTCGATGTCCTCAACCGCAACGACTGCTGCTGTGGGTAGCTAGTGTAGCCGAGTCACTTTGGTAGTGTTGTAGGTAGGTCGACCGGGGGATGTTAGCTAGTATAGCTTGGTCATTTGGGTAGTCTTTGCAGGCAGTTCGACGGAAGGATATTAGCTAGTATTCTAGGTAGTTCGGACGGACGGATGTTACGTAGTATGGGTGACTCACTTTGGTTATCTTTATAGGTAGTTCGACGGAAGGATATTAGCTAGTATCGCCAAGTAGTTCGGACGGACGGATGTTAGCTAGTATAGCTTGGTTATTTTGTTAGTGTTTATCTGTAGTTCGGACGGACGGATATGAGCTAGTATAGCCGAGTCACTTTGGTAGTCGTTGTAGGTAGTTCGGACGGACGGATGTTACATAGTATAGCCGACTCACTTTGGTAGTCTTTGTAAGCAGTTCGACGGAAGGATATTAGCTGGTATTCTAGGTAGTTCGGACGGACGGATGTTACATAGTATAGCCGAATCACTTTGGTAAGTCTTTGTAAGCAGTTCGACGGAAGGATATTAGCTGGTATTCTAGGTAGTTCGGACGGACGGATGTTGCATAGTATAGCCGAATCACTTTGGTAAGTCTTTGTAGGTAGTTCGGACGGACGGATGTCAGCTAGTATAGCTTGGTCATTTTGGTAGTGTTTATCTGTAGTTCGGACGTACGGATATTAGCTAGTATAGCCGAGTCACTTTGGTAGAATTTGTAGGTAGTTTTTGAACGGACGGATATCAGCTAATATAGCCGATCGATGGATATTAGCTAGTGTAACCGAATCACTTTGATAGTGTTTGTAGGTAATTCGGAAGGATGTATATTGGCTAGTGTAACCGAATCACTTTGATAGTGTTTGTAGGTAATTCCGAAGGATGTATATTAGCTAGTGTAACCGAGTCACTTTGATAGTGTTTGTAGGTAATTCGGAAGGATGGATATTGGCTAGTATAGCCGAGTCACTTTGGTGGTTTTTTCGGGTAGTTAGGACGAACGGCTGTTTTGCATAGTGAGCCACTGTGGTAATGTTTGTGGGTAGTTGGGACGGTGGGAGAAACGGACAGTCTTGGGACAGTCTTGTTTCATCAATGAGGTGTCCCTGTGTGCGGACTTGTCCATATACGTCAGACAGCTGCTAAATTACAAGACCGCAGTGTGCAGGATTTACAGCTGATGGTTAAATGAATTAACGATTAAGGTGGAAAGATTTAAGACGAAGGTCTCATGGATACAACATACACGTAGATGATGTCTGACCTTCTCATTAGCCAGCGTGCTGATCAGACCTTGGTCAGCTACTCTAATTGTGTGGACGTGTTCGCGTACGCGCGTGTTTATGTGTGTGCGTGTGTGTACGCTGTGTGTATGTGTGTGTTGGGGTGGCGGTGGGGGGCATGGGCCAGTGCGGATGTGTCGGTGCATGCGGCGTGTGCTTGCATGTGTGTGCGTGCGTGCGCGCGCGCGCGCGCGCGCGTGTATGTGTGTGTGTGTGTGTGTGTGTGTGTGTGTGTGTGTGTGTGTGTGTGTGTGTGTATTTGATTATTTGCGAAGAACAAACTTTAAGAATATGACTTATTTGTTGTTGATCAGTAACTACTGACACAACAACAATAAGAATAACAATAAAATGATAACGATGACGCTGACTTTGCTGAAATCAAAATAGCAGTGATGAATATAGCACTAACCTGGATGAAAATGCACGCACATACGCACACACCTAAATCCTTCCCATCCCTCCCTCCCACCCACCACACACACATACACACACACACACACACGCACGCACGCACGCACGCACGCACGCACGCACGCACGCACGCACGCACACACACACACACACACACACACACACACACACACACACACACTGACACATACACACTCACATCCACGGACTCCACATTAAACATTTGCATCGCTTTATTGGTGCTCAGTTACCAGTATTCATACGCTTGCAGTAAAAACAGGGGATCCTATTCAGTTCAATTCAATTCAATTCAATCAACTTAGTTGCCCATCGGAAATTTTTCTTCTGCTCCACATCATTTCACAAGTACATAAGACATTACAAAAAGACATTATAAATCGTTACATAAAGCCTGTGTTATTATATATATTTGTATATACATCAACACTCACACACCTCTCCTCCTCCCCCCCCTCCACACACACACATGCACACACACACACACACACACACACACACACACACACACACACACACACACACACACACACATTCAAGATCTGTTATCTCTATATCTAGTCATTGGAGTCTGCTAGTGAAAAGCCCAGAGCTAGAGTGTCCCATTTCTCAGGAGCCCTCGCAGTTTTGTATTGAGATTATTTCAATATGTGTTCGGCTGGTGATGTTTCTTGCTTTTCCTGTAAGTCTGGATGTGCTACCACTTGCCCTCTTGGTGTTGAGTTCTGCAACATGGTTTGTGGTATAGTGATTTCAGTCTTGTTTGTTGTGGTGATTCTTTAAGTTTTTTTTTTAAATCACGTCAGATCGGCCAAACTGTAATTAAGTTCTTATCGTTGCTTTGCCTGCTAGCGTTTTTTCTCTCTATTTTTTTTCCTTTAACAGCTGCATTATCTGAGCATTTCATCTCACCAGTCCTTCTGATGGAAGACTACGCATTGCTTCATGCCAAGCAGGATTTCCCATTCCACTTTCTACCTTTTGAGGACGTCCATAGACTCAGTCATAGTCATGGCTTGTTCGCAGCTGGTCTGTGGATGAGAGCCAGTGGAGTGCTTGTGGCATTTCTTCTATCTGCATTAATTCGAAGCTGTTATTCTGTAGGCAACATTGTCTTCCTTGCCATTTCACTTCACTGTGTATCCCCAGCCCGACTTACCTTTGGTGACCGAACGGTCAGTTTACATAAACAATATCTTCTATAATGCCAAACTTTTCCAACTGCATCTGAGTTTCTGCGCTGGTTTTGTTCTCTGGCCATTTTCAACAGCGTTTTTCAAGTTCTGGAGCAACTGCAGTTTGGTAGAGGTGTTTGAAATAATCACGACACTTTCCCCATTCCTTAGTTTCTTTTGAGTTCTAATAACTAGTTGACACACGCACGATATTTTATCTTCTGCCTGTCTCATCCACGATTTTCTGCGTCCTAGACGATTGGTTTTTTGTTTCTTTGATTGCTGTATGCAGTGGATTTGCGGAAACGTTCAAGAATAAAGACGAATTGGGCGAAACGTGATCGGGCGAAACGTGATTCAGTGAAACATGACGGAAAAACATGATTGGTTGTGACGCGATTGAGCAAAAGGTAGCATAATATGACTGTCTACCTATGTTACGATGTCAGATGAAATCAGCTATTGGCTCATCGTGAATCATAGGGTTACTCTGGCTTTCAGAGGGGGGTGGGGGGGGGGGGGGGGGGGGGGAGGGCGGATATCACCAGCATCTTCTACTGTTTTATGTTTATTGGTAAGCTGATAGTCCGGGTTTCTAGATGAGATTTGTCAAAGTTGACAAAGCAAAAAGAATCTTTCTTCACCTCCTTTGTTGAGCGCAAATGAACGTAAGGCTTCCTTCCTGGAACGTTCACATACGTACACAGTCGTACATAAAAGCATATATGCGTGAGACATTTACGTGATATTACATTTTAGAGATACAGTTTGTTACTTCGTTGTTTTTGTTGTTGTTAGTGTTGTTGTTGTTGTTGTTTTCCTTTCGTTTCGTTCCTTTTTTATTTAAATGCTTCTGTTGTCGTTGTGTTGTTGTTGTTGTTTGCTGTCGTTATGTTCTAATCTATACACACTGACAACTTGTTGTTGGACTTCTGTCAGCTGACAGACTGAAAGACTTCGAGATCCGTGTGGCCACAAAGTTGTATGACCTCACGTCCACGGACGAAAAGGCCAAGCAGACACCGGACGTGGAAGTGGTGTGCCTCAAGGTTGGGGAGACACCACTTCCTCCCGGAAGTTCACGGCTAGACTGCGGGCGTACCGTCAGGGGGCGCTACGTCACTGTGCTTCATAACTATACCGTCGATCGTTATCGGTATCCCTTTCCGGCACCCTTGCACTTATGCGAATTTCAAGTCTACGAATCAGGTTGGGAGAACTGGAGGATGTGACTGGCTTGAAAGGGAATGGAATGACAGTGTTGACAGTGTTGTTGATGGTCAGTTGATGCCACCCAATGTGAAAGCGCCGCGCACATTAGAATGTCAAGGGCCTGGGGCGGGGCGAGGAGGGGATGGGGGTATGGGGGTTAATGAGGGTGATAGAACGGACGGGGAGAGAAAGGGTGTCGGGGAGGAACGAGAAGAGAGGAGGAGTTTAGGAAGCGTGGGTAAATTATATATGCCAACACACACACACACACGCACACACGGCACGCACTCACGCACGCACCCACGCACGCACACACACACACACACACACACACACACACACACCACACACACACACACACACACACACACACACTGTCTATCTATCCATCTATCTATGTATCTATCCGTCTATCTATCTATTTATCTATTTGTTTGTTTGTAATCTTTATTTACGTTCAAATACAGAGAGAGAGAGAGAGAGAGAGAGAGAGAGAGAGAGAGAGAGAGAGAGAGAGAGAGGTTGATATTTGCCTTTTTTCTTCTTTATCCATGTTTATCTTTCTTTACTGTCATCTCCCTGCTTTCTTCCTCCATGGACAATTCAACCATCGTTCGTTCTGGAAACTCATGTAAATCTTTTCCCCCCTCTCTGATAGCACTTTATGCCATGCCAGTTAATTGGGGTTCTCTCTGGCAATTGGGTCGTTAAAAATGGTAAACACCGTCCAGACTGGAGTCTAGCTGTCCATTCTGCGAGGTTCATTTGCCAATATGACCTTTTGTATATATTTCGTGACATTTGGATTTTTCTCTTTTTCTCTTTTTTTTTTTAAGAACTGGGACCGAAATATCAAGGGAAAAGCCTGACACTGTCAGCACAACCTAATGTTATATGTCCTAAGATGTCACTAAGTTAGCAACCATGTTTGTTTTTCAGTTGTTCTTTTTTTCTTTTTCTTTTTTTTTTTTTTTTTTTTTGGTCGCCATGTGCGAATTTGATCAGGGGTCTGAGTGGTCGGCTGTATAAGAATTTAAACTTGAACTCGGTATCCACTGAGAATCGGAAGAGCTATTTTTGAACCAGATGCTTGTTAAAATTACTGTTACCAGTGACAAGATCATATAGGGCGGCATATAAAGTGCTGCCACAGCAACATGCAGAGGAGAAGGACATTTGTGTAGATAATGTTTGAAGAAGAAAAATCTTATTGAGAGCGGATTTGGTTTTGTTCGTATTAGCCAGGCAGTTGAAAGTAAACTTTGGTCTATCTGCCGATTCAGAAATCGTTTCATCAATTTATTTCAAGAAAAACTGTCTTTCGCGCAGAGAGGAAAATGCAAAATATAGGTTGTGCTTCAGAATTTTCCTGCTGAAAAATACTATGTTTCATTCAAATTAAGTGGCAACGAAGTATTCTACTGCACTGAGAAAGGGAACTCTGGTACTGTATGTAGGCAGAAAGTTATTTCCTGACGACCTGGACAAAGATAACTTGTGTTTAGTGTGTTGTAACAATGTTTAAATCAAGTCGATTTATTTCATCTCCCTGCGTGATATCTGATTCGAATCAAATATAATCAGACATTTTTACCCGAGGGGCAAATAATACGAGGAACAAAAACAAACGAGCAAAAACTAATATGAGCAATATTTGTTTGGAAAAGCAGAGTTTATATTGACCTTAGCAATGTGTTAAAAACATTGGTAGACTAAAATGAAACAAGTAATGACCAAGAGATAAAAAATGAAATATGAGTTATGTACGTATATAATTATTCTGGGTTGTCATTTGTTTCAAAATCATTTCCTTCGACAAGCCGTTTTTTAGCAGTCAAGAATACGTCATCAATTCAGTATGCGCATAGATGTACAATTTTGCTTCATATAGAAAAAAAGATTGTAGTCAGTGTAGTGTGAGTATGTGTGTGTGTGTGTGTGTGTGTGTGTGTGTGTGTGTGTGTGATGAGCTAACTTATAAAGTGGGTTTACCAACTGGTCAAAACCTGGAAACTGTCTTTATTAACCCAGTTTGTTTTCTCATAGATCCTTGCATATACTCTCTACATTCCTGTACATGAAAATAATGTTAGTTCAATGTTTTACAGATGAAAACGAAGACGGTAAGTTAAACTCTCTCTCTCTCTCTCTCTCTCTCTCTCTCTCTCTCTCTCTCTCTCTCTCTCTCTTCTCTCTCTCTCTCTCTTTCTCTTTAACATCAGATGTATTGTAAAGTGTGTTCGATACTGGTGTAAAGTATTACGATTACCAGTAGCTAGACTGAGCAGGCAAGCCTATGACATGATGCTGCAACAATGTGAGCTAGGAAATGTGAACTGGGCCTCTAAGGTTAAGAAAGTGCTAACAGAGAATGGGTTTGGAATAGTGTGGTTGAACAGGGAGTCGGAAACGAAACCATATTTATGTCTGAACTCAAAGAGAGACTAATCTCCTCATATAAACAAAACTGGCACAGCCCACTGGAAGAACATGATATTCCTGGTTCCTATCCTTCAAAAGTAACTTGGAGGCAGAAAAGTATTTACATCTGGTATCTAATCCGTGGCAAAGAGGTATCCTTGCAAGATTTAGAAATAGAACACTGGGATTAAATGCTAATAAAAGATGGTATCTAAATAATGATGCTGTTGACGATTCATGTACATTGTGTAATGATATTGCAATTAGAGAAGATGAGTTACATTTTTTGTTCACTTGTCCTGCTTAATGGGAACATTAGATAAAAAAATCTTTGATCATAAACACAGTCAAGAGTCGGAACCTTAACAATATTTTGCAAACAAATGATGAAACATTATTAAAGATGCTGGCAACATATGTAACAGAAGCTGTAGACAACGCGGAAAAAAATTATGAATGAATAAAAGTTCAAAACACTGAGGGTTTATCAATTATATTTCATTTTTATTGTTTAGAATACTTATTTGACCTTGAAGCTCAATGGTTCAAGTGAGTGGTTTTCATAATATCAAGCCAGATAAATTATCTGTACATAGAATGTGTGTGAATGGGGAGAAGGGAGGATAAGGATATAAATGCGTGCGTGCAAGTCGATGGAAGATAGGATGGATCAGTGTGCGTATGTGAAGGGAATGGTTGTTGTGTGAGAATGATTTTGTGCCAGAACATACGCAAGAAACACAAAACGAGTGATAGAAATGGAAATCATTTCTTAATTTTGCTTAGTTTTGTAGACTCCTATTTGCAGTTTTTCTTATTTTTCTTTCTTCTATGCATGAAAAAAAGACATTGTACCCCCTTGACAAAAAGGCTATTAACCAATGTCAATAAAAGATGTCAGTCTCCTCTCTCTCTCTTCTCTCTCTCTCTCTCTCTCTCTCTCTCTGGGGCGTGAATAGAAGTTTCGCGCGTAAAGTCGAACTAGGTAGCTCTCCCTTGCATCTAATTGTTTGCAGTGAATTTAAAGTAGTATACCCACCCAGATATGCTGCCGCTGCATAACGCGAAAAGGTTCATATATTCGCTTCAAGAAATCTTTTGGGTGTATTTTCACAAGTCCCGAATGATATTGTGTATGGAGAGACTAACAGATATCCCGTATCTTTTCACTCTACTGTTGAATGTTTTAAGTACTGGCTAAATGAAATCAGATGGTTGAACATAGATTACCCCATAAAGCTCATAAAATGCTGCTAGAACTACATAACAGAGGCAAGATGAAGTGAATGTCACGTGTTAGAGCGAAATTATACGAATACTAGCGCTTACGCGCTTCGACCCCGTCTCGCCCTGGCGAGTTTGTCTGTCGTGTAGTGTTCCGATGTGCAGTTTTGCGTCTGTGGATGCAAATTGCGTCACGACGCAATGCGTCACGTGATCGCCGACCCAACGTTGCTGTTTGTAGGACACCAAGAATACTTGATACCAAATTTGGTGGCGATCGGCCTAAAACTGTGGCCGTGTATAAGCGAACAGACAGACGGACAAACTGAGCTTTATATAATAGATGGTTTCGGGTACGTATGGCTTAACCAAGGTGTCGAAGATATCAACAGTTGTGTTCGTACCTTTAAAGAAAGGCTAATTGACTATAGGTGGCAAGACAAATTTTCTTGTGCAAAACAGTGACAGGTTTAGTTTTATAGAACATTCGATGATCTGCATTCTCTCCCAACGTACACGTCAATGACCATGGACAGGCACTTGAAGTTTATAATGACAAAATTCAGAGTTGGTGTTTCTGATAGATTTGTTCATTATTGCCGTTATAGAAAAGTAAATCCCTCTGATCTGTCGTGTATATTATGTCGACAGTCAAGAGAAGATGAAGTGAATTTTGCAGTGACTTGTCCAGAATTACAATATATAAGAGAAAAAATATCTTCCATAGAAATGTTATGCAAGACCTTGCTTCTTCAAACTTATTTTGGAAATGTCATCTGCAAATGAAAGCACTGTAAAACAGTTTTCAGTATATTTAGTTAAAGCTTTCAAATGGCGAAGGATCTATACTTTGTAATCATTATCATAGTTCGGTATTGGGACTTTGTTCTGTTTCATATACATCCTCCTTATGAGAGACCAAGGCCTATAAGAATAAACATCAGAATCTGAATCATCTCTCTCTCTCTCTCTCTCTCTCTCTCTCTCTCTCACACACACACACACACACACAGACACCATATAGAAACGAAGAAAGTGTCGGAAAATACGAGCGGGCATACTCTCTCTCTCTCTCTCTCTCTCTCTCTCTCTCTCTCTTTAACACGGACACATGCAAGCTCACAAACACGGCAAGAACTCAGACTCTCACATACGAACGCATGCACAAACGCGCGCGTGCATGCACACACACACACACACCGAGTGATAGAGAGTGACACACACACACACAAGCGCGCGTACACACACCACAACACACACACACACACACGCGTCCGAGTGCGCGGATGTATTCGCGTACTTAGAAAATTAATTTTTGAATTTGTGCATTCGTTTTACAGGTACAAACAAAACGTCAGTAGTAAGTGCGAGCCTACTCTCTCTCTCTCTCTCTCTCTCTCTCTCTCTCTGTGTCATGCTGATTGACATCAGGGAGTATTGTTGTGTACATTTTTGTTGGGTGTTTGTGACGTCCGAAGAAGACATTTGTTCGAAAATCTACTTGTCCTTCTTCAACTGTACATACATCTGCGTTACTTTACACTTTGGTGTTTGTGTGGTTTTGTGTGTTGGGTATTTTTGGCATGTTTAATAGTAACGCAGCAATTTTTGTTTCATTTGGGAGAGAGAGAGAGAGAGAGAGAGAGAGAGAGAGAACCCCCTTTGGGCAAGTGTTTTGTCCCTGAACTCTTTACACACTAAGAGAGCCGGGCTGCACCGGGGTCGTGAATCCCAACCTCTTTGCTGCCAACTTTATTTTCCCTTTTTCCGGCGATGCCGGGATTCGAACCCTCAACGTTTGGGATGGGTAGGCGTCTTAAGACGTGCCTTTTTAGACGGATGATCGATCCACATCGCTATCAGACAGCTGTTATGATTTTGGAAATTTAAGCCTTATGAATTGTATTTGGTCGATCCAGCTGGGAAAATTTTTAGGAACATTCTATCAAGATCATACCAGTTCAATGTCACTGCCACCAAACTGAGAGCAAATAGATATTAGACAAACATGTATCTCAGAGAGGCCACACATGATCTGCGAAATGCAGTTTAGGTTAAAACTTGATCAGTCTATCATCAACGGTGAATCAAACAACTGAAGCACCATTAACCAGCACCTAGATATCCGTGTTTGTTTCACCGATAACACCGTTTTACAAACCAAGATTACGCTCTAGTCAGAATGATAGAAAATAAGCGTAACTCTTGAGGAAATTAAAAAAAAGGAAAGAACGCTTGAAATAAAACATTGGATAATAAAGGCAAAGTAAGATGTTTTATGTCTTGAGTTTAAAGGTGTTTGGGTTTAATGACGCACAATTGGAGTAAGTCCACGTTTACTTCTATCAGTTTAACGCATGGAAAAACCGAGGGCAATTCCATCCCCTATCTTAAAATAAAAAATTCAATTAGAAAGCCTACATTTTGAACCGGTTCATTTCTTTAACATGGTGATGTTTTGGCTGCCAAACAATATTCTCATATTTCTGCAGTTGTATATCCCGTGTTCCTGTGTCTTCTAGCACATTGCTCGGTTTACAACTATTAATTGCAATGTTCTTAAAGGAACACCTGGGAGAAAAACAAACAAACAAAAACAAACAAAAACAAACGAAAATAAACAAAAGCACGTCTGTTGACAGGTTTTAAACCAAACCCTTTCTTAAACTTGTCATATGGGTCAAAATTGCAACAACAACAAAAATGTTTCTCGGATATTGAATGTTTTCGCAAATACAAATGAGCAGAGCTTCTTGTCATAAGGCCACAATATCAATATGTAGTTCCTCTTATCTAAACTCGGGTATTACTTTATTCTTTATTTGTCTCCCCCTTCTCCTCTACATATAACACACCATCCCTGTATCACTGTTTACTTAGCAGAGAGGGAGAGAGCTTGGTCTTTCAATGAGAGAGAGAGAGAGAGAGAGAGAGAGAGAGAGAGAGAGGAGAGAGAGAGAGAGAGAGAGAGAGAGAGAGAGAATGTGGTCTTTCATTCTGCTGTTATCTTCTAGTTCTTCGTCCGGGACAGCAAATGCCTGGGAGAACATGCATCCGAAGCCAACAATGTGTTCTGCAGGTCGGACTCCACCTGTGTGGGTGGTTACTGCAGTGAGTTGGTAGATTACTGTCTTCACTCATTGTAATTATCATGATGCAAAGTTTGGTGTAGTAGTGTGTATCACTCTGGATTTTATTGCATAAAGTTTCACACACACACACACACACACACACACACACATACACACACACACACACACACACACACACACACACACACACACACACACACACACGGAGAGAGACAGACAGACAGAGACAGACAGAGAGACAGACAGAGTCACTATGTATTGGGTGTAGTCAAGAATGTGTGTGTTCATTTGACGTTGTGCATTTTGTGTGTAAGTTTGTGAGTGTGTGGGTGTGTGCGAGTGCATAGGGACGTGCTCCTCTGTGTGTGCGTGTGCGTGTGTGTGTGTGTGTGTGTGCGTGCGTGCGTGCGTGCGTGTGTGTGTGTGTGTGTGTGTGTGTGTGTGTGTGTGTGTGTGTGTGCGTGTGTGTGTGTGTGTGTGTGAGTGTGTGTGTGTGTGTGTGTGTGTGTGTGCAAAGCAGGAAAAGGCAGTTTTATTTTCTGTCACAAAAACGGATAGATATAAGTTTTGACACATTGCACAGAGCGATACAACAGTGACAGTGCTTCCAGTGCCTTCCGCGTCCTTGCTACTCCTCAGCACGATGTGAAATATATTCAGCCTGTGTGTCTATGTGTTAGCCTGTGTGCCGATGTGTTAGCCTGTGTGCCTGTGTGTTGACCTGTGTGCCTATGTGTTAGCATGTGTGCCTATGTGTTGACCTGTGTGCCTATGTGTTAGCATGTGTGCCTATATGTTGACCTGTATGCCTATGTGTTAACATGTGTACCTATGTGTTGACCTGTGTGCCGATGTGTTAGCATGTGTGCCTATGTGCTGAGCTGTGTGTTTATGTGTTAATTGTGTGCCAATGTGTTGGCTTGTATGCCTATGTCTTGACCCGTGTGCCTATATGTTGACCTGTGTGCCTATGTGTTAACCTGTGTGTCACACTGTCACTCTTGCATACCGCATTCATGACAGCATTTACTCCATACGCACACGCAATCTTTCCAATCACCCAAAAGGAGCACTACCGAATGTTTTTCTTCTCCCCCTCTCCTTCAGGGAAAACACTTTACTAAGTCACAACAACAACTTGTAAACAGATTTTACACCTGTATCTCTCTCCGCACTGAGAGACAAAATTAAATTTTTGCAACACACATGTATCTCTCCTCACACCGAAGATAAATAATCTATGTTC
>CM031596.1:42012150-42017150 GCA_018398815.1 Conus ventricosus | reverse complement strand
GGAGAACATAATGGATGAGCTGGAAGTCTTCCATTAATTGTACTTATTGTGCTCTGAGAAATATTCAGAGTGACACAGACATTATGACATGAAAGACAACGCTTCAGAAAAAAGTAGATTTTAAAAGATCTGCTCCAAGTGTGAAAGCATGGTATTATGAGCATGGCGATTCTCTTGAATGGTACATTTCTCTGTAACTCGAAGGGCAGCAAATTGCCTTCACCGTGTTTCAGTCTCAAATCTTACGGAAGAATACCCAAGATTTCATGATTTGAATGTAATTATGTTGAAGATTCTAACAGAACTGGCTTTAAGAACCATCTGCGCTAAGCAGTGGTATGACAATATCCCTTGACGAAAACGTAATTGTGGAGGCATCATTCAGATGGAATTTGATATAAGCTTGAAAAAATATTTTACCAGAGAGGAGATACAAGAGGTGCTTAATTTTGAGTAACCAATATCCGTATAGTGGTCCAAACATGAGAGATGGTTATCAGTTCTCCTAAAACAAGAGCAGGCTGTTGGTTTAATCATTCTGGCATTGATATGGAAGGGAATAAAAATACTGAATAGATTTAGTCGCTTTTGTTTAGCGATTATCATGATAATTATGTTTGGTATTATGTGGGGGTTAGAACCATATTGTTTAATGCAGATCAGTCAGTTAATAAATAGATACTTTCTTGTGATAACAAAAATACCTTTCTAGTTTGGAATCGTATGCATTAACGACAGCATCACTTGCACTTGGAAACATGTTACTAAGAACTCGTTAATATAAAGGCAAGTCATAAACATTATGAGAAGATAGTGCGAGTCCTTGCTCAGAGCTTTTAACAGAACTCCAAGTTGAGAGGCTGAAGAGAATATATGTGTCCAGGAATAAAAGTCTTTTTCTGTCGTTTTATTATTATTTATTATATTAAAGTATCGTTTGAGAGACAACAGATAAACAAACCTCTCGTGTTTAGAAGCTGGGGCTAATCAGTAACATCAAATGCTTTAGCAAAGTCGACTAAAAGAAGAACAGTGGTTTTGTTGCCGTTTATTCTGGAAAGCCATTCATTGACTAGACATGTCTATGCAGTGTGGCATGAATAATATTTCTTAGATCCAGACAGATTTGGATGAAACAGACAACACTTTGTTTTTAATTGACAGAGAATGTACTAGAGACAACTGAGCAATTAATATGTTCTTATGAAAAGAAGAGGGGTCATCTGATTTATAAGTTGGAACGACTTTTCAATTATGAAAGTTTTGAAATTGGTTATACTTATACAGGGGTTAAAATGTACATGAGTGTTTCAAAATTAACCAAAGCAGCACGTTTAAGAATTTCACCGTCAGTTTTTCTTTTAATCCAGTTGGGAACATATTGCTTGCAAATGGGTTGGATCAAAGTGTACCTAATGAAGAGAGGTTAATATGATGCTCAAATCAGAAGCTGTGGTTTTGATTAATCACGGAAATCTTTTAAAACATTACGGCTGTTACACAAAAACTTGTCAATGCATCACAAAAAAGGAAGTCAACGTTCACATGAGAAACTTCTTTCAGACATATTGATTTATCATTAATTCTCTTTTTTTTTCTCAACTAATTGATGGCATTCCTGGTCGGTTTTATGTTAGTATTTCGTGAGATAAAATGCTGAAAGAACTTTTTTTTTTACTTTGTGCTTTAGACAACTGACAGTTTCTTGGGTTTCCAAGTTTGCTTGCTCATCCCTACAGACAAAAGGAGGTCTCTTAAACGCAGAGGACACAGAGCGTGTGAAAACCATGATAATCGATGGTTGCATCTAATACTTAGTTTTCAAGGGTACATGTTTATTGTAGATATTTAAAACGTGATACAAGCCTTTCCGGGCCTCGTCACGATTCGCAAACCGGTAGACGAAAAACTGATCAAATATATGGTTGATGTTACTGTAGCTGTTTGGCTAAAGGGGGAGTGAAATGTCAAATTTTCGCCACGTCTGGGGCACGGCATGCTGGAAGGCGGAGCCCATCCCTCTCCTTCTGCCGCCATTAACCCTCCCTGAACTGAATCGGGTACCCTTGTGCTGCTGGGTGGGCAGAGAGGGTTTTCAAACCGAATGAATTCGACCCCGCTGAAAAAAAAATCTGTTCAATAACCCAAGCATTGTCAGTGACGTAAGTGCCGACAACAGCGAAGAATTGTGCAGAGCAGCGTTTACTTGGATCTCCTAAGAGATACAATGTCCCACTGATTGACCAATTAATATGTTGAACAGTATTGTAGTGGGTGAAACAAGTAAACATTAATGACTTGGCAATGATAAATCATATAGGTATGCATGTATATATATATATATATATATATATATATATATATATATATATATATATATATATATGTATATATATATATATATATATTATATATATATATATAATACAGAGAGAGAGAGAGAGAGAGAAGAGAGAGAGAGAGAGGAGAGAGAGAGAGAGAGAGAGAGAGAGAGGAGAGAGAGAGAGAATAGATTGATAGAGAGATAGATAGACAGATATGTTTGTATGTATGCATGTATGTTTACTGTGGGTAAAACAAGCGCAGGCTAACAAATCTTCTGTACGTTAAAGCAATGACTCAGCAAAGATTTACAAAAATGGAGAGAGAGTGAGAAGAGAGAGAGAGAGAGAGAGAGAGAGAGAGAGAGAGAGAGAGAGAGAGAGAGAGAGAGAGAGAGAGAGAGAGAGAGAATGAATGAATGAATGGTTTAAATGTGGTAAAACTTATATAGCCAATCCACTAAAGTGGGGTGGGGAATGTGTTTAAACAAAAAAGTCCTAATTTTATTCAGTCGATTCATCCGAACACCGCGATATGGAATCCAAAATGCAGAAGTAGGTTTGTAAATCATGATGTATGACGATATATTAACAGCTACTGTTCTTTTGTTGTTATAAATTCTTGTTTATCATGAATCACATGAGCACAGTGTAGACAGTTGTGACGGGTCGCAAAGATTTCCGCTGTCAACATCGGTGTCCTTCAAGTCCACCTCGGAAACACGTGCAAAACTGTCCATTCTCCCCGTTGATTCCCTCAAACACTCCAGCATTTGTATCCTTATATTTCCTGAGTCTACTGTTTGTAAATCAGCACATCGTGAAGAATCGTCAGACACTTCACAACACTCTCAATCATGTGTGTTTACTACCTTTAAGCTGTTTCGGTTTTAAGTTGTTTTGTGGTATACGGCCTGGTCATGTCCACGTATTATATTATGAAAAATGTTTGTCACAATCTTCATCAGCACTTGATTTGTCTAATTCGCTGTCTAGGATCATGTCGCTTTCCTGGACGAATGTCACTGATTGTCTGTCAATGTTCAGTATCAAACATATTCCGTTTGTGCCCTTTGCTGACTTAGTAAGGGAGGGAGAAGGCTGACTAGCACACTAGACGCTCCCATCACAATCAGCATTACTATTGTCCGTTCTACAGTTTCAACATCGGTATAGTGTAGGCTGGGGGGCGTTGGTTAAAAAACGGGGAAGTGAAACAATGACTTGCCTTTTCTTGTTGTTTTTGTATATACGTCTCTGCTCTGCGCTTGTCCCTGTTCACTTGTGAAGGACATTTACGCCGAAATGCAGACCTACCTAGGATTTCTGTGGCAGGGGCGTGGTCGGAAGTCTTTGTACGTCTCAATACAACGACTCTGTGTTTTCCCCGCCTTCGATTTTGTATGAAGATAGAATCTTTTTTCCCACACTGCGTTCGTCATGCTTTCTAGAGCACACGGGAGACCATCAACTGGCATGGTTGGACGGTTGTCTTGAATCAACGTATAAAATTTGAGGAGCGCTGGTGAAGGAGCGTCTTGCTGGTTGTCAGACAAGGGAAGTCACCCAGAGAGAGAGAGAGAGAGAGAGAGAGAGAGTGTGTGTGTGTGTGTGTGTGTGTGGGGGGGGGGGGGGTGTGCACAGAGTTGACCACACTGACTGTTGACACCTTTTCATCTCCCTTGCGTCCTTAAATGGATCCTGCAGCACATAGGCTCAAACATTTACCCCTACATTTGATACCGTTTACATAATGATTTTACCTGATTCAGCAACTTATGTCCTTACAGCACCTCCTTTACGTTTTACTTTTCTACCCTCCACGGGGCAGCTTTGATATCCTGCGAACCCTTAGTGGTGAGAATACCACACAGTTACAGACTGTGGTAATCTCCATTTCACGCCAAGGGAGCACAGGCCCAATCAGCTGTGTCTCCCTGATGAGTCCGAATCATCCAACGAAAAGCCACTATCGGAGCAAGTGATATGAATGGCTCTGTTTTCATGATGGACTACAATAGTCCCTATACGCTGCTAATGAAGAATTTTATAGTTATGATCTATTGCCCTGATTTCACGTTTTCATTTTCATTTTTGTATGTTCCCCTCCCCTCCCACCCACCCACCCACCCCTTCCTTTTTTGTTTGAATTTGTTTTGTTTTGTTTTTATCCCCGTTTCTTTTTTAATCTTTGCCGAGTCATTGATGTAAAGATGGAGGAATTGTTAGCCTGCTTTTGTTTTTCCCCACTACTTAATTGTTCTGCTTAATTGTGTGTGTAGATAGATGTTGGTACTGCTGCAACAGTGTTACAGAAAGAACCTTACATCCCATCTATTTACAGCAATGGTTTTATGCAGAAGACAAAGTATATAGGGACTTATAAATACCATGTCATAAATCCAACAAAACCTTTTGCGGCGAAATTAGACACCCGAAATCGTGAGAACACACCATTCATTTATCAAATACAGACTAGCCTCACTTACATAGACGCAGAGATACTTACGCAGACGTACAGACTAGCCTCACTCACATAGACGCAGATATACTTACGCAGAGGTACAGACTAGTCTCACTGACATAGACGCAGAGATACTTACGCAGAGGTACAGACTAGTCTCACTGACATAGACGCAGAGATACTTACGCAGACGTACAGACTAGTCTCACTTACAT
>CM031596.1:41979650-42009650 GCA_018398815.1 Conus ventricosus | reverse complement strand
AAAAAAGAAAAAAAAGAAAAAAAAAAGCAGTAGAGAGGCATCTGGGAGTCATGACCTGGAAGTGGCCCAGCTGCCTTGGAGTGTAAGGAGTTCAGGGCTGAAACAATTTGTCTGGAGGTGGGTTTCTTCTCCGAAGACCTTCCGCTACCTGGCCCTTAGTCCTACGTGTACGCTAACTGACCGTCAGCTAACAGCAATACACACTCCCTTGAGGATGTAGCCTACTCACTCTTTCCCACAGCCGCGCGCATGGCACGTGTTGTCCGCCACAGAACCGGTTCCAGATAGCACGTCCTTCAGCAAAATTCCCACGCAGTGGAAGATGTTTTAAAAAATTTTTTTTTATCAGCCACGGGCTCTCTCTCTCTCTCTCTCTCTCTCTCTCTCTCTCTCTCTCTCTCTCTCTCCCTCTCTCTCTCTCTCTCTCTCTCTCTCTCTCTCTCTCTCTCTCTCTCTCGCGCGCGCGCGCGCGCGCGCGTTAGCTCTCACGGTGACCAGGGATAGTGTGGACAGAGGCACCGAGCCACTTCTCACTGAACGTGCGTCAAGCAGACGATACTTTAGCATGTATTCATTTATCAGAAGGGGGTGGGGGTGGGGTGCATTACAATATTTCATAACAGAAAGCGCATGTTCTTCTAAGTATACTATCTTTGTGGTGAATTCCTACTCAATGCATTCATTAAAATACACATATTTATGATTAATCGACAACAGTGCCGAAAATATACGTAAGTACTCTCTTTGGGACTGTTGTGAGGATATGGTTCTGCCTTTAGCGTAGGCGAAGGGGGGGGGGGGGGGGGGGACACATACGTACATTATCACGATTGGTAAATACCTCCAGGCAAATTCACACACACACCACACACACGAATGACATACACCACACACACACACACACACACACACACACACACACACACTCTCTCTTCTCTCTCTCTCTCTCTCTCTCTCTCTCTCTCTCTCTCTTCTCTCTCACACACACACACACACACACACACACACACACACACACACACACACACACACACACGCTCGTAAGCACGCACGCTCGCGCGCGCGCGCGAACGCAACAGAGTGCACGTGCGTTGAAAGGGGAGGAGTAGGGAGGCGAAGGGAGGGGGAGGGGTAAAGGAGGCGGTGGGAAGGGGGGCGGGCATGTATTCTCAGTAACGTCTGTTTCGCACATATTTTCTGCCATGTTTGATATGACTTTCTTTATTTCACACCACACACACACACCACACACACACACCCACACACACACACACACACACACACACACCAAAATAAAAACGCAAACAAAGAAAACAAAAATGAAAACAACAACAACAACAACAAAACCCAGAACCTTCCCTTCATTGAGCTTTGGTGTATAAGGCGCCTGTTACGCCGTCCATCTCAAAATAATGTTTTTTCTTCCATGTAGATGAAGCCTGAGTGTATTGGTTGTTGGTTTGGCCGTTTTCAAGAATGGTCCGTATTTCTTCGGCGGCATAAGAAATTGATTACCAGACCTTTGTTGCTAAGAAACGGAAACCAAACCATTGATTTTAAGAGAGGTTGTTGATGAAAGACATCCAGGCCGATACCTCTCTCTCTCTCTCTCTCTCTCTCTCTCTCTCTCTCTCTCTCTCTCTCTCTCTCTCTCTCTCTCTCTCAGGATTTCTCAAACTTAGTATTTCTAGGTTACACTGTTTTCTGTAAACCGCACTTAAGTTTACAAAACAAGGAAGACGTTCTGGGGAGTTATGTGTTCATTAAAACTGAACTACATCCTATGTCATGAAATTAAGACAGCTGCCCAATACTCTTTTATTTTGATTGATAAGAACGTGTTTGGCTTTGTGGAAATGTCTTTGTATGTATGTACTTATATTCCCCAGAGGGGTCGCCTCATACACTTATTTTGATGTTGAAACGGTATTTTTGAGCTTGAAGAATGTCTTTTTGATTCATATTCGAGTTTGAGGACGTGCATGTGATCTTGTCAGGCGATTTGAATAGTAGGACTTCTGATATTTCTCCACATATTTTTGATGAAAATATTCTTATGATCACTTCGTTATAATCGTTCTTTTTCTGCTAATAGCATGAGAAAGTCTGCAGACTGTGTTCTCAATAATTATGGGAAATGTTTGTTAAATATGTGTACAACCCTTGGATGTGGATTTTAAATGGCACATGTAATGGTGATACTGATGGTAATTTTACGTACTTATCACAGACAGGATGTAGCGTTAATGATTACTTTCTTCTGTCTAAGGAATTGTTCTTTATCATTGTGTCTTCGTTGTGAAATGGTGATTTCAGAGAGAATAGACTCAGATCATCTGCCTATTGAATTACATTTTAGATTTCCAAAAAGACAAAATGAATCGCAAGCTCAACCCGCAGAAATGAACCAGTTCATTGAAAAGTTTGTGTGGAACAAGGATCTAGAATCAGTCTTACTCAGAAAATGCTCTCAGATGAAACACTGTCCGTCCTTGATCATGCCACACATTTGATAGATCATGATTTCAACGGTGCTCTGTATATGTTTAATGACTGGATTAAAAAGCAAGCTAGTTGTATGAAGAAGAGAATTAATCAGACAAAGTACGATAAAAACAGTGACTGTATGATAAAGAATGTAGGCTAGGCAAAAGTCTGCTTTCTATATTTAGAAAGACGAGAAGAACAGAAGACAGTGATGCCTACTGCATAGCAAGAAGGGAATATAAACATCTGATAGAAAGGAAAGAAAAACAGTTTAACGATATGTTACTAGATAGGCTTATTTCATCAGTAAACAATCAGAGAGAATTTTGGGAAACTGTGCGTAAAATATCTTTTAAAAGAAAACATGTTCAAAACACTTTAACAGTCGATGACTGGTTCAACATTTTAAAGATTTACTTGAATTAGAAGTAACAACAGATGTAACATTGGTAACAAACTCAGCTGAAAATGGCAATGATATCGATGGGAGGAGGATAGTTCTATAAACCGTCAAATATCAAGAGAAGAAGTTTTCCTAGCTGTAAATAAGTTAAAGAACGGGAAGGCTGCTGGACCAGATGAAATTATTGGTGAGTTGTTGAAGTATGGTGGGGACCGAGTTGTTGACTTTTTTGTAAAGATTTTTTAATACGCTGTTTGATAAAGGCGTGTTCCCAGACAACTGGACAAACTCCATTGTTCAACCCTTGTTTAAGAAGGGGGACGTTAACGATCCAAAACAATTATAGAGGCATTTCACTCTGTGTGATACGAGCAGTAAAATTTACAGCACAATTATTAATAACAGATTGCAGGAATGGATATAAAGAACATAATTTGACAGGTGAACATCAAGCAGGATTTAAAAAAGGTTATTTCCACAGTTGATCACATGTTTACATTGTTGGCATTCGTACAAAAACTGTTTTGTTTTAATCGTAAATTGTATGTAGCCTTCATTGATTTTGAAAAGGCTTTTATTCTGTTGAAAGACACTTGTTATGGCCATCATATTGAAAAATGGCATCAAAGGAAAGATATTTAGGTGTATTTGTAGTATGTATGACAATGTCAAAGCCAGAATTAAAGTGGAAGTAGTGCAACAGATTTCATTAATTGCACCGTGGAATGAAACAAGGAGACGCCTGCAGTCCTGTATTGTTTTCTTTATTTATCAATGAACTAGCATTAGAGGTAATAAGGGGGTGGTAGACATGGTGCAATGTTTACGTCTGAGTGTTTTGAATTGTTTATATTACTTCTTGCTGATGACGTTGCTTTACTCTCTGAGACTGTCACGGTTTACAAACGCAGATCAACAGTCTTCAACGTGCAGCTACTGGCTCTGCAGTTGAAGGTCAATATGGCTAAAAAAGCAATATAGTTGTATTCAGAAAAGGGGGGCATTTAGCTGCAAGAGAAAGGTGGACATATATGGGATTGTTATGCCGGTTGTGAAGGTTTACAAATACTTGGAATCCATTTTTCAACAAAGTTAAGTTTCGTTGCTGCATGTCGTGATCTCAGTAGCAGAGCAAAAAACGCGTTATTTGCATTTTGCAAAAGTTATGTAAATTGAAGTGTCATTCTTATTCTTCCTTTTTATGTTATTTGACTCACAGTTCAACCTATTGTTCAATATGGTGCAGAGCTATGGGGACTCGACAATGCAGCAATCCATTGCGAAAAGGTACATTTGTTTGCTGTTAAAAGGTTATTAGGCGTAGAAAGGCGAACACCTAATGACATGGCATATGGGGGAAACCAACCGATATCCTATTTACATAAACTCAGCTGTAAAATGTATTAAGTTTTGGCTAAAAATTGACGAGAATGGACGATATATAGACTACCCTACAAGGCCTATAGAATGCTTTTTGATTTGGATCTGCGTGATAGAAAAACTGGGCTTCAAATATTCGCTGTAAACTATACATGTTTGGTTTTGGATATGTATGGCTGAATCAAGGCGTGGAAGGGATTAGCGAGTTTCTAAAGCTTTCAGGGAAAGGTTAATTTGTTGCAGATGGCAAGATTGGAATTATCATATCAATAACAGTGACAGGTTTAGTGTGTACAGAACCTTTTGCACTGTCCCTGATGTTAAAACGTATTTGTTAGTCAATTTAGACAGGCATTTAACATTTAATTTGATAAGATTTAGGCTTGGCATTTCCGAAATTGCCCGTTACATCATAATCGTTATAGAAAACACAGTGAAAACGACTTAATATGTCCACTTTGTCAAAAAGATAAAGAAAATGAGATGCATTTTGTTTTATGCTGTCCTGGTTCTACATGACTTAAGAGCACAATACATACCGTCGAAATTTATAACATTCCAAGTCAGTTTAAATTGATATTGCTCATGACGAGCACACTAGAGAAAACAGTTAGAAATCTGTCAATCTATATTTATAAGGCTTTTAAGCTACGTTCTATTCTCATTTCTTAACATTACTGCCAAGTGTGTTATGAACGATGTCATTATTTATGAATGCCAGACTGGACAAATGTTTGTATCTATGCACCCCTACATGAGGGGCAATGGCCTAAATCATGATTAAAGTTTCCGTATCCGTATCTCTCTCTCTTCTTCTCTCTCTCTCTCTCTCTCTCTCTCTCTCTCTCTCTCTCTCTCTCTCTCTCTCTCTCTCCGATCATACTATACGTGCGCTCTGTACAGCTCTCCCACGATCAGATTGTCAACATGTTTTCACAGAAAGAGATTCAAAGAAATCTCTTAATGCATCGTGGAAAAACATGTTCATGGAATAGTCTCCCTTCTGTACAGACCAAATACCGTATTAAAGCAGTCAAGCAGTAGAAGCAACGGTAGTAGCTGCAGAAGTAGCGGTAGTATAAGAGAAGCAGTAGTCGTCGTAAGTGGTGGTGGTAGTAGTAGTAGTAGTAGAAGTAGTGGTAATAGTAATGGTATTTATAACATGACCATTATTGCAATTGTTGCTATTGTAGTTTTGATGATGATGATGATGATGATGATGATGATGATGATTACTGCTACTGTTATTATAATCTATGCCAATTTATTAGCATCATCATCATTATCATTATCGTTATTAATATTATTATCGTTATCCTTATTATTATCACTATTATCATTATTATTATTATTGTTATTATAATTTTCATCACCATCATATCATCATTATTTTTCTTGGTTTGGTATCATTATTATTGCAGAAGAAAAAGATGAGGCAAGAAAAAAAGATGCACCTGAGAACCATCATCATTATCATCATTAGTATTAAATATTTGGTTCTCGTTGTTATCGTCGACGACATCATTGAGAGCCAGTGATGTGGAGAAACCTAAAGATCCACGTGGAAGCTGCTTGGTGCGCACTTGCTCGCCATCTGTCGCTCAGCCAATCAGGACCGTCCATCCTGTCATATAACAGAAAAAATACACTATCATGTCAATTAGAATGCAGTACGGGTCACTGTGTTCTTAGGGAAGCCCTGATGAAGCGATGAGTATAGAGAAGAAAAACGCACAGAGATGTTTTGAAGAGAGAGAGAGGAGAGAGAGAGAGAGAGAGAGAGAGAGAGAGAGAGAGAGAGAGAAAGAGAGACGGGAGGGGGAGGAGGGGGAAGGGAAGAGGTGAGTGGGGGTGGGGTGACAAAAAGGAAAGAGAGAGAGAAAAAAGAGATAAAGGATAAAACTACATAATTGTATATTTTGCAGTGACATTTCTCAAACAGTGTTTGACATCTTTCAAACAGAGCACAGTTAGTTCTAGTTTAGCCTACACTCGCACACGAACAGCGATGGGGCAGACGGGAATAAAAAATCTCGGGGGGGGGGGGGGGGGGGGGGGGGAGGGGGAGACAGACAGACAGAGATAGAGAGAGAGACAGAGAGAGACAGAGAGAGAGAGAGAGATGGGATGGGGGGGGGGGAGGAAAAGAGGGTGGAGGAAAAGGGATGGGGTGAGGGGGTCTCATTCTGTCTGAAGTTTGATTCTCTTCATTTTCTTTCATATGGCCATCAAGGTACAAGCCAGGTGGTTCCAAGCAGACAGATTAACATCAAAGGACTGAGATTATTTGGGGACTTCCAAATGGAGCAAAGATATAGGGTCACGGGTGAGTGTAAAGTCCTGAAATGTGACGTCTCCTAAGGGGAAGATCATGTATTTGAAGACTGTTTGTGATTTCATCGGTTGAAATGCCCCCCCCCCCCCCCTCCTCCTCTTCTCCCAAACAAGGGAAATAATTGGTAGGGAGTTGTTCTTTTGGTCAGTTGTCAGTTTAATATTAAATGCTGGCTCAAATTTATGGTAGGCCTCAAAATGCTGACAATGATGATATAGTGTTTTAGTGCAAAATTCTAATTGTGGCGTGTGGCCTGTGTCTATCGTTAGTATTGAACGAGATGTGTGACCAGTCTACAGGCAATGCAAGGGTGCACAACCTAAGCAGTCATGACACCATATATTACGCACAATGGTGACCAAAGGTTCCCTACAGTTACTTTATTGGCGACACTCCCAGTGCTTTCCTTCCTGTCATTGTCAGCATTGTTTCATTACAATTATCGTCAAACTTTCCATCACTGATTAAGTCACGAGAGATTCTTCATGATGAAAGTCCCTCAGCTCGTCTTCCTCTTCCTGCTACTACTCAAGGTCAAACATCAACTGTCCTTCTTAGACTTCCTCCACAGAGATCCATCGATGGTTATCTTTGTTGAACACTTTTTCCCCTGTCAATTCCCCCCCCCCCCCCCTCCATCCCCAACATATTCCTCTTCCTCTTCCTCCTCCTCCTCCTCCCTCCTCTCATCACTCATCTCATCATCATCATCGTTATCATCATCATCATCATCATCATCATCATCACCGTCATCATCATCACCACCATCATCATCGTCATCACTAGAACTATCACCATCACCATCGTCACTAGAACTATCGCCATCAACATCATCACTGAAACTATAGCTATCATCATCAACATCACTAGAAATATCGCCATCACCATTATCACTAGAACTATAGCTATCATCATCACCATCGCTAGAACTATCACCATTACCTTTTTCACCAGAACTATAGTTGTCATCATCATTAGAACTATCACCATCACCATCATCACTAGAACTATCGCCATTACCATTACCACTAGAACTATCGCCAAAACCATTATCACTAGAACAATAGCTATCATCATCACCATCATTGAACTATCACCATCACCATTATCACTGGAACAATAGCTATCATCATCACCATCACTAGAACTATTACCATCACCATTATCACTAGAACTACAGCTGTCATCATCACCATCGCTAAACTATCACCATCACCATTACCACTAGAACTATCACCATCACATTATCACTAGAACTACAGCTGTCATCATCACCATCGCTAGAACTATCACCATCACCATTATCACTAGAACTACAGCTGTCATCATCACCATCGCTAAACTATCACCATCACCATTACACTAGAACTATAGCTATCATCACCATCGCTAAACTATCGCCATCACCATCACCACTAGAACTATCACCATCACCACTCACTCCAGTTTGCAAACAAAGGCGTGTGAAGAGCACAGGAGGCGGCCTCCCACTGCCCGTCTCCGGACAGGAGGCACCGGAAGCTTCCGGTGGCGACAGAGGCAGGGTCAGAGGTTGGATGGGTCAAGGGTTGACCCGGAGCCCAGGCGCTATAGGGAAGGGGCTGCCAAGAACCGAACCCTCCCTGCGCAGGCCATGTCCACTGGCCCAGCATGTCGTGGCCGCTCAACCAGATGGCTTTGTCTGGGTCTGCCAGAGTACGCAGTCAGGACAGGTCATTCACTTTATATGCTTTCAAACTTTTCTAATTCTGATGATGCTTGTTGGATTTCCGGTTCACGAGGAGGGGAAAAAAAAAGGCTGCGGCAGTCATTCGAGTGCATCCTAATATAAGAATTTTCAGTAGTGTTGTTCAAATCCAAGACGTACATGATAGGTTTGGCACATGAATTATCACTCGCCTATTGCTCCCGGAAGGGAAGCTACGTTGAGTATTGGCGCGCACAGCGTTGCAGGCAATTGGACGCTGGCGTTTGCAGGCAACGGATGTGTGAGCATGTGTAGGTAGCCCTACATGATGAATAACGTAAGTACAAGTGAATGAGACCAGTGTGCAAAGTACACAAGAACTTGAAGGTGAGTGGCAACCCTTTTTTCATTCACGAGTAGATCTTGGCAGATAAAAAGTGGTGTCGTGTATAATTGGATTAAATTTAAGGGGTACAATAACTTCTTGAGAGAACCCTCCCTGTGTTGCTGCTCATATGCCAACAGTTTGGAGTATATTTCATAACTTTCCCCCCTGTGTGCAGCTGACCTTAATTCCCTGGTGCGATTTCAATTTCGTTCGCTGTGTGCGTATACAACTTTCTGTTCGCTGTGTGGATTTGGCAGCCCCAACCGCCTGTGTGCGGTAATGCTCAAGTTTTAAAACCCAAGCTAAGCTGGCCAGATTCGGGGACAGGGAGAGGTCGCCCTAAGATAAGGAAGATAAGTCGAGAGGCTTGTGCTCGCATAGTCAAATGGTTGACGTTTTTTCTAGTGGAAGAGGCTATTCACAAGCTGTTGAGCCAAAACTTGGGACAAAGACGGATCAGTCTCAGGCCCCGCGTGGCACTAAGGACGGCGGATTCTCTCTCTGAGAGGAGGGAGAAGAAACTGGGTATGGTCCCGACCGTGGCGAGTACAGGCGCACAAAAAGGTAAACACCCGGTTAAGAAAATGCTAATCCCATCTGAAAAATGGGGCCCCGAGTCTGTCAGATGGAGAAATTATGATGATGCTGTGGATACTATTTCCCTTGATTTCAAGATGATGACTTTTTAAAAGAAGATAGAACAAGATTGGGGACAATCAGAGAAAACAGTGAAAAAAGGGCGACTCAATGGTGAGATCATTAATAAACGATTTGCGGGGGCTTTCTGAAACAAAAATTTAAAAAAAACGCTTGATAATACAAGCCCAGACAATCCCCCAAAATTAGGTGCCAAAGTGAATACAGAATTCTGGGGGAAATTTGCCACCCATGTCAAACAGGCTGTGTTAAAGGGCCTCAGTGCGAGAGCCTTTGGGTCAAACCCACGCCCCTTTGGCAAGGCACCGGCTATACTAAAAAGTACGCAAGAAAAAGTTGCTGATGCAGACATCAAGCCCTGTCACTGATCAAACGCTGATGCTCTGGCCCTTTTTGGGGTCTGCGTCACGAGCTGCCCGGTAAAACGCAAAAGGGTCCTGCCCCCCCATCTCCCAGACAGCTGACAGGATTGTGCAGTGAGAGTGTTCCCTTTTGGTGTCTTTGGAGCAATTGATGTTTCCCATAAAGGAGAAAAAGAGTGGACAGCTGTAACTGTGCGGGCCCAAAAGTCTTTTATGACAACAGCAACGAAACACCCCAGGGCAGAAAGCCCAAAAAAAAGAAAAACGTCCTTTTTTGGGCCCAGAGCAGAAACACTAGGGCCCACAAAAAAAGTTCCAGGGGAACAAAAAACGAAAGACATTTTCTCCCAGAAGAAACCCTAGGTCTGTGTCATCTTGGAGGGCCCAGGTGAGACACCTATCCTCCCCTCTGCTGGTTAAAATGAGACGGGGAGGTTTTACTTTTTCAAGGGGGGGCGGTTTACAAAATTTTTGGAAGAGGGAAAAAAATTTGAAAAAAAGCCCCTGAAATTTTGAAACAGTAAAAGGCGTGACCCTTTTAAATTTGTTTGTGTTTTGGCCAAAATCGGACGGATTACACTTTCCAGCCTAAATTTTAAAAGGCATCAGAAAAGAAGTTTTGACAAAAAATTAGAAATTTTCCCAAAAAAGGGGTGTTTCAAAAGTGTCAGGCTAAAGAGAGCGTTTGTGTCCCCCAGTTTTTGTTCTTCCGAGAAAGATGGAAATCTAGAATGATTTAAAACTAAAAAACAAACGAAGATATCGTTTATTTAACTTAAAAATGGAAACCTTGCATACTGCTCTAAAATAGGGACCCCAAAAAGGTTCATGGCTTCAATTGACTTAAAGGATGCATAACTCAGTATCGTAAAAGGGGAGGAAACCCAAGAAGATTTCTCGATTTGAGGGGGATGCCAGTTTTGGCAGTTTAACTGTCTGCCAAATGGGCTGGCATTTGCCCCGAAAAATTCCCCAAGCTTTTTAAAACCTGGTTTGCCCCTTGAGAGGGGAAGGTCTCTTTCCTCAGTTTTTTGGATGATTACTTTTGTTTGCGAGCGAGTTTTGTTTGCCTAATGTATTTAAACAGTGAAACTAAGGTTTTGGGTTTATCATCCACCCCCAAAAATCAGTCTAGAAACCCACTCGTGCATTCGTATTGGGATATCATTGACTCTGAGTCATGCAGAACTTTAACACCTGAGGAGTAGCAGACATGGTTTCGTTTCCTGTCAGCTGTCAAAAAAGTACAGTGAGTATGGGATGTGGCGGGGGTGATTGGAAAGTAGTGTTCCCTTTTCCCAGCGGTGTTTTTGGGCCCTTATTATAGACGGGGAGAAAAGAAAAAAACAGCATGTTGCTGTATGCAGGGAAATTTTGACAGACGCAGGAATTGTCGCTCTTGCAAAAGAAACTAAATTTGGGGATCAAAGTTTTGAGACTGTTATAATGTTATTCACCAAACGACCCTGATGTCCCCTGACCTCGGATGGACAAAAAAATGGATGGGGTTGTGATGTGAACAGTAAAAATTGGGGGAGAATGGCTACCAAAAGAAAACGATTTTCACTTAAAACATCGGGAAATTTAAAGGCAGCATTTTTTTGCTTTGAAATTTTTCTAAATAGGTTTATGGGGGGGGTTTTTCGTTCATGTAGACAACAAACTGCGTTGCCCGTATCATCATAGGAACAAATCAGATTTGTAATTTGATGACACAGTGTATGGAAAATGGTGCTTGAAATCACGTATGGTTTAGGCTGCTTTTTTTCCAGGTAAAGGGAAAACACAGCAGCAGATGGGAGTCAAAGGAAAATAAACCTGGATGCAGAATGGAAATTGAAAAAGAAAGAGCTTCACAAAGCATTGATACAATTGCAATGAATCGGCATTTATCCTTTGCCCCAGGTTTTTAAAAACCCAAAAGCGCGTTGTTTTTTAAGCCTGACCCAAGGTATGCGTAGAGCATTTTTTTCCCCCCTTGGGTAACTTCAATTTTATGCCTTTCCCCCTTTTTGCACGTTTACGGCGTGTTTGGGGAAAGGGGGAAAGAGAGAGGGGGGATGGGGTAGTGGTGGTGCCCGCTGGCCCAAAACCCAAATTGGTGGCCCTTTCTGAAACAGTGCTGACACAAGACCGTAGCTACCCAAAACGAGGGCCCCCCTCCCTCCCACGCGCAAGGGGGAAACCCCCCCCCTTCTTCCCCCCCTTTAAATGATTTGGGAGCAAGTTTCGGGGCGGTACCAGGGGAAGGGTGTTCTAACCCGGCAGCAGCGCTAAACGTCAGTTCTTGGGCCCCCCCCCACGCGCGTGTACAAAACCTCATTGCCCGTGGAGCAGTACGCAGCAAAGATGTTCCCCCTGATGTGCCGACATTGTGAGGCAGCAAACTTTTTGCCCCAATTTTTATTTCTGGGGCAAGCCACGTGCATAAAAATCGGGCGCTGCGCTTTGTCCGATCTGCCATTAGTGAATGGAATTCAGTGGGCAGTCATCCAGTTTTTGCAAACTTGTGAAAGGAGCTTTGAACATAGGCCCTCCTTACCCAATTAAGGACACTTGGGAAGTAAAACTGTACTTGGTTATTTTGATTGCTTATCTCCCCATCAAAACAGTTGTCTTTAAAAAAGGCTTTGAAAACTTGCATGTTGTTAGCTTTAGTTACGGAAAAGAGGTATGCTTTATCTCTTTTTAAAACAAGTGATGTAAAGATGTTTGTTGTAAAGTGGTTACAAATTTTTATGTGTATTGAAAAAAAAAAAGCCAGGGAAATACAGAACCAGCAGGTTAGGGCTTTTTAAAGAATGAAAATCTTGTCCCGTGAAACCTTTTTAAACAGTTTTGACACAAAAGGATCTCAGAGGCAGTCACCAAAGCGTTTTTCTCCCCAAAACCCCACGACCGTGGGTAAACGACATTCGGCGAGGGTGAAAGAGGTGCTGCGCGCTCAGGCATTGACACTAACCCGTACACAGCCACTCCACCCGGGCTGCGCTGCAGTGCAGCCCCCCAGGCTGGAGTTTTGTTGAAAACAATTTGAAGCAGGGGGGGCAAATGAAAAGAATTTTGTAAATCTATAAGGACGAACGTGCCAGTTTTAGCCAGAAGGTACTTGTGGCTTGGAACGTAAATAAAATTTAGGGATATTTGTTAAAAGGTGTGGGGTTACTGTCTGGCCCGTGTGTTTATATTGGCCCCCTATCCTTCTTTCCTAAGTTCACGTAGTTCCCCTTTCCGGGCAATAGGCGAGTGAAAATTAGAAAATTTTAAATAACCCAGCTGGGGTTGAGTTTAATTGAAATTTTTACGAGCCATTGTGGAGGAACGGAAGTTACGTCCCCCCCCAATTTTGTTTTCGTAGTAAATTCAATTTTTCTGTCCCCTAAAGGCGCAAGCTTAGGGCCATACAGCTCTGAAATTTGCCCCGCAACGCTGTCGCGCCAAAATCAAAGAAATCCCTTCCTCCCAATAGGCTCGAATAATTTCAATTAAAAATGCAACCTCTAGCGTAGGTTTGTTTAATTTTCAATTAAGACACAGTGCTTTGGGGAACGAAACATTTAACCCTCACCGTATTTGTTGGGGGGAAAAATTTTCAATTCTTCACATTCACCCAAAAATCCGCATAGGCCTTTTTAACAAACTACTGGTTTTTTCATGCTGCAAGACAAACGGTGATAATCTTTTTTTACGATGAATTAAAGCAATTTTTGACATTGAAAAGAAAATGTCACCCCGGTCCGGGAGATTATTCTAGTTCCTTATTTATAATAAATTTATTATGCATGCGCTAATGCAATGTTCTAGTAGACTCAAAGGGGACTCCGTTTGTTTCCCCGATGTGGGCCCTTTTAGGTGCTAAAAGAGGTCAATATTTTTCCTTTTAAAACTAAAATTTTGTGGAAAAAAAAATACCCAAGGGCCGTTTCGATAAAAGGCTTTTTATTACAAGATGGTGGTTTTTTTAAAAACATAAAAAAACCAGCACAATATATGTATACTTTGGAGAGAGGAGATGGGCTCCGCAAAGTCTTTTCCCGTCATTCACTGAACTATTTTGATAAACGCCTTGATACCAGCAACATCATCATCATCATCGTCAACAACAACAACAACAACAGCAACAACAGCAACAACGACAAAACAACAACAAAAACAACAACGACAGCAGCAGCAGCAGGCACAACAACAACATCAAAACATCCGTAGGAAGTATTTAAACTCAGGCTAAAATTTATGAAATCCCACCGGATGATACGGCATAAGTAGTGTTATAGGGTGCCTTGACACCCGGAGCGGATCCCGGCCCGGAGCGGATCCCGGCCCGGAGCGGATCTCGGGTAAGGAGCGGATCCCGGCCCGGAGCGGATCCCGGCCCGGAGCGGATCTCGGGTAAGGAGCGGCTCTCGGGTAAGGAGCGGCTCTCGGGTAAGGAGCGGCTCTCGGGTGAGGAGCGTCTGCCCGGAATGGAGTGGGTGTGTGTGTATTGCTTGGTGTGTGTGTGTGTGTGTGTGTGTGTGTGTGTGTGTGTGTGTGTGTGTGTGTGTGTGTGTGTGTGAGTGATGTTATCATTGTCCAAACATATATATAGTGGGTTATATCAATATAAAGCAGTGTAACAATAAGAAAAATGCTTGTATTTTATTTAACTTTTACATTATTTTTGCTATGAGAGGTTTAAACAAGTAGATAATATGTATGGATTATATGCTTACTGTAAGTAGATGGTCCGTAGACAGTGGTTTGTCGTCAGACGATGAAACGCTGAAACATACAAGCTGTCGCTACCTCGACTATCTTTTTAAAAGTGGTGGGGAAAAAAAAAAAAAAAAAAAAAAAAAAAAAAAAACCTGGAGTTGCTTTTGAATGGGGATGTTCGGTGAGTTGCCTGCGCCGACAACTGTACCGTAAAGATAATAATACCCCCACCCCTCCCTTTTTTCCCCTCGTTGAATGTCAAGTGCCGGCGTCAGAGCAATGGGATATGACTGATTGCCTCCCGACCTTTTCGTCTATTGTTAGTTTTGCATGGAGAAGAGGGAGGAATGAGAAAAGAGGGGTGGTTATGATTGGGAAAGAGTGAGAGCGCGTGAAAAACAAGCAAAGAAACAAATGTCACTGATACAAACCAGGTTTATGTCAGTGTTTGCGTCCTCAGTCATCACGCTACCTTAAGGGTATGCCGTGATGTCCAGCAGGCACCACGTGGAGGTTAGAGCGCTGACCCGCCATGACTAAAGTGGGGACTTTACTAGGACCCATTTCTGGGGACAATTTGGTGTTGATGCTGTGAAAAAGTGGGATGGGGGTGAGACCAAAAGGGGTGGGGAGGTGAAACACCTACGAGCTACTGCAAAAAATGCTGCTGTGACGTGTCTATCCCGTTTATACCAAGATTGGGTCTGTTGAGATTCCGTCTTTTTGCACCCGCCGTTTTGGGTAAAAGAATGAAAGAGACTTTCTAGACTGCTGGTATGTGTAGACTGCCTTACCGTCCGTCCGTATGCCTGTGTTGGTGCCCCCTCCACTCGTCTGTTCAGTCAGTACCTTCAAGAAGCTGTCTCTCTTGAACTTGTTCTGGGCTTTATTCAAGCCTTTGCTACTCTGTTTATCCCCCTCCCTCCCGAATCAGTAGTACGTTTTTGAGCATAAGGCTACAATTCCATCCCCTTTGTACTCTAGTTTAAACAGTCCAGGTGTGCGTTTGTCAAATTTCTGACGGTCTAGGCAACAAGAGTGACGTGGTAGCCAGATCTCTCCTTCCGCCTTACAGCGGACAAAGTCTGCATGGTGTTTATCACAGGCTGAGCTGGAAACCAGATCGGGTACTCTTCAAAGAATGCTTTTTTCTTTTGTTCGCGGACCACCGCTTCTAGACTCTCACCGCTGAGCGCCATGTATAGAGAGTCCGTGTCCATTTCGCACAATTGAAATCAGTTCTATCCACAAACTTGTCTATAAAGTCGTAATAGAACTGAAGCATCCTGAGTTTTGCGTACTGGTACACAAGAACCCGATCTGATTAGGAAGGTTCCAGTGGAGCTTGGATTTGGCCATTTTCTACCTCAATGAATGTGTCATTGGTCCCTCTAGTGGGTCAGTTTTTTGAACAGGGGCTTATTGACCAGCTCCTGTGCTCTTTCTGGTTCCATGAATGTGATGTCCACTATGTTTGGCTATGTTAGTGATTGTTTTCCGTACGAACTATTGCCCAGCAGCTTGAAAGTATCAGACAGTATCGTTTTTCTGGGATCCGAGTCTCCCTCTCTTCTGGCCTTAGAAACGGTGTTGCCGAAATTTGTGAAACAAGCTTCGGCCGAAATTCAACACTTGATGAACGTCTGTCACTTTGAGCCCGTGTGACAGGTACCAGCGAAGGAGAGGAGTGATGAGGAGGATAGCTTTCGAGAAACTTCCCACTAGAGTCCTTTTTGGCTCCGAAGCATATTGTGATCCTTAGCGTAACCGGTCATGAGTTCACCTAGGTCGTCTCTGCCCACCATGGCATTTTTTGAAAATGGGCTGCATTTCTGCAAAGTTTTGACGAAGATGTTCAGGGACCTCAATGTCGCACTGAACGAGCCCAAACAGTTTTTCATTTTGGACAGCCTCGATGATGCTGTCGGTAGTGATTGTAGTCTTTGGGGGGAAAGGACTACGGTACGGAGGACATCGATCGCGCAGAAAGGCTTGGATGTCTTTGTTTTCCAGTTTGCTTTTGTTCCACTCGCATTCCCACATTTCTATGACGTTGACACGCGCCTCATTACGGAGGTAATCTGTGATGCCCTAGTCTCGGTTCTGAGCTGTACCATTGTTTTTTTGTTGAAGGGATTTACGGTCTTTCCCTGTGTGAGATAGCAGCTGTGACCGTGAAACAGACAGCCATGAAAACTGATAGGCCGTTCTTGACTCACCTTGCCACCATCCACCTGATGTGACGCTTACCGACACTGTGTTCCTTACCGTTAAATTTATGTTGTATGTGCACCCCCTTTGTGTGGACTCACCCATTCGAGCCACTCTTCGCCTGTCTGCCAAACATATCTACAAACTCAGCCTTGAAGCCGTTGTCCTTCTGGCGATATACAGGGTGCTCAGTAGGCATCTGTTGCATCATTGCCCACAGGTAAAGGGCGTTAGCGTCATATCCTTCCAAAGTACCCACCTTTTGTCTCCCCTGATGAAAGTGACATCTTTTCGTGGTAGCGATGGAATATGATTGACGGACCTCCCACCATCTCCTGCCGCAGGAGACGATGAAAGTCCTTGTGACTGTCGTTAGTCAAAGAAAAGTAAGTGTCTGAGGGTAGAGTGTTAAAGAGATAACGCAGAGTCAAACCCGGAACACCAATCCCATCTTTGAGCATATCGAGCCCCAATCCACTGTAAAACCGTGATTGTTTGTTCAGAGCTTCGAGAAGGGCACCACATCCAAGTTATTGTACCAAACTAAAAAGTCTTTCATGGTGGACATCTTGTTTTTTTGTCCACACGCTTTGACAGAACGCGTAGTCTTCATCACTGATGGAGGTCCCTTTTAAAGAGCTGTAAAGGCTTCTTTTGGAGGGAGGTTGGTCATGTTCAATATGTCCAGGCCTGTGATAAATTCGTACGGAAAAAGCCCTTACACTGTTGACGTCAAAAGCCTCTAAATATTTGGAGTATGAAAATCCTGGTGCCAGATAGTATTTGATGTCTAAGAACTTCAGTTTAGTGGTACTCACGCACTTGTATGTGTTGCCGTCCTTGACCATGAACCTAATCGGTCCCTGCTTGATTTGTCCTGAATACCATCATCATCATCATCATCATCACCCTCACACTCCCCACCCCGCCCGTTATAGTTTTCCCCATCGTCGTTCAGGATGTGCTGAAAGAAGTAAGGCTTGATCAAGTTAATGTCATATTTCGCGCTATTGAACCTACAACTGGTAGTTCCTGTAGGTACCTGTCTAGGACCTTTGAGTTGAAGAGGTGTCATGTCATTGCCATCGTCGTCGTCAGCGTCAAAGTTGTCTGAAGCACCTGATCCGATTATCAATGTGACTGTACGCACGATGAAAACTCTACCTGGAGGAGCCGAAACGCTTGATCAGAAATCTTGTTTAAATACCCCATCATCAGGTCTACCAAGTCTTGCGAGTCTCCTTCAGATACAAAACACATGGGTTTGTCATACAGGGGACATTGGAGCACACGCTCACGGACATTGGCACGTGTTTGGATAGGTATTTTGTTTGTTTTGTTGGCACCTTTTGGACATTTGTCTTATCCAGGAAAGCCTCAAAGTCGTATGTTGCTCTGAATGGATACACAAAGTTCGTATCCACCGGAACCCCATTGCTCGCGAGTATTTCGAGAGGGGTCTGTGATACACGGTAAACACCCCCAGGAAATATTTCTTTGCTATTTCTGCCCTGACACCGTGTTTCGTGCCTTTTGAGACGCCAGTCCTTTTTCCAGAGTTTACCGCATTTTGGACAAGCAAGTGCTTTAACTGCTTTGTTAATGTCAGTAATGTAGCAGTAGTGGTTTTGAATTAACAGAACTCGAAGAGTCGATGTCTTTTTGTCTTGCCCTCTCCGAAGAGGGACCAAAATTTCGTTCTGATCCAACTGAAAGACATCAACAGTGACGTCAAACAGATCTTCAATGCCATTCAGCTCATTCAATGAGATGCCAGAGAAATCAGGTTCTAAGGCACCTGGCCAACGCGACGCTAGTGCTTCAGTTTGATTTTCGAGCGAGTTTGAGTGGGACCATCCTTGATGATGTGCTAGACATCGAAAAAAACATAGGTTGTCAGTATAAGCTGAGCCACGTCTGTCTTTGAGGAGTGTCAAATGTGTTTGTTTCGCTTGATAGAATCTGGGATGGGACCGCCACAGCAGCCTATGGGGAAATCGGCCAGAGGATTGACATAGAAAACTAGTCGCCACAATGGCATGTACAGTCCACTTAGTATCTGGTCTTTGCTGTCTGGCTATTCTAAATGATCCGTATTCTCTAGATCCTGCAGAAACTGCTGAAATCCTCTTTGTTCTGAAATGAGTGCGGGGAACTCTAGAATAGTTGAATTGTTGTTTGATGCGTGGAAAAATCTGTATAGCTCGTCTTCTCTGTTGTATAATATGAATGAATGACTGAAATTTATTTTAAATCTCTTCGACTGTGACTCGAAAACGCCTCTCAGTTTGTCTTCCCAGTCCGGACAAGCGTCTCTGTCTTCCCATCTGATGTTGAATACCGATTGCAGTTGCCCTTTTCTGGAGTGGTCTGCGATCGCGTCCCAATTTTTCCATGTATATTTGGACAATCTGGTCATCATCATCTTCATGGGTGAAATCAGGTTGAAAGTCTACTTGCTCCGGAGTCTCGCTCTCTTAGGCGTGGGAGTATCAGTTGAGTGTGGCGTTTTCCTTTTTGTTGTTGTTTTTTCTTTTCTTTTTCCTCCGCTCTTTTTCTTGTTTTTCTTTTTTTTCTTGTTCTTTTTGCCATTTTTCTTCTTCTGTGTCCTTAAAGCCTGCTCATGCCCTCTTTGATGTTTTGCCCAGTCATCTTGCGTGTAAACCGTCTATCACATATGGTGCATTGGTGCCGTCCAACGTTCCAATGTTTTTGTCTGATGTGCCTGTTTCTGTTTGTTCTCCATTTAAAAGTGGCTGGGCACTCTGGACACAAAAATGTCTGGTCCATGTCGTTTTATATCTGAAACATGACATACCCCACCACACTTAAAGGGAAAAGAGAGAGAGAGAGAGAGAGAGAGAACGCATAACCTAGCAACCTTGATTTATGTGAGCGTGCCTACGGCGGAAGTTATTAGTAACCTTGAAGCTGAAAACTCGGTCAGCGGGGCAGACGCCTGTCTGTGTTTCAGTCTGTCGCGAGGACGGCTGCCACGTCACTGACGCCATTTACACGTTCTCATCCAATCACATGGCATTTTCATTCTTTCACGTGCTGTAAACGTCACAACTTTCCCACGCAAACCGACAGACAGACACTTTCATTCAAACACCGACATTTGAGACAGGGGTAAAAAAGTCAGACAGACAAGAACAGCTCTGTACATATTTCAACTTATAGACCTACACAGCATACAAAACGAAGCAAGTAGTCCAACGGAATGTGCAATTTATGTTCTGTCTTTATTCCAGTTTGTAAGTCATCAGTGCATCAGTCATCAATTCTTTTTTTCTTTTCTTTTTTTTTTTGGCACACATTCACTCTGAGTCATACGTGATTGCCCACCCACACTAATTGCAGGCGTGAAACAATCACTTCACTCGTGTCCTTTGGTCACAATGTCATGTGGGTAAAAGGACAAGCAGTGCCATTCGAAACCAATTATGAAAATGAAAACATTAAATCATATCCGACTGCCATTGAGAGGAAATCTAAGACCAAAAACAGACAATGCAGTGCTGGTGAAACATAACAGTAAGTCAATACAACTGTCCACTCTTATTTCTTGCCGTCTTTTCTCTTCTTACTGTCTTTTTTCGCCCCTTTCTTGTATGCTTTTTTGACCCTGTCATAAATGCTGTGCAGGTCATAAATTCTGCTTCTGTGAGAGCGATGCCTTTCTTTGATGGCAGCATCAGCTTGGGCTTTTTAGCGCCCTCTGAGCTGGAAGAACTGTCATCGTCGTCGTCCCGTTTTACGTAGCGTCTGATGTGGATGAGTCTTTGTTCATTCCAGTCCGAGCACGTCACAAAAGTGTTCTGTCGCCAATATGGGATCATCAGTTCTCCTTTTTGCCATATTCTTCCGAGGACATGATTTTCGTGTGTATGCTAATTAGTGTACTTTTTTCGCGACTCTGTAAACACAAAAAAAATAACAAAAGTCCAATCGTATAAGCGATTGCACCATCATGACACGCATTTGCCGTGCTAAACATAGACTCTACGTTACTCTGTCTCAACATGTCTAAACACGCCACGTCTAAAAATATTCAGCCTACGTCAAAAAACAAATATCGCTGATGCGATTGCACCATCATGACACGCATTTGCCGTGCTAAACATAGACTCTACGTTACTCTGTCTCAAAATGTCTAAACACGCCACGTCTAAAAATATTCAGCCTACGTCAAAAAAACAAATATCGCTGATGCGATTGCAACCATCATGACACGCATTAGCCGTGCTAAACATAGACTCTAGTTACTCTATCTCAAACATGTCTAAACATGCCACATCTAAGCCACACAAAAAAAAAAAAAAAAAATTCGCCTCTTCATACATTGTGACGTCAAATACTCTAAAAACACCCTAATGTTTTTTTTGTTTTTTTTTTCTCACTTTTTGGTTTTGTTTTTGGGGGTCGATGCAAAAAGATATAAACAAGAAAGGAAAAGAGACATGAAATAAACACGAGACGGTTAACAACAAAAACTAACCTCCCCCTTTTTTTTTTTCTTTTTTTTTTTTTTTTTTTTTTTTTTTTTTTACTTACATATATTTAATCTGGTGTACTCTCTTCACTCAGAAATATTTCCATTAGCAATTGTTTCATGTCGGAGAACATCTGTGACTTTTTTAAACGTTTGAAAGCTGCTGAGAAATACATACTTTTTTTTTCTTCGTAACTCAGCATAACGCATGAATGCCCAACTGGTTGCCTAATTCTGTTGACAACCCTCACACCTCTCCAAAGCGATGTCACCAACATGACCATCCAATAAATCAATGTATTTATCAATAAAGCGATTCATAACTACCTGGATTTGAAGAGAAGTGCTTCTCAGGAAATAAAGGGGGACGTCAGCTGATATCTGATGAAGGCAGAGACTGGATGGTTTTCAGTCAAAGTAAGTCAGCAAACACAGATTTCACAGGCTCACAGAGTTTACAGCTGACAGAGTTCCTAGCTCATAGAGTTAACAGTGTTCACAACTCACAGATAGAGCTAACACTGTCCACAGCTCACAGAGTCAGGGCGGTAGTCATGCAGTTGCAGTTAGAGATGACTGAAACCTCGAAGCCGACGACGCAGCCAGTTCTCGGAGTCTTGGAAAAGAAAGGTAGCAGGCATGGGTTGTGTGCAGTATTTATACATCGCTATGGATGGGAACTGCGTTTTACACACTGATGACGCGCAGTAGCAGCTAAAGGTTGGGCAAGCCTGAACCTGTCTGAGATTGGAATTACAAAGCAGGACCAATTTTGGTGCACACTCCGCGAAGGATAATTAACAAGCCCAGACTGGAAAATCCCAACAACAGTGTGAGTTAGAACTGACTCCACAACTTAGTGCCAGAGCCTACTGTAGAGGGGGGATTTACTCAGGTCACTACGTACGCCAGTAAGACATTTCGCTGTGTGTATGGTGTGTGTGTGTGTGTGTGTGTGTGTGTGTGTCAAAACCAAGTTAAAACGCACTTGATGAAGAAGAATACCTGTTGTGTTTCACACTGACAGTGAGCGGTTTTTTCCCAACTCTCCCTACATAACAATCACCACCTGCGCACAATTCCTGCTTTTTATGTCTGTTACAAAGTACTGAAATGACCATGCATGTACACTTAATAAAGGCGCACTTACCCTTCTTCTTTTATCTATCATAAAATCTCCTTTTTGTCTTATTCAGTAATGAATACAAAACAACAAGTACTCTACTCGATTATGAACATGGAAATAAAATTAAGAACAAAAGTAAAAACACATAGCAATGTTACTGATCAATACTCACACACTCACATAATAGTAAATGTCACTGATCAACACTGAGACTGATCGCGTTTCACTCGAAGTCCCTTGGAATTTCTCTTTCTTCTCTTGGAGGGGATGATTCCAGCTGTTCTGGCCGCAGTCTCCACCAAGTCCAGAGGCTGTTCTTCTGCAAACACCAGCTTCCATCGATGGTGTTATAGCAACGTCGGACTGTTGGACTTGGGTGAGAAATCCTCCGGGAGTCATCAGACAGTCTGCACTCAGCGTGTATGGGTACTTGAAAGATGGAGGTTTCGGAACGTAGTCAGGGACACTCGAAGACACTGCTTCAATATGTCAGCAAAAGCAGTTTCCAATGCGTTACGGCTTAGTGATAGCCGTCGAAATTGGTCAATGTCCGGGAGGAACAGCTGGATTTGATCAAGCGTCCACCTTAGTGTCTGTAGGAGCTCGATACTTATTCAAGTGAAGTTTGACCACCCACCTCGTGTTTTCACCGAAGCATAAGCAGATCCTCCTAGTGGAAACATCACAGCCTTTGGGTTTGTTTTTTTTTTACTCTCCATAGTGGTAAACGATTTGTCTCTTTTGCTTACGTCTGTGCTTGCTGATCTGAGCTGAATGCAGAGAATGTTCACAAAGGATCTCTTTTTGTGCAGTGTTTTGGACAATCAGTATCTTTTGGTTACCCAGCAATCAGCATCCTAAAACCAAGAGTCCAATCATATGTCATCGTCACCTTGAGCTCGCATCTTGTCGACCACGTAGCGGATAACGTTCATTTGAAACTGCACTGTCTCCGGTATTTCCCAAGCCTAGCTTTTAGGGCGAGCCAGTTGATGGACTTTGAGACGCTGGCAGTCACATTTAACACAGCAGCCCAGGCCGCTTGTAAGCGATTTTTGTTTAGATTATACCACACACTTTCTCCTACCGTTTGAACGTAGCAAGAAAGTGCACTCTCCACGCTCCAAGTCTTTTTTTGTAACTAGCCTCTGATACAAGGGTAAAGCTTCGATGGCAAACAACTCCACTAGAGATTCCTTCAGCAGAACCTGTAGTTCACCGACGATCTTTGTCAACTCATCAGGCACTGCTCCATGATGACTCGTGCGCAAACACACTGGCTGGTCTGATCTTGAGGTTGTCATTTTTATTGGCGGGTCATCCAATGAACTCGCTGAATCACTTTCTGATCATTTCTTACCAGATGATGGGGATGAAACGTAGTCATCAACCGACCTAGAGTAAATCCTCGGCTCTTTTGTAAAATAAAATACAGCACATAAAATCCACAATTTGAACTTGTCCAGTCTTGAATCCATCGAGAGCTGTAGCGATAGCCTCGACAGTTCCTTAAAATAAAAGCTTCTATTTCAGGGTACAGAGTGGGTGGGAATCCAAAACTGTCAAAATATTCGGCTCGTCCTCTCGTGTCAAACCACACCCCACCCGGTGCTTACCAGGTCCATCACTATGATCCGTGTTGATCACAAAGGCTAGTGGACGGTGAGCACAAGGAATCAGGTGAGGAAGCTTGTTTCTGGGATAAACGCCTCTAAACGTTGGTCTGCTGTACGAGTCTTTCTGTAAAACGGAGGCTATTTGCCAGCTGTCCATGGTTGCTGTCAGTCTTTCAGCACTTGCCGAGCACGGTCAATCTCTACATGTAATCCAGTTCTCCATACCAACACATGAACTGGGTGTGCGAGGGCCTGGGAAAACTTCATCTCCAGTCGGAGGGCGCCTGTGCTTGATGAGCTCAAACTGATCACCGTCTATCAAGCTGGGACTAAGGTCAAATCCGAACAAGGTGAACCCCCTGCTGTAGTCTCGAAGGAGATTCCGTTCCAACATCTCTGTGGATCATCCCACTCGCCAGCCATCAAACTGTGAAAGGCTCTGGCAAAATGTCTGTTATCAAAGTCCGGGGTCAGAGCCTTGGATGGTATCTGTTTGCCGTCTAAGTCAGACACATGGAAGTTCAGGCTGTAGTATGAAAGTTGAAGGGGTTCTTGGTGAGCACAGCCATTAATCCCTCCGTGTACCAGTGCTATGACAATCTTTGTCGGGTCTGACTGAGAAAGAGGTTGTCCTGGACGTGCTTAAATTGCCCTGGGGGATGGCAAAGGTCTTGATGTTGACTTTTTTCATGGGATATTTGCAAGTTCCACGTTCAAGAGCCTTTTCATGGGCCAGGACTACAGCCGGACTGGGTCTGACTTTCCTCACGAACAGCGAAGCGTGGGTGATGAAGACTTAAGGGATGACCCGCACCTCCGTCCGCTGCCATCAGGTTAAAATTCGATTTGGAAGGGGACAGCTTGATCTTGACATCACACCGTTGATCAGGTACCGGTCCTGGTTCATAATGTCGGTGTGAAGGCGGCGATCATGTCCACTTGGGCGGCTCCTGGCTGACAGCTGACGCCGGATTCTCAGTCCGTTGTTGTCATTGCCTGGTGTCATCCAATGTCGGCAGTATTTCAAGTAATAACGCTCGCTGTGAGGTGTCCGTCCTTTGCATCTTGACCGTAGTTCAGGAGAGTTTCGATGTAGGCTCTGTAAGGTACGTGTTTCACTGGTGAGATCAGCACGTTGTTGAGAAACACATCCACCTGACTGAACAGGGTGTGCTAGCCAGTTGTTGACAGGGGCCACGTTGGTGTCACATCCAGGTCTGTCCCATCAATTTTGGTCACTTTGGCTTTGATGTGCAGCAGTGTGTTGCTCAGGTCAAGATAATCCCCCGTGCCTCCGCTGACGTGAACTCGATCGGAGCGTTCTGAGACAACGTTGACAGAGGATGAAATTCCACAAAAGACCCTCCTCGATAGATGTTTGAGTCGGGGAACAGCGAACAAATTACCCGAATCCGCACTCGGACACGATTTTTCGTGTAGCAGCGCCATGATGACCTATCCAAAGATGTCTCTGGCAGTGCCGGTGGTCCTCTTCTCTTCATTTAGTTCCTCCACTCTGCACTGGGCTTTCTCGATGCGGTGGGTTTTATTACGCTTTAGGGCTGGTGGCCAGGGGGTGATGGAACTCTACCACTCTCGTACGCTTGATCCAGCAACCTTTTTTCCAGCTTGTTTACTCTCTGTTTGATAGCTGACTTGAGGTTCTGTCCAGACATGACATCTTGCGCGATCTGCATCCCTGATCGAGCACCCTCTTTCAATACTGTCTTGGCTCTGATTTTAGCAGAGGGATTAGAGATCGTCGATGCCACTTAGCAAATTTCCTATCCCCCTCCCCTATAAGTCTTTCCTCCCACAAAGACGGGTATGTCCATGACCCACTTGGTCACAATAATACTGTTCGTAGGCTCTGGTATTTGGCTGATACGGGTACAACATGCCTCAGTAGTCGTCCGGACGTTGTCGGCGAAGTGAAGTGTGACGACGTCTTCCCCAGGTCGAATGAGAGAGGGGTGCCAGTGTCGTTGGTTTAAAAGGATTTCCACTGTGTTAACTGAAAGCGGCTCAGAGGAATATAGTTTGGTTTTACAAGATGTGGTGAACCACGTCAGAGTTGCGGTCTCCTGCTGGCAACGATCCTGAGCAAAGGCACCATCACATCCCAACTGGTCGGGTTGGACGGGTCGCAATAAATGTAGATGCCTTCAGTTCTTATGCAGCTGAACTGGGTGTGCGCTGTGGGTCCATCCTCTCCCAGATGAAATCTTGAGTCAGGCCGAAAATCTCTTTGAGCGTAGGACTTATCTTCAGGGCCCCTCCTCTCTTATATCACTTTGATGTGTACTCTTTTGGCAGACTTGGAATACAATATCTTAACATCGTGCTGTTTCTTTTTTGCCGACAGCTTCTCGCATTTTGCTTTTGCATCTCATCAATCAGTTGTTCCATTGATGCGACAAGCCTCCGGAACAATAGGGTTCTGCTGATCAGATTTTCCATCAGGTCGAAATTGAAACAGCCATCTGACGGCCCTAAATTGAAATATGTATTGCTAAACAAAATTTCACTCAGCCCACTTCGTAGTCGGCACTTACTTCAATGGGCTGAGGCAGTTTGGTTGGTAATGGCTGGCATGATTGTCGGATAATACTCCATGGAGCTGTTGCTGGGCATTGTCAGGTAGAACATCATTGAGGTCGTGGTTCGATGCTGGGATTGGGAAGAACGTAGCCCAGACAACTTCCTAAAAGCGCCACCACAAATTGTCCGCTCCGTGTCCACGACTAAGATTATAGGGACACCCTACCACAACATAGACGAGAATCATCTGGCATACAAACACTATTTCACTTCGAGGCACTCGCCTGCCAAAGACACGCCACAACACCGATGTTCGAGAGTTGCTTCTTCCGCATCTTCAGCATCAGCCGTCAGTGGCTGTATGTGGTGAGCGCCGTCGCTGGAATCCATGGTTGAATGATAGTCGTATCCGAACCACTCACTAAATACTCTCTCAGTCCTCTCCGTCCACGGCGATGTTTTAGGATGGATTCAATCCGATACACCTCCTTTTCAACACTTTTGCACTCCTGGACATAAAACGCACCTCTCGTTCATCTCCATGGTCGTCTTTTAAGACGTACGTCAAAGGCACTGTGCGTTGTACTCTGCTCACCGTAAACAGTTCTTCACTCCAGAAGGCATATACCCTTTCTTAAAACTCTTCGTGCTTTACTGATGCGCACTCGGTCACCGACGCCTAAAGGGGAAATGGAGGATGGAGTGGTCAAAGGCGAATCGTACAAAGTATGCCAAACATCTCTGGGTGGCTCTAGTCACCTCCACTGGTGATCGCTTGATGCTCCGGTGAAGGAGTGGTTGTAACCCTCCACCAGACCCCCGGTAACACTTCCAATACCTGTCCGTGTTGTGTCTGGTAAAGTAAACGCCATAGCTTTCTTTCAGTGTGCGATTAAAACGCTCCACTACTGATGCCTTTATATCGTCATTTTCCGTCACAAATATGATACACCTTATGCTCTTTTAAAAAAGCTTGAAACACTCTGTTCGAAATTCTGACCCTTTATCCGTTTGCAGCTTCAACGGTTTCCTCCCTTGATCAAAAATGCCATCAACAGCGACACCAACGTCTCCCCCGTCTTGTTCTTTATTGGAACAGCCCATGGCGTATTTGCTGAAGACATCGATGCAAGTCAATATGTACACAAAGCCATCATTGGCTTTCTTCAAACTTCTCAAATCAACGAGGTCAGCCTGCCACTGATGATCGATGCCACCCACGATGACGCGACGACGAGGAAATTTATACTGTACAGGTATATGAAGAGTATAGGCATCTTGGTAAGACAGCCAGTCTTTCACGACATTTCGTTTCAGTTGTGAGGCATTTTTCAAGGCATCAACACCTCCGTAGGCTCCAGGACGTTGGGGTTCATAATATATCTGAGCTAGAGTCTTATGTGCAGATTTCTGTTTTGCCTCATCTCTAATATGTTTCCCACACTGATCGCCCGCTGAGTTTGGGTTTCTTGGACGTTCCTTTCTGCGATGTCATTGGTTCCAGGGGTATGATTGAAGGTCCTCTTGATAGCGATGCGAGGCTTGGTGATGACTGCTGCTGCTGCTGCTGCTGCTGCTGCTGCTGCTGCAACGACGACGGAGGCGTCTTCCTCACCATAAATGCCCACCGGTCAGGATGACCCACCAAGTCTTGAGGAACGTTAGATTGTTGTAACGCTCTGGCAAAGATTTCCCAACCTTTGGGAGTGAATGTTTTTCTCTTTCTCAGTACATCGTTGATGAGGTCGACCACATTGGTGTCGGGTATCACCTGTCCCTGGTACTCAATCTCACCCCGAGTGTTCCACACAAGCTCAGGGTTTCGCTCTATGTGATGAAGTAAGCGTTCAGCCTTCTTCTTTAAAGTCTTAGGGACACTGTCCATAATCTCTTTATGCATACTTTCGTTTTCACGAACAGGCTCGAGCGTGTCACAGGTGCTGTCCCCTTAATCTCCACGGTTCCCAGGGGCTTATGTCTAAAATCGTCAGCGCGTCTTAAATACTTCATCAATGTCTGCTGATACAACCGTGACTTGTTGTCCACACTCAGGTCTGTTCTGTCCAAAATGTTTTTCATTAGCTCGTCCAGATCTCTCACGCTCTCAGAGATGGCATCGGGTACTGGAGGTCCTGTAGGCTTCACCACATCGAGCATACGAGGATCCACCAACACCATCTTCTTCGTGTGCTCCATGATGGAGTGTGTGCTGTCACATTCCTCCCAGCAGACCACCAATCACGCCAAGAATTGGTTTCAAAAGGGCCCCGAGAAATCCACCCTTTTGCACAATCTGCTTACGACGTTTCAGAGACGTTCCTTTCTTGCCAGAGAAGCGTAGACTCTGCTTGTATCTACACAACTGTCTCTTCTGTGCGGGGCTGAGACGGACATGCCCTTTTAAATTTTGAGAGAGCATTCGCTCAAAGCGTTGATCAGGTCCGGTGATGCCCCTTTCAAAACGGTTTGATGACTGAAGGCTTGGCACCGCACAACAACTGCATCATAGGTAGATTCCTCTTCATTCGCGCGGACATGGCTGGACTCTTTTATTTCTGGACATACACAACTTGATGATCAGGTGGAAAAATTTGGGTCCTCAGCCGCAGATGATCCGGCGTCTCTTGGCGGAGGTCAAACACCAAATAACCGTGTGGACGTAAGTCGCATCCTTAAATGACTCCTGTACATACTTCAGCTTGCCAGGATACATCTGTTTGGCTAAATGAGTAATTGTGAGAAGCGTCTCTAGGATTTTTAAACACCACCAAATAGTGACTGTTCAAACTGATGGTCCGCTGCTCCTTGTTTTTTCCAAACAGGTTTCTGTACAATATACATAACACTCAGATCACGATGATGACTACCCTTTGTAAACAACTTAGTCACTCGATCATCGGTCTCACTCATGAGATCGTCCAAAATCACAAGACGACGCTTACGACCTTCTAGTGTGTCAAGGTTCGGGAGGCCCTCTACAAAAGTCACTCCATTCAACTGTTGATAACCGGGTTGCCATTCACCATAGCACCAAATCACTTCTTCAGGCACCGGGCTCATCATCTCCACCAAGTGTCTCAAAAAACTGAGTGACCCATACTGTTTTTCCGCTTCAGTGGGCCCGCAATCACACAGGTAAAAGGATGCTTCCATCTAGATCCATGATCTCTTGTGTGATAATCACACACCACCGTGTTATCTTTATACTCGGATAATTATCAATCATATAGCTCCAGTAGACTTTCACACAATCTGTCCAAAATTGGGCTGATTCCATACGTCTCCAAGCTATCGATCTCATCAACCACCAAGACAGGTTGTTCGGGTGTGGTGTCAGGCGGTGGTAATGCCTTTAACCACTGCCCTAACAGATTATCATAATCGAGACTGGCTAACACACGTTCGCGTATAAAATCACCAGGCTTAATCTTTCTGGATTTCCTTTGACACTCTCTTTCTCAAACACGATGGTGGCTTCTCTTAATACAACATCAAAGACAGTCTTGTCAAGCTCCGTTTTTATTTCCGCTATCGCGCATTGCGCTTTGATGAGAGCATTTTTTAAAGAGTACATGGACTTATCCATTATAGGGGTTCTCTAACCTACGAAAGAGTTC
>CM031596.1:41955255-41962755 GCA_018398815.1 Conus ventricosus | reverse complement strand
TCGTTCTACATGTACAGAAATCGATTGTTTAAGGCATATTATATCAATTTGTTTTCTGATGGCTTTGTGTTCAAAAAGCAACAACTAGTATTTATAGAGAAACATTGCATTCTGTGTGCGCAAAACGTTATGCAATTAGTATGGTTGCTTTTCTTCGGAACAGTGTCAGTTGTCTTTCATGTGACGCTCGCGGGTGGTCTGCCTTCGAACAAGGTTAGCTTCGAATCGAAGTGACTGAATGCGGATAATGAAACAAATTTCAAGAAGAATTGTTTGTGACTTAGCAAGACAATATGGAATAAGAGATTACAAGACAAGAATGTCTTGTGATCTCTGTCCAGTTTGGGGAATCGCTAACAATTCTTTTTGAAACTTCTTCTAACAGATCTATACGGAACAGCACCACTATAGATCCGTTGCCTATTCATTTCAATGCCCGTAAAAATTGAAACGTTCTCAGCTAGTTCCGTGATGTATATACTTTTATCTTTAGGGTGTGGAGTATGTGAATTGGCTTTTAACTTTTCTGTCCAATGGGCCTGTCTTTGAACCGTGAAGTTGAGATAGCCGTTGGAATCGCATGGCTTAGAAAAAAGTCCCTTCGCTACTTGCCACACGATGTAATTGAAAGTGAAAGACCAAATACGATCCTTCCTGCAATTCAACAAGTCGTAATGTACATGTCACTCACTCATAACGTTGTGCTGTCGACAGTTTTCGAACACCTGATCAAATTGAATGTTGACGACCTGTTTCTGAAACAAAAATAATCGATGGAGGAAAACGCCTAACTTTCAGCTGCCTCGTAGAATGTACCTTTTCTCGGTTTATAGGTCAAGTATATAGATCTAATGAGTCAAATATTTCATTTTAAGCGCACGCTTCAGATACCGATTAACTGCATTCCAGGCGTACCGTTTCACATCCATGTTTTAGCATTTTCGGTCTCTAATTGAACTGATGGATAACCTGACTTGTGGGTCAAAATTGCCTGGGCCGTACCCACTAGCGGCATCTGTCCCACGAAAACGGCGGGGGTCACTCTCTCAAAGTACGAGCTCTAACACAGATTACCTCCCTTGCAGATCTGAATAACATCTGCTACGATGGCTTTTTCTACCAGTTGCAAAGATATTTACAGAAATCGACGTATTACGTCGCCCAGCTAGTGCTTCAAAATTGAAGAGACAGATATTCAAAACAACGTTCAAACAGTCATGTTTTCAATCTAGAGTCCTTCCATAGAAAAATCCGCTACACGTCTTCACAATACAAAAACGACAAAAGTTGTCTCTCAGGGCTAAGAACTACGGGCTAAAAGTCAAATCCTTTATAATTAATGTTCAGTCAATGTCGTCCCCAAGCAAAATATATTGCAGCATGCTCTGGTTGGTAGGAGAAGATCGTGTGTGTGTGTGTGGGGGGGGGGGGGGGGGGGGGGGGGGGGGGGTAGGGGGGGGGGTTGTAAGTTAGAAAGCTTAACACTTTTCTTTGTCGCCACTTTCTAAAGTGGCGTCAGCGCTGAAATTGAAGCTGATTGACTGAAGGGTAATGTTTAGGCAAGACAAGGCAAGGCAAGGCAAGGCAAGGCAACACAATCAAGGCGAGACAATTTTGTATCCATATAACCACTCGGGGCATCGACAAAAACAGCAACGCTCAGATACAAACGTCACATGAAACTCAAAAGTGAGCACTGTGAGTAGCAGAACACTTTCCCCCCATTAAAGACCTAATAACAGAACAAAACTCCATAAACAAAACAGTCTTATGTTTGCTAAACGAAGGTTGATTTCGTACTGCAGAAAAATGACATTTTAAAGAGCCAACACAAACGAACAAACAACAAACTTGCTTGAGTGGTAACTTTGACGTTCTTTGATGAACATAGACATTAACACATCAGCGCATTTACATAGCAAATGTACACAAGTAGATGTTACATTCTGGTGTTATAAAAAAAAAACGCAGCAAACAAACAAACAAAAAAAAAGGGGGGGGGGGGGGCTGAAAAAGGAATAGTGGAATTTATCAGCAAATAGAATTGTTGGAACAAAAAACATGCACAGAGACACTGTCCCCTCCCTTCTTTGGCATGAGCACTGTGTACACTGTGTATATCTGAACTGATGTATACATATCTCATGAACAGTTAGAACTTGCAAGTGATAAGATGTTCACATTTTTTTTTCTTTCTTCTTTTTTTTCTTCTTTCTTTCCTTCTTCTTTCTTGTTGTTGTTGTTGTTATTTGTTCGTTCATTTTACGTGAAAAAATGCTTGGGAAGTAACTCTTTAAAGCGGACCCACTGTTACTTCCCCTGGCGCCAGAAATAAGGTTCCGGATCTGTCCGACTTAGCAGGAGTTAGGCTAGTGCTCTCCCGTATGCATTGCTAGTTTATTTAATCGTTTGTTTGGTGCAAATAGCATGATGCGTTCCGAATTTACAGATTCAGACTTGCGCTCCCTAAGGTTCAAAGCCACGGTTAGGATGACGTCAAGACGGGTTACTGGGGAGATCCCGACCACCTACGTCATTTTGCACCAGTTCCTAAAGTTTTTCTTCGGAGAACTTCACTCACATTTGACGGAAGTGGGTTTATTTCTGGATGCGCAGAGGTTAGGGAGTCGGAATCTTTCACCAATGTCTTCAACGGGTGTTTTGCCAGCCTGAAAGGCACGTATTTCAGAGGCTTGAAGATTCAAAGCTGCAAGACTTTGTGATGTAGAACATATCTTGACTGCTGAAGTGTTGAAAGAGACTACACGCTCGCAGATTTCTTCGTGAGTGAAATATTGCTTGGTGGAAACATCGTAACTGTTGGAATGATAGTGGTTCTTACTTCTTTTTTATTGACTTTTTTTTTATTCTTCTTTTTTCTTTATCTTTCTTTTTTTCCTTTCGTTTGTCTGCTTTTTTTTCCCTCTGGTGCGTGTTTGTTTCATTTTGTTGAGCGTTTTCAATTTTGCTGATGGTGATGTTTGACATCACTGATGACTTAACAAACGACGGGATAAGTGCTCTTCGGAACATGTGTGTATGTGTGTGCGCGCGCGCGTGTGTATGTGTGTGTGTGGTGTGTGTGTGTGTGTGTGTGTGTGTGTGTGTGTGTGTGTATGTGTGTGTGTGTGTGTGTGCCTCTGTGTGTGGTGTGTGTGTGTGCCTCGTGTGTGTGTGTGTGTGTGTGTGTGTGTGTGTGTGTGTGTGTGTGTGTGTGTGTGTGCGTTTCTATCATCTGAAAAGCTGCATTAAAAAGAATCGTTGAAGGCGTAGAATCTGTAAAATGAAATTAACTATACGCACGTTTTTAAAAGGGTTTGTGTGTGTGGTGTGTGTTGTGTGTGTGGTGTGTGTGTGTGGTGTGTGTGTGCGTGCGCGCGCGGGGCGGGGTGTGTGCGCGATTTTATTATATTATATATATATTTAATATATAAATATTATATATATATATAGATGAATATAACCAAGAGCCTAAATGATTTTAAAAGTGCTCGACCCTTGGGGAGCAACATTTGTCAATGATTTTTAAAAAGGAAGGTTAAAACTCGAGGTTAAAAACTCTCCCAAATTGTTTCGACTTGCTGCGCTGTCATCAGGATTTTTTTGGGTTTTGCCCACCGCCGATGTTTATGCGTGTGGGTTCCCGTTTGCGGTTGTTTGCACGTGCGGGTTGGCGCACGTGTTTTGGGGGGGGGGCCTTTAGGTTTTTGTTTTGGGTGGGGTCACTAACAACGATTTCCATTTATGCCTGCAGTTGTTTACTATTCTGTTTTGGTGTTTTAAAGTTGCTAAGTGTGGTTTGCATGTATTAACCATTTTTCAGTTAAACATAGGTTGCACCTTTTTGAAAATTGCTACAATATATCCTGGAAATCATAAAAAGAGCATCACCATACAGCAATGTTTCAAAAAGGTGCAAACCTATGTTTAACTGAAAAATGGTTTAATACTATGCAAACCACACTTAGCACTTTAAAAAAACCAAAACAGAAATAGGGAAACAACTGCAGGCATAAATGGAAATCGTTGTTAGTGAACACACCCAAAAACAAAAACCTAAAGGCCCCCCCAAAACACGTGCAGCCAACCCCCACGTGCAAACAAACCGCAAACGGGAACCCACACGCTATATTAAAACGGCGGTGGGCAAACCAAAAACATCCTGAGACAGCGCAGCAAGCTCGAAACAAATTTGTAGAGTTTTAACCTCGAGTTTTAACCTTCCTTTTTAACATCATTGATATATATATATTATATATATATATTTATATATATATATATATATTTATATATAATATATATATATATATAAAACAGTTAAAAGAGGAGTCTTAAAACTATCTACAAATTTGTTTCAAGCGTGTTGCGCTGTATCAGGACAGACATATATATATATATATAAATTTACTGATTATATATATATATATATATATTTATATTATATATATATTATATATTTTATTATATATATACATATATTATATGAAAGCAGTATGCGTCGGTCTGTCACCTTAGTTTTAGCACACACACACCACACACACACACACAACACACACACACACACACATATATATTTTATATATATTATATATATATATATATTATATATATATATATATATATATATATATTATATATGTCTGTGTGTGTCTGTGTGGACGCGCGCACATGCGTGTGTGTACAGAGAGGAGAGTGAGTAGAGGAGAGAGAGAGAGAGAGATGAGAGGAGAGACAGAGAGAGAGAGAGAGACATTATTATATATATATATATATAATTATAAACAAAGCTTGCTCTGATGTCTTAGATTGACGAAATAGGGGAATAAGCATTCATTATCTGCAGTGGTAGATGATTCTGCCTAACTAACAGTATGTGCTGGAGTGGGTGAATGGAGAAAATAGAATAAATGCTTCTAAAAAATGAGCCTTCAGCAAGCTTATAGTCTCCAAGGGGGAGACATCCTCCAATAGGGAGGGAAACTCACTAACATATAACTCCTGGTCATATACCGATATTTCGAAACCTTGTTGTTTTCCTCAGTGACCGCGGAAAGTGGTAATTTGACTCCTCTGCCTTTTCAGTTTTAAGAAGAAGTTTTTGAAACTCAACAAACATACTACGCTATTGCACACCAGCCTTTTCTGGGATTGCATTCTTCTTAAAACTGAAAAGGCAGAGGAGTCAAATTACCACTTTCCGCGGTCACTGAGGAGAAACAACAAGGTTTCGAAATATCGGTATATGACCAGGAGTTATATGTTAGTGAGTTTCCCTCCCTATTGGAGGATGTCTCCCCTTGGAGACTATAAGCTTGCTGAAGGCTCATTTTTAGAAGCATTTATTTTATTTTTTCTCCATTCACCCACTCAAGCACATACTGTTAGTTAGGCAGAATCATCTACCACTGAGATATGAATGCTTATTTCCCCTATTTCGTCAATCTAAGACATAAGAGCAAGCTTTGTTTATAATTCAATATTTCTTGCAGTCATTGCAACACCAAGCTGCTCTGTAAGTTGCTGGAACGGTGCGCGAGTACTTATCCTTGGAATTTATTAGTTATATATATAATATATGTATATATATATAATATATATTATTTTATATATATATATATATATATATTATATATATATAATATATGTGTGTGTGTGTGTGTGTGTGTGTGTGTGTTAAAATTAAGGTAACAGACCGACGCATATGCTTTTCATTTGACTTTATATACTACATACATACATATATATATATATATATATATATATGTAATATTATATAATTATATATATATATATTATATATATAATATATTATATATATATATTATATATACTGACTTCCATAAAAAACGCGAAAATTTGAAAGGCTATTTTTCGGGTGAAAAGGGGTGAATATACAATATTGAACCATTGTGGCAAGTTTGTTTGGGTCCAAGACTCACGTGCAGTGAAAAAATTGTGTGAGCAACACATCATTCCCGGCATTGGAGGGTGAACAAAAAATGGCAAACTGGTTGCTGCATGTGAGGCACGTGCACACCATGCAGAGCAAAGTTAACCAGCGACAAGTACGCAGGCATGCAGCCTTTATAAAGCCCCGCTGCAAGGTTCAGGTTACCGACTTGCCGTCTGAGCGCTACAGAGATGCCAAGACTACGAGCAGAGGAACGCAATCGTGCCTAGGCCCTCTGGAGGCTGGTGTGGATGCCAGGCAGGTCGCCAACATCTTTAACGTCCACATCTCAACCATCTATCGTCTGCAGGACTGCATGCGACTCACTGGTACCCCTGATGATGTCCCCGGCCAGGCCGTCCTTGGGTCACCACACAAGAGAGGATCGCCATCTTGTTCGAACCCATCTGCGGGACAGGCGGCAAACAGCCGCTAACACTGCTCGACAGGTGCCTGGGAATCTCCAGCAACGAATCAGCCTCAACACTATGCGGCAGCATCTTCAGGAGAACGGGCTGGCATGGAGGCGTCCTCACAGAGGTCCGGTACTGACACCAAGACACGGGCAGGACAGGCTGCAGCGGGCACAAGCCCGAATCAACTGGCGCAGGCAGCAGTGGGGACGCATACTGTTCTCAGATGAGAGCCGTTTTTGTATTGACATGGCAGACGGTCGTGTCAGAATATGGCGTCGACCTGGTGAACGCTATGCTGACTCCTGTGTGGTAGAGCGGAACCCCTGGGGAGGCCCGAACGTTATGATATGGGGTGCAATTGGCATTAACCACGCCATAGGACCAGTCATCTTTCAGAACATTGGTCCTGGTCGCGGACAGGGTGTCAATGCACAGCGCTACATCAACCAGGTGCTCAGAACCCATGTCAATCCTTTTTTGCGCAACACCCAAACTGGACATTCCAACAGGACAATGCAAGACCACACACCACCAGGGCCACCCAGCAATTTCTTCAGCATAACAACGTCAATGTGCTGCCCTGGCCAGCCCTCAGTCCCGATTTAAACCCAATAGAACATTTTTGGGATGAACTTGGCAGACGGTTGGACCTCCTGCGTCCACGACCAGCAACAGCGGCTCAACTTCACCAGGCCATCGTCCATGTGTGGGCTGGTGTGCCAAGGGGACGCATCAACCACCTGGTCACTCAATGAGCCACAGGTGTCAAGCAGTTGTCCATGCAAATGGTGGCCACACACGGTATTAGCACTTCAAGCTGGTTTGTCACGTGACCTTGGATTTTCCACACAAAGACATATTGCTGATGACATTTTCACACATTACCGGTGTATTGAATCAAATCACGTTGAATTCTCGCTTCCACTCTATACAATTGTGACCAATAAAATTCACCCCCAACCTTCAGCTTGTTTTGTTTTCGCGTTTTTTATGGAAGTCAGTATATATACATGCATGCATGCATACATACATACATATACATACATATATAAAATATAAATATATATGAGAACACCACAGAATTATGGACTTTGGTGTCTCTATTTGACACCAGGAGCACAGACACAATCAGCC
>CM031596.1:41927755-41950255 GCA_018398815.1 Conus ventricosus | reverse complement strand
CAGACAGACAGACAATTTGTCGAGGCAGCGTGTGAAGATTTGAAGAAGGGTAGAGACTGTGTGAAAGAATCAATCAAAAAAGAGACAAATTGTCATGATCAGAGGTGAAGTCTTGAAGAAGTGTAGAGATTGTGGGAAAGAATCCAGGAATGAAAAAGAAGAGACACATTGTCGAGACCAGTGGTGACAACTTGAAGAAGGGTAGAGACAGTGTAGAAAAAAAGGTATGAAAAAAATAAAAGAAGAAACAGATTGTCGAGACCAGCGGTGAAGGCTTGAAGAAGAGTCGATACAGTGGGAACGAATCCATGTATATAAAAAAAGAAAGAAAAAAGAAAAAAACAAAGCGACAGCTTGTGAAGAGCAGCGGTGAACATTTGAAGAAGGGTAAAAACTGTGTAAAAGAATTTATTTATCAAGGAGAGAGAGAGAGAGAGAGAGAGAGAGAGAGAGAGAGGGGAGAGAGAGAGAGAGAGAGAGAGAGAGAAACCGACAGACAGACAGACAGACAGACAGACAGACAGATAGACAGACAGACAGACAGACAGACGCACAGATTGTCAAGACCAGCAGTGAAGACATGAAGAAGGGTAGTGACTGTGTGAAAGAATTCAGGGATGATAAGAATAAGGACGGATGGTAAAGGCCAGCGATAGAGACTTGAGGCGAGTCCAGGGGGGAAGGAGGAACCAGGGAAGAAGACCTGGGAGGGGGAGAGACTGCGCAGCAGGGACCGTGGAAAAGACTTGGGAAGGGGAGGACTGCACAGCAGAGAACAGGGAGGCAACTTGGGAAGGGGAAAGACTGTACAAGAGGGACCAGGGAGGAAGACTTGGGAAGGGGAAAGACTGCACAAGAAGGACCAGGGAGGGAGACTTGGGAAGGGAAAGACTGCACAAGAAGGACCAGGGAGGAAGACTTGGGAAGGGAAAGACTGCACAAGAAGGACCAGGGAGGAAGTGTTGGGAAGGGGAGGGACGCACAGTAGGGAACAGGGAAGAAGACTTGGGAAGGGGAAAGACTGTACAAGAAGGACCAGGGAGGAAGGTTTGGGGAAGGGGAAAGACTGTACAAGAAGGACCAGGGAAAAGTCTTGGGGAAAAACTGTGCAAGAAGGACCAGGGAGGAAGTCTTCGGAAGGGGAAAGACTGTACAAGAAGGACCAGGGAGGGATTGTGTAGGAGGGACCAGGAAGGAAGAGTTGGAAGGGAAGGGACTGTGTAGAGGGACCAGGGAGGAAGAGTTGGGAAGGGAAGGGATTGTGTAGGAGGGACCAGGGAGGAAGAGTTGGGAAGGGAAGAGGTTGTGTAGGAGGGACCAGGGAGAAGAGATGGGAAGGGAAGGGACTGTCTAGAGGGACCAGGGAGGAAGAGTTGGGAAGGGAAGGGGACTATGTAGGAGGGACCAGGGAGGAAGAGTTGGGAAGGGAAGGACTCTGTAGGAGGGACCAGGGAGGAAGAATTGGGAAGGGACGGACTGTGTAGGAGGACCAGGGAGGAAGAATTGGGAAGGGAAGGGACTGTGTAGGAGGGACCTAGGGAGGAAGAGTTGGGAAGGGAAGGGACTGTGTAGGAGGGACCAGGGAGAAGAGTTGGGAAGGGAAGGGACTGTGTAGGAGGGACCAAAGAGGAAGAGTTGTGAAGGGAAGGGACTGTGTAGGAGGGACCAGGGAGGAAGAGTTGGGAAGGGAAGGGACTGGAGGGACCAGGGAGGAAGAGTTGGGAAGGGAAGAGGTTGTGTAGGAGGGACCAGGAGGAAGAGATGGGAAGGGAAGGGACTGTCTAGGAGGGACCAGGGAGAAGAGTTAGGAAGGGAAGGGACTATGTAGGAGGGACCAGGGAGGAAGAATTGGGAAGGGAAGGGACTGTGTAGGAGGGACGAGGGAGGAAGAATTGGAAGAGACGGACTGTGTAGGAGGGACCAGGGAGGAAGAATTGGGAAGAGAAGGTACTGTGTAGGAGGGACCAGGGAGGAAGAGTTGGGAAGGGAACGGACTGTGTAGGAGGGACCAGGGAGAAAGAGTTGGGAAGGGAAGGGACTGTGTAGGAGGGACCAGGGAGGAAGAGTTGGGAAGGGAAGGGACTGTGTAGGAGGGACCAGGGAGGAAGAGTTGGGAAGGGAAGGGACTGTGTAGGAGGGACCAGGGAGGAAGAGTTGGGAAGGGAAGGGACTGTGTAGGAGGGACCAAAGAGGAAGAGTTGTGAAGGGAAGGGACTGTGTAGGAGGGACCAGGGAGGAAGAGTTGGAAAGGGAAGGGACTATGTAGGAGGGACCAGGGGGAAGAGTTGGGAAGGGAAGGGACTGTGTAGAAGGGACCAGGGGGGAAGAGTTGGGAAGAAAAGGGACTGTGTAGGAGGGACCAGGGAGGAAGAGTTGCGAAGGGAAGGGACTGTGTAGGAGGGACCAGGGAGGAAGAGTTGGGAAGGGAAGGGGTTATGTAGGAGGGACCAGGGAGGAAGAGTTGTGAAGGGAAGGGACTGTGTAGGAGGGACCAGGGAGGAAGAGTTTGCGAAGGGAAGGGACTGTGTAGGAGGGACCAGGGAGGAAGAATTGTGAAGGGAAGGGACTGTGTAGGAGGGACCAGGGAGGAAGTCTTTGAAAGGGAAGGGACTGTGTAGGAGGGACCAGGGAGGAAGAGTTGGGAAGGGAAGGGACTGTGTAGGAGGGACCCAGGGAGGAGAGTTGGGAAGGAAGGGACTGTGTAGGAGGGACCAGGAGGAAAGAGTTGGGAAGGGAAGGGACTGTGTAGGAGGGACCAGGGAGGAAGAGTTGGGAAGGGAAGGGACTGTGTAGGGGGACCAGGGAGGAAGAGTTGGGAAGGGACGGGACTGTGTCGGAGGGACCAGGGAGGAAGAGTTGGGAAGGGAAGGGACAATGTAGGAGGGACCAGGGAGGAAGAGTTGGGAAGGGACTGTGTAGGAGGGACCAGGGAGGAAGAATTGGGAAGGGAGGGACTGTGTAGAGGGACCAAGAGAGGAAGAGTTGGGAAGGGAAGGGACTATGTTGGAGGGACCAGGGAGGAAGAGTTGGGAAGGGAAGGGACTGTGTAGGAGGGACCAGGGAGGAAGAGTTGGGAAGGAACTGTGTAGGAGGGACCGGGAGGAAGAATTGGGAAGGGAAGGGACTGTGTAGGAGGGACCAGAGAGGAAGAGTTGGGAAGGGAAGGGACTATGTAGGAGGGACCAGGGAGGAAGAGTTGGGAAGGGAAGGGACTGTGTAGGGGGGACCAGGAAGGAAAGTTGGGAAGGGACGGGATTGTGTAGGAGGGACCAGGGAGGAAGAATTGGGAAGAGAAGGTACTGTGTAGGAGGGACCAGGAGGAAGATTTGGGGAAGGAAGGGACTGTGTAGGAGGGACCAGAGAGGAAGAGTTGGGAAGGGAAGGGACTATGTAGGAGGGACCAGGGAGGAAGAGTTGGGAAGGAAGGACTGTTAGGAGGGACCAGGAAGGAAGAGTTGGGAAGGGAAGGAACTGTGTAGGAGGGACCAGGGAGGAAGAGTTGGGAAGGGAAGGGACTGTGTAGAGGGACCAGGAAGGAAGAGTTGGGAAGGGACGGGACTGTGTAGGAGGGACCAGGGAGGAAGAGTTGGGAATGAAGGGACTGTGTAGGAGGGACCAGGGAGGAAGAGTTGGGAAGGAAGGAACTGTGTAGGAGGGACCAGGGAGGAAGAGTTGGGAAGGGAGGGGACTGTGTGGGAGGGACCAGGGAGGAAGAGTTGGAAGGGAAGGGACTGTGTAGGGGGGACCAGGGAGAAAGACTTGGGAAGGGAAGGGACTGTGTAGGAGGGACCAGGGAGATAGAGATGGAAGGGAAGGGACTGTGTAGGAGGGACCCAGGGAGGAAGAGTTGGGAAGGGAAGGGACTGTGTAGGAGGGACCAGGGAGGAAGAGTTGAGAAGGGAAGGGGACTGTGTAGGAGGGACCAGGGAGGAAGAGTTGGGAAGGGAAGGGACTGTGTAGGAGGGACCAGGAAGGAAGAGTTGGGAAGGGAGGGGACTGTGTAGGAGGGACCAGGGAGGAAGAGTTGGGAAGGGAAGGGACTGTGTAGGAGGGACCAGGGAGGAAGTCTTGGGAAGGGAAGAGGTTGTGTGGGAGGGACCAGGGAGGAAGAGTTGGGAAGGGAAGGGACTGTGTAGGAGGGACCAGGGAGGAAGAGTTGGGAAGGGAAGGGACTATGTAGGAGGGACCAGGGAGGAAGAGTTAGGAAGGGAAGGGACTGTATAGGAGGGAGCAGGGAGGAAGAGTTGGGAAGGGAAGGGACTGTGTAGGAGGGACCAGGGAGGAAGAGTTGGGAAGGGAAGGAACTGTGTAGGAGGGACCAGGAGAAGAGTTTTGAAGGGAAGGGACTGTGTAGAGGGACCAGGAGGAAGAGTTGGGAAGGGAAGGGACTATGTATGAGGGACCAGGAGGAAGAGTTGGGAAGGAAGGAACTGTGTAGGAGGGACCAGGGAGGAAGAGTTGGGAAGGGAGGGGACTGTGTAGGAGGGACCAGGGAGGAAGATTTGGGGAAGGGAAAGGACTGTGTAGGAGGGACAAGGGAGGAAGAGTTGGGGAGGGAAGGGACTGTGTAGGAGGGACCAGGGAGGAAGACTAGGGAAGGGGGGAGACTGCATGAAAGGAGAGAGGGGCACAGATCTGAGAAAGGGACAGACTGTATATATTAAGAGAGATCATGGATAATAAGTTAAGAAACGGAGAGACCCCTGTAGGAAGAGGTCAGGGGTCAAGACTTTGAAAAAGGGAGAGATTCAAACTGTGGAGATGGAAAGATAGGAAGTCTGGAGAAGGACAGAGACTGTAAAGACTCGATGCTTCGTTCATAAATAGAGGTTCCCTCATGTTCCTTTTGGAGAAAAAAAAATGTTTTTAGGATGATATTATAGTTATTGTGTACCTTAAGTCCCTTGGAGAAAAATGTTTTTAGGATGATTGTTAAAGAAATTGTGTATTGAAACCCCTTTGGAGAAAATTTCTTGTTAACCGACAACTCCTTTTGTAAAAAAATGTTTGTGGGAATTAGTTAAAGAAATTTGTGTCCCCAAAACTCTTTCGGAGAATTTTTTTTTTTTTTGTTTTGTAGAATAAGAACTATTAGTTTTACGCAACGAATCCCTTATGTTTGGTTGAATCTTCTTTATAAAGATTATTTCACTGGCAGATTTGATGTGCTCTTGAAAAAAACCCCCTTTTCACCTAAATAGCATAGAGAACTAATAAATCCAAAAAGCCTAGCTCAACCGCCCTAAAACCATTTTTCGGGCGGTTCCCCTGGGCTAGGTATTTTTTATTCCCAATTTAAAAAACCCTAAAAACATGATACTGTGTAGGATTATCCTTTTTTAATAAAATTTTTTACTAAACTTTTCAATTTTTAGTTTTTGTGAATCTGTGTTTTTCCTTTTCATTTTTAATAACCTTTTCACGATACTTCATAAATTTTGGTCTCTGTCTTTCATGTGAAATAAAACTAATTTTTTAAAGCTCTAAAGTCGCCGAACAGTCATCTATAATATAAGTGTCTGGTCACTTTTGTTTACCAACGTGTTCTCTGTAACGGGTTTAATTTGGAAAGGAAAATGAGGGGGCCCCACACCCCAAATTTGTGGTGCGACAGTAAGAATTGAAAAGGGAGAGAAAATAGCAGGTTTTGCGGGTGCACCTGACCAGGAAGTTCCCTGCAACGGTTATTTATGTGACAGTCGCAAGGTATTTTCCCGCGCTTACCCCCCCCCCTTTTTTTACAAGTTTTGCGGAGCGGGGCGAGGGGTTGGTTTTACTTGCTCCAGAAATATTTTTGTTCAAAACAGCATTCTTCAAAATTGGGGGAAAAACTTCTGGAATCCAAGTTGCCCCATAAAAATTCCTATTAGATTTCTCAACACAGCCATCAATTTTAAATTTTACCTGCATGGATAAAGTTCTTCTTTTCAACAAGCTCAAAATCTCCCATTACCACCCCCCAACACCAAGGAATTGTGGAAAAGGGGAAGAAAAGAATGCTTTACAAAAATATAAGAAAATTTAAAAAAAATGATTGAAGTAGCCCGTAAAGCAGAGAGAAAAGGCCACAAAAAGCCAAAAACACCCCAAAAAATCTTTTTTTTCAATTTTTTAAAGAAAAGGAGGAAAAAAGAAAAGGGAAAGGATGACCAATCAGAGTGCAAAACTTTCTTGCTAAAATCAAGCAGTTTTAATCAACGATTTCAAGAGAAAGTTTTTAAAAAACCTTTTTTGCAGAAACATTTGATGAAACAAAAATTGCGGCAAGGCGAAAAAAGGGTTTAAAAAAATTTAAGAAACCTTTTTAATCGTAAAAAAAATGGTTTTGATGAAAAAGGGAAGAAGGTAGGATTGCTCAAAACTGGGCCCCAATGGCCAAAGGGAAAAAGTGATATTTGTTCATGCCCCAAAATTTGCTGTATTGAAAGCCCTTTTTGGATATCCCCTTTTTTTCACGTGGGTTTTCCCTGGGTTTTTTTGGCAAGTTAAAACAGTTATTCCATGTTGCAAGTCCCTGAATTTAAGGAGTTTTTGGTCACGCCTTTTCCAAACCAAAAACAATCACCCCAAAGCTCCAAAAAGTAACGGTTAATGCTGAAAAGTTTTGTGAATATGACGATTGGGAATCGCGTTTCTAAAACAAAAACAGCTATATATAACCCCTGTCTGTCAAGTTTTCTAATCTGGGGGGCTTCAAAAATAGTAAGGTTTACGCGTAACCGCCGGGTTTGCAGGAAGGCTGGGCTGTTGAGGCCCAGGGACGGCCAACACTGCGGGCCCCTGCTGGGGGGTTTGGACAAAGACGATGTAGACTTTTCTAAAAATAGTAACGTTCGCGAAAACCGCTGGCAAAACATTTTTCCTAAAAACCCCGCTTCACCCCCCTACACCCCTCCTTTTTAGGGCCCCTTTTTTCGGCGGCCCCGATAAAACTTTGAAGGATTTTGTGATTATTGATTCGGACTCTAAAAAGGGGCTTTTTGGCGGTGTCTCAAATTTTTCGTTTTTAAATGGGAACCACAAAAAGCCCCCCTTTCCTTTTCCCTGAAAGCCAAATTTTTGGTAAAAGGAAAATGTTCATCGGCCGCACTCCAAAACCGCTTTTAAAAGGGCAATTTTGGCATAAGCCAAAAAACCCCCCCCCCCCCCCCCCCCCCACCAGTTCCCTTTGTCACACTTGACCCTTTTCTTCCCACCCCCCTTTTCCCCCACAAAAAGTTTTAAAATCAGTCACTTCTAATTCTTAACCAAGTTCTTAAATCAAGTAATTTTTAATTTTCCTCCCCAAAGCACTTCTAAGTTCTTAATTTTGTCCCCCAAAAGTTATTCTCAAGTTCTTAATAAAAGTTTTTTAATTTTCCTATCAATCACATAAAGTTCTTACTTAATTTACTTCTAAGTCTTATTTCACCCCCAAAGTCATCCTCAAGTTTTATTAAAGCCCTTATGCTCTTACTCAAGTCCTTATTTTTTCCTACTAAAGTCATCCTAAGTCTCCTCAACCTACTAAAGTCACTTAAAATTTCCCCATAAAAGCCTTTTTAAGTCCTACTAAGTCTCCTCAAGTTCCACCAAGTCACTTTAAGTTCTTAATCAATCACCCTAAGTCACCCAAGTTCCTACTCAAGTTTTTTATTCCTTCTCATCATTTAAAAAATTTTCCTACTCAAGTCACCCCCCAAAGTCACCTCAATACTTAATAAGTCAGCTCAAGACTTAATTAAGTCGGCTCAAGTTTCATATTAAGTCACCCTTTAAAGTAAACCAAGTTTTTTTTAAACAATTTAAAATTATTTATTTTTGCATTAGAAAATGGATCAAAATGATCTTTTTTTGTTGGGGGGTTTGGCATGCTTTTGTGTTCGGCTTCTGTATTTAGTGGCGATTTTTTTGGCTGTTTTTGGGGTTTTGCTGTCTTGTTTATATTTTTTAAAAACCCGAATAACCACCCCCAAGCAATGCTGCCAAAAATAAAATTTGGTTTTAAAAAAAATTCCAGAAGTTTTGGCGGTGTAGGCCCCCTTTGTTGTTTTTGTATCTTGAATCAATTTTTCGGTGTTTTTATAGCTGGCTTTGAAAAAAGGGGCTGCGGCCCTTAGCACTTTTTATTATGAGTATTTTATTTGCTTGTAATTTTAATTTTTTTGTTTGTTCCATTGCTAACTTTTTCCTGCGAAAAAACCCGCCCAGGAAAAGGGGTTTTTACTGGCCTTTCCCAAATGATTCAATTTTTTCTGATTCTGCTGTTTTCTGGCTGGTCATTTTTTAGGGAAAAAAAAATCTATATGATTAAAAAATTAATCCCTTTTTTGCGGCGTAATATTTTCCCAAATCTGAAAATATAGATACCCCCTAGAGATTAATGACTTTGTTAAAACTGGACCTGCGTTAAATCATAATAAAGTCTTTTTTCAAATCAAATAGGCGCAAATTTTTACTATTTGTGTCAAACAAAGAACTGTTTGTCCTAACTTTTACCATTCTTGACCCCAGTTGGCTTCAAAACTTTTTATGATACTTTACAAGGTTTTTGGGGCGACATTGTTGAATCTGTTCTATGCTGAATTATTTCCGGGGAACTGTTTTTTTTTCCCACATGCTGCCAAAAAACAGTTTTTTTTTTTTTGGCTAACAGCTTGGTCATCACGGTTCATTTGTAATCACAAGTTAGGAATGTTTGCAATCGTCGCCGTTCATGTTTTATTACAAAAATTTTTTTTTTTTTTTTTTAAAAAGAGCCCCCCGAAAAGACTGAAAACCATTTTTAAAATTTACCTTTTGTGTTTTTGGGGGCCAATATGGTCCCAAAAAGCGGGTAAAACTTTTTAAAAAAATTAAAAGAGATTTTGGGCAAGGTGGCTTTGGGGGTTCAGCAAAGCAAATTGCTTCTTTACAGCTCGTTTGCTACGAAAATTTTTTAGTTAAAAAGGGGAAAAATTTCCGGGTTAAAAAATTGAAAAAAAAAAAATACATTTAAAAAATGCTTCATTCGTAATTGTTGGCAGTGCTGTGTTAAAATGCGTTTTGCTTTTAGGGGAAAGTAAATTAAAGCATTTAGTAAATAAAAAACTAATGAAGAGAGAAAAGCATAAAAACTATGGAGCAACTAGCAGCTGCACAAGATTACTTTAAAAAGCAAGAATTGAGCTTAAATTTTATTAACAAAAAAACTGAAAAAACGGGACTGCAGCTTACAATTTAAAACGTTGACCGGGCAATAAAAAAATATTTTTTGTAACAGGCAAACCCAATCGAGACTTTCCCACCCCAAAATTCGTGATTTTTTTCAACCTCAAAAAACAAAAGATGCAAAAAATGGGGTTTTTTTCGTCTTTGGTAGACCGTCGTGATTTTGTTGCACATAATATTGGTAAAAAAAAAATGAACAAAATCTATTTTTCGCCAAAAGGTTTTGGGAAAGGGGAATAAAGGGGAAAAAAAAAAGAACCCAAGCGGGGGAGTCAGTGAACAAACAGAAAAGGGAATGGTTACCAAACAAGCGTTAGGCAATTTATTTCCCCGCCCAGACAAATACAAGAGACCACACTTTATGAATACAATACCGAAGACACCCCATCTGGCCTTCATATTTACCCATGATACGATTAGACAAAAAAAAGTTTTAAAGTACCCCTATATTGAATAGCTTCAAGTACAAAGATCAAACCATTAACAAAAAGGTGTTCTGCTGTTGCGTTCCCATACAACTGATTACCAAGGGCCCGCTAACTTTCCTCACATGATTCAACGATGAGGAAAAGAATTTAAAGGCCAAGTAAATAATTATTTTAAAAAAAGGTTACCTTTAAAAAAGAGGCATTCCAGGGTTCCAAAAAAGACACCCGGGTTTTTGTTTGAAAACAAACAAAACGTTAATTGAAAGATTTTTTCCCCTACCAATCACAAAACTGTTGCAAACTCGCAACAAAATGGGTTTTAAGATGCCCCTATTTCGCGAAGAATAAAAAAAATTTAATAAACTAAAACATAAACAATAAAAAAAAAAATAAATTTTGGAAACCCATAAAAAAATAAAACTTTTAAAAAAGGACCTTTTTTTAAACCCTAAACGAAGGGGCCACTCGCATCGGGAAAACCGACCAGTTTGGAGTGTAGTTCCATGAAATAAAAAAAATTGTAAAAATGAACCCGCCCGTGTTTATTTAGGAAACTGAACAACAAAACGACCGGCCCCCCCCAAAATCTTTTGTGAAGGAAAAAATGCAGATATCCCACCAGCACGTTCCATTTGTTAATTTTAAATTTTTAATTGCATAAATATTTTTGAGTCAAAAGGGAAAGCTCAAAAGGAACTCAAAATGAAACAAGAATGAAAAAGGAAGACCTTGGAAATTGTACGGGAATCATATGATACAAATTTCTATTATAAGGAAACTTTGGGGGGTCCCCCCAAACATGTAATGATCCAGATCGCCTACAGCCCAAAAACCCCAAAATTTTGACATCAAAATGGGATAAAAAATTCTTCAAAAAATAAAAAATTCGAGACATCAAGCAAAATGAAAAATAATTGCGAATTGGTAAATGATTGATTATAAAAAATTGGGAAAAAATTTAAAAACCCCGCGGAGAAAAAAGGTATGTAATTATGCCTTCCCGGGGCCCAAATTTTGAAATATAAAACTCTGGATTATTAAATACTCGTTTGTGTTGGTGCTGTAAAGAGACTTTTTTTTTACAATGTTGTCTGATCTATTTTTTAGATCGTAGTTTTACGTTGTCAAGTAAAAAGTTGTTTATTGAACAATGTTCTTTGATTGTCAGTGTTATGTTTGACTGCCCCAACATGCGGATACCCCTTTGCTTTCTTAATGGTTTTTCCCCCTGGTGAAATACTTACTTTTGACCTTAAACCAAAAAAACCCCTTTAACTCCCTCAGATAATTCATCCTTCATCTTTCCAAAAACCTTTTATTCAGATGAATGAAAAGGCAAACTTTAGGGTAATAAATGTGAAACCATCCCCCCTTTTGTTTAGTACTTCTTTTTCCATGTCTTTTAGATTCTTCAGTGGGATATTGTAACAAAACTTCTGTTCGGGTAAATACTTTGGACTCGGGATAAAAGGGGTTTTAAAGTAGTCATAAAGAAATTCTAACATCAAAAGTTTTGATAATTTAAAAACAAAAAACCAAAAAAAAACGGGGTTTGTCCAATTGTTTTTCTTTTTTTTCAAATTATTCCAAAAGTGTTAGAAATTTCTAAAGTCTGTAATTGGTTTTGAAGTCAGTTTAAATTTGCTTGTTTTTTTGGGACCAATTGCATTTTTAAGCTTGTGTGGTTTTTCCATACTTTCCGAAACAGTTTTGTTATCAGTTAAAAGGCTTTTTTGAAGCATCTGTGGTTTTAGTTCAAGATCAGTGTTCTTCTATGTAGGGTTTCATGAATTTTTCTTGATAAAAAGCAATTTACTTTGAATGCTCTCAACTTTAAACCATTCTTAAATAAAATTGTAAAAGTCTGTAAGACAGACAAAATTTTTTTTGCCACGAAGATTAGGCCAAGTTTAGGGGCTTGTTTTTGCCATCTTTAGACTTTTGTGTAAGGGGTAGTCATTATGTAGGTCAGGGGTTCTTGGGATATTTAAGTCAACTTCTAGAATAAAAAACCTCTTTTACGATCACTGAAAGAGATGCGTTTTTCTACAATTCTTGAATGTTTTTTTAAAACCACCGTTAATTTTAAAGTTCGTAAGGAAGTGATTGCGCATAGCCCCAACCCTACAGATTTTTGCCTAAAAACATAGATGTTAACCTTTTACTTGGATCTAATCATCTGGTATTTGTTTTTGCTTTACAGTAATGAGCGACGCCCCTACTAATTCCCCCACGCAATCCCTTTTCAATATTAAACATTGGACAGACAATAAACAATCTGTAAAACCGTAAACTTTAAAAAAAGATCCCAACTTCCCGGGGGGCAGAAATTTAAAGCGCGGGTCCCGGCTATAATGTTTCTGCGGTCTTTCTTATTTTCAAAGCGTCCGCCAAAAAACAAAGTCAGCCATCAAGTATGAATCTGAAAATCTCCCCCTCGTTTTACCTCCTTCTGCAAACTTTTTGAGCATGTGGGAATCAAACACTGATGCCCTTTCCCTTTAAACTAGAAAAGAAGCCCTTTAGGTGGAAGTGTATTTTTCGTCAAAAAACCTTTGCCCAATGTTCGTAACCTAAGGGGGGGGGAAACGCCCTTTCTAACAAAGGGTTTGGGGCAAAAAAATTTTCTGTTATTGGGGGGACTTTAAGGACAAGCCAGTGATCTAATGATCCCATCGGGTTGCATAGGTATAAAAAGAATGTTATTTAAAATGAAAAACAGTAATTTCTAGGGCTGTGCAATGCATGTTACCCTAAGGCGTTGGTTATCTTTCATTATAAGATAGAGTCGTAACCTCGCAAGTTTTAAAAAAAGAGGGAGCTTCATTCTTTGGGAAACCCTTTGTTGAAGATTGCAGTTTTGTGCGCTGTGCTCTGAACTTTCCGCTAATGTGATCTGGTCTCTTACTGTTGGATGGCTTCCTCTGCTTCGCGTCCTCACTGTTAACATTAGTTCTAAACCACAAATCCAAAATTGTGGCTGAGTCATATTTGTGGTCTTTAGGGGTCATCTTGATTTAGTAAATTCAGATTATTAGAAAGGCGTTACGCACTTTCTGATGCGTTTAAATATTCTGCGCAATAGGCCCCCCCATATAATTCGGCTCTGAAAGGCGCTCCGACTGACAACAAGAGGCAAAGAACAAATTGTGATTACTCATTAAGACGTTTTCGGAAATTTCTGGGGGTTGGCCCCTTTATAAGGAACAATGACGACTCGAAATCTCGGGAAACAACATATGGATCGTTGGCAGCCGTTTCCAGTTTTTAAAAAAACCTTATGCCTTCTTTCGGCGTAATTAGTTCTGCTTACAGTCAAAGGGCTAATACAATGTTTTATATGTTCAAAGGGGGCTTTAACGGATGGAATTCTTTTTAACATTTTTACAGAATTCTTGTTTGTGCCCTCTTTTTAAGTATGCTGGGATTTTGTTACTCATTGTGCGTATCAATTGATTTTGAGCATTAGGATAAGCCACATGGTTTTGTCTGGTCACCTATTGTTGGGGGTTTTCTTTAGACACCTAATACACCAAATTTTTTTTCTAGCCCCTGTGTATACATTAACAGTTTTTGTTGTTTTTTTTCTTCAATGATCAATTTTGTCCACGCTAACAGGGAAAAAATATTCCCTAAAGTTAAAACATGTGAAGGGTCATGTTAGATCTCCTCTGCGTTTTTTCGGACGTAATGCAGCCTTTTCAAAAAACACACCACATAAAAAATTTGTTGTCGGATTCTTTTTTTTAAACTGCTCTTTTTGCACTAATCTGGAGGTATGAAATGTAAGACTTGCCTACAATCGCTCATACTTTGCCCGTTTTAAACTGATCTCTTGACTTCGCCCCCTACCAACCAGGCCCTCTTTTGGCTTCTTCAGCGGGGCCCCATCAAATGTGTAAACAGTTGGTTGCCCACCCGGGGGTTAAGTCATTATGGAAAAAATAGCTGTTGTTAGTGAGACCCAAATTCTAGATTTTTTTCATTTTGTTTTATAACGATTAAAACGCTAAATTTCTTTAACTCGGGTCTATTGTTGGTTTCCTGGGAAATTGAGAAAGCATTTAACAACCTTGCCGTTCGTTTTGCTAAAACAATGACTTCTTGATTTTCATTAAAAACTTTTTTACAAAAAAGCTTCCCTTAAACTTTTCCTTCAAACCCCTTCGTTCGTCCTTTATATTCTTAGCCCTGTTGGTTTTCTTTTCTAACTCAAATATTATTTAAAATTTTAAAAAAAAATCCGCTCCAAAGTCGTCTTAAACGAACAATACAACGGTCTTTTTTTGCTTGGACTTAAAATAAAGTATAAACGCCCCCTTTTATGTTGTTAAAAGTGGTGTTTAAACAGAGTTTAATGTTCGTTTACTTTTTTAAAATTCCTTTTTTATCTGCTCGGGGCTGGTGTTGGAAAAATTTCCCTTTCCTTTTTTTTTTTAAGATCAAACTTTTTCTTTTTAGTCATCAAAAACGGGTGTAAAAAAATAATTTTTCATCCCCTGAGTTTTGTCAACTAGTGCTTTATTTTTTGTCAGTTTGAACGAACTAAGTTTAGCCGTATTAGTTGAACCATAGCTGTGTGCTTTTGGTTTTGTTTTTAATTTTTTGTAGCGCATTAAAGAAGAACCCCAAAGGGCCCAAAAGTTAAAGACAAACCCGGGTAGGGTAAACTGCCGGGCACCTACGCCTGTTGCTAAGAACCACACTTTTCCTGCTGATAAGGGACTAAAAGTCGTTTTTCCCCTATTAACATATGTAAAAGCATTTAAAAACAGCAGAAACCTTGTTTGGTTTTTTTGTATTTTTAAAGGTCTTGCCTTTGTACTTGCTGCATTTGTGTAATGTTTGTTAAACTGAAGGGTTTTTTTTCAGGGGTTTTCTATCCTTCTTTTGGCGACTTGGGCTGTAGGCACATTTTTGGTAATGCTTACAGAATGCTTATTTAATAAAAAATAATTTTTGTATTGTATATCTTTATTTTATCTTTTAATATTCAGCGCGAATATTTAAAAACAAATGACATTTTAACTGGTTTTATCGCCATCTTTTTCTTATCAATTTGAAAGTTTTTCCGTCTTTAACCGTTTTTCCCCCCTTCCCTCAACGGTTTTTCCTCTGGTTTCCAGGCAACCTAAACCGATTTGTTTTAAAAAATCTCAAAGCCTAACACTGTGAAGGTGTAGATCTTTAGACACAAGGGGCTACTGTTGGGTTCTACCCTCCCCCCCAAAAAATTTTCTTATTTCGTCAAAATGTGATAAGGGCTAACCGAGCGTAGATTTGGTTAGGATACCCCAAACAACATTGTACTTTCGTTATTTTGGATTATAAATTTTCCTTCCTCTTTTGAATGGTTCTTATCTTCAAACCCGCAATAAAAATACCTTTAAGTGATCTTGCGCGCCACTAAAACTAAATTCCATATAGCGTATTCTTGCTTTGGGGTTGTTGTATAGAATCCCTTTGTAAAATTTTCAATTTTTTTAGTGATATTGTTTCTCAATAGCCTTGCTAAAAAGGGTTTCTACAATGTCAAACCTAAAGAGATGTCAGAAATGCTGTACTTTGCTTCGGGTCTGATGAAATTTTAACACGTTTTTTTCATTTAAAAAGTAGTTTTTGACAATCTTTTTTTAATGCTCCTTGAAAGTATGGCGCAAAGCGTTTTAAAAAACTCAAAATCTAAGGGAAAAAAAGCGTTTCATACGCAAAAATTTTCAGCTACTATTTTACCGTCTTTAGCATTTCCCGCAAGTATTTGTGTTAGTGTTTATTTTTTTCATTCCCTTTAAAAACCCAAAATCCCCTTTTATTCCCGTTAGCCATAGTTTAAAAAGATTAAAAATTTTGATTTTGAAAAAAAATATTTCTTTTCCCCCTCAAGCTTATGAAATTTTCTTAACGATTGCCCTCCCAATTTGGGGAAAAGTCCCCTTTTGGGGCTGTTGCTGATTCGGTTTTATTTTGAAAGTAAGTTGCGCAGACCGGCACAATCATTCAAAGCTCCCAGGTCTGGAAATTTGACAGTAAAAATTTGTCTGCATAAAGTAGATGGATTATTTGGAACAGTAATATTCCCTTTTTTTTCCCTTCCCCAAAGGGCCTTTCAGTCTTTTATGCGGGGTCAAGAATTTTAAACCATATGTTGTGACATTTTTTATTAAAAAAAAAATAAAAAAGTTAATTATTTAAGAAACAGGGAGGAATTGAAGTGAAGAAATTTATATGTTTTTTGATCCTGGAGCGAAAGAGTGAAATGATCCCTTTTCCGCATCGCTCAGCGTCTCATTTCGGCGTGAATTAAGAAAATTAAGGGGAGATCATTTTACCAAAATTTAGGTCAAGAAACCCCCCGAATTTAACCCCCTGATGATTTTGAAGTAACAGGATGGCCTTTGTTGTGAAAAACGTCAAGGGCAACTTGTTTGGTTACAACCAAAAACCGACCCCTCAAAAGGGTTTTTGCCAAAAGGGCAATTAGACAAAAGACCCGTGGGGCGAACAAAATCGTTTGGCTTTCTAAACCAAAAAAGTAAAAATGCAGTGTAAACTTTTAAACACACTACAGGAACTCCCAAAGTAACCAAATACAAGCTGGAACTTAAAGAATTTTTAAACAACAGCAGGGGAATTTAAAAAATGTAAAAAGCAGAAACCGTTTTTCGAAAAAAACAGCTTAAAAACTATAAAACGCCCCCCCCTACCCAGCGGAATAGTGGCCCTTGATCAGCTTTGGAAACATCAGAGGCGAATTAAAAAACAAATTTAGCAAAAGGGTGAACTAGATGAGGGTATAAAAAAGAAAAAGAAAAAATCGTTGAGGCTGTGACGCCAAATTGGGGGATCATATTAAAGAAAGAAAACCAAAAAAAACTAAAAGATCTTGAACAAAAAAGATCGCAAAGACAGAAGTGTTGTCTACTAACCCAGAACAAAATTTCGAACTCAAGTGACAGAATAAGGAAACTATCCAAAAATTTTTTTATGAAAAAAACAACGAGCAGAACGAAAACAACACTGTTTAGAGAGCAAGGGTACTTAGCAAAAAGTTATAACGGCCTTAGGATTTGCAATAAGTACATGGTGATGGCTATTACGGCGGCGGTGGTCAAAAACCCAGTGCCTCCCCCCCATCCCTCCCTCACCACCTGATAAATCAGGGTAAAAAAACAGTTGATCATTTGGGGTTTATTTAAAAAAAAAAGCCCTAAAGCCTGGCGCTTTACCGGGTTTTTAGGGGGGGTTTTAGCTGGTTTTGTTACTGCAACAAAATAGTTGGCTTTATGGCGAGCACTTAGGAAATTTTTCTCTTAATAGTCGGGGTTAATTTTTTTGTAAAATAAAGAAGGGAATCCTAGGCCAGTTAACCCAAAAAAAAGTCTGTCTTTTCATTTCATGGTCATTATTTTTTTTTTTTTCGCGTTCTTCACGTTTTTTGGGGTTTTGGACCACGGGGGTTGGTGACTATTCTTGGGGGGGGGGCATCTTTTTTTTTACTGCTTTTCAATATTCCCGCTCAAATTTTTTGTTTTTTTTTTCCGACCTTCTGTTTTATTGCCCGCCAAAGGATTTCATTATTGTTTTATTTATTGTACCCATCTGGGGTCGAGGTAGAAGGGGCAGTTAAAAAAATGCCCACAGCCCCAAAATTCTTTTGATCTTGCGTATTGTAAAACATTTTGGTCCCCTTTTTTTACTTGAAGGGAAAACAAAATGCAGAATTAATGGGCGTCCCCTAAATTTTTTTAAATATTTTTTTTGTGCATCAAAAACCCGTAGAAGGACTGTTATGTCGATCTCGTTTTTGCTTGCGAACCCAGCAAACACAAACGTAAGTACGAATAGAGTGTTTTAAATTTGTTCATTCCGCTTTAGTTAGCCCTTAGAAAATGTCCCCAAGTAAATGTTGTATGCTGTTTTATCTCTTGCTTATGGACCCTAGGTGAACAGTGGCCGAAGAGAAAGATGTTAAGGGGGATTCCCTCATAGTTATACTTTTGTGCAGCCCCCAAAAATGGGGTGCCTGCCATTTTAAGATCCCAAATTTTGTTAAAGTCTGTCTTTCCTTAATATTGAATCGTTACGATCCCTTTTAAAAAAATTCATGTTTTTTTTTTGCTGAAAGGAAAAAACGTTTGTCATTTGGTAAACGTTGCAGTTCAGCAAAATATCTGAGGGGGGTAATAAAAAAGAAACTTTACACGACCCCACCCAAAAGGTCAGGATGATTTTAAATGATCAGCAAAGACACTCCACACCCTTGATGAAAAAACACGCAAAGTTTAATGGGTTTTGGTTTTAAAAATATCGGAGACTAAAACCCCACTTTCGGGATTGGTCGTTTTTTAGGAGGGTTAAGATAGCTCTTCAATGGAGTACTAACCTTTACTTGAAAGGTGTCAGACTGAGTCACAGAAATGTCAAGAGTATCAGTTGTTATATTTTTAAGATTGTGGTGCGGCCCAACAGAATATTTTGCATCAGTATATTTAAATGCACTCATTTTTATTTCGTTTTAAAAAATGTTTGTAACAATAACAACTCAAGACCGTCCTTCGTTTTAGAACATGCTATTGATAACAATTGCGGAACCAGAATGGTTGCACTTCATGAAATTTTTTACAAAGTTGTATGGTTTAATATAAGTGAATTGAAGAAGAATAATAAGATTAAAAAAGTTGATAATAGAGGAAAATTAGTTAGCCAGTTAACCATACCTGATGGTTATTACGGGTTTTGCTCACTAAAAGAAGCAATGAGTAACTTTGACATTACTCTCAAACTTAACAATGCGAATCTGAAAACAATGTTGACCTTCAAACCTGAAGAAGAAGAAGTAGGTTACTATTTTGATGGAGAGCTAGCTAAAATGTTAGGCTTTACAACTGCCAATCGACCCATTCATAGTTTTAGAGTTACACCAAACAAAACTACTTATGAGGGGGAAAATCCGCTCGATCTTGCATTACATTCATTACTCTATGTTCATTTAGATGAGCTGAGCACTGATGAAAACTTATATGATGGAAGGCCCTCAACTGTTTTAAGAGCTCTTCCATCAGGAAAGCTGCATATTGCGATTATGAAATTATACAATTCCCTAATTTACAGTTTAAAAGATTAGTTTGTGGGAGGGTCGGATCATTTAATATAAAAATCGCAGACAAAGCAGGAAAAGTCGTGAAATGTGATAACCTGCACATTGTTTTAGAAGTAAAATAATTAGTTGTTCTAAAAAATAATGTCGCGTGGACCAGAAGAGTCAGGAGCTGCATTAGCGCCTGCAAGGTGTTTAACTTTAGAATTAAAAGACCTTGCAGACATTGAGGACTTTGAACAGAACGGTGAAATAGGCGCTTTGTATGGTTTTGAGTACAGCAAAGATGGTTATTATAAACGTAAAGAGGTTGGCGACAGCAAAAAGTTTCCTAAACTAGAACAACTGCGTAATGTAGAAACAAATGATGCAGGCCATTATGAATATAAAATAGTTCGAAAACCTAACAGCAACAAATGGCACTTAGAACCACATTTAGAATGGGACATAAAATTTGAATTCATAAGCCCATTTACATTTTTTGACCGTCAAAAAGTTTCAGAAAAGCACTCAACTCAGGTCCTTTACATATAAGCCTTACACCTGAGGACAATAGTCGGAAAGAGATCGAAATAAAACCGTTTGGGAGCAAACAGTACATCCTCCACAGAAAAGAATCAGTTTTGAAAGATGCTTCTACAAAATTACAGTTCATTCCACAAATAAAATTAGGAGACACGTTCACAATGATATTTGAAATTTCTGTCTTAAAAGATGTGGAGAGGAATGGGGCTGTGGGCGTCAGTGACGTCCTTATAAAAGGAATTCTAATTAGCTGGCAAAACTTAGACGTTGAAAAACTTAAAGTTACTGTTGTCGTTCTTTACAACGGTGGGGAGATTAAGGTCATTACAACCAGTGACAAAATCAATATTAGTCTAAATAGAAGCAATCTCAGAGAACTGACTTGGATTAATCTTACACATTTAGATCTTATAGGATTTTATTATACTGAACAAGTTTTGACAGAGAGTATAATAAAAACAATAACTGGATTAGATTAAATTCTGTTATAAAACTATGGAGCAGTTAAACTTTATGATAAAAAAGCCTCATTGTTCATTGATTTGTGGACAGACTGGTTGTGGAAAAACAATATTTATCCTAGGCCTATTACAAACAGTTTATCGCTATAATTTTGATCATATTGTGATTTTCTGTCCAACACTTAAATGGAACAAAGCATATCATGATAGAAGGTTTATATGGACAGATGATGACATATATTTAGTTGATCCTAGCAATAAACTGAGTGAGTGTTTAGAACACTTTTATAGACTGTTTGAAGGAACGCAGACACTATTTATTATAGATGACTGTTCGGCAGAAAGAGGCATAGTTAAAAAAAGAAACACTTTGTCAAAACTGGCTTTCAGTGGAAGACATGCTGGAATAAGTGTGTGGATTTTATGTCAAAAATATAACTCAGTTTTAAAAGACTTTAGAGAACAGTTAAAGACTGTAGTTTTATTTCACATGAAAGACGCATTTGATGAATGTATGCGTGAAAATGATGTTATTGAAAATGATCAGGAAAAACACAGGATTAAGCAAAAACTAAAATCTGAAAAGTTTAGTAAATTAGTATTGAAAACGGATAATCCTACACAGTATGCATGTTTGTAGGGTTTACTAGTTAGAGAACTAATAAATACCTAGCCTAGGGCAACCGCCCGAAACTGGTTGAGGGCGGTTGAGCTAGGCTTGGTATTTATTAGTTCTCTGCAGTTCTTTCTTCCCTTTAACTTGCCCATCGAATTGATTCTAAGATGCGTGTGTGTGTGTGCGTGTGTGACTCTATGTGTGTGTGTGTGTGTGTGTGTGTGTGTGTGTGTGTGTGTACGTGTGTGACTGTGTGTGTGTGTGTGTGTGTGTGTGTGTGTGTGTGTGTGTGTGTGTGTGTGTGTGTGTGACTCTGTGTGTGACTCTGTGTGTGTGGTGTGTGTGTGTGTGTGTGTGTGTGTGTGTGTGTGTGTGTGTGTGTGTGTGTGCTGTTGTGTCCATTGTTGTGAGAAACTCTGTGTGTGTGTGTGTGTGTGTGTGTGTGTGTGTGTGTGTGTGTGTGTCAATATGCGCCTTACTGTAGGTGTATGGTATGTATCACAGTTTCATCTTCCTATTGGTTTCATTAATCTTTTCCTTAACCTTTTCTGCATTTGTACGCCCTTAGGGCTTATGATGTAAGATTAGGCGCCATAAATAATCATTATTATTACCATTATTTCTGTTATTATTATTACTATCATTTATTATTACTTTGATAACTGTGAGGTTGGACCTCACACGATTACATGTCTTTCTATCATGACATGTCCCAATCGAAGTGTGACACTTCAAGTGAAGAGAATTGTTGGACGGATATGGAGTGAACGACAACGACACATGTGCCTTTCCACTCCCTCCACACAATCATGGCGGAAAAAAAAAAGAAGAAAGAAAGGGAAAGAGAAAAGAGAAGAAAAAAACCCGATAAATGACTTAGAAAAAGAAATTCTGCATGGAGAAAGGTGCATTGGGGATGGGTTAGGAGGGCAGGACGGAGGGAGAGTGGATAGGGGGGGGGGGGGGGGGGGGGTGGGGGTGGTGGGATTTGGTGATGGTGTAGTTTAATAATCAGTCTGATTAGGACTACATTCCGCGCGGAGGAAAACGAGATGATGGACTACGTGTGTGACGTCAAAACAACGATGACGTTTTGGTATTCGATAAAATAAAAAAAAAGAAAAAGGGGGAAAAATCACACACACACACACACACACACACGCATACACACACACGCACACACACACGCGCGCGTGCGCGCGCTCGCACGCACACACACATACACGCGCGCGCGCGAAACACACACACACACACACACACACACACACACACACACACACACACACACACACACACACGATAAGATAAGATAAGATAATGTTGCTTATAGCCCAGCCGACCGCAAAGGGCCACATCAGGGCTGTCACACACACACACACACACACCACCACCACCACCACCACCACCACCACCACCATCACCACCACCACCAACAACAACAACAACAACAACAAAAACAACAACATAGCAAAGCTCAGCGAAACCGGATTAGAAGGAGAAGAAGAAGAAGACAGAGAAGGAGTGAGGGGAGGGAGGGAGGGCATCAGGTGTGGGCGTTGGGGATAAAGGAAAAGGGGATGGAAGGGAGAACAGTGGAGAAGGAGAAGGAGAAGGAGACAGGAAGAATAGAACGACAGACAGTCAAACAGACCGACCGACCGACCGACCGACAGACAGACAGACCAGACACTCACAGTTACTCCACACATAGCAGATGTTATCGGTGCCTCCAGCCGCCCTTTTGACCTTCAGGTAGGCCTGACCGTCGGGGTTGAGGGTCGCGACAAAGTTGACGAAGAACCAGTAGATTCCTGAAGCATACGCCATGACCAACGTGTTAGGGTGTAGTGTGGTGTGGTGTGGTGTGCTGTGGTGTGGTGTGGTGTGGTGTGATGTAGTATAGTGTGGTGTGAGCATCGGGGTTGATGGTCACGCGACAAAGTTAACGAAGAACCAGTAGATTCCTGAAGCATACGCCATGACTAACGTGTTAGGGTGTAGTGTGGTGTGGTGTGGTGTGGTATGGTGTGGTGTGGTATTGTGTCGTGTGTGTGGTGTGATGTAGTATAGTGTGGTGTGAGCATCGGTGTTGATGGTCACGCGACAAAGTTGACGAAGAACCAGTAGATTCCTGAAGCATACGCCATGACCAACGTGTTAGGGTGTGGTGTGGTGTGGTGTGGT
>CM031596.1:41920255-41922755 GCA_018398815.1 Conus ventricosus | reverse complement strand
AATTCTGTTCTTTTCTATTCTGTTCTACCCTGCCCTGTTCTATTCTATTCTGTTCTTTTCTGTTCTATTCTGTTCTGCCCTGCGCTGTTCTATTCTGTTCTGCCCTGCCCTGTTCTATTATTCTGTTCTGTTCTATTCTGTTCTGCCCTGTTCTGTTCTATTTTATTCTGTTCTGTTCTATTCTGTTCTGCCCTGCCCTGTTCTATTCTGTTCTGCCCTGCCCTGTTCTATTCTATTCTGTTCTGTTCTATTCTGTTCTGCCTGTTCTATTCTATTCTATTCTGTTCTGTTCTATTCTGTTCTGCCCTGCCCTGTTCTATTCTGTTCTGCCCTGCCCTGTTCTATTCTATTCTGTTCTGCCCTGCCCTGTTCTATTATTCTGTTATGTTCTATTCTGTTCTGCCCTGCCCTGCCCTGCCCTGTTCTATTCTATTCTGTTCTGCCCTGCCCTGTTCTATTCTATTCTATTCTGTTCTATTCTATTCTGTTGTGTTCTATTCTGTTCTGCCCTGCCCTATTCTATTCTATTCTATTCTGTTCTGTTCTGTTCTATTCTGTTCTGCTCTGCCCTATTCTATTCTATTCTGTTCTGTTCTATTCTGTTCTGTTCTGCCCTGTTCTATTCTATTCTGTTCTATTCTGTTCTACCCTGCCCTGTTCTATTCTATTCTGTTATGTTCTATTCTGTTCTGCCCTGCCCTGTTCAATTCTGTTCTGTTCTATTCTGTTCTATCCTGCCCTGTTCTATTCTGTTCTGCCCTGCCTGTTCTGTTCTGTTCTGCCCTGCCCTGTTATATTCAATTCTGTTCTGTTCTATTCTGTTCTACCCTGCCCTGTTCTATTCTGTTCTGCCCTGCCCTGTTCTATTCTATTCTGTTCTATTCTGTTCTGCCCTGCCCTGTTCTATTCTGTTCTGCCCTGCCCTGTTCTATTATTCTGTTCTGTTCTATTCTGTTCTGCCCTGCCCTGTTCTATTCTGTTCTGTTCTATTCTGTTCTGCCCTGCCCTGTTCTATTCTGTTCTGCCTGCCTTGTTCTATTCTGTTCTACCCTGCCCTGTTCTATTCTATTCTGTTCTGTTCTATTCTGTTCTGCCCTGCCCTGCCCTGTTCTATTCTGTTCTGCCCTGAATTATTCTATTCTGTTCTGTTCTATTCTATTCTGTTCTGCCCTGCCTTGTTCTATTCTTTTCTGCCCTGCCCTGCCCTGTTCTATTCTATTCTGTTCTGTTCTGTTCTATTCTGTTCTACCCTGCCCTGCCCTGTTCTGTTCTATTCTGTTCTATTCTGTTCTACCCTGCCCTGTTCTGTTCTATTCTGTTTGCCCTGCCCTGTTCTATTCTGTTCTACCTGCCCTGTTCTGTTCTATTCTGTTCTGCCCTGCCCTGTTCTATTCTGTTCTGCCCTGCATTATTCTATTCTGTTCTGTTCTATTCTATTCTGTTCTGCCTGCCTTGTTCTATTCTTTTCTGCCCTGCCCTGCCTGTTCTATTCTATTCTGCTCTGTTCTGTTCTATTCTGTTCTGCCCTCCATTATTCTATTCTGTTCTGTTCTATTCTATTCTGTTCTGCCCTGCCTTGTTCTATTCTTTTCTGCCCTGCCCTGTTCTATTCTATTCTGTTCTGTTCTGTTCTATTCTGTTCTGCCTGCCTGCCCTGCCCTGCCCTGTTCTGTTCTATTCTGTTCTGTTCTATTCAGTTCAACCCTGCCCTGTTCTGTTCTATTCTGTTCTGCCCTGCCCTGTTCTATTCTATTCTGTTCTGTTCTATTCTGTTCTGCCCTGTCCTGTTCTATTCTAATTTGTTCTATTCTATTCTGTTCTATTCTATTCTGTTATGTTCTGTTCTGTTCTGCCCTGCCCTGCCCTGCCCTGCCCTGCCTCCCTGCCCTGCCCTGCCCTGCCCTGCCCTGCCCTGCCCTGCCCTGCTCTGTTCTATCCTGCCCTGTTCTATTCTAATATGTTCTATTCTATTTTGTTGTGTTCTGTTCTGTTCTGCCCTGCGCTGTTCTATTCTATTCCATTCTATTCTGTTCTATTCTATTCTGTTCTATTCTATTCTGTTGTGTTCTATTCTGTTCTGCCCTGCCCTATTCTATTCTATTCTGCTCTGCCCTGTTCAATTCTAATCTGTTCTGCTCTGCCCTGTCCTATTCTATTATGTTCTGTTCTGTTCTGTTCTGTTCTGTTTGATAATATTCTATTCTGTTCTATTCTATTCTGCTCTGCCTGTTCAATTCTATTCTGTTCTGCCCTGCCCTATTCTATTATATTCTGCTCTGTTCTGTTCTTTTCTGTTCTGTTCTGTTCTGTTCTGTTCTGTTCGATAATATTCTATTCTGTTCTGTTTTATTCTGTTCTATCTATTAATAACGATAATAATAATAATTATTATTATTTGTAGCGCTTAATCTTACATCATAAGCCCTAAGCGCTTACAAATACATAAAGGTTTAAAGAAAACATAGGTGAAACCAAGAGGAAGATGAATATCGTATAAAAT
>CM031596.1:41882755-41915255 GCA_018398815.1 Conus ventricosus | reverse complement strand
GAAATTTGACTTGCTTTCGTTGGTCGCCTTAAAAAAGTCTACATTAATCAATCAATCAATCAATTAATCTATCTGTCTATATATGTATGTATGTATGTATGTATGTATGTATGTATGTATGTATGTATGCATGTATCTATCTACTGGGCCCTGTGAGTATGCCCTGAGTTGTCAGTACAAACTTTAGTCCGAACTTCTTAGAATTCTGACCCAATTTTCTTTTTTCTGCTTCTGTCTTTGACTCTATTTCTATGTTTTCCGTGTGTGTGTGTGTGTGTGTGTGTGTGTGTGTGTGTGTGTGTGTGTGTGTTTGTGTGTGTGTGTGTGTGTGTGGTGTGTGTGTGTGTGTGTGTGTGTGTGTGTGTGTGTGTGTGTGCGTGCGTGCGTCCGCGCGTGCGTGTGTGTATTTGTGTGTGTGTTCTTCACTGTTGTCTACTGTTTCGTCTTGTTTGTTTTTCTTTGTTTCTTTTCTTTAACGGCTCTATGGCCCATTTTCCTGTTTTTGGTTTTTAAAGTTTTTTTTAAATACTTTTTTTTCCCAATCTAACATGCCATCTTTTCTTTCTTTCTATCTTTTTTTCTTTATTTTAATAATCTGGCAACCAGGTAACGTGGTTAATTAAAGCACACTGCTCAAATGTCGAACCGTACCTGTCAAATGGTTTTTTCGTCAAAAATCCTAAGTTTTGCCTGGATCTGTACGGAGCCAAGCGAGTCAAGAAGACCAGTTCACTTCGGTAGACGACAGCAAGTGGTCAAAGTGGTTCGGCACCGCAGTCTGAAGTCTGCCAGCAGTCTGGAAATGCAGTTCTTTTTCTTTTTTTTTTTTTTCCAGCTCAGGTCTTGTTGGCAGCAGCAACGTACCGAACGAAATGGTAAACCCATACTTATGCTCAGTTGTTATCTCTCACAATGTCGTCGATACGGTTTAATTATTACTGTGGGTTTGTTGATCGTTTGTTTCTTCTTGTTCGTTGTTGCTGGTGTTGCTTTAGGGAGAGAGAGAGAGAGAGAGAGAGAGAGAGAGAGAGAGAGAGAGAGAGAAGAGAGAGAGAGAGAGAGAGAGAGAGTGGTTCCTACCTCTCTTTTTGTTTTCGAACAACGTCTTCTCAAGGGATAAATTTTGATTATTGCAGTATCATTTCTGTACTTAGACATCAATATAATTTTGTCAAAAATGAAAGAAGGAATGAATTGCAAATAAATGAAGGACTAAACAAACACATTAGCAAAAAAAAAAAAAAAAAAAAAAGAAGAAACAAAATGAATAAAGATAAAAAGATAACGACAGTAGCCTGTTAACGTTCTTGACCACTTTTGTATTACATCCTAAACGCCCCTTTGTTACATGCGAAAATCATTAACATTAAATCACTTCCAACTCGCTGTTTAACGTGACTTTTCTCCCTTGTGTTTTCATCTTGTCAAAAATCATAATGAATGGAGAGAGAGAGAGAGAGAGAGAGAGAGAGAGAGAGAGAGAGAGAGAGAGCGGACACGCACACACACACACACACACACACACGCACGCACGCACGCACGCACGCACGCACGCACGCACGCACGCACGCACGCACACACACACACACACACACACACACACACTTAAGTTTTATTAAAATGCCCAAGAAAAATACAAATTATCAGTTTTATTGTTTAATCGAATCCGACAGTAATATTGATTTGACAGAAGTAAGGCTTCTTAAAGGGAGGTTATCTTGTCGAGTTTTAAAAAAGGTCTAGAACCCCATCAGATATCTTCCCTTGACAAAGTGTTCTAGGCACGGTGATCTTCATAACGTAATACACCCACTCAGATTTCTAATGAATCAGAAAACAAAAAAAGGAAAAACCCAGCCTAAGAGTGCACGCGGGAGAATGCAGACCTCGGCAAAGGTCGAATGTATCCTGCATCCACCTTTTAAGTCAGTTTATAATTGAAAACAGCATTAGGCCTATTCCCCACAAGGAGCGCTGATACTGTATACGAACACACAAAAAAAAAAAGTGAAAAAACAAACAAACCAAGAAACCCTACTTTCTGTATCCTCCCCCTCCCTCCCCTCCGACCTCCCTCATACCTTTTCGTTTGTTTGCATTTGTTTCTAACCTGGGAAATGCAAAATCTGACCCATCGTTATAAATACTTGAGAGATTTAAGACCCCATACACTGCAATAATTGCTGATTATTTCAATTCTAGTAGCAGTAAGTTTACAATGGTAGTATTCAGGAGAAAGCCTGTAATAATAATCTTGTTGACCACATCTTTGGTCGTGCATGTTCGATTTGCCCCTGTACACACACACACACTCACAAACAAACGCACACACACACACACACACACCACACACACTCAGTCAGTCAGTCACACACACACACTCACAAACGCACGCACACACACACACACACACACACACACTCAGTCAGTCACACACACACACACACACACACACACACACTCACACACACACACACACACATTTTTTTACCTTTTTCTCTCCGCCGTCAGATGCTGAACGTGAGCACTGCTGGATGATCGCCGACTGTCAGCAAGGACTGAAAACAGTGCACGTCTGGCCGAGGGTTTATATAGGCCATGTAATACAGTTAATACCCATATCCCATCATCTCATCCAATGTTTAGATGTCCATGTCCTGTGGCGAACGCTAACATTGCGCGCTAACGACATACCCTGCATACATGAGGGTTGGCTTATTTGGCTGAAAGTCCTCCGTCGCCATTTCATTAAGATCTGCTCCGAAGAAACGTCAACAATTAAGCCTACGCAGTGTGTATGTGCGTGCGTTTTTTCCTTCTTTTTGTCCTTTTATAACAATTTGAAAGACGTGCAAAATGTTGTGCTCACGGAACGGGAAAGATGGGTATGACATATTCTCTCTCTCTCTCTCTCTCTCTCCCCTTCGATAGGAGGATCGCTTATTCCATATACCTGTGTGTGCTAATTCTTTTCTTCTTTGTAATCAATTTCTTTATTCTTGTTTGTTGTTTAAATCGTTTCTTTTTCCTTTTAAAGTCATCTACGCCTTAACTGTTAATGCATAAACTTTTTAATGTTGTGAAGATATGTGTGTTTGTTAAAAGTTTTGCAAGTCTTAGTCGCTAGTCATACTTAGTCCCTTAACGGGGCAAGGGCCGGATGAAAAAAAGCATGTGTTTGCTTATCTGTTACCCTTGGAAATAAAGATTTATCTCATCATCATCATCATCTCTCTCTCTCTCTCTCTCTTACTGTACCCGCGTGTGTGTGTGTGAGGGAGAGAGAGAGAGAGAGAGAGAGAGAGAGAGAGAGAGAGAGAGAGAGAAGAGAGAGAGAGAGAGAGAGAGGAGAGAGAGAGAGAGAGAGAGAGAGAGAGAGAGAGAGAATCTCTCTCTCTCTCTCTCTCTCCCTCACACACACACACACACGGGTACAGTAAGAGAGAGAGAGAGAGAGAGAGGAGAGAGATGAGAGAGAGAGAGGAAGAGAGGAGAGAGAGATTGATTCTGAACCGTAATGACAAAACGATTTGGCCGTATGACCATTTCAATGAGCAAGCACAGGAGAGGCAACGTGCAGCAACAATTAGATGCAAACACATGCCACTGTGTCCACGTAGCATTCTGTCCACATGCTATTGTTCGTCCCTGTGCCATTGTGCCCCTGTGCCATTTGTGCCACTGTGTCCAAGTCATACCATTGTGTCTACGTTGTGCCCCGGTACCATTTGTGCCATGGCGACCAAGTAGTGCCATTGTGTCTACATACAATTGCGTGCATGTGCCATTGTGTCCACGTGCCACTGTGTTCACGTATCACCGTGTCAACGTACAATTGTGTGTCTATGCGCCACTGTGCCCACGTGCCATTATGTCCACCATAGTCGTGATAACCTACTTTGGGTCGCCATGACTCCTTTGGGTATCATGATCAGTATGGGATCTTTGTTTTGTTATACGTCACTCAATTCGATTTTAGTGACTATGTTACGTGAACACGAAAAGTACGTGGACACAAAGGTACGTGGACACAAAAGGTGCGTTGACACACTAGTACATGGACACAATGGTACGTGGACACGATGGTACATGGATACAATGGTAGGTGGACACAAAAGGTGCGTTGACACACTAGTACATGGACACAATGGTACGTGGACACGAAAGTACGTGGACACAAACGTACGTGGACACACTAGTACATGGACAAAATGGTGTATGGACACACTAGTACATGGACACAATGTTACGTGGACATAAATGTACGTGGACACACTAGTACATGGACACAATGGTACTTGGACACAAAGGTTTGTGGACACAATAGTACATGGACACAATGGTACGTGAACACAATGGTACGTGGAATCGGAACAATGGTACGTGAACACAAAGGTACGTGGATACAAAGGTACACGGACACAATGGTACATGGACACACTAGTACATGGACACAGCGGTACGTGAACATAAATGTACATGGACATTTAATGTACATGGACACAATGGGACGTGAACACAGCGGTACGTGGACATAAATGTACATTGACACAAAGGTACGTGGACACAATGGGACATGAACACAAAAGGGACACGGACACAATGGTACAAGGACACACTAGCACATGGACACAGCGGTACATGGACATAAATGTACGTGGACACAATGGGACGTGAACACAGCGGTACGTGGACATAAATGTACAAGGACATAAATGTACGTGGACACAAAGGTACGTGGATACAAGGGTACGTGGACACAAAGGTACGTGGACACAATGGTACATGGACACACTAGTACATGGACACAATGGTACGTGGACACACATGTACGTGGACACAAAGGTACGTTGGACAATGGTACGTCGACACAATGGTACGTGATGTACGTGGACACAATGGTACATGGACATAGCAGCGTGACCCCCATACGAGGGAGGGTGGTGGTGGTGGTGGTGAACGTGTGCATTTTTATTACTTTCTCCCATTTACTTAACTCTTTATCTATTCATTTACTTATTTATTCATTTCTGTGCCCTCCTATTCTTCATTTCTTAGTATTTTATTTCAGTATTCATTTGTTTATTTATTCATATTTATTAAAACTATTATTGCAAAGTTCCAGTCATGCCAACTTTAAAGCATTCGTTTAATACAAGGGCATACATTCACAATAGCGCAGGACCAAAATCAAGCGGAAAAAAAATGAGTGTGAGGTTGCAGGAGGGGGGTGAGGGGCGGAGGAGGGGGTTCTCAATCGAACACCCTTCTCATCATCTCGTGAACTCCGCAACCGGTCCAAAAGATCTGAGAGAAACAGAAGCCGAGCAACCGACATGTATGCAAACAAACGCAGGTCAGTAGCCTAACACTAAATGCCCGAGAGGAATGACGGCTGATTAGTGGTGATGACCGTCATTTTCGTGTCCAATTGGTTACGGAGCTAAGTTCGAAGCCGTGGAGAGACATAGAGAAATGTCCATTTTACTGCTCTGTGCAAGAGGACACTAGAAACGCCAGTTGCGCGACTGCTGCCAACCTCCACCCCTACCCGTCATTCTAGCTCAATGAATAGTACGTGTCGAATCCATACAGGATTATCAAATCGGGATGCTTGTCGGCCTTGTGGGGAAGAGGGGGGGGGGGGGGGGGGGGGGGGGGGGGGGGGGGGGGGGGGGGGGGGGGGGGGGAGAAAGGAGAGATTGGATATGGGGGAGGGTGGCTGGGATCGGTTGAGGAAAATTACATGAAAATGTTACTTTCGATGTAAGCCCCCTTGAGAATAAATTAGCGAGGGCTGGCATTCTCTGTCTGTCTCTCGCCTCTTTTCATCCTCATTTATCCTTCGTCTCGTGTCCTCGGCTGAATGTCCGAGTTACACCTTTGGTGTGAGTGTGAAAGTTTTTTTTTTTTTTTTCCTTGTATCTTCTTTTCTTATTCATTTCTTTCCTTTTTTTTTTTTGTTTTGTTTATAACGAGTATGTGAACCTACTGTTAAGGTAAGCCCCGCTCCGAGTTCGGTGGACGTCTAACCACAAAACGACACCGAATATAATGCATGTTATTGGGTCGTGTGTGTGTGAGCGGCGTGAGTGTGTGTGCGAGTGAGAGTGTATGTGCTTGGTGGTGTGTGTGGTTGCGTGCGTGCGTGCGTGTGTGTGTGTGGTGCGTGTGCGTGCGAGTGTGAGTGTTGAGTGTGTGTGAGTTGTGTGGTGTGGTGTGAGTGTGTGTGTGTGCGTGTGCGCGCGGCGTGCAGCGTGTGAGTGTTACCGATCCCAAAGACACAAAATGTCATGTTATCATTTTCAAGGATGGAAAAGAATTCATTGGCAATGTAAAGTCATTTGTTTTCGCGGTTTTGATGCAAGTACTCACACATGAGTGGCCTGGGTTGATTAAGCCATCCGAAGAATCTGAAGGGAGTTGAAATCAACCAACAGGTTTACACCAAAGAAGGAAACCTCTTTCTAACCTGCTACCAGAGGTTAACACCATAGATGGAAACCTTCTCTAACCTGCTACCAAGAGGTTTAACACCATAGTGGAAGCCTCATCTAACCTGCTACCAAGAGGTTAATACCAATGTGGAAGCCTCTTCTAACCTCTACCGGAAGAATCTGAGGATAACACCATAGTGGAAGCCTCATCTAAACCTGCTAACCAAGAGGTTAACACTGGAACCTCTTCTAAACCTGCTACCACGAGGTTTAACCACCAATAAGAGGGGAAGCCTCTTCTACACCTGCAACCAAGAGTAAACCATAGTGGAAAGCCTCTTCAACCCTGCCTTACCAAGAGGTTAACACCATAGTGGAAGCCTCGTTCTAACCTGCTACCAACCAAGGTTAACACCATAGTGGAAGCCTCTTCTAAACCCTAACCTGCAACCAAGAGGTTAAACACCATAGAGGAAGCCTCAACTAACCTAACTCTACCAAGAGGGTTAACACCAAGGTGAAAGCTCTTCTAACCCACTACCAAGGTTTAACACCACACCTAATAGAGGAAGCCTCTATCTAAAAACCCAAAAAACCACTACCAAGAGGTTAACACCATGTATGTATAGTGGAAGCCTCTTCTCACCTGCTACACGAGGTTTTAACTAACTTAACCACACTGGCACCCTCATCTAACCTGCTACCAAGAGGTTTAAAACCAAACCATAGAGGAAGCCTCAACTAACCTACAACCACTGGGTTAAACACCATAGTGGACGCAATCTTCTACCGCACTCCCCAAGAGGTTAACCACTCATAGTGGAAGCCTCTACTAACCTGCTACCAACGAAGTTAACCCACTGGAACCTCTTCCATCAAAACACAACAAACCACAAAACCTTGTCCATTCTTCTCAAACTGTCAATTTTGTCTCCCGCTGACAAGTTACAGCGGCCACCCCCAATGTGGTCTCGTTAATTTCCTCTATCAGAACCCTACTCATATAAACCTCTTCTCCTACATGCCCCGTGTCTAATACGGGGTTAAACGGGTTCGTTTCCCCACCCCCGATCCTTTTTAAAACAAACGCCCGTAATAACCGTGTCTATTACGGACTCTTTTATCTTCGTTTTCGAAAATCGTCGTGGGAAAAAACCTAGAAATGTCCCCACTGTACTGGGGTTGTTTAAAATAACAGTTCTATCCCTTTATCGGTGTACAGACGTGTTAGTAAATTATAATCGGTTAGTATTCAGAAAGGGTCGATCCTGTTAATCATAATCAAGATGGCGGATCAGAGACAAGCTCCGACACGGCGATCCTGCATTTTGAAAGCGTTATAGCGCACTGGAAGTTTTAGATGAAGTGTTAATGAAATTTGCTGTGGAGACGCAGACTTCCAAGCATCCAGTGATAGCGAAGATGGAGAGACCGACGGTAAACCAGCACCAACCATCCACATTTGTCTGAACTCGTGGCAAGTCACGAAGAAGGCCCGGACTTCTTCGAAACCCACGTTGTGATTGGTTCCAAGAGCGATAACCGGCAATGATTCCGTCGACCAAAGAATCAGAACCAGAGCGATTCCCCGCACCCACACAGCACACCCCCCTACTGTCCTGAGAGGTCGTGGTAGGGGCCAAGGGGAAGAGCTAGAGGCAACTGGCGCATCAAATAAGGGGGACGTGGCATCAGGGGCGTGGAGCTCAACAATCTTGCCCCATATCCCAATGCAAATCGGTGGAACTGAAGGTAATCGAAGCGCCTGCCTTCCCTTTTTGCGCTTGTGCAGTACCCGCATATTCCCAGTCATCAGCTCAGTAATGACAAAAACTGATTCAAGTAATTTCTTTAACTCTCTTCCTTCTCATCTCTCCGAGTCTCTCTCTCAGTTTTACCAACACAACTTACCTTGTCTCATTTTCCCTTCCACCCTCCCTCTCCAACACCTCTTTCTCGTCCAATCTTTTCTTTTTTAGCATTACCAATAGATGAGGATGATGTGTGTGTGTGCGTGTGCTTCTCTTGCTTCTTGTAAAGATGTGTGTGTGCACTTTGTTTTTGTGTGTGTGTGTGTGCTTCTGTGGGGTGTGTGTGTGTGTGTTGTGTGTGTGTGTGTGTGTCCTTCATGTAGTGTGTATGTGTGGATGCTTCTATGTGGTGTATTTTGGGGGGTGTGTCAATGTTTATGGTGTGTTGTGTGTATGTGTGTGCATCTATTGGTGTGTAATACTTCTATGTGGGTGTATTGAGTGTCAAAGTTTATGGTGTTGTGTGTGTGTGTGTGTGTGTGTGTGTACAAATGTTTGTATGTGTATTGATTGTTTCTGGTATGTGTGTGGTGTGTGTGTGTGTGTGAGTTAGCTTGTTTACCCACACTGATCAAATGATTCAATCCTAATTCAGATCTCCTACAATTTATCCACTTTCCACAAGACAACACTCTCTGCGATGGCCACCACCAGACTCATCCCCAGTATGACCGGCTGTACAAGATCCCGCCCATTACGACCAACACCTCCATGCAAGAAATATTTCAGGAGGTGTAACCGATCCTCTGAGTGGTGTGTGGTGCGGAAAGGCCTCCTTCCTAGTAATGAAGGGTAGGCCTTAATACAATTTCGCCAATAGAGACATTGAACCCCCTCACGCGTGTCAGTACGTTGATCAAGTTATAATTGACCTCGCTAAACTGGTCCGAACAGGTCGAAGAAAGTGAGGCTGATGGAGAAGGTATTTCATGTTCCTTCCCCCATACCCATCCAACCAACACCCAACGAGGCAGCACCACCGTAGGGGCCTGCAGGTCTGCACCCAGAAGCTGAAGATCATGCGTGATGTGCGATCCCCCTGCCCCTCCTGTCCCCTGCCAAGCCTGCACTGTGCTATCCACAGTGCTACATGGATTATCACACTACGTTCAACTACTGGGAGTCGTGTGGATCCTGTAGCAAGCTTGTTTGGGCAGTGCATTTTTTTTTTTTCATAGCGTCTTCATTCAGTTAGTCATTGCCGTGCTTTTAAATCCTAGCTGTGTTTTATATTATACATCTTGAGTGCATGTGTGGTTTTTTCCTTTTTTTCCATCTTCATGGTGTTTCTTCTTTTCTTCTTCCGAAACTGTACAACTGTTTGGAAATAAACAGACCTGGGTTAAATAAGTGGAGTGATGGCTGCTCCAATCCCAAGAACCCCCCAGAAACCTCGAGATTGTACAGAAAGAAGCATGGATTAGTGTACAGCGACATGTACTCTAGGTGAGTACCAGAGTTTCTCCCTCGCATCCAGTGAAACACTAACATCATTTTTCTAGTGTTTTGTGCGGTTTTATATACAGCAATATGACTGTATTGTTTTTCTTTTGAAACTGTCAAAAATTGATGATTCTCATAATTTTAACTGTTTACTAAACAAAATCTTGATTATTAGTACAAGCAACAGGTTATAGCCAAAGAGCAAGAAAAAAAAAACATGCAAACGAATGTAAGACTTGTCTGAGTACATGAGTCAGATTAGTGATTCACAATAGTAAATCCAAACTACTGCATAAGGCAAAAATTTGGTGGTCCCTTTTTTAGCTTTTATGTCTGGATTATGGTACCTACAATGATATATTAGTATTATCACACAGACAGGACTTTGCTGCATTCATTATCAATTCCAATGTTTAAAATATAGTTCAGTCCAAATTCTAACATCAAATTTTTTTCCAAAGTTTTGTATGGGTATAGATGAGCTGCAATGTTGTTGTGGGCCCCAAAACCGACATTTTATTACTAACAAAAGTTGGGTATGTTTACTTTTGCCATATTACATATTCAACACACATCAAAAGTAATGAAAAACACATCATGCCACAAGGGTATAAGGGGAAAACATGCAAACAATCTCAGAGAATCTCAAAAATGAATAGTATGAACAAGATGAGTAACCTACAGTCAAAAAGCAGAATTTCTGTCCCTTTTAAACCCAAAACAAAACCCTGGGATTTGGGGTACCCCGCAAGATGTATATATAACCAACACCGAAGAAGACCTTTTCTGGCAATAATATCAAAACCCGATGTTTGTAATGGATGTCCCATCAAATACTAACACCAATATTATTTTCCATGTTATTTATGGTTTGATGAGCTGCAATGTAGGTGTGTGCCCCAAAACAATCATTTCACATTACTAAAAAGGTTGGGTTGTTTACTTTTTTGCCATATTACTTAACAACAAAATCATAAATGTAATGAACAATCACATCAGCTACAAGGATAAGGGGAAAACAATTGCAAACAATCTAAGAGATAACTCAAGAATGAATGGAGCAGTGAACAGAAGAAGTGGAACCTAAACTGTCAAAGGCAGAATTCTGACCCTTTATTACAACCACTGGGTTGGGGTAACCCCCAAAGATGTAGGAATTACCACACAGATGAATGAGATGCAGGCAATGATTCATAAACCATAAAGTTTGTATGATGTTTCAGTCAAAATACTCACAACCAAATTTATTGTATGTGTTTAGTGGTTTGATGATTGGCAGTGTGTATAGTGTGTGCTCGAACACAGTCATATTTATAACAAAAACAGTTGATGGTGTTAACTTTTTTTTTATCTATCTAGTGCCTAAGTGCCACCAAAATCACAATATTTATGATACCACAAAATAAACCCTCAGGCTATTCGGAGAAAACTGCAACACAATCTAACTAACCAGATATCTCAAAAAATGAATGAGTAGTGAACAGATACGTGAACCTACCACAAAATCAATATACTGTCCCTTTACACTCCTGAATTGGGGGGTAACCCCAGTGATGCAAGTATTGCCACATAAAAGAACATTTGATTGGAATGAAAACAAAACCAGATGTTTTGTAGATGCTCCAGCCAATACAAACACCCCATTTTTTTTTCATTGTTTTGTTGTGTGGTTGATGAGTTTCCAATGGTGTGTGTGTTATGATCAAAAAAACAATTATTTTATTTCAAAAAAAAAAAATTTTAACCTAAAACATTTTAAAGACCAACAACATAGGCAACTAAGAAACAAAAAATTATGAGATCTCATTATAGACCAGCACTACAAAGGAAAGAATCATGCAAAAAAATCTAAACTAAACATATCTCCATAAATGAATGAATTGAACAGCTTAGTGAACCAACCACTAAAGCAAAAATGCTGTCCCTTTTACCCTGGATTTTGGGTACCCGCTAATTATGCATGTGTTACCACAACACAGAAAAACAAATGCAGGCAGATAAAAATGAAATCCAGATGTGTGTATAATTGGGGGGTTTCAGAGTCCATAATCACCAGTTATTTTTTCACATTTCCTCCCTTTGGTTTTGATGTGCTGCAATGAGTGTGCTTATGCAGAACAAGTTGCAGCAAAAGTGGTGAAAAAATCTTGTCAAATTATTAACAAAAAAGGTTGATTATATTGATTATTAAAAATCATACTTAAGACCAGCCAAATCAAATTAATATGACACCATACAACAAAGCAGAGGTATACGAAAAGAAAAATGCAAAAAATCCCTAAGAGATACTCAATAAATAATGAGTAGTGAACAGAGAGTGAACCTACTGCAAAAAAGCACAAATTTGGCCCGGCACAACACAGCAAAACAGAAAGAAACACTATACAGTTGCAGGAAGGGGTTAAGGCTGCCAGTTTGTGGCCCTGGTGGTGGTGGTACTGTACAGCAACAAACTGGGGTATGAACCCCTGGAATCTGGCAGGGCGTCCGACATCCGGCTCGTCAAAACCCAGCCCCGGAGGCCCCCCAGCTGGACCCCGATCAGAGTCAAACCCATGAGGCCCTGAGTCTTCCACTGCATGGCCGGGGGAAGGTGAGGGGGGCGCACTGGCCGAACCCCAGACCGTAAAGATGTAGGTGTGTTGGGTGCCAAGGAGAGAGGAGGTGGATGTGCACCTGCTGGGGTGTTCACACACTGCCCAGCCGTACAGGAAGAAAAATTAATCTCCTGGGTGGGAGGGGGGACCGACGGTCCAATAGAAAAGCCGGAGACGTGTATTTGGAGGTCTCCAAAAGTTTGTGACGTTGAAGGGCTCCCAGGTTTCACCCAGGAAATGGACCAGGGGCCGTCTGGAAATTCGTCGACGGGTGGCACTTCCAAATGGATCCCCGCCACCTCTCCTGGACTTGGTGATGGATCGGCATCACCAGGACAGCACCATAACAAAATATTTACATATCCACCTCCGTCTGGAAACGGAGGTCAACTTGGATCCCACTTAAAGAGCCCTTCAGCAGGACTGCCATAAAAGGGACCCCCCCTGTTCCATCGATAAACTCAAATAGCTTCCACCACAGGGGGGAAACGCCTGGACTCATGGACACAATGGACCTCGAGGCCTGGGAGGAGTCCCGTGACGTGGGGTCTGTCATCTGTTTTTCCAGGTGCGTTTGAATGACAGGTTTGGACAAGCTGAAGTTTTCCTGACGCCTTCTGTGTCCTGGACCCGACGCTGGATGAGGTTTGGCTTTGAGAGTCACCATTGCTTGCAGTGTTTGTATCTACCCACCAACCCGGTCCACTGTTTTTAAAGCAGTAAGCTTGGCCATGTTGCTAGACTAGAAAGGGTCCATCGTTGCCGGTGGTGGATTGCTTTTTTTATTAACCTGCCCAACAACAACAAAAAGATATAGCAAAATAAAAAAGCTATAAAAAATTAACAGTTTACATTACACACTATAAAACCACTGCGCAAACAGACTCATTTTGTGTACACACAAAACGGTGTGAAGACATGAGAAAGTTACATTAACTGAAATGGGGGGGGGTGGGGGGGGGGGGGGGGGGGGTGGGGTGGGGGGGAGGGGGGGTGGGGGGGGGGGGGGGGGGGGGGGGGGGGGGGGGGGGGGTGGGGGGGTGGGGGGGGGGGGGGGGGGGGGGGGGTGGGGGGGGGGGGGGGGGGTGGGGGGGGGAGGGGGGGGGGGGGGGTGGAGGGGGGGGGGGGGGGGGGGGGGGGGGGGGGGTGGGGCTGGGGGGGGTGGGGGGGGGGGGGGGGGGGGGGGGGGGGGTGGGGGAGGGAGTTAGGAGGGGGGGGGTGGGGGTGGGGGGGGGGGGGGGGTGGAAGGAGGGGGGGCAGAGGTGGGATGGGAGAGAAGAGAGAGAGAGGAGAGGGACAACAGGGAGGAGATAGAGAGAGAGGGAGAAGAGAGAGAGAGAGAAAGAGAGAGAAGAGAGGAAGAGAGATTTCTTCTAAGTCGGTCTCATTTTCCATGCCCTCTCAAGCTGGCATTAATACTACAACCTGCATTAATCCGACTCTCCTAAAATAAAAAAAAACAGTCACACATACAAAATGTTTGTCCAAGCCATCATATTACTAAAAAATACTGTGTCGAGCATCCAGTGTCACCAAACATCATATTCACCACATGCAAAACTGTCACACAGTCAGTCATACAATCATCTTGAGCCAGTCCCCTCATGATCCTTTTGTCTGCTATTGTTTGAAATTAAAATCACACTAAAAACATCACACAGCTTTCCTTTTCCCCTCATTTCATGGACAGTTTGTACCTCAGCCTGGTCTGAGAGGAAACTGCCTCAAAAAAAACAAAAAAAACAAAAAAAAAAAAAAAAAAAAAAAAATCAGGTCAACTGGCACAGCAACTGACATGCTGAATGGTTTTTTTTTTCTTAGAACAAACAAAAAAAAAAAAAAGGTCTTCTAATGGTTTCCATGGAAAAACAAAAACAAATGAGAAAATTTTCAAGTCTGAAGGTCATTTTTTTTCCGAAATTTTCACAGTGAACTTTTGAATCAAAAGACTGACTGGAAACCAAAGCTGATTTGCAGCCCTATTATCCTATAGCTTCGACAAATAAATTTCACTAAAAACCCCTATGACATTAATTCTAGACAATGTCCGTTTGTGAAGCTGTCCCTTTGTGGGAATGCCGCTTTGCTTTATTAGATCCAGGAAGTTGCAAATTCAGCAGCAATTTATAGCCCTTTGATCATTACTCCACTAACAATCCCAACATGAACAACGCTGGTTGTCTAAGACTATCTCAAACCTATTACAATTGCCTCACCACAGTGGGATTTTGAAAACTGCCTCTGATAAATATCCCCCCCCCCCAGACTGACTACACTGGCAGCTACATTGTAGTAGTGTAGTGGGATTTTCATCATACACAAACACAGCCTTGCAATACAAACTTGTAGTGAAATTTTCACATGAAAAATCTGCAGAACTATGAAATGCCAAAACTAACAACAACAGATGCTACACACTGCTTCTTTCATGAGAAAGACACTTGAAGCATCATTCATGGAGGGAGGCATCAAAATGTTGCACTATCCTCTCCTCACAGAATTCTCAACATCCAACGATGGTGGCTAAAATTAAAAAAGGAAAAAAAAGTGGACTTTGAGGAATATAAGAAAGTATGGCAAAGCTGATATTACATCAAGTTGATACATTTGAAAAATATATTGTTTAAATTGTATGTTGAAATTTGTGCAAGATAAAGAATCATCAGAAATGTAGGAGATTACAAACTGAGATGGACAGAGATCATGTTCATACATAAATACACTATATGGCACCGGGAACCAACTCATATGTTACACACGCAAAGTGTGCAAGTGAAACATTTAAGTAATCTAGTAATCTTTTTCAGGTGGTATCCAGCATAGGCATATTGTAACAGCTACGTTTTAAGTGCGACTTGACAGTCGACGGAAAGGGCATGAACATAGGTAAGGTAAGTAATTCTTCCAGAGTGTTGCTCATGCAGAAAATAAAATGATAAAGCACTAGAATGTACAGCTTTTCGGTTATATAGGTAATAAAAAAAATATACAAAAATTCTGTCATCAGAGGAAAATGGATGGTACGTGTAGGAATACAAAAAATTCACAAGCATCAGAAAATAGGTAGGTGCTTCACCTGTGAATAACCCTTAACACTTAGACACATCCGACTATATAACTGAATTCTTCTGTGCTCGGGTTTTGTTTGAGCCAGGGAATTTCTCAAGAGATCAGGAAGAGTATGGTGCTCTGCATTTGGGCACCTTGAAGATAAGGCGTCCAGCTGAATTTGAATATGTTGTTTGTAGTGGCTGGAGTAAGGCAGCGGTTAAACCAAGTTACAAAGAAACTGTTACTTACAGCAGGTCACAGTGATTTACCCTTATTAACAATGCTACACTAAAGGAACGGAGCTATGAGCACCTGGCTACGTAAACTATGCTTACAAACCACAGACCACCATTATGTGCCAAATATAATTTCAAGAAGTAACAATCGGGCCAGTGTTTGCAAAAAAGGAAAGCCATGTTTAGACTTACAGAAAAGGGTTATTTTTTATCAAAAATACAAATTCTAGAAGAGTTTCTTTAGAAACGGTGAACAACGAGTTTAGACACGCGTTTAAAGAAAATGTATAAGAGGGCTAACAGTTACTTCTCACTGATCAATCAACGTCAATCTAAGAAATTCTGATGGCCAGCTCAAGTTCCGGAGCGTTCATTTCCTTCTTCGATCCTTTGCCTTGAACTCACAGGTTCGCGCATCGGTTGGATTTTCAGCATAAGCGACCAACGAAGCCGTGGTTCTTAATCTCCTCATTAAAAAGGTCGCCACCTTCCTCTTTGGGAATGAAAGTCCCACAACACAATCACACAACCACAACAGTGTTCTAGGCAGGGTTCATACAGACTTTTATACAGGACTAAAACTTAGGGATATTTTAGGTGCTTTTCAGGCCATTTGGCCATCGGGAACAAACATGTTTACTTGGCAAAAGGCTTAACCCTCAAAAACCTACTCCAAAGCAACGGGAGAATCCTGGACTGAACGTCGGGTGCCTTGTTCGTTCCATACCTGACGGTCCGGGACCTTCTCTGAGGAAATTTCCCCATCACGGCAGAGATCACGTGTGGTAGACAACACACAGACCCGCAGACAGTAACAAGGAAGACTCAGGCATGCCCCAATATGTGTTGGCAATAATTTTGGGTGATGAACCGTGTGTGTTCCTTGAGTACTAGGCACAATAACGCAGCGAGTAACTAGTGAAGGGAAACTGACTCGACACTTTCACTCAAATGCTTCTTTCCGCGTCTGCTACGGAGAACGACGACGAGATGGTCCCGAACCCACTGACACATATCGCAAGAGATTAGAGATGAAATTATTGTAGAAGTGGAGACATTTGAAAGAAAAATGGAGAATGAAAGGATATAGAAGTAGGTAGTGTAGTGGTTGAAGCATAACGGTGAAGTGCAAAGCGACGCCGGAATACAATGTTCCACTGGCACAGGCTATCAGACAAAAAGGCGGCCCACGCGACACACAACACGGCATGGCAGGGTTGCAACATGTCAGAACCCACTGGGCCGTCTCCCCTCGATAAACCTGACCACAGCTACAAACAACCACTTGTTTTTATTATTTTTTTATTATTTTTTTATTTTTTTTTTTTCGAATTCGTTTGTTCCTCTTTGTTTTTTTCATACTGCAAACCTAAGAAACAAAAACACCGTAAGGGCAAGACAAAAACACGCTTAACAGAAGGGCGCACCTGACCGCCTCTATTTAAATAGAATGTGTGTGACAAGTGGACAAGTTTTGTATGACATTGGTGGGGACAGACAAGAGTACCCCCGTACTGCCATGCAGCAGATGGTTAATCGTCAGGTAGGCCTCCAGGTTTTCATCTTACACTAATATCCTGCATCAAGCATGAGTGGACTGCGCAAGCTTGCATGCTGGTAAAAACAAACTTGATAGTCATCATAAAATGTCCCGTGTCTGTGACATTTTGAGGTGACAGTGACCAACGACCTAATATCCCTCTAAACAGCCAAAATAAGAGTTCAAAGTGAAGTGCAGCTCTTCTGAAACTGTCCTGCTGCCAATTTTCTTTCTCCATTCCTAAAGCGGGTTCACATACATCCCCATACTTAATAAATCACACAAACCATTTTTAGGCAGAAACCTGTACAAGAAACTGAAATCTAGGGAAGTTTGCAGTCAAGAAACTGAGTACAAAGGTTTAAACAAACGCCCACTGAACCTGCACAGTAAACCTAAAAACCTGTATCTCCGCCCTCCTCCCACCACAGGGCTAGGAGATGATATGGTGCCACAGCAAGTTCTTCTTTGCACTGGGCATGTCAAGATCATTTTGTTTCTCAGGGGGGTTAAGGGTGTGGGGGTGGAGGGAGGAAGCTAATCATTTCGAAGATCTGACCAAAACTTTAATATACTTAATCGCAAGGTTTGCCCATTATGTTATGAATTACATTAACCAAATTAAGGGGAGAGAATTGTCAAACTGGGAACAGTAAAGTCAGGTTTCACTTATCATGGATCAACCATCTCCACCCCGCACACAACTGCCTACTTGGTCTTCAAAAGATGGCATGGATTAACAGAAGTACAACAACATACACAAATTTTGTTTCAATGCCCACAGCAGGATGACACAAACATCACACGCAGGACTCTTGGGACCCTTTAGAAGATTTAGAATGTTTCAATTCACCTGAAGGCCTAGGTAAGAGTGGTGCATGAGATGTAAACCTCCAAATAGAAAATCTGTAATCAAAACTTGAACCGTCTCCAGACGGAAGGCGAACGCGCAGACCTTTAAGAACTAAAAGAAGTCTGATGCCTCAACCACAAGGCCAATACACTTCCCTTTGATGAACTTGGATGTAACAATAAAAAAAGAAAATGGACATGCTCACCGGGGGTGTGTCTCGTTTTCCTCCCTTTCGTTTCTTCATCATTTCCTCTGCAGCACAAACACAACATGTTTTCACGTTGTACTAGGCACCCATCAAAAGAGCTTGGAAGAGCATAAGAAAGTGCACTTTATTACTATTGAGAAATACTACACATACAGTAACTAAGAAATGAGCAAAACTTATTCAGTAGTAATACAGAACACACCAAGTAATAAGAAAGAGCACATATTACTAGTAGTAATACCTACACAAAGTAAAAAAAAGTGCGCTTATTACTAAGTAGTACTACTACACAAAGTAATATTAATAATACGCCATAGCAACTTATACTAGAAGAGACTACACCACCAATTAATTAAGAACGGAGCACTTATTACATGATAGTAAATACTACACAAAGAAAATAAGAAAGTGCAACTTATTAACTAACTCGAAGGTAAAACAACACAACGTAAACAGACACACAAGCAAATCAACCTGACAAGCAGGATAATTGATAAGGTACGCCAAATCCCAGTACTTCTCCTGAACAACAATCAATCCAATTAGTTTCCCAACCCCACTAAACCCCCCAACACCCACCACGCCCCCCCCCAAAACACCCCCCCACACACCCCCCACCCCCACCCCGGCACCCCCAAACAAACCCCTCCACCCCCAAAAAAACCAAACCACCCCCTCCACCTCCACCAAAACCTACACCCTACCACCCTCCAACACCAAAAACCCCCACCACCCAACCCCCCCCCCCCACCCCTTGCCCCCGCATGCCCCCCCCCCCCCCCCCACCCCCTCCCCCCCCCCCCCTCCACACCCCACCCTCCAACACCCACCCCCCCCCCCCCCACCTCCCACATAACTCCAACCCCCCCCCCCCCCCCCCAAACCCAACCCCGTCCACCTCCAACCCACCCCCCCCCCCCCCCCCCCAAAACACCCCCCTCCAACACCCCCCCACCCCACCCCCCAACCCCCACCCCTCCACACCCACCAACCCCCCCCCCCCCCCTCGTTCCTCAGTGACCCCTAACCTCTTTCATTAATCATCCCAAGGTAACAGATCAGTGAGATCAATTCACAGAAAAGTCAAATGTACATGTTTTTGAATTCAAAGACAGGAAAGTTGAGTACTATACAAACTACCACAAATGTTTAAATACAAATAACTAAAAGAATTTTTTTTTTCTTTAAATAAAAACTAACAAACGACCAATTCAAAACTTGTCCATAAAACACAAAAAATAAAATATAGCTACTAGCTACTACTTTCCAATAACACATTAAGTTTTCAAAACACCATTCTAGGTCATTGAATCTAGGAAAGCTCAATGTTTTAAACTCCAACAGTAAATTAAGCATTATACCTGAAAAGGACTGACTGGAGTTTTATGGAAGAGCATTTTGCTACAGGGTAAAACAACATGGGTTCCAACCTTTTATGAATCTGGAACAGAAACAATTTCATCAGGATGAAAACAGGGTTTTTATTTTTAAAAAATAAGAGGAGATTTTGGCAGGGATCTGGGGGTTTCACCATGGGCCCCCAATTGGAGGTCCCGGCGGGGTTTAGGCAAGGGGGGCGCCACCCCCTTAAAGAGTCTGAAGCATATTTTGTATTAAAATACGGCATACAAATCTCTTAGAAATCACTTCTTGCTTCTAAACAACTAATTTCTATCTAAATTTCTAAAGAACAGCTTTTCAATACATTCACACAACACCATGACAGACAGAGACTGATGTTGCAAGCAACAATGGTCACCTATGAGCCACAGCAAACCATTAGTATGAAGAATCCCAACAGAAGCTTAAAGACAATTTGACAACAGTGCATGCAGGACATACCATAAGCCATTAGAATAAGAAACTATCATAGTGGTAAATCAAAACTCGTAAATCGATTGTAAGAAAAAACGACTGCAGTGACTATCAATATACACTATAAAGAAAAAGATTACTTTGAAGACCGAAAAAAAGAAACAAAACACTCAACGCTTTTTGGGCCTTCGTACCCTTCCTCAGGAAACAATTAAAACACAAAAACGAAAACAAAACAGCACAAATGACCTCAAAACAAACTGAATTCCCAAACAACACAACCACACACACAATAACTAACCCCCCCCCCCCACAACCCCCCCCCCCCGAACCCAACAACCCCCCCCACAACACAACCGCCACCCCCACCCCCACCCCCCTCAAGCCCACCCAACAACCCCCCCCCGCAAACACCACAACCCCCCCCCCCCGAAACCCCTCCCCCCCCCAACCCCCCGCCCCCCCCCCCCCCCCGCCGCCCCCCCACGCCCCCCCACACACACAACACTTCCCCCCTTACAATTAATCATAACATCATAATAATACCCCCGGACAAAGGCCCCCATAATTACCCAAACGCCCGACCCACCCTCATACTCGCCATAAATACCCCCCCACAACAATACCCCGAACCCTAAAACCCCCCCCCGTCCTCTATCCCCCCCCCCACTCCCCGCACCCCCCCACCCCACCCCCCCAAAGACCCCATACCCCCCTAATCCTGAAACCCTACCCACCCACCCCCCAAAGAAAATACAGACACCAACCCCCAAAACCCCCCCCCCACCCCCCCCCCCCAACCCCCGTCCCCAGATAAACCCCCCAAAAGAATGAGACCCCCCCCCCCCGGATAGACCACACCCGAGGAAATAAAATCATAAATCAGTTAATCATAATACCCGCCCCCCCCCCCCTTGACCAATTGTAGTGTGAGTGAATGTGGGGGGGGGGGGGGTGCTGTCTTGTGTGTGTTGTGTGGTGGGTTTTGTGTGTGTGAGTGTGTGTGAGGAGGGACGGGGGTGGGGGTGTGGGGGGCGAAGTTTGTCGGGGTATGTGTTGTGAGGTGAGGGTGGGGGTTGGGGGATGGCGGAGAAGAGGAAGAAATCATATGTAGTGGGGGGAGTGGGGCTGGTGAAAAGGAATTCACATATAGTGGGGAGGGGGGGCAGTTAGCAACACCTAACAAATGTAGCAAACGGTTTGCATTATACCCAGGGAAAAGTGTTTACCACAATACTGTTGTGAACATCAGTTTATTTTTTGATGTCACCATATTGTTCTTCAATAATTCTTTTTTTTTGTCACTTTGACGTTTTTTTTTTTTTTTTTCTTTTTCTTTTTTTTCCTTGCTTGAAGACTCTAAAAGACACTAAACGAGTGGAAGTAACTACTCAATTCCTCATCTCTCCAGTTGGTTGCGCAGTTTTTTTAATTTCCCACTCCCCTTCCGTTGTTTTGTTAGCCTTTTTTTATCCCTTGTGTTTTACTGTTTAGTGTTTTACTGGATGAAGGGTCTAAGGACCCAACGCTTGAGCTGTTAACATTTTTTTTTAAAAAACGACCTTCAAAGACTATTATGTAAATCCGAGTTAGAATCCAACAATCATCTAAATGGAACTTTGTAGAAAAATCAGAGAGGGAGTCAAACTATCTTAGGAAATTTAAACGTAGTTTGTTGCAATCCCACAGATCAGAAAACAAGCAGTAATGGTGTGGGAAACACACTAACACATTTTTCTGTAGTGACTGGGACGCTCGATGTGATCTCAGATTGCCACAAAAGCCATGACTTTAACCAAAGTAACACGTTTTTTTGGCAAGGCTCGCAAAAACAACTTCAAATTCGCCTCTTTGTCATGTTTTTCTTATTACATTTACATATATCCCGCGACTCTACTGATCTGTTCTGCGGTCGACGGGACAAACTTCCTTCTGCTGCCGCCACTCACTCGGTCTTTCTAGAGGTTCACATACATCTTTCTTTTTTTTTTTTTTTTTTTTTTTTTTTTTTTTTCCGTTTTGTTTGCACTCCACTGGCGGCAAACTACCTTCTCTCTGGAATCGACGCCATTATGAGAAATGATACCTGAAGGAAAGCCGAATGGAGAACTACTACGCCATTTGAGAATCATTACCTGACAGAGAAAGAAATTCGCTGTGCAGAGGACAAGTTGAGATCGTTTCTGAAGCATCACATCTTCCTTTCGAATGTAAATTTTTTCTCGGCGGAACTTTTTCTTTCCGCGGAGGATGCAAAAAATAACGGCGGAGGAGTTTTCATCCCAGTTTTCATGGACAGAGCGCACATTATCTCCCATAACAGAAATAAGATAAACAAATAATACCTGCACCAGCTAAAAAAAACTTATTATTGTTATATGTAAAATAATGGTGCATCACTATTTATTATCATCAAATTAGCCTAACTGTCTCATAATCTTTCAAAATCTGCACAGGATTCAGACCAAACACTTTATATCCATAACAAACTATAAGAATCTATACTGATAATATACATTTTGCATTTCCTGTGAGATTTAGGGCACAACATTTTTTGCAGTGAGTATCAAACCCCATGTAAAGCTGTACATAATCTTAATTTTTGTAATTCATATTGGTAAATGTTATGACGTTTTGAGTAAAATCTATAACACTGACCTTGCTACAAAAAAATTTTAAAATTCAGTCTCAACAATTACCAGAACTAGGCATGATTTTAATACTGGCAAATAAAAAACACGTACGCATGCTTCATGTCATTGTCACTGCATGCCAGATATACATGAACCCCCCTTTCCCCTCCCCCTCTAAAAATAAAAAATGTGTAAATGCATAATCAATCAGAGGCGAAACTGTTTACAAAATATGCAGAAGTAGAGAATCAAAACACAAAAAAGAAATTCAGAAAGCAACCCACAAGAACTGTATGAGGCAACAAAGCGAGAATCAATCAAACTACAATAACACCACACCCACAAACACCTTCAACCTCTTGATCTCCAACCCCCCCCCCCCCCCCCCAACCCCCCCCCCCCCCCCCTCCAACCCCCCCCCCCACCCCCCGCCTACCCCCCCCCCCCCCTCCCCCCCCCCCCCCACCCCCCCTATCACCCCCACCCACCCCCCCCCCCCCCCCCCCCATCTCCAACCCCCCCCTCCCACCCCCCACCACCCCCCAACTCTCCAACCACCCCAACCCCGCCCCCCCCCCCCCGCCACCCCCCCGCCCCCCCCCCCCCCCCCCCCCCCATCTCATAAAATGTTAACATCATAGAAACAAAACATGGGAATGACATAGAACAGATCAGAAATCCCTGGTACACCCTGACAAAACACTGGGCGCAGCACATAAAGATTTATCACAACTAGGAGATACCTCTTTTCTGGCTCAGCATTCCCTTGTGTTTCTCTGATCTGCTTTTCCGCTTAGCTTTGAAAAACCCATTTCCACTTCCATCACATCATCGAAAACTCCCAAATTCTGAAAACAAGAAAAAATCCTCTGTCCATCATGAATTAAAGCAAACTTTGTGGTATCCAAAATACTCATTAATCTACCTCCTGCATGATCCCAGCGGGACCAGTGAGTAACATGAGTTGAGTGTGAATGGAGAATTCCTCCAACTTGAAACTGAATTGCAGCCAACCCTTATCCAAACCCTACATTGACTAGAAATTGAGGGCATCCCTGGTAATCCTGAAAATAATCACGAAAAAAGACATGGATATCCCAGAAACTAATTTTGAGGCAAATCATTATAGATATGTTAAGTTTGTGACTCCAGCTGATTGAAATTCAAAGGTCAAAAACAAACAAACCTCAGACATAAAAAAAAAAATTTGTTTCCCCCCAGGTGTCCATAAACCCACCCTACTACCATGGTGGTTCCCATCATGCACAACGGCCCGTGGGGGTTAAAATCGAAAAGGCCCAGAGGGACCCCCCCCCCCCCCCCCCCCCCCCCCCTCTTAAATTGACCTCATTCTTATACCTACTTTCTACCCCCAACAGACTCCACTCTCTCCCACTGCGGCGATCTTATCCTTCAATTCCTCTCTCTCCTCCGCACCCCTCACCCCAATCAACAACATCAGTAAACGTAGATCAACCACCTCTAAGAACCTTTTCCTAAGTAAATTTCAGTATGCGTCATTCAGTTTTCCACTAGATTCACAGAAAAGCAAACAAAAGCTCCACAAATTCTTTATAATATCTACTTTTAAATTTTCATATCACGATCAAGTTTTTTAGTACGCACGTGGTCCATCATGCAAGCTGATGAGAAACTACACATTCTGACTCACCATGACGAACAAACCGGAGACAAGATGAACCAGTCAGACACACAGTTGACCCAATGACTGACGCCAGTCGAGCAACACAGAGTCTGACTATCAAAACCTCTGCTGTATTCAGTATTTTGCTGATGAAACTTAACCCACTTCAGTATGCACTTGACCAGCGCTTACTTATTATTTACCTACGCCTAAAACCTACGGCAAGAGAATAACTCTGTAATATGAACAAGGTTACCCAATTTAAAAAAAAAAAAAATTAAAAAAAACAATTACAAAAAGAGAGAGGAAACGGGAAATAAATGATATGAAAATAACTTTAATTAAAAATTCCCTACAAATGTATCGTTTGCTATATGATAAGTTTGCAGAATGTCACATGATCCCAATTATTCGGGGAAAGAAAAAAAAATCTTCTTCAGAGAACTATTCTCTGAATCGTTGCTTTATCAACTCGGAACCTCATCCCAAGTCAAAATCTAGGTCACTCTAAAGCTTTCATTACCCAGCACTTTCACTAATCTACTGCCATAAATCCTAACAAATCGCAGCTCATCTTCATCACTACAATGACAGCATTCCATGATAGAATGCCAAAAATATCAAGGTTAACCCCATGGGTGAAAAACAGGCACAACTGTGACTATTCACAAACTACAACTTTAAAAAAATCATAACTCAAGAACTAACGCCATGATGTATCGAGTCCACAGTTTGTTACAAACGGAAGTGTAATGGTAAAAGGAAATCATCACCGATTAGCGAGACTGTCCATACTTCTTCAACGAGAAACATGGCGCAACCCTATTGCCATGTTTTTGCCAATAGAAGAAGGCGTTTTAAAAAAATTACCGGACGACTGGCAGAAGAGGAGAGACGCTCAGTCCATTTAGCAGTTGTGAATTTCCGGTTGGGCCTAGCAGGCACTTGGCTTGATCAAGAGTTAACCGGAGAAAAAAAGTGTCAAATCTAAATCAGCATTCATCTTTTGACACATATTATACTGGTCCTTAGTAGCCACAGACTGCAGAGGTAACCACACTCTGCCTAAGTACGTAAAAAAAACAGGCTGCTGGACTCATGAATATGCAGACTGCAATGGCCAAACCATAAAAACCAATAAAAACATATATCACACAAACAAAACAAAACGTGAAACGACACAATCTTAACACAAAGTCACACCTCATAAGTAATCTCCCACTACACAAAAAAAATTGACAATTCCTGGAGCTATAAAAAACACAAAAAAGTTGCAAGTGCGACTATGAAGCATGTCTCCAGGCAGGTAACAAAACTCTATGCACAGACTGGCACTCACGCCTCCCACGGTGCTCATTGTTGTCTTTTCCATGACAGCAAACTGATCCCTTGAATTCTTGAAACAGACAGAACCTTTGGTCATACCCTCATCTTTTCCATGGTTTTCTTCAGTCTCGATCGGTTTTCCCCATCCTCACAATTCGCCCTCACCATTCTGAGCGCTCCATAAATAGCCCGTGACCAAAACCACTGCATAGACTAATGCCCATCAAGAGAATTGACTGCTACCATGTCCATAGCAATCCTACAATGAACGCTCAGAAATTCACTTTATTTTACTTTTCCATTTATTCTTCATGTATTCTTTTCCTTGCTCCCTTTTCCACCGACTGATTATAGTTATGCGACCGGAAAAAAAAACACGCAGCCGAACAAGTGTAACAATACTTATAAACAAAAAGATAAAGATATTTGGGGAAAACAGGTTAAAAAACAATTCAGAGTCTAAATTCAGCTTCTTTCCATTTAAAACCCCTTCCCTCTTACAATTTGAACAGAGAAAAATGTAGTCTTAAAAGCTGGATTGTGAGAGCAGGAATCTTGCCACAGTATGTTCAGCCCGTACGTTGAAAACAAGTAACATTTCTGATTGGTTGTAGAGAGCCCTCATCCTCCCTGAACTTCTGAACGATAGTGTCCCGATATATTTACCCCTAATTCTAAAATTGTTTTCATTACATAAAACAATTAAACTGCTCTAAAAAAGATTTTGGGGGGGTTTTTGGGTTAACATCTTGCAACGAGAAAATAATTCAATCAAAGTTGATCCTCTCTTCAATTTTGTACATGTGATTTAGCCAATTTTTCCTGATGTTTCTCAATTTTTTTTTATTTTATATTTTTTTATCTGCTGCTCTCCATGTCACAACACAGATAGCACCTTTCTCTGAGAACAAACCACAACCATAACATGGAAAAGAATTCCCACACTAACACAACCACAACCTCAGAGCTTCCTCACAGCCCCATCACACCACACAACACCCTCACGCCACAAATGAGGAACCAGTATGAAGTCATAGTGAGGCAGAACCCACCAGAGCAGGCACAAGAACTCCCGCCAGGATATACACCGTGTTTACACGATGCCAGTTCAGATCCCACATACACAGGATACCCCTATCTAGACACCCTACGACAACAAAAAACTGTTCATTCAAGACACCATGAGGTGAGGTTATCCCTTCTTGAGGGATCACCACATCCATCCTACGACAGTCAACGCCTATGAACCTGCCCAATACACACCCAACACCGACACCACCTACCACAACTCGCCATGAGAGGCATGGACACAGGGCGGAACTCTACAAGACGTAACCGAAAAGGCAGGGCATGGAAGGCAACCAACATTTTCAGGAGAATTCTCGTGTCACAAAGCTGCCACTAGGCCAAGCTTTTAGCCTAGCCTTCTAAAAGAAGCCTTGTTTTGCCAAGCCCCCTACTCTACTCACCCTATCCCTCCATTTCACTTTATGGTGATGAAATCCAATTGCCCAAAACCAAACATAAAAAAAACAAAAAAGGCAAAGAAAAACTTCTATTAACATACTTTAGCAACACGTTGAAACGAACTGAGGACAACCATGAACTTCAGTACATGTGACTTTTTTTTTTTTGTTTAAATGGTAAAAAATTAAAAAAATAAAACAAGCTCAGAAGGAAAATATCCGCTAAGATTTAGCTGTCCTATCAACTGTTTCCTTGACGGGCCCATTTCTCATTTGTAAATTGATCAACTATCGAGCAAGAATGCCGTCTTCTTTTGTCAGCCTAAAATCACAAGGTTGGCGACTGAGCAAGTGATGTGTCGTTTGAATTGTGATACTGGCAAAACTACAGTACAACACTGACACATTTGGAAAGCAAACACCATCAAGTGTCAAATGATACACATTGAGCTTCGAAGGCCCCCCGGCAGGGAAGGCCCCGAATCAATCAGAATTTTTCATCCAAATAAATGCAGAGCTTTAGTTTTTCTTTCCCTTTGACAGTAGCTCTTTGTGTGCAATAGAAAAAAAAAAAAAAAAAAAAAAAAAACAAAAAAACCAATAACTTTTTTCGGCACTCTTCCCCTTGGTGGGCCATGGTGCTGCAGTTTAAAAATTTGGCACACTGCTACTGATGAAGGAAATGCTGGAAGGGGGGGGGGGGGGGGGGGGGGGGGGGGGGGGGGGCGGGGGGGGGGGGGGGGGGGGGGGGGGAGGGGCACAGGGGGGGTGACCAGGCAGACTAAAGAGAAAAACACACATCATCTACTTCTGACCTCTTCAGAATCTCTGAAGAAGACAAGTGTAGTGGGTGAATTTCCCCCCCCACTCTACATGGACTGGGTCGGGACAAAGTAGATCTCGAGACCAATCTCCGCACCCCATCCTTCTGCGTTGTGATTGACCGCAGCACTGTAGAATAGGCTGTACGACCTGTAACGAAAGCCGGTGCATAACAGGGCCCAAACACTTCAAACAACCTACAGAGGGTCGAAGTAAAAAAAATATCCAATTGTACATTTGTGCAAAAAAACAAATCTTTTGTTTAAAAAAAGAACAACAACAACACAAAAATGATAAAAAAATGAACTCCACCATCATGAAAATAAATTTGTAAGTCCATCCTTATACCTGACCCATCCTGTCTTAACTATTACTAACCTCTCTATACATAAGGGTGGGCAAATTCTCAATAATACAGGACCAAACATTTAGAGTGAACTCATGCACTAAAAAAACAATTGTATACGAAATGACTACCATGATAAAATGCTGTTTTACTAAATAACACTGTAACACACATATACCCCACAAATGCACCCTGTGTGGAAAGTGAAAATGTGAACAGTATTTATTTTAGTGTTAAAATCCAACTATGACCCAACAATGAAAACAACACACATATACATTACCACAACAAAACAATTATCACTGTTAACTTGAATAAAATGTATGAAAAAATGTTTATAAATTGAGTTATTAATCTGCTTGCGATAAAAAATGTCCTTAAAAATCTTCGCACAACAACACGCCAAGCATCAATGAACATAACATAAGATGATACTATAACCGACAGATTTATGATATCACCCAGGACTAGCGGCCAAGCCAAAAAAACTCAAAGAATGTATATGAAAAATACTTTTGCCATGGTAGGTAAAACCATGACCACAAATATCCATAATCACCTGCCCAGCCTCACTTCCAAATGATCAAAAATTCCACCGAACCAACCCGAGTTGTTTTTAGTTGCCTTAATGACAGGTTTCTGGAAGTACAGATTCTTTACCCTACTTTACTACTACTCCAAAAGCTTTCTATCCTCCACGAACAGAACCGTGTCATCGATTCCGTGGAGAATAGAACTGCTTCAAGTCCCCATAAGCTTTTGAGTCAATTAATATCACTGCAAACAAGGCCCCGGCCAAAAAATAATTAGAAAGAAAAAAAAAAGACTGAAGAAAATAAACAAAAACTGAAGGAAACAAACAATCGAACGCCACGAACACAAGCCTGACCCCATATACATTGCACAGACAAGGTTGTTTTTTTTGCTATATCGTTTTGCATTACAAGGTTAAACATTTTAAATCAGAGCCTCCCTTCACTCAAAGAGGCCCTTGAGCCTGCATATCCACATTCACACATGCTCCTTGATCAGACCTTAAAAGCGATTCTATCTTTCAGAGAATTACCGAAAAACAGCTACTGCAACACAACAAATAATCTTACAATAAACAAAAGAATAATACCCAAATCTCTACTGCCAACACACAAATAAACTTACAAGTACACAGAAATATAATCTTGTGGTATAACAATCTTTCTCGCAAAAAACAAAAAAAAAGGGAGAATCAAAAAAGAAAAAAAACAATCTGTAAGGTGTGCAAGCACTAGTCAAGATAGCAACACATTTTCCTTTGGACAGCTACATGAAATAGAACAGGGTACAAAGAGATGAAAACGTGCTAATACAGATCACCATTCCATAATGAACATCAGAAATCCCTACAAGAAAAGGGATCTTTATCAAGAATACACTTATTTAAGTTTTGATGGCATGAAAAGTCTGGCACAGAAATGTTACCAGGAGAAAAAATTTGGGAGACCTTATCATTTTGCAATAAACCTAGCAAAAATAAATACAGCAAATAAATACCAGGCAAAAAAAAAAAGCAAAACAAGGCAGCAAATCATCATTCCGTCTGCTGCATAAGGTCTAACAAAGATGATCAGAGGCAAATATATTCCCGGCAAAAAAAAAAAAAAAAAAAAACCCAGAAAATTTAAAGGATGGCGTCAACAATTGGTGAAAACTCGAGCAAAGATCGGCACAGGCACCAGCATGTACAGAAAACACTAATCCATAAACAGGGAGCGAGTCAATAATATAGGAAGAGGTCAAAAAGCAAAAGAAAAAGGGGATAAAAAAAAGATCTAGCCGATCCTCTCCTCCTCCTCCCTCTCCACTGATTTAAACTTTCCCAAAGCTTACCAAGCACGCCCCAATATCAGAGCCAGCCCCCAGCAGTCCAGCTTTGGAGGTACTCTCCTCCGGCATGCTTATGTGCAGGTTCTCCAGTGGGAGGCAAGCTCCTTCATGTCAGTATAAAATCCATACAAATTACAAAAGCCCAAACAATTTGTTATTTTAAAAAAGAAAAAAAAAAAAGGCAAGACATTTTTACACATTGTAGTGATGTGTGTTTGTGGTGTAGTGTGTGTGTGTGTTTCGTTCTCCGAGTATGTGTTGCGCGCCGCGTGGGTAAAGAAAAAAAAAAAAATGCAGACATGTTTCATGTAGTGTGTAGTGTGTGTGGTGTGTGTTGTGTGAGAGTGTGGTGGTGTGTGTGTTGATGTTGTACACATGCCCATGTTGTAGTGGGTGAGCGTGCAGAAGTTCTTGCGAGTGAAATTTTGGCGTTTTGGGCATGGGGGGGGGGGGGGGGGGGGGGGGGGGGGGGGGGGGGGTGGGGGGGGGGGGGAGCGGGAAAGTTATGTATATATGGGATTAGAATTACCTTAAACGTGCAGGTGCACGCCTCTAACACTCCATGCTATGTGTGTATATGTAAACATGTGTTATGTGATTGTGAGTGACTGTGTTCGTGGCTGTGTGCGTGCGCAGCGCAGTGCGATGCTTGTGGTGGTTTGTGTGTGTGTGCGTGGTGTAAGATAAGATAATGTGCTTAAAGCCCAAGCCACCCGCAAAGGGCCCACTTCAGGGCTGTCACCACGTTAAAATCAACTCACCAGTCATTTTAAAAAAAAAAAAAAAAAAACAAACTTTCACATCTCGTTAAATGACATCGTCTACAAACGCACCAGAAACTTTGTTTAAAATCTTTCTGCGTAAATCTTAAATCAGATGAAAAATGTTAATTCTCCCCAAAAACTCAAGGATCACGTCAGGCGGGACATCCCTGAACAGGATCTTCATGGACCCCGCTGTAAAAATGTTTGTGTCTCACACGTGCAAGTCCCAACACTCTAAAGAACTTTGTCTCATTGTGAGTGGCGCATGACATGGAATGCACCACGGAGCTTCTTCACTCTTTAAAAGGTAAGAATGGGTAAAATACGAATGGCCGGTGTGCAGCCGGCACAAAACCGTTTCCTCTTTACGCCACCCGACGTAGATGCGAGGAAGTCCTTAAGGTTTGGACGGATCTGAAAGAGTTTGTTATTCGCTAGTGTTCCAATCCTCCTGCCAGAGGTCTCTCACATAATCGTTAATTTGGGTTTCACATCTGAGCAGGGGATATAGTGTTGGACAGTTTCTCTCTTGTGGCATTCTTGGCTAAACGATCAACCATTTGTTCCCCCGAAAGCCACATGACCAGGAACCCAAGCAAGAGTAATGTTGTAACCGTCCGCCTTCAACTTTCTAAAAGTTCAAAAAAAGTAAAAGTTCTGGATGCTGAAGGTTGCGGCAGCTATGGCCTCCAAAGCTGACAGCGAATCCGACCAGAACAAAAAAGTCCCTCTTTGAAGAATGTGAGATTATCTTCAAAGCCAGTACCAGAGCAGTAAGTTCAGCAAATAGAAGAAGCATCTGAATGTATGGTTCCAACAAGTTTCTGAGAAGGACCCCGGGCAGTAGGCTGCACAGGCCCCTCCATCCTCAGACTTTGGGAAACCCTCAGTGAAAAACTTTTTGATTTGGATGGGAATTTGGAACAGAGCTCAGCATACAAAAACCCTTTTTTACGCCAGAGAGCTGGCAGACTCTTTGCGAAAAAGCTGCAAGATCGAAACGAAATCTCTGGTGTGAAAAAGGTCCACGGAGGTTTATCCCGGAACTTGGAAAAATCGGGAAACTACTCCAGGTCTAGACCTGCATTCCCCACGTGAGGCTGCATACGAAGACCAAAAGGCGGAATACATTTCGGGTTGTTTTCAAACTTTACTTTGGAACGGAGGGTCAAAGACACAGTCATAGGCAGGGTTTTCTGGTTCTGAGAACAGTCGGATATAATAATTCAAAGACAGTTTCAGCCTGCGGTTGGACAGTGAAGGTTCACCCCCCTCTGCGTACAGGCTGTACACAGGGGTGGTGCGGAACGCTCCAAGACAGAGACGAAGCCCCTTTATGGTGGTAGGGGCCAAGAGTTTGAGGTAAGACGATCTTGCGGAGCCGTAGACAGCACAACCGTTAGTCCAGTTGGAACGGCCAGGGCTCTGTAGAGGTGCAACAAAGTTTTCTTATCAGCGCCCCAGTCGGTGTGCGCACGACCCGCAGAATATTCAGTGCTTTCTGGAAGCAGTTTTGAGGTTTTTAATATGGTGAGAAAGTTAAGTTTCGGTCAAAAAAACCCCAGAAATTTGGCCCCTTTAACAGCGGAAAGGGGAAAATTTTCCCCATTAATTTTGGATCCGGAAAAACTGACGGGGGGAAAA
>CM031596.1:41863283-41882655 GCA_018398815.1 Conus ventricosus | reverse complement strand
TTAAAAAATTTTTTAAAATTTTTAAAATTTAAAATTGTAGTTTTGTGATAAATGTTCATAAAATAAAGTAAACGCTCAGTTTTTATCTAAAAGAGGTGCCTTTTATATGTTAAGAGATATTTATTTGCTTACGAATGTAAGAAACTAAATGATGTGGATTTTGAAGAAAGTGTCTTGATTCAATTTAAAAGTAAAGAAAATTGACTGTTTTAATTGGAAACATATAGTTAGTTAGTTAGTTAGTGTTTATAGCGTCCAGCGGACTACTAGAGCCAAATCAGAACCTCAGCTATCATATCTAAGTCTCTAAATACAAATACCCACACTAGTATTAACACATCGTTTAAAATTTATGAGGACAAAAAACACAATTATCTGTTCAACTCCCGCGACACCTGTATATATTATTAAAACCCTATATTTTATAAAATAAGTTTACCTCTTTCAAAAAAGAAAAAAAATAAGATCTACTGAAATCCACGAAAAAGAACCGATAAATCACTGGTGGAAAAGAACTTTTCTCTGATACACATCAAATCAGCACATTCTGTCAAAAAATGATTAACACTGAACAAGCTGTCACACGCAACACACCATAGGGGGTCTTCCCTTCTGAATATCCAACTGGCGTTATATAGCTGTGCCCAATATGTAACCGTGACAAAACCGATTCCTCTTTACGGTTACGTACCACCGATGGGAAAGGATTGGTTAAATCTGGGCAAATTTAAACAATTATATGAATTTGATTACACCATTCATTCTGCCACAGTTCACGACAATACAAACTAGTTTTATGACGTAGATCAGAGTGAGGAACAAACTGCATAGGCCTCCTGGAAAGACTTGCACCGAGAGCTTGTTTGGCTGCTTTGTCCACCATCAGTTACCATAGATTCCCATGTGGCTGGGGCCCCACAAGAAAACTATATGCTTTCCCGAAGAGAACAAGCTGAGTATGAAGATCATGAATATCAGCCAAAACTGGATGTGACACTTCTCTTGTCGATAAAGCTGACAATGCCGACAATGAATCCGATAAAAATAAGGAAATCATTCTGATCTGACCTGGATACCGCACTGAGGGCCAGATTTAAAGCCTTCAGTTCAGCAGTATAAAACAGACGACCAATCCCGCAATCTTAACAAAGTAGGCTCCTGAAAATTGTTATCACACACACTGGCAGCTGCAGCCCTCTCACCTTTTTTTTTAGACCCATCAGTAAAAATCTTGATAAAATTTTTATAAAGTTCACATTGCCCAAGATAAAGTTGTTTATATGCAGCACTCGAGGTGACCTCCTTTCGAAATCGAGTTAAATATAAAATTAATCTCTGGATTGGCGACTTTCCAAGGAGGTAAATCAGTCTGTAATGGACCGTCATCAACAGCATCAAGATCAATGCCAGCTGCCCCGAAGTGGGGTAAAATACGAATACCTAGTGGAGGAATCTCATTTGACTTTAAGTCATACTTGGCTCTAAAAGGTGGGTTCATAACAATATCATAGGCAGGGTTTTCTGGATTAGCCCTCAGTTTCAGGTAGTAATTCATGGAAAGACGCAACCTCCTTAGCTCCAGAGGGGGTTTCACCAGATTCAACATACAAACTCTCTTTTGGAGATGTGCGAAGTGCTCCAGAGCCAATCCGCAGTCCTTGATGATGAATTGGATCAAGAGCTTTGAGGTAAGACTTTCGTGCAGAACCATATACCACACACCTATAATCTAGCTTTGGTCTCACCAAAGCCCGATACAATCGCAACAAAGTTCGCTTGTCTGCACCCCAATCAGTGTGACTAATAACCTTCAAAACATTCAAACCTGACTGGCAAGATTGTTTAATGTACTTAATGTGAGGCAAAAATGAAAGCTTATTATCAAAAATAACCCCCAAAAATTTCACTTGTTTGGAAACTTTAATTACCTGACCATTGAGACTGATAGCCGGTTCTAAGCCCTGAGATTTGTTCCTATGGAAATGAATACACTCCGTCTTAGTAGCTGAAAACTTAAATCCATTTTCAGTAACCCACTGCTGAACACGATTAACGCACAACTGAAGTTGACGTTCAGCTGCAGCCAAAGTTTTCCCTTGGCAGAGATGGAGAAGTCATCAACAAATAATGACTTATCAATTCCAGACTTTACTGACTGGACGATGTTATTAATCTTCAGATTGAACAGAAGTCGAGAAAGGATGCTACCTTGAGGGACACCATCTCCTGCACAAAAGGATACGAAAAGGTCGAATAAAGTCTGTTAGACAAAAAATTAGCAATAAACTTTGGTAAATTACCTTTAAAATCAAGTGCCTTCAAGTCCTGAAGAATTCCGTGCCTCCATGTTTGTTCATAAGCTTTTCTAAATCAAAATAGAAACTACATGTTCTCCATTAATCAAAGCATCCTGATAAAAACTCAAATCAAACCCAAGTGATCATAGTACTGCGGTTTGTTCCAAAATCCACACGGGGAAACATCTAAGGCCCCCACACGTTCTAACTGCCATAACAATCGAGAATATCCATTCTCTCCATAGTTTTACATAAGCAACTAGTGGAGCTATAGGACGATAGTTGTTTAGGATCCGATCTTTCTCTGGTTTAGGAATAGGGATAACAACCGCCTCTCTCCAAGAAGGTGGAAAATACCCTGAACACCAAACATGATTAAACAGAGACAACACATTTAAACCCTCAGCTGGCAAATGTTGAATAAATTGATAATGAATGTCATCTGGTCCAGGAGCTGAGTTGTTGGCTTTCAAAATGGCGTCCTTTAACTCATCCATGCTGAAACGCAGTTGTAATCCTCAGTACATATCTGGCTCGAAGGAACAAGATTTTGACTCGCTGATCTTTTGATTCGCTGGAATTCCTTGCAATAATGATCAGCTGACGAATTATGATGAATAGTAGCAGCTAACAAGTTAGCAACCTCCTTTTATTAGTAATAATCGATCCATTTACTTGCAAACATTTTATAACTGATGTAGCCGACTTTCCCTTAATCTTACGGATTAGTTTCCAGATTTCCTTGAATTGACCTCAAAGGACAGATTTGAACAGAAAATTTTCCAAGATTCTTTCTTCTTAGTTTTAAAAGTATACCGACACTTAGCCCTACACGCCTGATGTTTAACTTTGTTCCCCAACATAGGAAACCTAGCAAAAAGTCTTTGAGCACCTTTTCTCTTACCCTTCAGAGTTTTGCACTCTTTATCATACCAAGGGGTCTTAACATCATTTGGTTTATCACGGGACTTGGAATAGCTTCCTTAGCACTCTCTACTATCACTTTAGTGAACTGTAAAACAGGATCATCATAACTCCGCAACAGATTCATAGGCAGTCTACTTAAAATCTGTTGCTGATAAAGACTCCAATCTGCGGAGCGAAACTTCCATGTTTCCCGGGGGGACTCCTGCATTTGCTTCGTAAAAGAAATAAAAAACGGAAAGTGATCACTCCCGCTTAGGTCCGTATGAACTTGCCATTCTAAGTCCAAAAATAAGGAAGGGTCACAAATGGACAAATCCAAGTGAGTCAAAGAACCAGAAGGAGAACAAAAGGTCGGTGAGCCTGAATTCAAAAGACAGAGATCATGATCCGATATAAAATCTTCAAGAACTTTCCCTTGAGAATTTGTTGCGGTTACTTCCCCACTGTGGAGAATGACCATTCAAGTCACCAATAAAAGAAATGGGCTAGGGAGCTGAGAAATTAAACCATCCAACTGACTCTTTGAAATCACAGAAGATGGAGATAAATACAAACAACATATCGTAACAACCTTGTTTAACGAGATACGAGCTGCCACTGCCTCCATATCCGTCTGAAGTGGAATTTCTGTATGTAGTACCGAATTATGAATATAAAGAGAAACGCCTCTCCGTGAAAAGTCTGCCGAAGCTGGCTTGAGTAAGCAGGAGAAACCAGGAATCTCCATGCTTCTTACTTGCAGTTAAAAGGGTTTCCTGAAGAGCAATTACCGAAGATCTATACTCTGTCAATAATAGCTCAAGGTCCCGACAATTTGCTTTAACTCCCTTATGTTCCACTGGAGTATGTCCATGTTAGGTTGTTAAAAGAATATCTATCATCCCTCTTCTCCAGAAACTTCACTGTCCACCAAAGAACTAAAACGGTTCTTCAGGACAAGATCAGAAGTCGATGCTCCTGATAAATTTCTAAGTTGTTTGTTGCCATGCTTGGAATTTGTCTTACTGGACTGAAACCTGCTGCACCAAATACCTGATTTCGAGATTTTCCCTTAGGAGGGTCTGGAGTCCGAAAAGGACGCTCCTCACTGCATGCCCGTCCCGCACTGCTGCCATTGGCCTGCGAGCGAGGGGACATCTCCTTCCTCCGGCCCTCACCGCTGACCTCTGATCCACAGCACCCTGCACAACCGAAACACCTCCTCCCTCACCAGCAGGGACCGAAGCCTGTTGTACACTGCCGGATGTAACACCATTGCATTTCTGAGACAAAACCTCCACCGACCGTTCAAGCACGGTAAGCCGATCCAAAACCGATGACAACATTTCTGTCAATTTCTTCTCTAGAGTAGTGAATGGAGCTGCTCCCAGATTATCACCCAATGACCGGTTCGCAGAATCGTTAACCACCTTCTGTGCATAAGTAGCAGCCCAAGGAGTCCTGACCTCCACTAACCTTCTAGCCTCCGGAAAGGAACATTTCCTCTCTATCTTTACTTTCTGAATTTCGCATTCCTTTTTCCACACTGGACAACTTTTGAATTTGCTGAATGATCACCCTTACAATTGACGCAGTATACAGCATTTGTACAAGACCCATCATGCTTCTTCTGACCACAGTCCCGACAGATCTCCTGACCCCGACAGGCTCGACTGGAATGCCCAAAGCGTTGACACTTGAAACATCTCAAAGGAGATGGTACAAAAGGTGTAACTTTCACTCGAACATAACCCACTTTGACAAACTCCGGGGGAGATGGCATAGCAAAAGTCAAGAATAGCGTGTTAGTTTCAATTACGTTCACTTCCTTTAGAGATTTTGACTCTATGGACCTGTAACACACCCTGACTTTCCATCTCAGTCCGAATTTCTGATTCAGGAAGTCCAGCTAGATCAGCACATCTAATTACCCCTTCGAATAGTTGAGAAAAGGGGTGAATAGAAACCTTAACTGTGATCTGCATAAGTTGAGAACCATCTCTTTTCAACAACAATCGAGACGCCGCTTCTGTCGCACAATTGACAAGATAACTACCTGATCCGAGTCTTTTGATCAATTTGAAACCTGTGGAAGAAACTCCCTCAAACCACTTACAAATGGCAAAGGGAGAAATCCGAGCTATGGATTCTTTTGGGTCTTTGGCTTCCACCAAAAGGGAAACTTGGCCATGTGTTTTGGATACCCTTTCTCTTTGCCACCTCTCTTACTTCCTCATCTGAGTCTGAATCTCTACTTTCTCTCTGTCGTTTGGATTGACTGCTTTGATTACTCATAGGGCGTAGGCTCAATGACGGCAGGAATTTGACAGTCACCCTAGGAGAGCTGCCGTGCTTGGGAAGGGACAATGGATGGCCCTACGAAGGGCATGTGAAGATGAACTCGCAGGGCGTCCATCTGCCTGATACCGTCCCACAAAACCAGACAGGACTGCTGTAGCGACTCATTAACGCAGAGCCATTCATCTCTCGGCCAGTGTCAGCACCTTAGATTGCGGGTGACTTAGGGCCACTACTCCGATAGATCTCAGAAAAGAAGCTTTGAAAAGGAAGACTGGAATAATAGATGAAAGAACAGACTGAAGAACCGGGAAGGAAGAAACAAGACGACATAGAGGCTGCAGATGTGGGGAGACTTTATGGGTAAAAAAGGTAGTGAAAGACATGGTAGGCAGAAAAAATAGGAAGACAAAAAAAGGGGTGGGCACAGGTTGGTCAAGAAACACCCCCGCCACGAGAAGGCCGGCCCATGGGGACAATTGGAAACATATACAGAAATCCTGCTTCATCACAAGAAAATGATGAAAAACTATTTAAACTTATGAAAATGGAAGCAATACAGTCTTATGATGTTGTGTGTATTACGGGTGATTTTAATTATCCCGATATTGATTGGAAAGGTACATGGTCAAATGAGAGAGATGAACACTTATAGAGTGTCTAAGGGATGTATATCTTACTCAAGTAGTAAAAAATCCGACAAGGAAAAGACTAAATCAGAAAGAGAATATATTAGACTTAGTTTTGGTTAAAGACGAAAGAATGATTTCAGATATTGAACATAGTGCCCCAGTTGCAAAAAATGATCACAAGGTTTTATCATTTTTCTGTACATAGAGGGAAAAAAAAATCCAAAAAGGGCGAATATAGATATGATTTAAATAAGGGTAACTATGAAATTTAAGAAAAGATTTGGGTATGATAAATTGGTGTGAAAGTACCTCTTGGATGTGGATGAGTGTTGGAAAATGATCAAGAACACTATTCATAAGTGTATTGATAAATATATTCCAAAAAAGAGTGTTTAACACATTATTGAAAAACCATATGGTTGGATAAGAAGGCTTGGAGGAAAGTTCAAAAAAAAAAAAGCTATAAAAGATTTAGGCACTAAAAAGGTATAAATATATGAAGTTAAAAAGGAAGAGGAATAAATGTAAAAAAAGAAAAAGAAAAAAAAGGTCGAATTCAAAAAAAAAAAAAAGTTGCATAAAATTTTGAAAAGATACCTAAAAAGTTTTGGAAATGTACAACCAACCAAGAAAAAATTGGATTAGTTAGTTGTTTGTTTTGTTAAAGGGGCCAGCGGCAAATAGGGGCCAATTTGGGCCTCAGTATATATTATCTCTTGTAAAAATAACCACACTAGTTTAACACATCGCTTAAAATTATGGGCAAAAACCATTATTTTTCAATCCCTTCGAACCCCCTATACATTTTAAAAACCCTGATTTATAAAATAAGTTTACCTCTTTCAAAAAAAAAAAAAATAAGACTACTGAAAACTCACGAAAAAGAAAAGATAAACCTGGTGGGGAAAGAACTTCCTCTGATTTCCATCAAAAAAGCACATTCTGTCAAAAAATAATTAACATTTAAAAAGCTGTCACACGCAACACACCATAGGGGTCTTCCCTTCTGAATATCCAACTGTGCGTTATATAGCTGTGCCCAATATGTAACCGTGACAAAAACCGATTCCTCTTTACCGTTACGTACCACCGATGGGAAAGGATTGGTTAAATCTGGGCAAATTTTAAAACAATTTTTATGAATTTGATTACACCATTCACTCTGCCACAGTTCACGACAATACAAACTAGATTTATGACGTAAATCAGAGTGAGGAGCAAACTGTATAGGCCTCCTGGAAAGACTTGCACCGAGAGCTTGTTTGGCTGCTTTGTCCACCACTGAGTTACCATAGATTCCCATGTGACTGGGGACCCACAAGAAAACTATATTAGTTAGTTATTTGTGTTTATAGGGTCCAGCGGACTACTAAGAGCCAAATCAGGACCTCAGCTATCATATCTAAGTCTCTAGATACAGATACCCACACTAGTATTAACACATTAAAATTTTATGAGGACAAAAGCACAACCACTGAATTACCATAGATTCCCATGTGACTGGGGACCCACAAGAAAACTATATGCTTTCCCGAAGAGACAAGCTGAGTATGAAGATCATGAATATCAGTCAAAACTGGATGTGACACTTCTCTTGTCGATAAAGCCGACAATGCCGACAATGAATCCGATAAAATAAGGAAATCATTTGATCTGACCTGGACACGCACTTAGAGCCAGATTTAAAGCCTTCAGTTCAGCAGTATAAACAGACGACCAATACCGCAATCTTAACAAAGTAGGCTCTTGAAAAATGTTATCACAACACAATGGCAGCTGCAGCCCTCTCACCTTTTTAGAACCATCAGTAAAAATCTTGATAAAATCTTTATATAGTTCACATTGCCCAAGATAAAGTTCTTTATATGCAGCACTCGAAGTGACCTTTCGAAATTGAGTTAAATATAAATTAATCTCTGGATTGGCGACTTTCCAAGGAGGTAAATCAGTCTGTAATGGACCATCATCAACAGCATCAAGGTCAATGCCAGCTGCCCCGAAGTGGGCAAATACGAATACCCAGTGGAGGAATCCATTTGGATTTAAGTCATATTTGACTCTAAAAGGTGGGTTCATAACAATATCATAGGCAGGGTTTTTCTGGATTAGCCCTCAGTTTCAGGTAGTAATTCATGAAAAGACGCAACCTCCTTAGCTCCAGAGGGGTTTCACCAGATTCAACATACAAACTCTCTTTTGGAGATGTGCGAAGTGCTCCCAGAGCAATCCGCAGTCCTTGATGATGAATTGGATCAAGAGCTTTGAGGTAAGACTTTCGTGCAGAACATATACCACACACCCATAATCTAGCTTTGGTCTCACCAAAGCCCGATACAATCGCAACAAAGTTCGCTTGTCTGCACCCCAATCAGTGTGACTAATAACCTTCAAAACATTCAAACCTGACTGGCAAGATTGTTTAATGTACTTAATGTGAGGCAAAAAGAAAGCTTATTATCGAAAATAAACCCCCAAAAATTTCACTTGTTTGGAAACTTTAATTACCTGACCATTGAGACTGATAGCTGGTTCTAAGACCTGAGATCTTTTCCTATGGAAATGAATACACTCTGTCTTAGTAGCTGAAAACTTAAATCCATTTTCAGTAACCCACTGCTGAACACGATTAACACACAACTGAAGTTGACGTTCAGCTGCAGCCAAAGTTTTCCCTTGGCAGAGATGGAGAAGTCATCAACAAATAATGACTTATCAATTCCAGACTTTACTGACTGGACGATGTTATTAATCTTCAGATTGAACAGAAGTGGAGAAAGGATGTACCTTGAGGGACACCCATCTCCTGCTCAAAGGGTCCGAAAAGGTCGAATGAAGTCTAACACTGAAATGCCTGTTAGACAAAAATTAGCAATGAACATTGGTAAATTACCTTTGAAATCAAGTGCCTTCAAGTCCTGAAGAATTCCATGCCTCCATGTTGTGTCATAAGCTTTTTCTAAATCAAAAAGAATAGAAACTACATGTTCTCCATTAATCAAAGCATTCCTGATAAAAGACTCATATCGAACAAGATGATCAGTAGTACTGCGGTTGTTCCGAAATCCACACTGGGAAACATCTAAGGCCCCCAGACATTCTAACTGCCATAGCAATCGAGAATATACCATTCTCTCCATAGTTTTACATAAGCAACTAGTGAGAGCTATAGGACGATAGTTGTTAGGATCCGAATGATCTTTCCCTGGTTTAGGAATAGGGATAACAACCGCCTCTCTCCAAGAAGGTGGAAAATACTCTGACACCAAACATGATTAAACAGAGACAACAACACATTTAAACCATCAGCTGGCAAATGTTGAATAAATTGGTAATGAATGTCATCTGGTCCAGGAGCTGAGTTGTTGGCTTTCAAAATGGCGTCCTTTAACTCATCCATGCTGAAAACGCAGTTGTAATCCTCAGTACTATCTGGCTCGAAGGAACAAGATTTGACTCCGCTGATCTTTTGATATGCTGGAATTTCCTTGCATAATGATCAGCTGACGAATTTTGATGGATAGTAGCAGCTACAAGTTTAGCAACCTCCTTTTTATTAGTAATAATCGATCCATTTACTTGCAAACATTTTATAACTGATGTAGCGACTTTCCCTTAATCTTACGGATTAGTTTCCAGACTTTCCTTGAATTGACCTTAAAGGACAGATTTGAACAAAATTTTTTCCAAGATTCTTCTTCTTAGTTTAAAAATATACCGACACTCAGCCCTACATGCCTGATGTTTAACTTTGTTCCCCACCATAGGAACCTAGCAAAAAGTCTTTGAGCACCTTTTCTCTTACCCTTTAAAATTTTGCACTCTTTATCATACCAAGGGGTCTTAACATCATTTGGTTTATCACGAGACTTGGGAATAGCTTCCTTAGCACTCTTACTATCACTTTAGTGAACTGCAAAACAGGATCATCATAACTCCGCAACAGATTCATGGGCAGTCTACTTAAAATCTGTTGGTGATAAGACTCCAATCTGCAGAGCGAAACTTCCATGTTTCCCGAGGGGACTCCTGCATTTGCTTCGTAAAAGAAATAAAAACCGGAAAGTGATCACTCCCGCTTAGGTCCGTATGAACCTGCCATTCTAAGTCCAAAATAAGGAAGGGTCACAAATGGACAAATCCAAGCGAGTCAAAGAACCAGAAGGAGAACAAAAGGTCGGTGAGCCTGAATTCAGAAGACAGAGATCATGATCCGATATAAAATCTTCAAGAACTTTCCCTTGAGAAATTGGTGCAGTTACTTCCCCACTGTGGAGAATGGCCGTTTCAAGTCACCCAATAAAAGAAATGGGCTAGGGAGCTGAGAAATTAAACCATCCAACTGACTCTTCGAAATCACAGAAGATGGAGATAGATACAAAACAACATATCGTAACGACCTTGTTTAACGAGATACGAGCTGCCATTACCTCCATATCCGTCTGAAGTGGAATTTCTGTATGGAGTACCGAATTATGAATATAAAGAAAACGCCTCTCCTTGAAAAGTCTGCAGAAGCTGGCTTGAGTAAGCAGGAGAAACCAGGAATCTCATGCTTCTTACTTGCAGTTAAAAGGGTTCCCGAAGAGCAATTACCGAAGATCTATACTCTGTCAATAATAGCTCAAGGTCCCGACAATTTGCTTTAACTCCCCTTATGTTCCACTGGAGTATGTCCATGTTAGGTTGTTAAAAGAATATCTATCATCCCTCTTCTCTAAAAACTTCACTGTCCACCAAAGAACTAAAACGGTTCTTCAAGACAAGATCAGAAGCCGATGCTCCTGATAAATTTCTAAGTTGTTTGTTGCCATGCTTGGAATTTGCTCTTATGGACTGAAACCTGCTCCACCAAATACCTGACTTCGAGATTTTCCCTTAGGGGGGTCTGGAGTCCGAAAAGGACGCTCCTCACTGCGTGCCCGTTCCGCACTGCTGCCATTGGCCTGCGAGCGAGGGGACATCTCCTTCCTCCGGTCCCTCACCGCTGACCTCTGATCCACAGCACCCTGCACAACCAAAACACCTCCTCCCTCACCAGCAGGGACGAAGCCTGTTGTACACTACCGGACGTAACACCATTGCATTTCTGAGAAAAACCTCAACCGACCGTTCAAGCACGGTAAGCCGATCCAAAACCGATGACAACATTTCTGTCAATTTCTTCTCTAGAGCAGTGAATGGAGCTGCTCCTAGATCATCACCCGATGACCGGTTCGCAGAATCGTTAACCACCTTCTGTGCATAAGTAGCAGCGAAGGAGTCCTAGCCTCCACTAATCTTCTAGCTCAAGAAAGGAACATTTCCTCTCAATCTTTACTTTCTGAATCTCGCATTCCTTTTTCCACACTGGACAACTTTTTGAATTTGCTGAATGATCACCCTTACAATTGACACAGTATACAGCGTTTGTACAAGACCCATCATGCTTCTTCTGACCACAGTCACGACAGATCTCCTGACCCTGACAGGCTCGACTGGAATGCCCAAAGCGTTGACACTTGAAACACCGCAAAGGAGATGGTACAAAAGGTGCAACTTTCACTCGGACATAACCCACTTTGACAAACTCTGGGGGAGATGGCATAGCAAAAGTCAAGAATAACGTGTTAGTTTCAATTACGTCACTTCCTTTAGAGATTTTGACTCTATGGACCTGTAAAACACCTGACTTTCCATCTCAGTCCGGATTTCTGTTTCAGCAACTCCAGCCAGATCAGCACATCTAATCACCCCTTTCGAATAGTTGAGAAAGGGGTGAATAGAAACCTTAAACTGTGATCTGCATAAGTTTAGAACCATCTCTTTTCAACAGCAATCGAGACGCCGCTTCTGTCGCACAATGACAAGATAACTACCTGATCTGAGTCTTTTGATCATTTTGAATCCTGTGGAAGAACTCCCTCAAACCACTTACAAATGGCAAAGGGAGAAATCCGAGCTATGGATTCTTTTGGGTCTTTGGCTTCCACCAAAGGAAGCTTGGCCATGTGTTTTGGATACCCTTTCTCTTTGCCACCTCTTTATTTCCTCATCCGAGTCTGAATCTCTACTTTCTCTCTGTCGTTTGGATTGACTGCTTTGATTACTCATAGGGCGTAGGCTCAATGACGGCAGGAATTTGACAGTCACCTAGGAGAGCTGCCGTGCTAGGGAAGGGACAATGGATGGCCCTACGAAGGACATGTGAAGATGAACTCGCAGGGCGTCCACCTGCCTGATACCGTCCACCAAAACCAGACAGGACTGCTGTAGCGACTCATTAACGCAGAGCCATTCATCTCTCGGCCAGTGTCAGCACCTTAGATTGCGGGTGACTTAGGGCCACCACTCCGATAGATCTCAGAAAAAGACGCATTGAAAAGGAAAGACTGGAATAATAGATGAAAGAACAGACTGAAGAACCGGGAAGGAAGAAACAAGATGACATAGAGGCTGCAGGTGATATGGGGAGACTTTATGGGTGAAAAGAGATAGCGAAAGACATGGTAGGCAGAACAATAGAAAGACAAGAAAAAAGGGGTGGGCACAGGTTAGTCAAGAAACACCCCCGCACGAGAAGGCCGGCCCATGGGGGCTTGAGCGAGTTGAAGACCTGACCGTGTGAAGACAGATAACACATAGAAGGGACATGTAAAGCCAGTTCTGGCTATAATTGCTAAAGGCAATTGTCCCTACAAACCTAACCTAAACTAAACGTACACACTCAGGCAAGTAGGTAAACTGCAAGAATTGACCCTCGAGAGGGACAGATACACCGGAACATTGTCGGCCTCTGTGGGAGTTAACAGAAGGAAAAAAAAGGAAATGGAATGAAATGAGGCAGGGAACAGTAAACAATAAACAGTAAATAAGTGGGGTAACGTTTGCTCCCATAGAAAACCTACGGAGCAACTTTCATTCAAGACCGGCACAGCCCTTCAAACCCGAATAAAGTCAGACAAATACATAGACGAACAATCCAACAGTGGTGGAAAAACAAGCGCAGGCCAATAACTGAACTGTCTTCATAGTAATGACTTGGCAAAGTTTTGGACTTAATGAGGAAGGGGGGGGGGGGGGGGGGAGTTCGAAGATGGAGAAACAGGGAACATGAAATTAAGAAAATTTATTACAGATAAGTGTCACGGTCGCTAAGCCGGACGGCCCTACCACCCCTACCCACGCCTATTACACACTAGAGCAGACAACACAGCACACTAACACAGCTTTACAATCATGCGCACTTCTTTATTTCACACACACACACACTATGGCGCCACCACTCACGTCCATCCCAAACACACACCGGTTTTCTCACTTCTTCACTGACCCACACTACCCTGCTACGACCCTGAGAACCTTAACCTATGGTAAAGCACCAGTTGCGGTATATCACTGCGACCTAGGGACGCAGAGATAGCCCGCACACTGGTGGCTAATACTAGGGACAAGGAATAACCCAAGGGACTCTAATCTCTAAACTACTACTACCCACACCTCTCCCCAGGAGCCACCCTTCTCTTTTGACCCGGGACCACTACCACACGGTCACTGCGTCCCAAAGGGAGGCAACGACAAGTACCCTACACCGTGCTGGCCACTACGTCCCAAAAGGAGGCAGTAGCTAACACCCCCAACCCTATTGCCTAAAGCTAACACCCCCTTCCTACCACAAACCTGACACCCCATCCTCCCCGGAAAGCTCCACTCCTCAGCACTGTCCGTGGCCCCTCACAGGCTGACACCTCCCCGGAAGATTCTGCACCCCGGCGCTGACCGTGGCTTCCCGCAGACTGACTCCTCCTGCGATGAGCGCGACACCCAACGCACACACACACCAGACGCCCTCTCGACGGATCCGGGGCTCGACGCCTCCTCCTCTGAAGGTCCCGCCGAACACTGAGGGTGAGGGAAGGCCTGGTGCAGCGCCCTCTCACAGGACGCCTGACCAGGGACAAGTAAACGGGGTGGCGGGGAGAACTCCCGGAAGAACCCGGTAGTAGGAGGAGATGAGCTCCCTCACCGAGGGCAGACGGCCTGGACGGTCCCCCTCTCCCGGGAAAGCAGCAGCAACGGGAAACCGCCGCTCACCTGCCGGCCGCGGCAGTAGACTGCGGTGGTCGGGCCCCCGCTCAGGACGGAACAGATACCTGCTGACAACTGTAGGCCACTACGTAATTTTCCCACTCCCCGAGTCATCAAGGCTCATAGGCTACTTGGTAACGCTTTAATCCTCCATCTCCTTGCCTTTTCCCCACTCGGCATGAGAGTGACCCCTTGATTTCGAGTACACCCCCCCCCCCCCCCCCCCCCCCCAACCCCCCCCCACCCGGTTATTTTGGGGGTTATCAATCCATTCCTGCCAACCCTTACAACAGCAGTAAAACAATATTCTCTCTGAGCCAATCTACGCTATTACATATGAAATTATGAATCACACCCAATTCTGGGAGAAATAAAACCAACTAAGCACTCCAACACGGACTCCAGGGGCCCCCCTTAGGAAATACTAATAAACGAATGGGGAATCTCAAAAGGGAAATGTTTCCACATAGTAATCAGTAGAAATTTACACATCTCTCAAAAACAACAACAAAAAAACAAAAAAAAAACACAACAATTTTTACCGGGTTCACAATTTAGCATATTCATACAAGAGAATGGGCTCGCAGCCACAATCCTTCATATTCTTACCCTCTTTGCACTGTAAAATTATAATCATAAAATCAACACATGTTTGTTTCGCCAAAATTTCCATCCAGCACCCCACTCTCATGTCATCTCTTGTCAGATAACCAGTGGTTAACCCTTGTTATCCCAACACAACCATACTTCATACTTTATTACATGCGCCATCCTCCGTTTTTATCCAATCAACTGCTGAGCTACCCGCCTTAAACTTTAGCTTCCCCTTCTTTCCGACTACTACAATCATAATGGGACTGTCTCCCTACATCCTAAGATACTTTCCCCAAACCCCTATTCTGTCACAAACACGTACATCCCTGTATGTGTGACAAATGTCATTTATTTAAAAAAAAAACAAAAAACCAAAACCACTTCTAACCATATGGACTCACTGTCCTGTACCAAATACGTACGTCACAGATACAATCTGCACGCGCACGACACCCGCGTCGAGAACCAAAACTCGTAACGAAAGTGAGAAACACCAATATAAGTGAAAATGAAGAATGTTACTGCCTGTACCTTTTCCGTATAACTTGAAATATAAAGGTAAAGAAAAAAGGTACCTTTTGGAGAAGTCTTTAACGTTTCGTGCTGTAAACACTTTGGGCACGAAGTAAAGTGTTGAGGTTGTAGGGGGAAACTGGCAGGTTTCTTTTGACCACAGTTCAGCCAAAAAGGTAGGGGAGGGGGTGGGGAAAAGGTGAAATGTATTTATATGGTCAACAAAAGGGGGTGGGGGAAAGAGGGGGGGGGGGGGGGGGGAAGGTGGGAGGGAGAGGATCATCTGGGTGGTGGTTTTCAAGAAAGGGGGAGGTGGTGGTAAGGAAAACATGGTATAAACATGGGGGGGGGGGGAGGGGGGTTTGCAGGAGGGGGGGAAGGGGGGGGGGGGGTTGCAGCTTGAGAGAAACAAGTTTATTCCCTGACATTGAGTCCGTAAGGACTCAAAGTGCCAAGGCGTTGTATTAGCTGGCTTTCCATGAATTTGCGGTACTGGCCCTCTTTTTGTCCATTGCGCCAAAGCTTGCCACTCTGATGTGCGACAGGTTATGGTGTTCAGAAGTAAAGTGGTTGCCACTGGTGTTTCTTTTCCCGTCAGAATGTTGTCCCTGTGTTCTTTGAAGCGATCATTGAGTGATCTGTTGTTTCTCCTCATACATCATGGCACACAAGGTACAGGTCAGGACATAGACAACATTTTTGAGTTTGTCATGTGAAATGGGATTTCACCTGAACTTATAATCTGATGGGCCTTGGATAGTTGTTGCAGGGTTAATAAAAGTACAGGTTTTACATTTAGGTTTCTTTCAAGGGAAATTGCCATTTGAGCAGAAGGGTACGTAGAATGGAAGGCAGCATGCACAAGATGGTCAACCCAAAGGGTTTTGTCCTCTTTAAAGCCACAATGGAGGTTGGTTGAATGTATCTTTCAGTGTTGGATCGTTCCTAAGGATCGAGAAGTTGTGACACGAATATTTTTACGGGGATGTTGTGTGGGGGATAGGTCAAAGTCAGTATGCATCGGCCCGTCCTACAGCATCCGCTTCTTTTTCTTTTGAGAGCTTGGCATCTCGGAATTGACTTGGCTCGTTCCAGGGGTGATTGTATCAAGGCTAAAGGGTAGCCTCTGGCAGTGAAAAAGTAGCCATGGTTGTTGCCTCTTTCATAATTGAATAGTCACGACCGTACTCCAGTATAAACCACTCGACCACAAATCAGCTTGGCCCTACTGCACAGTTAACCGATTCCAATACTGTGCAGGGCAACCCCCGAAATCGTTTAATCAATTTCCAAAGAATACTACTACTATTTACAACTGGGAAAATTTAGCACAATCCCTTAACGATTCACGCAGACACATCTGCACTGACTCCTACTATGATCCTCAACAAAATGCAACCTCGTATTTCCTTCTTACTGACCCCCTGAAATTACATGAAACTAATCACAACCAATATCTACATCACCGTCCATCAAAGGTTATTATATCGAACCACATTGTCTAGCCAAACTGTCATATGACAATCGAACTCAGGAACCACTATGTACACTACTTACAGAATATACAGAAAAAAGGTAACACAAACCGGCTGACAAGTTTCAATCCCCGAACCAAGACGACATCATCCCAGACAACCATAACGCAACAAACATAAACAACTAAACATAACATGAGACAACTACAGTACAACTCGCCCATAATACAGACAACATGACGAACAACCCCACCATGAACCAAACAAATCACCAACCTGGACAGACAGACTTCAACCACACCAGTTCTGCAACTGGCTGAAGTGGCTGCCAACAAAGACGACACTGACTCAGCACAGGCCAAGGCACCCAAACCCGACGAGGACCTGGCACTAACTATGACTCGAAGTCACTCCTCAAAAAATAACGGCGCTGCCGCCGCACCTACAGGAGTACGTCCACTCCGACGAACACCAGGGGCCGAAGTGAAGCTACCCCAACGCATTCCGCCCTGGTCGATTCAAGCGAACTCTACTCATCACACTAAACAGCGATTGGTCAAGCAGCATATCCCTCCGCAGAGCTGACACGCCCGACCAACGGACGAGGGTTTTTGCCGTGCAACAACACGACAATTTACCACAACAACTCACAGACTTGATAACACCAACAACAGCCGATATCCTGCCCCGCCTTCTCAGGTGTAGAACCAAAGTAACAAAAGGGTAACAATCGGGAACGAAACCAACCTCCCGCTTCCAACCCTTCAACAAGTGAAGACTGGAAAATCAAGAATATTGTATGTCTTTTTTCTCCCCCCTACCAACCTAACCTTCCACCTTAACCATAACCCCCAAACTTACACCCACACCTCGCACACACATATACACAATGCACACGCACACGCTATTTCTGAACTGCCATTACTCCAAACACATGACGTCTTATTTAGTACCGCCGATCGGTGAAAAATATGAAAACTCTTCACTACTGCATAAGGGAACCATCGAAAAAAAGAAAGAAAAAAGTCTTGTACAAAAGTCGAGAAGAAGACAAACATGTTCATGGAGACGGGATTTTTAAGTTAACGAGCACTTCAGAAACGTGTACCATGATGCTGCCCCCATCGATTTCCCCTTGTCCAGAATGGGGGATATAGTGTAGCCGTCTGTTGGGACTCTTTTTTCGGAAATAGGTCTTTTTTGTTTTTTTATTTTTAGAAGTTTTTTTTTTTTTAATGTGGTTTTTTAAATGTGGGGGGGGGGGGGGGGGGGGGGGGGGGGGGGGTGTGGTTTTTTTGGTTGTTTTTTTGTTTTTTGATTTTTGGGGGGGAAGGAGGCTATCTTGTCTTCTTCCTTGTTTTGAGTTTTCTCTTTGGCGCCTATACCCTATGTTAAGGAACGCACCTTACAGAAATTGCTGTTAAATGTGTTTTAATACAGACAGAGGAAAACAGTTTACTCGAAAGATTCCGCCAATCATTCAGCCCCTGTGGCTACAATTTCAATGAAAGCCATCACACGTCGTTGAACAATCATAATAAAAAAGAGACACCCCCATTGAGAAGTGAGCATAGTCAATAGTGGGTGGGCCGCCATTCTGAGCCACACATGCTCTGCACCGACGCCGCAATGGCATGAACCAGGGTTGTAAGGGTTCTGTTGCGGATGGCCCTGCCATTCCCCTGCTACAGAACTGGGTCAGCTGGGCCACATCAGCGGGCGGAGGGTGTTTGTCAGCAACTCGTCTACCCAGACGTCCCCACAGGTGCTCTATCGTGCCAGGTCTGGAGAGCGCGAATGGCCATTCCAATGCGTTGGATCCCTGCTTGCTGGAAGAAGTCCGTACCACGTGGGCTCGATGCGGAGGGCGTTGTCGTCCTGGAGAGTCGCACCAGGACCCATGGCTGGAGAGTGGCTGCACAATGGGCCGACATCTCATCCTCGATAACGCTGCCCAGTCAAAGATCCCTGGATGACGTACAGGGGGTTCTTTCTGCCATGGAGATTGAAAAAAAAAACACACCCCACACCATACCGAACCACCTCCATAACGTCGACCTCACAATGGTGGCGGCCATTGAATCGTTCCCTTGTCTGCGCCAGACTCGTCCGCCTGCATCATTGAGACAGTGAAACGTGACTCAATGCGGTAAAGAGGATCCTCGACCACTGCTGCCCTAGATCAATGCTGATGGAGGCGGCAACCACGCCAGGCGTGCCTGCCGGCACCCCGAAAACAGTGGAATGCGGATGGCTGTCCGCGAGACTGGGGGTCTAATCTGAAGGCGGTTTGCGGACAGTGGAAAAACGCTGACATTGACATTTTGCTGCTGCATGAGGCGACGTCTCAGGCATGGAGTTGTGACTGATTTCTGTCCCGTAAAAGTTGACAGTAGAGAAATCGGCCATCCCGTCGACAGGTGCAACGAGGACGTCCAGTTGCGCGCCCCCTCTCGATCTTTTCTTCTTTCCGTCCTGCTTTGTCGCATAACGTTCACGTCATTGAGTCTGGTGGAATGACTGAGGCCGACACCTGAAGACGTCCTGGCCCACCTCTCGTAACGACACACCCTCTGCTAGCCACGCCAGAGCG
>CM031596.1:41833283-41855783 GCA_018398815.1 Conus ventricosus | reverse complement strand
CAGTACCCAGATTCATGGACAGAAGCTATCATTCAACCTCTGTATAAACGTGGAAATCCTCATGATCCCAACAATTACAGAGGGATCTCTCTTTTGAATGTATGTAGTAAACTATACAGCTATATTTTAAATAAACGCCTGGCAGACTGGATCGAAGATAAAGGAATCATTGGCGAGGAACAAGCCGGATTTAGAAAAGACCATTGCACTATTGATCATGTCTTTACACTTTTTGCTGCTATTCAAAAACATCTAGCGTGTAACAAAAAACTTTACGTCGCTCTCATTGATTTTAGGAAGGCATTTGATCTTATTTCCCATGCTAAGTTATGGCCTATCATGTTGAAGAACGGAATATCGGGTAAATTGTTAAGTGCTATTCAAAGCATGTACAAGGTGGTAAAAGCGTGTGTTAGATGCGGTAGTGGTGCAGGTCTGACTGATTTCTTTTTCTGCCAGAAAGGCTTAAAACAGGGTGAAATTACAAGTCCTCTGTTATTCTCAATCATGATAAATGAACTATCACTTGACATAATACACAACGGTAAACACGGTGTTCAGCTACACCCTGACATCGTTGAACTATTTATTATTCTTTTTGCAGACGATGTTGCTTTGCCTTCATACACAGTAAAGGGCCTACAACTCCAATTAGATTTACTGAGAAAAAATGCAGATTCTCTTGATCTTTCGGTTAACCTGGAGAAATCTAATATTGTGGTGTTTAGAAATGGGGGCTATATATCTCGCCATGAAAAATGGTTTTACGGTAAATCTGAAATGGAGGTGGTAAACTCGTACAAATATTTAGGCGTATGGCTATAACTACTCGTTTAAGATTCTCACTCGCCATGCAAAAACAGACAGCAAAGGCAAAACTAGGTATTGTGGAAATACTTAAAACGTTATGGAAGTTAGGAGATGTTTCCCCTACATTTTCTTTAAATTGTTTGATGCTCAGATAAAACCTATCTTACTCTACGGATCTGAAATCTGGGGAATGTTAGAGCAAATGCATATCGAAAAGGCTCATACATTTGCGTTGAAAAAGTTATTAAATGTGGAGCCCAGAACACCAAATGACATGGTGTATGGGGAAACAGGTAGAGTACCAATAAGTATAGACGCAAAAACAAACGCTGTCCGATTTTGGATCCGCCTCACAAGAATGAACAATGAAAGACTGCCCAAGAAAGCTTACAATATGCTTATAGATCTAGACAGCAATAACAAAACGTGCTGGGTATCAGATATCCGCAAGCTGCTTACGATGTACGGTTTTGGTTATGTGTGGCTCAATGGAGGTGTAGAAAATGTGCCTTGGTTCCTAAGACTTTTCAAGGAACGTTTAACTGATTGTTGGAAACAAGGATGGTGCAGTAGGCTCCAGGAACATGAAAGATATTCTATATACAAAGCGTTTAAATCCGAGTTTTCATTAGAAGCGTATTTTGAGTGCATCAGAAATAAGGCATTAAGGGATATCTTCATACGATTCAGACTTGGAATCACAGATATTACAACTCATAAATTCCGCTATTACCCAGATCTCTCCATGGACTTACGTTGCCCGTTATGCAACGTTCAGCCGGATGATGAATTTCATTTTCTGTTCTACTGTCAGCGTACTGTACAATTGAGAACAAAATTATACCACGTCACCTGACTCAAAATTCGTCAAAGGAATTAACAATTCTGAATAGCAGGAACTTTATGAATGATATTGCTCGTTTTATTTATCATAGTATGAAATTAAGATTAGGTAGTCAAATTTCGTAAGTTAAATTGCATTTTTCCTCTTTATTCTACCTGGGTTGATGGCCACGTATTCAATATCTTTACTGTGTGCGTGCATACCTTTCTGTCGGCTGGTTAGCGTGTGTGTGTGTGTGTGTGTGTGTGTGTGTGTGTGTGGTGTGTGTGTGTGTGTGTGTGTGTGTGTGTGTGTGTGTGAGACAGAGAGAGAGAGAGAGAGAGAGAGAGAGAGAGAGAGAGAGAGAGAGAGAGAGGATGAGAGAGAGAGAGAGAGAGAGGAATTGTGCGTGTATCTGCGCGTGCACGCTCGCGCATTGGTGTGTGAGTGTGTGTGTGTGCGCGCGTGCGTTTTGTAGTTATTCTTTTGTAAGTGTTTCTTATGTGTCTGTGTTTGCTTTCAAATTAACGTTAGAGTCTGCATTGTCCGACACGAATAATGTAACAAATCATTGTGATATGAGCAAATGTTTACGTCAGTAAACCATCTGAATCTGAATCTGAATCTCTCTCTCTCTCTCTCTCTCTCTCTCTCTCTCTCTCTCAGTTATTTAAGTTAAACGTTTTCGTTTCACACGTTCCTGCACGTGTTGCTTTATGTCATTTTATATCATTATCTTTGCGTCAGCAGGGCGTGGGCTGGATGTCAAAAAGCACACTAGTGCTTATCTCTCATCGTCGCAAATAAAGAATTTTGTCTTGTCTTGTTTCCACTGGAATCATTATCATTCAGCATCTTCTTCTTCATCTTCTACTTCTTCTTCTTCTTCTTCTTCTTCACCTTCTTCATTCTTCTTCTTCTGCTGCTGCTGCTGCTGCTGCTGCTGCTATGATTGGGATTTATTGGGACTCCAAACGCAAGTATGGTTCACCAAGTTCTGTCGGTTTTGTGCCACAGCCTAGGTACGTCTCTGTATCTGTATCTATATTCAGTTTAGGTTAGACGTCACAGAATCCAGCTGACAGACATATGTCCATTCAGCAATGTTAACCATCGCTTGGATAATCCTTTTGGGGGATGTCTCCTTGTTTGTTCTGTGTGCTGTGTGGTGTCATTTCTACTAGGCGATTCGGTGTCATGAGCAGCATTTGTTTGGAGTTGTGGGCATGTATTTCTTTCATCACAGGAGCAACATTTACTCTACCTGTTCGTTAATTACCGTTTACAGTTCTCTGCCTTATTCAAGATTTCCTTTCAAGGTACTTTACAGTTAATAATGAAAGATCGTGCTTACAACGAATGTCAACCCAGGAATGTCTTGTTGCATAGCCCTAGCATGCCGGACTTCTTCCGGTTCCTCACCAGGATATTGTCTGTCTGACTGTGGCACTGGCCCTTGAGGAAGCCAATGTCCATCGTCAATCTTCACCAGAATATTGTCTGTCTGGCTGTGGCACTGGCCCTTGAGGAAGCCAATGCCCATCATCAGTCTTCACCAGAATATTGTCTGTCTGGCTATGGCACTGGCCCTTGAGGAAGGCAATGTGCATCGTCAGTCTTCACCAGAATATTGTCTGTCTGGCTGTGGCACTGGCCCTTGAGGAAGGCAATGTGCATCGTCAATCTTCACCAGAATATTGTCTGTCTGGCTGTGGCACTGGCCCTTGTGGAGAGCAATGGCCATCATCGGAATGCTGTATGCACACGGAGAACGTTGGCGAGGACAAGTTACTATCACCAGCAAATTCTTGCTGGCGTATTTCCCTATCATTGGTGGTTTCATTATTTAAAAAAAAGGCCACAAAATATTCTTTCAGTTTTCTTGGGCATCTATACCAACCTCGCATTATAGTGACCCAGAATGATGGAGATGTCTTTCTTATCAACCTTTCTGTAACGAAGGATGGGAGAAATACTGGGCTAAAAACAGGAGAATAAGTTTAACTATTAAGAAAAAAAGAAGAGAGAGAGAGAGAGGAGAGAGAGAGAGAGAGAGAGAGAGAGAGAGAGAGAGAGAGAGAGAGAGAGAGAGAGAGAGAGAGAGAGAGATGCAAAGGAAAGAAAGATTGAATAATACCGTGAGGACATGAGAAAATATAGACAAGGACACACAAAAACGAAGATTTAAAATAGTAAAAGACCTGACCAAACAGACCTTAGTAAAGTCAGCAGCATTCAGGACATGGACGGCAACTGTCTCAAACAAGAAAAAAACACCAGAAAAAGGTGGACTGGATATTGCTCTGAACTCTACCACAAATACAGCAAAGATGGAGAACCAAGTGTACTAACAGTACAGAGTTCATCAAATGAGCATTACTTTCCAGTGCTCCATGGAGAAGACGCATCAGCAGTGAAGTCGTTCAAATGTGGAAAGGCTGGAGGCATTGACAAATTGTGTCTCTTACAATATGGCGGAGAGGTAGTACCTGATGTCCTGATTACATCTGACACCCTGGGGAGTGGCCCACGCAATGGAGTCAACTGCTCGCTGTCACCTTCCCACGAAGAGAAATCGCCCAACAGTGCATGCATGGGCTACCGCAGTGTCCGCTTGATCAGTCACGCCAGCAAGGAAATGCACAAAATAATTCCCGTTTGTGACGGAATGCGCTAGCAACAACACACACGTGAGGTAAGGTAAGGTAATGTTGCTTACAGCCCAACCTACCGCAAAAGGCCATTTGGCACTGTAAGAGCGCATCTACAAATGTCAATGATTTATGTGGTCAGGTCAGGTGACAGGTTTTTAACTTTTCATACGCTTATCAACTTTTATGTCGCAATGTAGCATTAAAGAAAATGAAATTGTGATATCGGACTGCATTATTTATGGTGACCACGCCTGGTAGACAGAAAGTTGCAAAGTAAGGTAGTACAATTTCCTGGCCTCCTTATACATCTAGGTTTGTGTTTGTTCCACCCTGTTGTACTGTCAACACTTACTAAAGGGCGCCATTTATCTTTTTTTTCTCTCACTTACTCAGCTTATGTAGCTCCCACCTCCTGCGTTTTTTTGGTCGCTTTGGGTTCACAGATGTGGCATCACAGGGACTTGCAGTAGTCCGTCACGGTGATGCCCTCTTGAACAAACTGAAACTGAGCTCACAGTCTCCGGCCCCGGGCGGTTCACAGGTATGAATAAATATAAATACCAAAATACATATCATACCAAATCGTTATGAGGTACCCCCACTGAAACTGCCGCGTGGCATTACAGGGTTATCGCGGATTGTTCTGATCCAAAACATGCTTCTGGACGCCACCGACTAAAGCGTCATGGATGACCACCGGGAAAGGTTTTCATTCCACGTCCAGTTTGCGCCAAGTTTGAGGAGGTAAATGTTGTTCGTTCTTCGTTTTCCGTAAGGTTGTTTGTCTTGCCTGAAGAAGACCAAAGAGGTCGAAACGCGTCGTTTTTTGTCTTGTAATTTGTTTGTCACTTCTTTCCCGCGGATCAGTAATTTTTCTTTTAAGTTTCTCATGAATGATACAATGATCGTTTGTGAGTGTTGACTTCATTAGGCCCAGCACGCCATCCAACAACAGCTCCTATGAAGTTGCCGACATTGACAGACCAAAGAGTCTGGCACTAGTCTCATCATAGATGATGTTCGGAAATCTGTAAGCGGGGTAATCTGTATTAGAGCTCGCGTTCGGCGAGAGTTAACCCCGCCGCTTTCCATGGTACAGATACCGGTAATGGGCGCCGCACGCCTAAAGCAATTTTTGCTCCATCAGTAAGATTAAAAGTTCAATCAAGAAAGAAACAAAAAAACCACGAGAGTGAAACGTGCGCCTGGAATGTTGACGGTCAATATCCCGATCGTTACATGGCGTGCGCTTAAAATCAAAATTTTGACTCCACAGATGTTTGTTTGACCCACGAACTGAGCAAAGATAACTCTGTTTGCAACGGAAAGACAGGCGTTATCTTCGCCTATCGTTTTTTTCCGAACGGGTCAGTTTACCATGGCCATGGATGTAGAGAGGAAAATAAAAACTAAGGTCAACACAGTTTGAACTTTTCGATTCTTTCGATGACGAATAAAGGTTATGGAAGATGATGTCATGGGGTTCCATGGCAGTCTGAGCCAAAGTATATGACACGGATGGATTATACGTTTCTTTCATAATCGTCCCTGTTGGTCACCAGATTCATCAACATCCTGAGACTCGACCGTTACGCGGAAGAAACTCGACCGTGTGCTGTCCCAAGGTGAAGGTTTGTTACCAGTCCATTCGTAGTATTGTTCCCCCAGACGTCTTGGGAAATGTTATGAGACGCACGTCTTCCCAGACGTGAATGATGGTAAATGTGATGGGGTATCATGTGGATGCCCCACCCGGGTCAGAGCCAAACAAGGAAAAAAGAACGCAGTGCGTGACATGAACCTGCAGGAAGGCGAATGGAAGCGGCACCCTTCAGGTTCCCCAGTCAGATCTTTGCGTATATCAGGAGCGAGTTCGGTTACTTTTTGGACCCACTTGCATGCTTTGGGGCGCAGGGTCTGACTCAGGAAGCAGGCCGTCACGTACAATGCCACCCCAACTATCTCATGGCGTTGCGAGACTTTCACAGCCACCTCTCTCTCTCTCTTTCTCTCTCTCTCTGTGAATATGAGAGAGATACTCTCTCTGTCTGTCTCTTTCTGTCTCTGTCTCTCTCTCCTCTCTCTCTCTTCCTCTGTGTGAGCGCGCGCGTGTGTGTGCTGAGAGAGAGGAGAGAGAGAGAGAGAGAGAGAGAGAGAGAGAGAGAGAGAGAGAGAGAGAGATAGTTAAAGAAGGTTACAGACATATATAACAGCACACTGACACAATTAAGCACACGCAAACAGGAATGCATGTGCGCGCGCTTACTCACACTCAAACACACACACACACACACACACACACACACATACACACACACACACACACGCGCGCGCGCGCACACGCACGCACGCACACACACACGCACACATGCAAGCACGCACGCACGCACGCACGTATGCACACACGCACGCACGCACGCACACGCACGCACGCACGCACGCACGCACGCACACACACACACACACTCAGAGTCACTCACTCACGTATATACACCAGCACGCAGACATGAAGGGATATGGATATTTTCTTCCATTCAGGCTTTGGTCCACATAAAGTGGTGTGTAAACAACATTCAACTGTTGGTCAACAAAAACCCCAAAGGCAGTACAGCTGTGAAAATGTACATCATCTATCAACATATCATCCATCAACATGCAGGAATAGCAGCTGGAGAGAGAGAGAGAGAGAGAGAGAGAGAGAGAGAGAGAGAGAGAGAGAGAGAGAGAGAGAGAAGAGAGAGAGTCAAATTACCACTTTCTGCGGTCACTGAGGAGAAACAACCAAGTTTCGAAATATCGGTATATGACCTGGAGTTATATGTTAGTGAGTTTCCCTCCCTATTGGAGGATGTCTCCCTCTTGGAGAATATAAGCTTGCTGAAGGCTCATTTTGAGAAGCATTTATTTTATTTTATTTTATTTTTCCCCATTCACCCACTCAAGCACATACTGTTAGTTAGGCAGAATCATCTACCACTACAGATATGGATGCGTATCTCCCCCTATTTCTTCAATCTAAGACATAAGAGCAAGCTTTGTTTATAATTCAATATTTCTTGCAGTCATTGCAACACCAAGCTGCTGTGTAAGTTGCTGGAACGGTGCTCGGTACTTATCCTTGGAATTTATTAGTTTGTTGTATTTTAGTCCCTTGCGGATTCATTCCAAGAACTGGCCCTCAGCACTTGTGTCTTAAGAGGATATCTTTTTATATTTTCTACTTTTCACAAGAAAATGTAGCTTGTTTTGCTCTTTCATGATTTTCTTTTGCTTCTTAGATGGCACCTTTGGTAGGTTTTTTGAAAACTCAACAAACATACTACGGTATTGCACACCAGCCTTTTCTGGGATTGCATTCTTCTTAAAACTGAAAAGGCAGAGGAGTCAAATTACCACTTTCCTTGACAAAAAAAGTGACATACTCACTAATGTTCTGTAAACAGCCTACATTGTTATTCCAAACTCTCCTGCGGAAGAAAATAAGGCTGGATGCAAAAAAATCTAATAAATTTCATGTAGCGCTCAAAACGTTATGCAGTGGCCAAAACACTAGCATAGTGGCTATGAATCTTGCCGACTACTCAAGACCACCAAAACTGCAGTGCATGCTCTCTGTCTGTCTGTTTTTCTTGAGTCAGAGGAGGAAAAACTAAAGGAAGCTTGGCTAGCCACAATGTATTATAGCCTTAGATATAATCTAGATCTTAGTTCCTATCATTTTTGTTGTTGTTGTTGTACAGTCCCATACCTCCTTTCCACTGAAATATGAAAAATTCAGGTTCAGCACTTTTGTCCCTACTCTGACTTTCTCAAGGGTGTGTGACCTGTCTCACGTCTTTTCTGGTCTGATGAAAATTGCATGTCTCCAACACTGCAGCTGATGTTTCAATAGGAACATGTACAAGTCCAGCAAGATGTCCAGAAATTAAACTTTCAACTGCAGTGCTGTCCTTCCTTGGTTCAAGTTCAGATACTGGGGCTGATGCCAATGAAATTTCACCAGATGATCTGCTGTGATCTTACTCTGATGATGTCACCGAGTTGATTGTAGGGGTGCAGTTACACGGTTCAGAAGTGGGTGAAGTTGCCTCCCGAGTTCTCCTCACAGGGTTCGGAGACCTGAGCTGGATTTGCCCCAGACACACAAGCATCACTGTTCTGTGTTTTAGTGTCCTTTATTTTCTGCTGGATGCTCTTGAAGATGTCGCCAATAGAGAATGTCTGCTGGGTAACTGGTTGTTTTGAAATCGATTCCTCCTCACTTCCAGTTCCATCCATCTTTGTTGCACAGTGACCCTGCAAGCATACAAAAAGAAAGGTGAGACTTTTGTCAGAAATCATTCAGAAGGAATCCATGTTAAACTAATTTTGTAAGCAATGGGATTTTATTATATTACTTATTTACTATGATGCAAAAATGTCAGTGTCCCATCTTGAATGAGGAACTAGTACAGTAGACAATGCATACATACATACATACATACATATATGGAGAATATAAGCTTGCTGAAGGCTCATTTTGAGAAGCATTTAATTTATTTTATTTTTCCCCATTCACCCACTCAAGCACATACTGTTAGGCAGAATCATCTACCACTGCAGATATGAATGCGTATCTCCCCCTATTTCTTCAATCTAAGACATAAGAGCAAGCTTTGTTTATAATTCAATATTTCTTGCAGTCATTGCAACACCACGTTGCTGTGTAAGTTGCTGGAAAGGTGCGGTACTTATCCTTGGAATTTATTAGTTTGTTGTATTTTAGTCCCTTGCGGATTCATTCCAAGAACTGGCCCTCAGCACTTGTGTCTTAGAGGATATCTTTTTATATTTTCTACTTTTCACAAGAAAATGTAGCTTGTTTTGCTCTTTTATGATTTTCTTTTGCTTCTTAGATGGCTCCTTTGGTTGGTTTTTTGAAAACTCAACAAACATACTACGGTATTGCACACCAACCTTTTCTGGGATTGCATTCTTCTTAAACTGAAAAGGCAGAGGAGTCAAATTACCACTTTGCGCGGTCACTGAGGAGAAACCACCAAGTTTCGAAATATCGGTATATGACCAGGAGTTATACGTCAGTGAGTTTCCTTTCCTATTGGAGGATGTCTCCCCCTTGGAGAATATAAGCTTGCTGAAGGCTCATTTTGAGAAGCATTTAATTTATTTTATTTTTCCCCATTCACCCACTCAAGCACATACTGTTAGTTAGGCAGAATCATCTACCACTGCAGATATGAATGCGTATCTCCACCTATTTCTTCAATCTAAGACATAAGAGCAAGCTTTGTTTATAATTCAATATTTCTTGCAGTCATTGCAACACCAAGCTGCTGTGTAAGTTGCTGGAACGGTGCGGTACTTATCCTTGGAATTTATGGTTTGTTGTATATTATATATATATATATCCAAAAGAACAAGAAGCTGTCGTGGTTGCACTTGAAATTTTCGGCTTTATTTGCTTTCTTCAACAAATTACATCCTCCCTGAGTGCCAGCAGGTAAGGTATAAGCCAGGCTTAAAGTACAGCTGTGCTCGATGACGTCTACAGAACAGTGCTTTTTATTGTTTATTACTGAAGCTCAGGACCAGAGCGTTATCATCATTACGTTGTGTGGAAAAGGAGCTTAAAAATAAACAACCTGAAATTATTCAGTGAAAATTTGGAATTTGATGTTAGATATAACTCTTTTGTTCGATTTCGAAAATACAAGTAATTCTTAATACAGTGAAATTAGTGATTCTTCTTCTTCTTCCTCCTTCTCCTTTTTCATTGTTATCTGTCTGTGTCTCTGTCCGTTTGTGTCTCTATCTGCGTTTATGTGTATTTTTCTGTCTCTGTCTCGATCATGGTCCTCGTTTTAAAACCCGCATAAGCCAGTGAACACTGGTGAATTTGTTATATGGTGCAATATGTGACAGCTTAACGGACCACTCCTAGATTAATGGGGGAGAAAAAAAAAATGTGTCATCGTTTTTGAGGCAGGCGCAATGCCTCCGTTAGCCCTAGGGATGAATGGAGAGAAAAAAAAAGTGTTATCGTTGTATGAGGCGGTATTAAACGTCAGGTGCAAACCCCCTCTAGCCTCCCTTGATTTAGTGTTATTGATCGGTCCCCACGATAATGACAGGAAAAATGTGTCAACGTAGGCTAAGGTTTGTTACACTCTCTGTAAAAGGAAAGTAAAGATCGGAGACGGTTGCTTCCCTTAGTCGCTTGCCGGAAATGACCTTGCTATGGGTGAAGCACCCAACCTAACACGCTATACTTCAAGGCAATTGCGTCCCTTGACACAGCCGAAACCCCACCATATATTGATTTGTATGAGTCAACTGTTACTGCTAACTCATGCACATCAAGTGACGTGTCAGAATCGATACAAACACACACACATACACACATTACTCAAGTGGTACTTGGAACATGGTCTTGTTGTGACCAACATCACATTAGTCATTGAGTACACACCCAACCCGTGTTTCAAGGAATTTGGTGAACGGGTGTCTGAGGCACGCAGACAGGGTGTTAAGGATTCATCGCAGACTATTTTGGCTGATACTTTCAAATTGTTAGGCAACAGTGCCTATGGTGAAACGCTGACTAACATCGCCAAACCACAGAGACATTCATTATGTCACCGTGGATCAAGCTCCCAAACTCGTCAATGAAAGTCGGTTTAAAAAAAACTGACCGAGCTAGGTGGCGGTGTTGTAGAAGTGGAAATGAGTAAAAAAAAGATCAACTGGGCACTCCCGATCCAGATTGGTTTTTTCGTCTACCAATATGCCAAGTTGCGAATGTTGCAGTTTTATTACGATTGTTTGGACAAATTTGTCAACAGATCAGATTTTCAACTTTTGGAGATGGATACGGATTCGCTGTACATGGCACTCAGTCGTCGAAGATTTGACCAAGTCGTACGACCCTCCATGCGACATCAGTTTTTCGTTGAGTACAATCGGTGGTTTCCGAGTCAAGCTTGTCATCGACACGCTTCACTCTTTCAAACTGGATACAACACCGAGCACGCGTGGGACCCCAAACAGTGCGCCGATTGCCTGGCCCGTGCCAAATATGACAAACGGACACCCGGCTTGTTCAAAGTCCCTCAGCACTTGTGTCTTAGAGGATATCTTTTTATATTTTCTACTTTTCACAAGAAAATGTAGCTTGTTTTGCTCTTTTATGATTTTCTTTTGCTTTGGTCCACATAAAGTGGTGTGTAAACAACATTCAACTGTTGGTCAACAAAAAACCCAAAGGCAGTACAGCTGTGAAAATGTACATCATCTATCAACATATCATCCATCAACATGTAGGAATAGCAGCTGAGAGAGAGAGAGAGAAGAGAGAGAGAGAGAGAGAGAGAGAGAGAGAGAGAGAGAGACTCAAGACTCAAAAACTTTATTACTCAAGGATAGAGATTTTAGGCAGTGCCTATTCTTCCAATCTGTCCTTGCTATTCTACAACACTCAACTAAACAGACTACACATATTAATAATGACAGAAACAATGAAGAATATAGCAACATTATAATATTAACAATAACAATAGTAATAAGAATAATAATTATTTATATAAAAAAAAAAAAAAAAATCCATTACAAAATTACACAAACACAGTCAGACACGTACGCGAGAGAGAGAGAGAGAGAGAGAGAGAGAGAGAGAGAGAGAGAGAGAGAGAGAGAGAGATTACAGATGTGGGTTTAGGTATCAACTTTTAACAGCCTGACTAATGGAAAAAAACAAACAAAGACCAGGGAGGAAGACTTGGGAAGGGAAGGGACCGTGTAGGAGGGACTAGGGAGGAAGACCTGGGAAGGGAAGGGACTGTGTAGGAGGGACCAGGTAGGAAGACCTGGGAAGGGAAGAGATTGTGTAGGAGGACCAGGAGGAAGAGTTGGAAGGGAAGGGACTGTGTAGGAGGGACCAGGGAGGAAGAGTTGGGAAGGGAAGGAACAGTGTAGGAGGGACCAGGGAGGAAGAGTTGGGAAGGGAAGGGACTGTGTAGGAGGGACCAGGGAGGAAGAATTGGGAAGGGAAGGGACTGTGTAGGAGGGACCAGGGAGGAAGAATTGGGAAGGGAAGGGACTGTGTAGGAGGGACCAGGGAGGAAGAATTGGGAAGGTAAGGGACTGTGTAGGAGGGTCCAGGGAGGATGTGTTGGGAAGGGAAGGGACTGTGTAGGAGGGACCAGGGAGGAAGAGTTGGGAAGGGAAGGGACTGTGTAGGAGGGACGAGGTAGGAAGAGTTGGGAAGGGAAGGGACTATGTAGGAGGGACCAGGGAGGAAGAGTTGGAAGGAAGGGACTGTGTAGGAGGGACCAGGGAGGAAGAGTTGGGAAGGGAAGGGACTGTGTAGGAGGGACCAGGGAGGAAGAGTTGGGAAGGGAAGGGACTGTGTAGGAGGGACCAGGGAGGAAGAGTTGGGAAGGGAAGGGACTGTGTAGGAGGGACCAGGAGGAAGAGTTGGGAAGGGACAGTACTATATAGGAGGGACCAGGCAGGAAGATTTGGGGAGGGAAGGGACTGTGTAGGAGGGACCAGAGAGGAAGAGTTGGGAAGGGAAGGGACTGTGTAGGAGGACCAGGGAGGAAGATTTGGGGAGGAAGGGACTGTGTAGGAGGGACCAGGCAGGAAGATTTGGGGAGGGAAGGGACTGTGTAGGAGGGACCAGGCAGGAAGATTTGGGGAGGGAAGGGACTGTGTAGGAGGGACCAGAGAGGAAGAATTGGGAAGGGAAGGGACTGTGTATTAAGGACGAGGAGGAAGTCTTGGGAAGGGACGGGACTACATAGGAGGGACCAGGGAGGAATGTCTTAGGAAGGGAAGGGACTGTGTAAGAGGGACCAGGGAGGAAGTCTTGGGAAGGGAAGGGACTGTGTAGGAAGACCAGGGAGGACGTCTTAGGAAGGGACGGGACTATGTAGGAGGGACCAGGGAGGAAGAGTTGGGAAGGGAAGGGACTGTGTAGGAAGGACCAGGGAGGAAGACCTGGGAAGGGAAGGGACTGTGTAGGAGGGACCAGGGAGGATGAGTTGGGAAGGGAAGGGACTGTGTAGGAGGGACCAGGGAGGAAGAGTTGGGAAGGGAAGGGACTGTGTAGGAGGGACCAGGGAGGAAGAGTTGGGAAGGGAAGGGACTGTGTAGGAGGACCAGGAGGAAGAGTTGGGAAGGAAGGGACTGTGTAGGAGGGACCAGGGAGGAAGAATTGGGAAGGGAAGGGACAGTGTAGGAGGGACCAGGGGAAGAGTTGGAAGGGACGGGACTGTGTAGGAGGGATCAGGGAGGAAGAGTTGGGAAGGGAAGGGACTGTGAAGGAGGGACCAGGGAGGAAGAGTTGGGAAGGGAAGGGACTGTGTAGGAGGGACCAGGAAGGAAGAGTTGGGAAGGGAAGGACTGTGTAGGAGGGACCAGGGAGGAAGAGTTGGGAAGGGAATGGACTGTGTAGGAGGGACCAGGGAGGAAGAGTTGGGAAGGGAAGGGACTATGTAGGAGGGACCAGGGAGGAAGAGTTGGGAAGGGAAGGGACTGTGTAGGAGGGACCAGGGAGGAAGAATTGGGAAGGGAAGGGACAGTGTAGGAGGGACCAGGGAGGAAGAGTTGGGAAGGGACGGGACTGTGTAGGAGGGACCAGGGAGGAAGAGTTGGGAAGGGAAGGGACTGTGAAGGAGGGACCCAGGGAGGAAGAGTTGGGAAGGGAAGGGACTGTGTAGGAGGGACCAGGAAGGAAGAGTTGGGAAGGGAAGGACTGTGTAGGAGGGACCAGGGAGGAAGAGTTGGGAAGGGAAGGGACTGTGTAGGAGGGACCAGGGAGGAAGAGTTGCGAAGGGGACTGTGTAGGGGACCAGGGAGGAAGAGTTGGGAAGGGAAGGGACTGTGTAGGAGGGACCAGGGAGGAAGACCTGGGAAGGAATGACTGTGTAGTAGGGACCAGGGAAAAAGTGTTGGGAACGTAAGGGACTGTGTAGGAGGGACCAGGGAGGAAGAGTTGGAAGGGAAGGGACTGTGCAGGATGGACCAGGGAAAAAGAGTTGGGAAGGGAAGGGACTGTGTAGGAGGGACCAGGGAGGAAGAGTTGGGAAGGGAAGGGAATGTGTAGGAGGGACCAGGGAGGAAGAGTTGGGAAGGGAAGGGACTGTGTAGGAGTGACCAGGGAGGAATAGTTGGGAAGGGAAGGGACTGTGTAGGAGGGACCAGGAGGAAGACTTGGGAAGGGAACGGACTGTGTAGGAGGGACCAGGAGGAAGACCTTGGAAAGGAAGAAACTGTGTAGGAGGGACCAGGGAGGAAGATTGGGAAGGGAAGGGACTGTGTAGGAGGGACCAGGGAGGAAGACCTGGGAAGGAAGGGACTGTGTAGGGGGGACCAGGAAGGAAGTCTTGGGAATGGAAGGGACTGTGTAGAAGGGACCAGGGAGGAAGAGTTGGGAAGGGAAGGGACTGTGTAGGAGGGACCAGGGAGGAAGACCTGGGAAGGGAAGGGACTGTGTAGGAGGGACCAGGGAGGATGAGTTGGGAAGGGAAGGGACTGTGTAGGAATGACTAGGAAGGAAGAGTTGGGAAGGGAAGGGACTGTGTAGGAGGACCAGGGAGGAAGACCTGGGAAGGGAAGGGACTGTGAAGGAAGGACCAGGGAGGAAGAGTTGGGAAGGGAAGGAACTGTGTAGGAGGGACCAGGGAGGAAGACCTGGGAAGGAAGGGACTGTGAAGGAAGGACCAGGGAGGAAGAGTTGGGAAGGGAAGGGACTGTGTAGGAGGGACCAGGAGGAAGAGTTGGGAAGGGAAGGGACTGTGTAGGAGGGACCAGGGAGGAAGAGTTGGGAAGGGAAGGGACTGTGTAGGAGTGACCAGGGAGGAAGAGTTGGGAAGGGAAGGGACTGTGTAGGAGGGACCAGGGAGGAAGAGTTGGGAAGGGAAGGGACTGTGTAGGAGGGACCAGGAGGAAGAGTTGGGAAGGGAAGGGACTGTGTAGGAGGGACCAGGGAGGAAGAGTTGGGAAGGGAAGGGACTGTGTAGGAGGGACCACGACTGCAACGCCTGAGACCAACGCTTGCGAAAGAGGCATTGAAACCGGCGTTTGTGCAGTCGTCCGAGGGGCACTAAGGGGGCCAAGGACTCCATCAGACCCAGAAGAGAGGCCAGCTTTCTGGCTGGAGCCTGATCCAAGGAAAGGAGATGGGCCAAGAGGTGCTGGAGGCGAACCAGGCGTTGGGGGGTTGGAGAGACCAACCAGTTGGTGGTGTGGAAGGACATGCCCAGAAACTGAAACTGCTGCGATGGGATGAGATCGGACTTCTCGTTGCGAACAAATCCCAGCTGCTGACAGAGGTTTAAAACCTGGAGGGCTTGCTGGGAGCACAGAGTGCTGGATGAGGCAAGAAGAAGCCAATCGTCGAGATAGGCCTTCAGACGAATTCCTTTCTCCCGAACATGCAAGCAAAGTTCCCGGGCCACCTCGTGAAAACCCAAGGGGCCGGGGCTAGCCCAAAGGGAAGAGCCCTGAACTGAAAAACGCGGCTTTTCCACACGAAGAGGAGATACTTCCTGTCCCTTGGGTGGATCAAGAGATGGAAGTACGCATCTTTCAGGTCGATGGATACCGCCCAGTCGCCGGGATGCATGGCATCGCGGATTGACATGGGGGTTTCCATCCAAAAACGGAGGACGATAAGAAACCTGTTCAAGGGCGAGAGGTCTAGAACCGGTCTCCATCCTCCAGAAGCTTTTGGGGAAACCCCAAAAATGCGGCCATAAAAGCCCGGAGAGGAATGGAAGAGGACTTCCTCTGCGGCTCCCTTGGCTAACAACGAAAGGACCTCCTGGTCTAAGGCCTGAGAGGCCGCTAGATCCTGAAGAGGAGCGAAAGGAGGAGGGAAAGGAGTGAGAGGAGCCTTTACTGCACCCCAAGGAAGATGAAACCCCGACTTGATCATCCGCAGAGCCCAAGGGCTTGCGGGAAGCCGCTCCCAGGCACTGAGGTGCCTGGACAGACTGCCCACAGGTCGGGGGCAAGTCATTGGGGGTGGGCCGTCTGAGACATGGGAGCTTTCGGACTTACCGGCCGTGCCTGAGGCCGACCCCTGCTGGGTTGCTTGCCTCGGATCCCCCGGGGTCCAAATGACCGTCGTCCCTTGGGTTGAGAGAATGGTGTCATTTACCAAGATGGCCTCCTTGGCAAATGGAACCCTCTCTGGCTTGAGAAATTCCCTGCACGCCAGCACTCCAGGTAAATACGGGATGGAGCCAGGCGTGATGTCCTGAGCCTCCATGCCCCTGACTTATTTGGGCCCTCCTCATACAGTCGGCTACCATTACTGACTTCTTTAAAAGAGAGGAGGGTTAGCCGCCAGTGGGTGAGACCCCAGGGCGAGTTCCGCTGCCGAAGGGCAGGGGGCCCTGACCTCCCGTGAGGACGACACCGCCTCCGGGACAAGGGAAGCCAGGAAGGCCACCGAGTCCCAGAAGCATAGCTGCCAACCTCCCAGAGTCAAAAAGAGTAACACCTCACGGGGGGTGGGTTCGGGAGGGGGGCTGGCCCCCTCCTGATCAGCGGGGGTCAGGGGCGCAGCCCCCTGAAGCTGAAGCCTTTTTTACACTCTGACAGCATATTTTTCATCTCCTGATAGGAAAACTAATCAAAAGCAAGCCTATTATTAAACCATATCAAAGCATGCATATTAGTATGTTGCATACAATGCAATATTTTGTGTAAAAAAAAGCCTCTTATGTAGGTAGCCACCATATTTTTTCTATAGATTAATATACAAAACACACAAAATAAGACTTACCCAAACAGCTTTTTTTATCTTCCATATTGATGTAGGATGAACATAAAAGATGCTCTGCCCTCCCAATCAACAGCACTCACAGTTCTGGGCTTCCATCAGCTACACCCACATTCTTCAGTTCAAGTTCCATCAACTTCACCCTTCTGCCCTTATGATCTCACAACTACACCCCATAGCAGAGATGGGATTCTCATAATGTGAAAAAGGAGGAAAAGAAGTGGCGGGGGTCCGGGGGCCGGTGAAGGCCCCCGGTGGGGTCCAGGGGCAAGGCCCTGGTGGGGGTCAGGGGGCGAAGCCCCCTGAAGCTGAAGATTTTTTAGAATTTAACCTGCAAAAATCAGCATCTGAGACACCAAAGTATTCAAAAGTATTAATAACCTTGATCCTACAAAAAAAAAGACTTTCTCACCTTCGCCATTGATCTCTGTCAGGAAATCATGAAGACCATTGACACAGATTGGTGATTTTCCAGTTGCTAATAGTCACACAATTTTCCAGCAGTTGCAAGTCAGTTTCTCATTACTGTCCTTCACATCGCCACATTTCAGCGAGCAGTTTAGTTTCTAACAGTAATAGCCATGCTTCAAAATACTTATTAAAAAAGTTTACCTGAACACCAATCAAATAATTTCTTATAGTTGTCCTTCAAAATACCACGGAGGATTCGGATTCCTTTATAGAATAATATAAGTGAGAGAGTTGACTAAGGATCATATTCAAAGTGTGCAAATTGTGAAGGTTTAACTCATTGTGTGCCCACAAGCAGTTTTTTTTTTCTTTTCAACTTGATCCATCTCTATTACAATAAGAAAAAAAACACTTTCACACTTCTGATACTCCTCAACATTAATGATGTCACTTGCTAAATCTAGTCACCAGAGTATAAGTATGCATGCATATCTGCCGGTCTGCTCGTTTGTATGAATGTGTGTAACTGATTCCCCCCCCCCCCCCCCCCCCATAATATCTATACCAGAAAAGAAAAGATTTTTGTGACGCGGTGGTATAGTAAAAAACATTATTCTTATTATTATTACTACTACTACTACTATTACTTTTTCCGTACTATCGTCTGTTTGTTTACTTATGTTTTGTTTGCTTGTCTGTAGAATGTCAATAACACCCTTGCAATTTTTATTTTTTTGATCTCTCTCTCACTAAAATAGTTTGATGTATGCTATTTATTACGTAAAATATTGACTACACAATTGTGTATACTGTGACATTGATGTAACCTGTTTTTTCAAAGAGAACCTTCATTGCAAAATAATCCTTGATGATTGGGGCATTACATCAAGAAGAAGAAAAAAAAAGGGGGGGGGGGGGGGGGGGGGGGGGGGGGGGCTACGATTCTCATTCTATTGGGATAACCGCAATAATTAATATCATTACCCTTTAAACCCAAAAAAACTAGCAAACTCTTCACACACACACAGGGAGAGAGAGAGAGAGGGGGAAAAGAGAAGGGGAGAGAGGAGAGGGGGGGGGGGGTGGGGGTTTTGGGGGGGACTTTGCCATGCCCAAACAAACCCAAAATCTTCCCTTTGGGAAAACGATTTTTTCACTTTTTGCAAAGGGGCTTTTTTGCCAAAAACGTGGTGTCAATGCCGGGCTTTGCCCCCCTGAGCCCCTACTTGGGTGCGTCCCTTTCACCATTTTCAGACCTTGTCCGGATAGGTTTGGGTTTTTCCCCATGCAGTCCCTTTTAGTTTGAGAATCACACGTGGCTGGGCGGCGCCTTTGGAAAGGTCAGCATAAATTTTGCGCTCCTTCCTCCCCCCCCATTCCAAGCCCCTTTGTTTTTTAATGAAGCACGACTTGCTTGCAAGAACTTTCCCGCTTTCTGCCTTTTTGACGAAACATTCTGGTTTTCGCCCCACCCTCAAACCCAAAGGGAAAAAAGGGTCAGGAAAAAAAATTCCCCAAACAGTTTGCCGCGTTCTCAAACATCAACTTCCCCCTTTGATGGTTTCGGGTTAAACCCCAAATGAAAAAAAAAGAAAAGCAGTCCCCCGACCGGCCCCCGCAGGGGAAAAAGGAAAAAATCCTTTTTCAAAGGAAACAATTGAGAACACAAATCCGGGTTACCTCCACCGTCCCTTTGTTTTATCACAAACCAAACCCCTAACCCCCCCCCCCCCCCCCCCCCCCCCCCCCCCCCCCCCCCCCCCCCCCCCCCCCCAATTTTTCCCAAACGGTTTCCCCGATCTCAAAAAGACCCTGGGGCCATCAAAAAGACGGAAACCCGCCTTTGGCGGAAAAATCCCATCTCTGCTTGGATTTAGGATCCATAACTATACCCCCAGTCATGTTTCATCAAACTATACCCCACAGTCATGTTTCATCAACTATACCCCACAGTCATCTTTCATCAACTATACCCCCCAGTCATGTTTCATCAACTACACCCCACAGTCATGTTTCATTAACAACACAACACAGTTATGTTTCATCAACTGTACCCCACAATCTTGCTCAAACAACTTCATCCCCAGTCCTCCGGCTCCATTTAATTACCATCGCCCCCACACCAGTTCTAAGGCTCCATCAAGCTACTCCCCACTCCCCAGTCATCATGATCCAACCACTACTCCACACCCGAGTTGACAGCCTGTGTTCAAAGATCTAGGGTTTTTTTCTCTCACTATTTGTGCAGTCGAGGACTTGGCCTTCTTTAGAAACTCCTGGCTGAACTTTTGCTCATAGCAAGAGCCATGAAGATTGGCCTTTGCCACCATCATGTTTTTTTTACGGACTGCCGATTCCTCAGCTTCGTTGTTTTTTTGTGCTTCGTGGTCTTCTCGTGATCGGCCAGATCATTTCTTCCCCCATGTGAATTATATCACCGGACATCGACACATGGTGCAGAAAGCAAACTTTTCACCCTTGAAGGGCAAGAAGTGACCCATGGAAACTTGTCTTTATAAGCTGACAGATACCGCTGGAATCGTTTAGGTTTTGTGGTTTTTCTCCGTGCTACCACTTGAAGACGCCATGTTGACTATTTGAACAGCAGCTATGCGCATGCGCGGAATGGGTCTAGTTATGCCCCTTTCATGCTGACTTCCGAGTTTACGATTTCTGTTCAGTCGGACCAGTTGCCAAACGTTCTTTTATTTAATTTTAGGCTTTTTTTTTGTTTTTGTTTTGAAAACTCGTAAACCGGAATTTTTTCAGCAAACAACGAAAATAGGGACAAATTAAAAAAAAACCGATATGTCCCGGTTTTCCCGTAACAGTTGGCAGCTATGCAGAGGAATAAGAACCAGGCGACTGGCCCTCGTCCTCCAACTCCGAATCCACCGGTCGGAGCCACAGACTGAGGGAGGTGACAGCCAGCCCTTGGCAAAGAGGTGCGCTGTGAACGTCCAGACAGGCCCAGGCTGGCTGATTCCCCAGACACTCCTAGGGAGGGATCGGCCGTCGGGTGGCCGAAGGGACCTGGGAGGAAGACGCCTGCACTGGTGGAGAGCTGGCATAAAACCTGGCCACCAGGGAAACCCGGAGCAGGGGGCTGTGGAAAGCCCATGGTCGGGGGATACTGCCATTGGGCCCATGGCGCCCAAGGCAAAGTGGCCTGACCCATGATAGGGGGTGCTGATGCTATGGATGCTGGCCCAACCCGGTAAATGGGGGGCCTGATGCGCCAGTCCCCTGAGGGACGCCCTGAAATGAGGGCGAAACCCAAGTGTTCTGCCAAAAGAGGGGGGCAGAAACATGTGGGGGAAGGGAAACAACTGGGGCCGAACGAGATTCAAGCCCTTGAGAGGGAGTTGCTTCCTTGGGTCGCATACCAAGCGAAAGGTAGACGTGAAGTCTGCCTCATTACCCACCCCTGAGCCTCCGTTGTAGAGGGCTCGTGCATCTTCGATCTGCCATGGGAATCGAACTGTGTGCAGTAGAACCGCAGCTGAACTGGACACAGGATGCAGTAACAGGAACGACAGAACCGCAGCTGAGTCGATTGCGTTAGGGGACGGGATCGACAGAACCGCAGCTGAGCCGATCATCGTGCTGTGGCTGCTGGCCCAACCAGTAAAATGGGGGACTGATGCGCCAGTCCCCCGAGGGACGTCCTGAAATGAGGGCGAAACCCAGTGTTCTGCCCAAAAGAGGGGAGCAGAAACATGAGGTGGGGAAGGGAAACAACTGGGGCCGAACGAGATTCAAGCCCTTGAGAGGGAGTTGCTTCCCTTGGGTCGCTTAACAAGCGAAAGGGAGAGGTAGACGTGAAGTCTGCCTCATTACCCCACCCCTGAGCCTCCGTCGTAGAGGGCTCGTGCATCTTCGATTCTGCCATGGGAATCGAACTGTGTGCAGTAGAAACCGCAGCTGAACTGGACACAGGATGCAGTAACGGGAACGACAGAAACCGCAAGCCGAGTCGCTCGCCGTTAGGGGACAAAGGGACGGGATCGACAGAACCGCAGCTGAGCCGATCACCGTCACAAATTGTGGGTTGCGAGAAAGAGCTCGCTGTCACAACAACAGAACCGCAGCTGAGGTGAAGATGAACCCTTGGGAGGGAAAGAAGAATAGAGAGAAAGTGACGCTGAAGGGAGAGGAGGTTTTTGGCGCGGCTAGAGACAAAGAGCTGCGGCGAGATGCGGGAATCGAAAGACGAAACCTTCTTAGCTCTCGCCTTACAACCCAATCGCTTCACGTACGTTTCTCCCTTAAGTGAAAAAATAAGCAGGACACCAAAGAACAGCAAACAACAATCGATCGATTGCGAGAAAAGCAAAAAATACTTAGCTGTCGTGTACACGAGGCTTAACGGGAAATATGGCTGCGATGAAAAGAGAATGGTTCTGAGCATGCGCAAGGCACGAGGCCCTTTCAAGGGTTTTGTTGTCCGTACAGACTTCATTGTATACGAGGCAGGGATAGCAAATTTGCTGCCGCTTATTGCATTAGTGAGCCACGGTATAGTATGTGTAATTAAATGACAAGTTTTACAGGGACATGGAATGCTTTGATGAAGTCAACTCCCCCTTCCCCCTATCCCGTACTCCGCTCTCTTTGAGATCAGCATCACTTGCAGAGGTTTGGTTGTTTTTTTTTTTTACCTGTCTCATTTTTATGCCACTCGTGTGGCACTGCCCCCAATGTCCAATCATCATGAGGCAATCACAACAGTGCTGTCAATGTCCAATCATCATGAGGCAACCCACACAGTGCCGTCAATGTCCAATCATCATGAGGCAACCCACACAGTGCCGTCACTGTCCAATCATCATGAGGCAACCCACACAGTGCCGTCAATGTCAAATCAGGCATGAGGCAATCCACAAAAGGAGTGCACCAAGTCACTTTGGTGGTGTCCTATGGTACCTGTTCTGATCCAACATATGCAGGACACCACCTGCTAACAGTAGCAATGTTGAATTCACAGGAACAATAGAGACACTTCCTTTTTT
>CM031596.1:41788283-41830783 GCA_018398815.1 Conus ventricosus | reverse complement strand
GAACAACAAAAAAAAAGGTCTTCTATGGTTGTCCATGGGAAAAACAAAAACAAATGAAAAATTTTCAAGTCTGAATCATTTTCCGAAATTTCACAGTGACTTGAAGTCAAAAGACGTGACGTGGAAACCAAAGCTGTTTTGCATCACTATTATTTATAGCTGGACAAATATATTTCACTAAAAGTCATATGACATGAATTCTAGACATTGTCCTTTGTGATGCTGTCCTCTGTGATGCCGCTTTGCTTTATTAGATCCAGAAGTTGCATTTTCAGCAGCACTTTATAGCCACTTGATCATTATCTCCACTAACATCCCAACATGAACAACGCTGGTTGTCTAAAGACTATCTAAAACCTCTTCAATTCCCTTCACCACAGTGGGTTGTTTGAAAACTGCCTCTGATTATTCAGACTGACTACACTTGGCAGCTACAGTGTCGTGAGTGTAGTGGGATATTCATCATACACAAACTCAGCCTTGCTATACAAACTTGAGTGAAATTTTCACATGAAAATCTTGCAGTAACTATGAAATGCCAAACTAACAACAACAGATGCTACACACTGCTTCATTCATGAGAAAGCACTTGCATCATTCATTTGAGAGAGCAGTCATAAATGTGGCACTATCCTCTCAGATTTCTCAACAACAAAAAGATGGTGGCTAAAAGTAAAAAGGAAAAAAAAGTGGACTTTGAGGAATATAAGAAGGAAGGCAAAGCTGATATTACATCAAGTGGATACATTTAAAAATATATGTTGAATTGTATGTTGAAATTGGTGCCGATAAAGAATCATCAGATGTTGGAGATTACACTGAGATGGACAGTGATAATGTTGCATACATAAACACACTATATGGCATGGTGAACAACTCATTTGTACACAAGCAAAGTGTGCAAGTGACATGTAGTAATCTAGTAAAATTTTCAGGTGGTATCCTGCAACTGGCATTTGAACAGATACGTTTTAAGTGCAGACTTGAAAGTCAGGAAGGAAAGGGCATGACATAGGTAAGGTAGTGGATTCCAGAGTGTTGCTGCAGAAAATGAGAATGCTTTAGAATTGTGCTGCTTTCGGTTATATGAGGTAATTAAAAAAATTCGGTCATCAGAGGAAGAATGGAGGGGACGTGTAGGAATACATATTTCAAAGCGATCAGAGAAATAGGTAGGTGCTTCACCTGTGATAACCTTATAACTTAGACACACCGACTTATACTGAATTCTGTGCTCGGTTTTGAGCCAGTGTAATTTCTTCAAGAGATCTGGAAGTATGGTGCTGCTTTGGCACCTTGAAGATAAGGCTAACAGCTGAATTTTGAATTTTGAACATGTTGTAGTGGTTGGAGTAAGGCTGCGGGTACACCAAGTTACAATGTAACTGTTTACTTACAGCAGGTCACTGATTTTACATATTATAAATGCAACAAGAAAGGAACGGTGCTATGTCACATGCTCACATGGCACGTAAATTTGCATACAAACAACAGACCACTTTATGTGCCAAATATAATTTCTTGATGTAACAATAGGGCCAGTGTATTGCAAAGGGAAGCCATGTTTAACTTCAGAAAAGGGTTTTAAAAATACAAATTCTAGGAAGAGTTTCTTTAGAAACGTGTAAACATAAGTGTTTGACGCGGTTAAAGAAAATGTTAAGAGGTCTAACAGTTACTTCTCACTGATATATCAACGTCATCTAAGAAATTCTGATGGCCAGCTCAAGTTCAGGAGCGTTCATTTCCTTCTTCGTTCTTTGCCTTGAACTCACAGGTTCGCCATCGGTGAGATTTCTGCATTAGCGACCGTTCTTAATCTCCTCATTAAAAAGGTCGCCACATTCCTCTTTGGGAATGATGTCCACACAATACACACCACACCAGTGTTCAGGCAGGGTTCATACAGACTTCAGGACTAAAACTTAGGGAGTTTTTAGGGGGCTTTTTAGGGCCTTGCCATCGGACACATGTTACTTGCAAAAGGCTTAAACAAACGCCCACTGACCTGCACAGAACCTAAAACCTGTTCTCCACCACAGGCAAGATGATATGTGCACAGCAAGTTCTTTGCACTGGGCATTTCAAGATCTTTTTTGTTTCTCAGGGGGTTAAGGGGGGGGGGGGGGAGGGAGGAAGCTAATTTGTAGATCTGTCAAAACTTTATACTTATCGCAAGGCTTGCCCTTTATGTTATGAATTACTTACAAAATTAGGGGAGAGAAGTGTCAAACTGAACAGTAAAGTCAGGTTTCACTTTCATGTCAAACATCTCACCCGCACACAACTGCCTACTGGTCTTCAAAAGATGGCATGGGATTTAACAGAAGTACAACTACACAATTTTTCATGCAGACAGTCACACGCAGGAGCTTGGGACCTTTAGAAGTTTCACCTGAAGGACTAGGAGGTGCATGAGGATGTTAACTCCAAATAGAAAATCTGATCAAACCTGACCGTCTCCAGACGGAAGCGAACCCAGACCTTTAACCCAATGCCGACCAGATCGACCGCGAGATTTCATCTTTCTGAATACCGGATCGACCGAGATCGACCGCTGAATACTCGGTCAACGACTTTCGCTTTCACCATCGCATATCCCAGAATGCAATTGCGACAGAAGAGTCTTCCGGTACTTCCGTTTCTGGACGCCATTTTGGTTTTTGTTGCATGAGTTTTGGTGGAGTAGTTTCGCTGCTGTGAATTTTCAAATTTCAGATTTTTTTTCGCGAAGATTTTCTGGGAAAATGGCGGATCAAGTAACTATGCAACTTGCAGAATTCATTTTCTGAAGTGATATTGATGAAGAGAGCGTATTTGCGGGCTACACTCTTAAAGAAGATTTGAAGCAAGACGATTCGGACGTCAATCTTGACCTAGTTATGAATAAAGATCGACTGCTGACTGGTTTTGAGGCCGGAATCAATAATGATTCAGGCGATGATAATGATGACGTCGAATAGCCCATTGCTGCTGGGCCCAGACCCCCCAAAAAAGAAAATTCGAAAAACAAAACTTTCTAGAGATTCTTTAATTCTTGACTGGAGTGGTTGGCGACAAGAAGTGAAGCCCCCCAAAAGTTTCCCTTGTTTTGATAGCCAGGAAACCGGGTCAGTCAGTGGGTGTGTCCCACGATTTGCCTGTAGGAGCATCACCTTTAGCCGTTTGATTTCAGAAGAATTTTGGCAGACTTTTAACGAGAAACAAATTTATTTGCTGCACAAAAGCAAGCAGAAAAGGATGAACATAAACTGTTTATCAAAAAGCAAAGAGGAGCCGTACAAGAGGTACATCATCACCACAGTGTGTGTGTGTGTGTGTTGGGGGGGGAAGGGGGGGGGGAGGGTGCTCAGTGCACTTGTGCAAAATGCACATTTTTGTTGAATTCCATCACAATCTAAAGCCCAGTATTCAATAATCTGTTCTTGTTATTTTTTCCTCTCAGTAGTTAGAAGACAAATCTTGTATGTGATGCCTTCAGTTTAACAAAATTGTTGAAGTTTGGGTGGTTGTTTTTTGCTTCACAACAAAAGTTGATTATTTAGTGTGCATACCATACAGAATGACTTTATTTTGTTCCTGAAGGTTTCAGTACTTTGTTTAGACTTGGAAAATCACTCTGTGCTCCTAATCCATGATGTTCTGTGGGTACAGTGAATTTAGGGAAAATTGTTTTAGCACTGAGAACACCGAAGTACAGTTAGTCCGTTCGTTTGTTTTTTTTTCCTCGTGTACCAGTTCACTATATGTGGGGTAAAATGGCTGTTTTGGATGGAGTGATGTCTTTGAATTTTTTTCATTACTTTTACAGAATAGATAAGTTAAAAACAAATTTTCTATTGAGGTTTCTTTATGGCAAGTGTGTATGTGTTGCGGAGTTACCTCTCTTGGCATGGTATTCTCATAGTCATATAGCACAAAGTCATGCGGTAGGCAGAGGGTTAACCCTCTGCCTACCGCATGACTTTGTGCTATATGACTATGAGAATACCATGCCAAGAGAGGTAACTCCGCAACACATACACACTTGCCATAAAGAAACCTCAATAGAAAATTTGTTTTTAACTTATCTATTCTGTAAAAATAATGAAAAAAATTCAAAGACATCACTCCATCCAAAACAGCCATTTTACCCCACATATAGTGAACTGGTACACGAGGAAAAAAAAACCAAACGAACAGACTAACTGTACTTTGGTATTCTCAGTGCTAAAACAATTTTCCCTAAATTCACTGTACCCACAGAACATCATGGATTAGGAGCACAGAGTGATTTTCCAAGTCTAAACAAAGTACTGAAACCTTCAGGAACAAAATAAAGTCATTCTGTATGGTATGCACACTAAATAATCAACTTTTATTGTGAAGCAAAAAACAACCCAAACTTCAACAATTTTGTTAAACTGAAGGCATCACATACAAGAAGATTTGTCTTCTAACTACTGAGGGGAAAAAAATAACAAGAACAGATTACTGAATACTGGGCTTTAGATTGTGATGGAATTCAACAAAAATGTGCTTTTGCACAAGTGCACTGAGCAACCCCCCCCCCCCCCCCCAACACACACACTGTGGTGATGATGTACCTCTTGTCCGGCTCCTCTTTGCTTTTTGATAAACAGGCAGTTTTTATTTCAGGCCAGAGTTTATGTTCATCCTTTTCTGCTTGCTTTTGTGCAGCAAATAAATTTGTTTCTCGTTAAAAGTCTACCAAAATTCTTCTGAAATCAAAAAGCTAAAGGTGATGCTCCTACAGGCAAATCGTGGGACACACCCACTGACTGACCCGGTTTCCTGGCTATCAAAACAAGGGAAACTTTTGGGGGGCTTCACTTCTTGTAGCCAACCACTCCAGTCAAGAATTAAAGTATCTCTAGCAAGTTTTGTTTTTCGAATTTTCTTTTTTGGGGGGTCTGGGCCCAGCAGCAATGGGCTATTCGACATCGTCATTATCATCGCCTGAATCATTATTGATTCCGGCCTCAAAATCAGTCAGCAGTCGATCTTTATTCATAACTAGGTCAAGATTGACGTCCGAATCGTCTTGCTTCAAATCTTCTTTAAGAGTGTAGCCCGCAAATACGCTCTCTTCATCAATATCACTTCAGAAAATGAATTCTGCAAGTTGCATAGTTACTTGATCCGCCATTTTCCCAGAAAATCTTCGCGAAAAAAAGCCGAACTTTGAAAATTCACAGCAGCGAAACTACTCCACCAAAACTCATGCAACAAAAACCAAAATGGCGTCCAGAAACGGAAGTACCGGAAGACTCTTCTGTCGCAATTGCATTCTGGGATATGCGATGGTGAAAGCGAAAGTCGTTGACCGAGTATTCAGCGGTCGATCTCGGTCGATCCGGTATTCAGAAGGAGGAAATCTCGCAGTTGATCTCGGTCGATCCGGTAGGCATTGGGTTAAGAACGAAAGTCTGATGCCTCAACCACAAGGCCAAGACTCTTCCTTTGATGAACTTGGATGTATCAATAAAAAAAGAAAATGGTCATGCTCACCTCGTTTTCCTTTCTGTTCTTCATCATTTCCTCTGCACGAAACAAAACATGTTTCACGTTATACTAGGCACGCTTCAAAAGAGCTTGAAGAGCATAAGAAAGTGCACTTATTACTAGTAGTAATACTACACAAAGTAATAAGAAAGTGCACTTATTACTAGTAGTAATACTACACAAAGTAATAAGAAAGTGCACTTATTACTAGTAGTAATACTACACAAAGTAAACAGACACACAGGCAAATCTGACAAGCAGATAACTTTATGGTCCAACCCTGTCTTCTCCTGAACAACATTCATTCCATTTTGTTTCCCCTCCACACTAAACACCCCCCCCCCCCCTCTTTCTCAGACCCTAACCTCTTTCATCCCTAGGTAACTGATCTGTGAGATCATTTCTCAGAAAGTCATTGCTAAATGTTTTTGATTTCTTAAGACAGGAAAGTGTGTACATATACAAACTACACAAATGTTAATTACAAATAACTAAAAGAAAATTTTTTTCTTTAATTAAAAGCTACCAAACGCCAATTCAAACTTGCCATAACACAAAAATATAGCTACTCCAATAACACATTAAGTTTTCAAACAGCCATTTCTGAGGTGTCATTAAATCAGAAAGCTCATGTTTATCTCCAACAGTAAATTATGCATTAATCTGAAAAGGACTGGAGTTTTATGGAAGAGCAGTTTTGCTACATGGTAAAACTACATGGGTCCACCTGTTTGATCTGGAACAGTGCAATTTCAATTCATGGACAGCGCACTTAATCTCCCATAACCGAAATAAGATAAACAATAATACCTGCACCTCTCAAAAATTTGTGAACGTGACGTTTTTGTGCATCACTATTTATTATCATCAAATTAGCCTAAATGTCTCATATCTTTTCAAAATCTTGCACTGGATTCAGACCAACACTTTATTTCCAAAACAAACTATAAGAAATATACTGATATGTGACGCGCTCCCACGAAGGGTACACTAAGTCGCTGAGAGCGATTTGGCCTACGGGCTTGAAAAGGTGGTTTGATCTATTTTTATGGATTTTGGGTTTTTCGCATTTTTGGCAACTTTAAACCCTTAAAATTCATATTGTGAAGTCTTATAGCTCAATTCGACCTATAAAGTTACCCCTGTTGCTAAGGGTTTTTCATCAAAATTGCTCTGTCAACTTTAACAGGCATTTTCTCAAAATGGCCGCCTTGCTACTAGCTGGATATAAACTACTATAACTTTGGTTTTAATAAACCTAAAACAAAACCAAGCATATCATTGTGAAGCTTAATTTCTCTAGTTTCTGACTGTGCCAAAATCTCAAAATCTTCAAAATGACACTTAATGTACCTTTTGTGGAGTGCATCACATATACATTTTGCATTTACTGATGTAGGCACACATTTTTGCAGTTTAGTATCAAACCCATGTATGTACTTAATCTTAATTTTGTAAGTTACATATTGGTAAATGTATGACGTTTTGAGTAAAATCTATATCACTGACCTTGCTAAAAAATTTTTTAAAATGCAGTTCATCATTACCAGATCTAGCATGATTTTACTGGCAAACACTACGAATGCTTTCATGTCACGGCAGCCAGATATACATGTACCCATTCCCCTCCCCCTCTTAAAAATAAAAAATGTGTAATGCATAATCAGAGCGAAACCGTTACAAATTTGCTGAAGAGAAAGCATCACAAAAAGAAATTCAGAAAGCACCCACACGTATTAGCAACAAAGAGAGAATCAATCAAACACACCCACAACACCTTCCATCCTCTTCCAATCCTCTTAATCTCCAACCACCCCCCCCCCCCCCCATCTAATAAAATGTTAACAACAAAGAAACAAAACATGGAATGACATACAACAGAATCAGAAATCCCTGTACACCACTGACAACACTCAAACCAGCCATAAAGATTTCACAACTAGGCGATACCTCTTTTCTGGCTCAGCAGTCCCCTTGTTTCTTCTGTCTGCTTTCCGCTTAGCTTTGAAACGCTTTTCTTCATCATCATCGGAAAACTCCAAATGCTGAAAACATGAAATATGCCTCTGTCATCATGAATTCAAAGCAAACTTTGTGTATCACATACTTCATTAACTACCTGCATGATCCCAGCACCAGTGAGTTACATGAGTGTGAATGGAGAGTCCTCCATCTTGAAACTGAATTGCAGCCAACCCTCCAATCCCTACATTGAATTGTGGGCATCCTGGTAATCCTGAAAATGATCACAAAAAAAGACGTGATCCTGAAACTATTTTGAGGCAAATCATTATAGATATGTTAGTTTGTGACCCCAGCCGATTGAAATTCAAGTCAAAAACCAGACATTAAAAAAAAAAAAATTGCCCCCCTGGTGTCCATAAACCACCCTACCTTGGTGGTGCCCATCATGGGCAACGCCCTGGTAGGGCCCAGAGGGGAACCCCCCCCCCCTCTTACCCCCTACTCCACTCCTTCATCCTCTCCCCTCTCCCAATCAACATCAGTAACGTAGATCAGACCACCTCTAAGACTTCCTAAGTAAATTTCTGTATGCGTCTATTCAGTTTTCACAGATTCAGAAAAGCAGAACAAAAGCTCCACAAATTCTTTGATAATATCTACTTTTATATTTTCATATACGATCATGCTTTTTGCACCACGTGTCCATCATGTAAGCAGAAACTCAGCTGACTGCACCATGAAGAAACCGGAGACAGGATTGAAGCCAGTCAGCACACAGTGTCTAAGGACTGAAGCCAGTCAGCACACAGTGTCTGACTATCAAAACATGCTGCTGTTTCAGTATTTTGCTGATGAATCTTAACCCTTGGCTTTTCAGTATGCACTTACCTGCGTTTACTTACGCCGAAAACCTACAGCAAGAGAAGTAACTCTGTAATTTGAACATGGTTACCCAATTTAAAAACTAATTTAAAAGAGAGGAAAGGAAATGATATGAAAATAACTTTAAAAATTCCTACAAATGTATATGTTGCTATATGATAAGTTTGAAGAATGTCACATTAGCCATTTATTCTGGGAAAGAAAAAAATCTTCTTCAGAACGTTCTTCTGAATCGTTGCTTATCATATCTGGAACCTCATCCCAGTCAAAATCTAGGTCACTCTAAGCTTCATTACCCAGCACTTTCACCAAGTCTTATGCCGTAAATCCTACAAATCAGCTCATCTTCATCACTAAATCCCATGATAGAATGCCAGAAATCAAGGTTAACCATGGTGAAAAACAGCACTTTGACTACAAAACTTTAAAAAATCACAACTCAAGAACTACGGCACGTATCGAGTCACAGTTTGTTACAAACGGAAGTGGATTGTAAAAGGAAAAAGGAAATCACGTTTTAGCGAGACTTCCTTTTCTACGAGAAACATGGCGGCACCCATTATTGCCATGCGTTTTACCGGACGCTGGCAGACGCTCAGCCTTTTAGCAGTGTGATTTCCGGTTGGGCGCTAGCAGGCACTTGCTTGTCAAGACAGTTAACCGGAAAAAAAAAGTGTCAAATCTGAATTCATCTTTGTCAATTATTACTGGTCCTTAGTTGCACTGCAGTGGGAACACCTGCCTAAGTACTAAAAAAAACAGCTGATAGGACTCTTGATTAATGCAGACTGCAATGCCAACCTAAAACATTAAAAACTTATATCACACAAACAAAACAAAACGTGAAACGACATGCTTAACACAAGTCACAGCTCATAAGTAATCCCACTTTTAAAAAAAAGGACAATTACTGGAGCTATAAAAAACACAAAAAGGTGCAGTGTGACTATGAAGAATGTCTCAGGCAGGTAACAAACTCTATGCATTCAGACTGGCACTCACGTCCTCCGGTGGCTCATTGTTGTCTTTCCATGACGCATCTGATCCCTTGATTCTGAAACAGACAGAACCTTTGGTCATACCTCATCTTCCATGGTTTTCTCAGCGGTTTCCTCTCACACTCACCATTCTGAGCGCTCCATAAATAGCCGTGACCAGAAACCACTGCATGTGATAATGCCCTTCAAGAGAATTGACTGCTACCTTGTCCATGCAACCTACATATGAACGCTCAGATCTCTTTTTCCCGACTGGATTAAGTTTATGAGAACTGGAAAAAACACACAGCCGAACATGTGTAACAATACTTATAAACAAAAGAGAAAGATATTGGGGAAAAAAGGTTTAAACAATTCAGAGTCTAATTCAGCTTCTTTCCATTTAAAATCCACTTCCTCTTCAATTTGAACGAGAAAAATGTTGTCTTAAAAGGCTGGATGTGAGAGCAGGAATCTTTCCACAGTATGTTCAGCCCGTACGTTGAAAACAGTAACATTTCTGATTGGTTGGAGGAGCCCTCAGGAACTCTGAACGATAGTGTACCGATATATTTACCTATTCTAGAAATTGTTTCATTACATAAAACTGCTCTAAAAAGAGTGTTGTTACATCTTGCAACGAAGAAAATTAATTTCAATGTGTGATCCTCTTCAATGTGTACATGTGATTTAGTCCAATTTCTGATGTTTCTCAATTTTTTTTTATATTTTTTTTTATCTGCTGCTCTCCATGTCACACAGATAGCACCTGTCTCTGAGAACAATCCACATCCATAACATGGAAGAAGAAATTCCACACTACACAGCCACACCCAGAGGCTTCCTCACAGCCCCAGCACCACACTCCACAATGAGGAACCAGTATTGAAGTCATTGTGAGGCAACCCACCAGAGCAGGCACAGAACTGCCGCCAGGATATTTCACGTGTTACACTGATGCCTGTTCTGATCCAACATACACAGGATACCTCCTACTGAACACCCTACTGACAACAAAAATGGTTCATTCAAGTCAACATGAGTGAGGGTCCCTTCTTGAGGGTGTCACCACATCCATCCGACGACAGTCTACGCCTATGAACATGCCAATACCAACAACACCGACACCTACCCGCCATGAGCATGGACACAGGGAGGAAATCTAAAAGGAGGTAACCGAAAAGGCAGGGCATGGAGGGCAACAAAATTTTAGAGAATTCTCGTGTCACAAAGCTGCCAAGTGCCAAGCTTTTGGCCTAGCATGCTAAGAAGCTTGTTGGCAATGCCTCCCTACTTCACTTTGTGATGAAATCCTATTCCCAAAACAAAACTAAAAAAAAAAAAGGCAAAGAAAAACTCTTTACATACTTAGCAACCGTTGAAACGGAACCGAGACAACCTAGATCTTCAGACAGTAGACTTTTTTTTTTTAAAAGGCAAAAAAAAATTTTAAAAAGCAGAAGAAAAATCGCTAAGATTTTGCTGCCTTTTCAACTGGTTTCCTTGACGGCCATTTTGTTTGCATATCGATCAACTATCGAGCAAGATTTCCGTCTTCTTTGTCTGCCATTATATCAAAGTGCGACTGCAAGTGCTGTGGCGTGTGAATTCTGATACTACATAACAGTACAACGCTTCTGTGGAAAGCTACACTTCAAGTGTCAAAATGCTACACTTTGAGCTTCTGAGGCCCGGGCAGCCCTGTAATCATATTTTTCGTCAAGATAATGGCTGACTTAGTTTCCCTTTGACAGTAGTTCTTGTGTGCATAGAAAAAAAACCCAATAACTTCGGAACTCTCACTTTGTGGGCAGGGTGCTGAAGTTTAAAATTTGGCACACTGCTACAGGATGAAGGAAAGGCTGAAGGGGGGGGGGTGGGGGTGGGCAGGGGGGTGACAGCATACTAAAGAGAAAAACACACATTCAGCACTGACCTCTTCAGTTTCTGGACGAAGACATAGTGGGTGATTTCCCCCACTTCAGGGACTGGGTCGGGGACAAAGTAGATCTGGAGACCAATCTCTATCCCCTTCTCTTGGATGTCCGCAGCACTGTTGAAGCGGACACTGTACGACGGTGCCATGCAGGGCCCAAACACTTCAAATACCTACAGAGGGTAGAAGTAAAAAAAAATCCAAGTGTACGTTGTGAAAAACCAAAACTTTTGTTTGAAAAAAGAACACAAAAATGATAAATAACTGAACTCCAGCATCATGAAAATAAATCTGTATGTCCATCCTTATACCTGCCCATCTGTCTGTCTATTTATCTACCTTTCTATACAATGGGTGGGCAAACACCTCATACGAATGGACAAACATTTTGTGACCTCATGCACTAAAAAAAAATTTGTATACAAAATGACTACCATGATAAAATGCTGTAATTAAACACTCTAACACAAACTAACACATACACACACAAATGCACCTGTGTGGAAAGTGAACAGTGAATTATTTAGGTTAAAATCCCAACTATGAAAACACACACATATACATACCAACATCAAACAATTATCACTGTTTACTTGATCAAAATGTATGAATATGTTTATAAATGTATATCTGCTTTGAGAAAATACGTTCTTAATCTTGCACACCCAACATCAAGAGACATAACAATTGATGATACTTAATCTTGCACACCCAACATCAAGAGACATAACAATTGATGATACTTAAATGACAAATTATGATATCAACCTGGTCTAGCACATGCCAAAAAAACTTGGAATGTATTGAAAAATACTTTCGCACATAGTTAAACAAGACCACAAATCCGAATCACCTGCCCCGCCTGCACTTACACATGTTAAAGAATTCACACCAACAAGAGTTGTTTTTAGTTGCCTTTGACAGGTTTCTGGAAGTACAGGATTACTTACTACTCCAAAAGGCTGCCGATCCTCCAAGAACAGAACAGTGTCATCGTTCAGTGGAGAGTACTGCTTCAAGTCAGCTTTTGAGTCAATTATCACTGCAACAAGCAGGCAAAAATAATTAGAAAGAGAAAATAAAGAATGAAGAAAGAAAAACTGAAGGAACAAACAAAAAACAAATCGATGCTCACACACATGCCTGCACCATATACATGCACAGACAGGTTTGTTTTTTTTGCTTCGTTTTGCAAGGTTAATGCTTTTTAAATCAGCCTCCATTCACACAATGAGCCTGCATATCCGCATTCACTCATGCTTCTTGATCAGACCTTAAGCGATTCTTTCAGAGAATACCAAAATCTCTACTGCAACACACATGTATATAAACTACAAGTACAGTAATATGAATATAAGATTCATATCTTTCGCCAAAAAAAAAAAAAAAAAGGGAGACAAAAAAGAAAAATATGTAAGAGTGCAGCACTAGTCTAGATAGCAACACATTTTCCTTTGAGACAGCTACTTGAAATAGAACTGGGTACTAACGAGATGAAAACGTGATAATCCAGAGGAACCTTTTCATAAAGATCTTCAGAAATCCCTACAAGAAAATGGATCTTTATCAAGATGACACTTTTTTGTTGGCAGGTAAATCTGGCACAGATATGTTCCAGGAGAAAAAATTTGGGAGTCTTCATTTTGCAATAAACCTAGCAAAAATAAATACAGGCAAATATATTCCAGGGAAAAAAAGAAGAAAAACTAGGCAGCAAATCATCATTCTGCGATAAGTCTAACAAAGATGAACAGAGGCAAATATATTCCAGGGAAAAAAACACCAGAAAAATTAGGGATGGAGTCTTCATTTTGCGATAAATCGAGCAAAGATATGCACAGGCACACATGTTCAAGAAAACACTAATCCTTACAGGGAGCGAGTCTTTAATATAGGAAGAGTCATAATGGAAAAAAAAAGGCGGAAAAAAAAAAAGATCTAGCCTTCCTCCCCTCCTCCTCTGATTAAACTTTGCCCAAGCTTACCAAGCACGCCCACAATACCAGAGACAGCCCCCAGCAGCTCCAGCTTTGTCTCCTCCGGCAGGCTTATGTGCAGGTTCTCCAGTGGAGGCAGCTCCTGCATGTCAGTTAATCCATTACAAATTACAAAGCCAATACAATTTTATTTAAAGAAAAAAATGCAGACATGTTACACATAGTCTGTGTGTGTGTGTGTGTGTGTGTGTGTGTGTGTGTGTGTGCGAGTATGTGTGCGTGGTGTTAAAGAAAAAAAATGCAGACATGTTACATATAGTGTGTGTGTGTGTGTGTGTGTGTGTGTGTGTGTGTGTGTGTGTGTGTGTGTGTGTGTGTTGTACACATGCCCATGTTGGTGTGTGAGCGTGAGAGTTTGTGAGAGTGAAATTTGCGTTTTCATGCGGGAAAGTGTATATATATATGGGAGTATACCTTAAACATGCATGGTGCTCTAACTCTCCATGCGTTTGTGTGTATGTGTGTGTATGTGATTGTGAGCGACTGTGTGTACGTGTGCGCGTTTGTGTTTGTCTGTGTGTGTGTGTGCGTGTGTGTGTGTGTGTGTGTGTGTGTGTGTGTGTGTGTGTGTGTGTGTGTGTGTGTGTGTGTGTGTGTGTGTGTGCATGCATAATTCTAAAAGTGTAACTGATAATGTTTTTCTATTAAAATAATCCAATGCAAGCCACACTGACCAAACTGAGGACAGAACAGCCATCATTCATGTCTCTCACCTCTGGCATGACCTCTCCTCTCGAGCGTGGAACCACCACCTCCTCAGTCCTGACAACACATCATGCAAACTACATTCAGACTAGAGTGATTAAAGCGCTGTTTTTGTTTCAGAAGCTAAATCCAAAATGAATAATACTGATGGTTTGACAACATGTTTGCATGGATCATGCCCAAATGCAGAGCAAAACAAAGACACATGCAAGGCTAATCTATTACATTCACACAGCCAAACAACATACTTATGTGCACAAACACATAAAATGCATACCTTTGTCCACTCACAAAAACAGGAAGACACTTTTAAAAAAGAAAAGAAAAAAGATAAGCCACTGCTTAGCTTTTAAAATCACTCAAGTACATAAAAACACATATATGCACACTGTGAAATACATAAATTATCTGAACACACGCTCATATTCACATTCACACACAGATATGACCCATTTCATTTTAACAACAAAAATAAAAAAGAAGGGAGATGGGGAAGGAGTGGGGTGGACGGGTGCGGGGGGAGGGGGGGGGGGGGTTGGTGGTGGTTGAGAAAGCAGATACTTACAATTCTGGTGCAGGTTCTGTTGCAAAACTTAGCATAGAGGAGTCACTGTCTGACTCAGAGCTGGAGTCACCAGGATCTCTGTAGCTGACACCATGGAAGATCACATCCGGATCGTCGCCCTGCTCCGGGTTCTCATCATGTTCCATCACTTTCAGCGTGAAAGGTTCAATTTTAACCTCCAGACCTGGGTTGTCATCACGGTCCATCGCTTCAGCCGTGATGGGTTCAATTTTAACCTCCCTCATTTCCGAGTAAGTTACCACTTCCTCACGTGCGCCGTTGCTGTCATGATGGCAATGGCTGTGCATGTAGCCTGTATCTTCTTTCTCTTCCTTGATGTGGACGATGCCATTCTGTTGTTCCCGAGGAGCACCGTTCTCTGGGGTTGCTTGCTCAATACTGCCTGTCGAGCTTAGTGTTTGGGCGATTCCTGCAACCATGCACAAATAATACGTTGGCATGAATGTACACTTAAACAGTGAAAGAATCTTTTATGTTGGGTATAAGTATAACTTGGCTCTGGTTACTATTTCTTCCTTTTCTTCTCTCTTTTTTTAAATTTTTTTTTTAGGAGCAACAAAGCCTGACATGACTGGAGTTGTAGAAAGATTTGATACTTATAATTTTATGTTGAATGTCATCTTCATTCAACAAAACCTTGAGCTATATAGTATGAGCAAAGCTTCCTCAGCTGGCTTACTTTTAGAGATTTCCTTGGCCTGAAGGATTTTCAAGGATGCTAGTGGAATTTACAAAATCTAACTGTCAGAAGAGTGCAATTAATTTATACAGATCAATCGATTTTAACCGCTTCCCTCTCTCTCTCTCTCTCACTTAGAAGCGTGTCGTGTGTGCGCGCACACAGACACACACACACACAAACAGACAGACACGCACGCACGCACGCACACACACACACACACACACACACACACACACACACAGAGTGTGGGCACACACACACACACCACAGAGTGTGGCCCCGCACACAACACACACAGAGTGTGCGCGCGCACACACACACACACACACACAGAGTGGGGGCGCGCACAAAACACACACACACACACACACACAGAGTGTAACCCGATACACACAAAAACATACTCGCGTGCGCGCGCATACACACACACACACACACACATATATACAGAAAGAGAGACATCCAAATCTCTGCTCTAGTGGGATGCCTTGTTGCATTTTAGCAGCGCTGGAGCTTAGGGACCACCTATTCAAAATGGATTTAAGTACTCCTTCAACTGCGAGTTTCCTTCCATCAAATATGGAGTCCAATTTTTTTTTCAAAAATATAATTGAAAGGCCAAATCATCTGTCCCAGTGTCTGGCATTTTCATATATCATTTACATTTTCTAATCCAGTAAAGATTGTCTGTAATCTTGGACAGAAAGTGGGCACTGCAGAAAGAAGATATGTTTTAAAGAACATTTAACACAGGTGGGCTCTAAATCTAAAATCCAATTTATCAGTTTTGTTTTTGTTTGATCATGTCAGACAAAGCTGACCTCAATAAGTTCAAGGATTTTGTGTTCTTCCTATTTTGTACATATGTACTTATTTCTAAAATCTGTACTGATGGCCTTTTTCATGCATTCTTTATTTTTGCTACAACAGTGTGAAATAAACACAAATTTCTTCCTTTCATCTAAAACTTCAATGTGCTTCATTCTGTGGGTGGACAGCTACCAACTTCATATTGATGGACAGAGCTTTTCCATTTTGTAGTGAGTTTTCGGTTTCCTGATTTGCTAAGGGGAATCAATGAGTTCAGTATCTGTCAAGGAGCGTGAAACCTCTCACAAAAGGCTTTTAGACGCTTGGAGACTAAGGGACATTGTACGTGGTATACAAATGGGTAATTGACCCAATTAACCCAGGGTACGTTACCCACCGCACACGGCCGAAGTGGTCAGATGACAAACAACACCTAGGAGAGAGTTCGGACCTGCCTGGTGGCGAAAGGGGGAAGGGTTGTAACCACTACGACCTCGGGGCCCAAGTGAGCGCTAAATGCTCGGTCAGCTGAGGTTCTTGTGTAAACAGTCAGTGAAGAGCAGGGGGCCTTGGATTTGTTCAGAGGGTTTATTGCCGTGGGTCACTGTGTTGGTTCTATTGTCAGGCTGGCTGAATGTGTGTGGAGGTTGTAGTAAACCCTCCTTAAGATAATTACGTTGTTAACTGACCACCGAAGTCGGCGGGAATTTTCGATGTCCATCTGGGGCTAAGTGTGTGTTTGCTAATCAATTAGGTAGGGGTGTGTGTAAATGCTGATGTGTGTGGAATGTAGCGAGTGGAGAATTCAGGGTACTTGTGAACTAGGGGTTTGAGAAGCAGCAGGGAAAAAGGCATGGCCCGAAGGGGAATCCTTTGTTTCCCTCCCTATATAAACTGAGGGAGAACAACGTTGTCAGGAGAACAACACCAGGAGAGAGAGAGAGAGAAGGCACAGAGAGAGAGAGGAGAGGAGTGAGCAGGACAGAGAAAGGGTCGAGAGAGACGTGGTCTGGAGATAGAAGAGACAGCAAGGTCTTAGAGTTAAAGACAAGCTGGAAGAGAAGGAAACTAAGTTTGAAGCCCAGAGGTTGGGTGAAGACAGACAAACTGAATTTGAACCAGAGGTGGGTGAAGAAGACGAAGAAGAAGAGTTCGACGTCGAGATCCCAGAGACGACCACGAAGACCCAGTCCTGAAGCCTGGAGCCAGTCAACCAAGGGCATCACCATCAAGCAGTGCTGAAGAAGACGTGAAGAGACTTTTTTTTCAGAACTGTGGTGTGGTGTGAAAGCGTGGTGTTGTGTGTGGAAAACCTGGCCAGGTAAGAAGTCATTTTTATTATAACCCGGGATTAGGATGTATTGATCTTTTATGTTTTGATATTCATTGTGTGTGATTTGATTGTACATGATTAATTATAAGTAGCATAGAAATTGTATTTCTTGTTCTCAGTCGTGTTAGAAGAGAAACGAATGCGTGACATCCCATTCCCAGAGAGAGGTGAATGTTTGGTGTGCGCATGAGTGTGCATATGCGTGTATGAGTGCAACGATACCCTTGGTGTGTTAAGCCTGACTAATAATACATCAACTTAGTGCACTTAAGCAATACCATCACGATTTCCCCGTCCTGGACAAAGTGGCGAGCCTGCCAGGATTGCATGGCCCAAATTAGTTTCAGGAGGGAAACAAAGTGAGTACTAGAGTAGTACTGGGGCGAAGCGTCCACTAGAGGCAATTTTAATTAGCTCTTCTAATTATTTCCTTTAGTTCTTTGAGTGTTGAGTATTGACTTGTGTGTAGGGGGGTTGTATTAATCAAGGTCGTTCAGAGAAACGAAGAACAAGGTTCTAGTCATAACTCTCACAGAAGCTGTGGTTTAAGATTAAGGCTCCTTTGTGTTAGGAAACACTACCATTGGTTGGTGTACTCGTAACGTTTAGTAGATAAACTGTGTACCAACTTTTACCGGGTTTTAAGCGTAACTGTTTTAGTAGTGCTAAAACATATCAGAAAAGGAAATGGCTGAAGAAAGTTTTACCCCATTGAGAAACTGATGAGTTTAGGGGAGAAACTGGGATATACAGGAGATGAACTGCGTAGATTCATTGAAACTCAGCAGAAGACTGAGAGAGATGAACGGGCCGAAAGAAGGAAGTTTGAAAAGGAACAGCTCGCAGCTGTCAAAAGTAATCTAGAGGCAGAAAGTGCTGCGTCGAAGGCTAAAGCAAATGCAGCAGATGCAGAGAGTCCCAGCCGTTAAAGCGAGAGCAGATGCAGAGAGTGCAGCTGCTAAAGCTAAAGCAGATGCAGAGAGTGCAGCTGCTAAAGCTAAAGCAGATGCAGAGAGTACAGCTGCCAGAGCAAGAGCAGATGCAGAGAGGGCTAGAGCAGATGCAGAGAGTGCAGCTGCAGAGCTAGAGCAGATGCAGAGAGTGCGGCTGCAAGGGCAAGAGCAGAAGCGGAATCTGAGATTTTAGCCAAACAAATTGAGTTGGAAAGAATAAAATCTGAAAATCGTAGTGAAATCGACACCAGTTCTGAGTCAGTAGGCCGCAGACTAAGTTGCGCACCTAGACCTAAACTCCCACTGTTCAGAGAAGAAACTGATGCGATCGATGCCTATATCTGTCGGTTTGAATCGTTTGCCGAGCACGAGGGCTGGCCGAAGATGACTGGGCAATAAACCTGTCTGCCTTGTTGACAGGTCGTGCGTTACACACAGTTTCCACCCTACCCAAAGGTGATCAGAGAGATTTTGACAGGTGAAACAGGCGGTGCTAAAGGCGTATGATTTGACTGAAGAAGGTTTTAGGCGTAAGTTTCGCGAGGCGAGAACGAACAGGGGTGAGACATACACACAGTTCGGAGTTAGACTGGACCACTATTTCAACAAATGGGTAGAACTTAGTGGAGTAGACAGTGATTTTGAAGGCCTCAAGACACTGGTGATAAAGGAACAGATACTTGATGGTTGTGGGACGGGCCTCACAATCCACATTAAGGAAAAAGGTGCAACCCACAATAGCTGAGGTACTTGAGACAGCTGAGACATACCGGGAAGCGAGGCGTGAATTTGCCAGAACAAGAGGAAAGCCTGGAAGCATATTCAGAGGACAGCAGGCCAGCACATGACTCGCGCAGTGAGTCAGCAGTACACACCCGTAGGCCCAGCGTCACGTGAGCAAACAAGGGTGAAAACCCAATAGCCACGTGGCTAGGAATGAGCGTACCTGTTTTCTGTGCAATAAGACAGGGCACTTGGCTAGGGATTGTATATTTAGTCACAGAAAGCTGCAGCAATGAGGATCAGGCCAAGAGAGAGGCAGATAGAAAAAGATGAACAAGATGACAGTGTTATTTTGTCTGGATTGTGCTGTGTGTTCACCGATTCAGGCGATAACATGGATGTGCCAAAGGCAGAGTGGGGGAAAATGTGGTTAATGTCATTAGAGACTCTGGTGCACTGGTGTCATGGTGAAGGAGTCCCTGGTTAGAAGGGACAATTCACAGGAAAAACACAGAGGTGTAGACAAATAGATGGAACAGTAGCAGAATTCAAAACGGCACTGGTGTTCATTGATACACCATTTTATAGTGGAAGTGTACAGGCTTTGGCTGTTCCGAAGCCGCCGTATGATTTGGTAATCGGAAAACATCCAGGAGCACGTGGGTACGGAGACCCAGACCGGGATTTCTGTGTTGAATCAGGGAAAAGGAATCACGTGAGGAAAAGCGTGTCCAGTGAGACCTACCGCACTCACTTTGGGGCAGAACAAAGGGGCGATCACTCGCTCAGAAAGCTGTTCGGTTTTGCTCATACAAGGCAGAAGAAACGTGTAGGAAGGGACAATCGGTTTTGAGAAAAGGATGGGGTATTGTACCGACCGTTCACTCACTCGAGTTCGGGGAAGACAAACGACAGATCGTTGTGCCTATAAAGCGCAGAAAGGAGGTGATGTCAGAAAAACATGTGACGTCAGCCTCGGGCCATCTCGCTAAGAAGGCCTCACAAAGGCAGTGACGCAAGAGTACTACTGGCCCGGTATCCTTGGTGATATCAGGCATTTCTGTGCGCATTGCAACACATGTCGCGCGGTACGACAACGTGGGTTAGAGAGTGAAGAAAGAGTGACGGGACCGTAGGCCAAAATAAATGGTCGGGCGAAAAGTCGAGTAGTGTGTGCGTGTGTCTTTTGCAGTGTCGCGTATGCGTGACGTGGCTGGTTGCGGGCCACGTGTATGAAGAGAAAGGGAGAGAATTTCCCTAGAAAACATAATGGTTATATGGCCACACGACTTTGAGCTGGTGGAGATTTCTGATTTATGTTGATATTTGCTTTGATAGTGTGTATGTATTGATTTTTCTCTATAAAATTTTGTTGCAAGACAAATCTGGCGTGCGTTCTCTGGTGTAAGTAGGCTTATGAGAGGCCGATATTAGCACTGGTTTAAATGGGAAAATTATGAGAGTTTCATCTCCTTGAATGTGAAGTTTTAGCAATGCAGGGCATTGTCTTCGAGTGGGGGGAATTTGTCAAGGAGCGTGAAACCTCTCCACAAAAGGCATTAGACGCTTGGAGACAAAGGGACATTGTACGTGGTATACAAATAGGTAATTGACCAATTAACCAGGGTACGTTACCCACCGACACGGGCCGAAGTGGTCAGATGACAAACAACACCTAGGAGAGAGTTCGGACCTGCCTGGTGGCGAAAGGGGGAAGGGTTGTAACCACTACGACCTCGGGGCCTCAATGTGAGCGCTAAATGCTCGGTCAGCTGAGGTTCTTGTGTAAACAGTCAGTGAAGAGCAGGGGGCCTTGGATTTGTTCAGATGGTTTGCCGTGGGTCACTGTGTTGGTTCTATTGTCAGGTGGGTGAATGTGTGTGGAGGTTGTAGTAACCCTCCTTAAGATAATTACTGTGTTAACTGACCACCGAAGTCGGCGGGAATTTTCGATGTCCATCTGGGGCTAAGTGTGTGTTTGCTAATCAATTAGGTAGGGGTGTTGTTGTAAATGCTGATGTGTGTGGAATGTAGCGAGTGGAGAATTCAGGGTACTTGTGAACTAGGGGTTTGAGAAGCAGCAGGGACAAAGGCATGGCCCGAAGGGGAATCCTTTGTTTCCCTCCCTTATATAAACTGAGGGAGAACAACGTGTCAGGAGAACAACACCAGGAGAGAGAGAGAGAGAAGGCACAGAGAGAGAGAGGAGAGGAGTGAGCAGGACAGAGAAGGGTCGAGAGAGACGTGGTCTGGAGATAGAAGAGACAGCAAGGTCTTAGAGTTAAAGACAAGCTGGAAAGAGAAGGAAACTAAGTTTGAAGCCCAGAGGTGGGTGAAGACAGACAAACTGAATTTGAACCCAGAGGTGGGGTGAGAAGACGAAGAAGAAGAGTTCGACGTCGAGATCCCAGAGACGACCACGAAGACCCAGTCCTGAAGCCTGGAGCCAGTCAACCAAGGGCATCACCATCAAGCAGTGCTGAAGAAAACGTGAAGAGACTTTTTTTCAAGAAATGTGGTTTGGTGTGAAAGCGTGGTTGGGGTGTGTGAAAACCTGGCCAGGTAAGAAGTCATTTTTATTATAACCGGGATTAGGATGTATTGATCTTTTATGTTTTGATATTTCATTGTGTGTGATTTGATTGTACATGATTAATTATAAGTAGCATAGAAATTGTATTTCTTGTTCTCAGTCGTGTTAGAAGAGAACGAATGCGTGACATCCCATTCCCAGAGAGAGGTGAATGTTTGGTGTGCGCATGAGTGTGCATATGCGTGTAATGAGTGCAACGATACCCCTTTGGGGTGTTAAGCCTGGGCTAATAATACATCAACTTAGTGCACTTAAGCAATACCATCACGATTTCCCCCGTCCCGGACAGTATCCAAGATGGCAATGCACAAACTTGACAGTTGACATAAGATATTTAACTTTAAGAAAGAAATAACTTCATAAATTTGTAGACGTATTAATGAATCTAATCGGGAAAAGCAGTTTCTGTTCCCATAGTTGAAACCATTACCAGTCAAGGAATCCAAAACTGCTGCTGCGGTCGGCACCCCTTTCATCAGTTTTCTTTGTCGTATGATTATCTATGCAGCTTCAGTTAGCCCTAGTTGCATTATCTATAACTTAAGCATTTTTTCGGTTTCACCATGAGGTCAAAGCTGCCTGTCTTCATGGTTATCTCCTCACCTCATCTAACACTTCCTAAGCTATATGACAAATATGATCAAGAACTGAGCGTTCAGTTTGTTTCAAATCTGTATGAGGTAGCCTCTCTCCAACTAAAATCACACACACACACACACACACACACACACACGCACACACACCACACACACACACACACACACACACACAAGCTCAGATCCAGTCAACGTACCAACCAACCAACGACCCGATGCCCATGGAAAAGGTCTTTGAATTTCAGTATATATATAATATCAAGTGGGAAACTTTCAGTAAAATAAAGATAATTTCCTTCCTTGAATTGTGGGATGATTTCATGGCATACTTTATACAGGTTGTATACTTCATAACACATTTGTATACATCATACACTGGGCATCCTGTAGCTGGTTCACATAGGGAGTTCTTGGGACTAGTCCACGGAACCCTAATTTGTGTGTGTGTGTGTTTTTTCTTTAAGTCTTCAACTGTTCAAGGAAATCTGGATAATCCCAGTATGTACTCCCACAGAGACAGAAATGTACTACTATAAAAATGGCTGACAAAAAAAGTGACATACTCACTAAAGTTCTGGAAACAGCCTACTTTGTTATTCCAAACTCTCCTGCGAAAGAAAATAAGGCTGGATGCAAAAAAATCTAATAAATTTCATGTAATGCTCAAAACGTTATGCAGTGGCCAAAACACTGGCATAGTGGCTATGAATCTTGCCGACTACTCAAGACCACCAAAACTGCAGTGCACGCTCTCTGTCTGTCTGTTTTTCTTGAGTCAGAGGAGGAAAAACTGAAGGAAGCTTGGCTAGCCACAATGTATTATAGCCTTAGATATAATCTAGATCTTAGTTCCTATCATTTTTGTTGTTGTTGTACAGTCCCATAACTCCTTTCCACTGAAATCTGAAAAATTCAGGCTCATCACTTTTGTCCCAACTCTGACTTTCTCAAGGGTGTGTGACCTGTCTCACGTCTAATCTGGTCTGTTGAAAATTGCATACCTCCAGTATTTGCCTCCAACACTGCAGCTGATGTTTCAATAGGAACATGTACAAGTCCAGCAAGATGTCCAGAAATTGAACTTTCAACTGTAGTGCTGTCCTTCCTTGGTTCAAGTTCAGATACTGGGGCTGATGCCAATGAAATTTCACCAGATGATCTGCTGTGATCTTGCTCTGATGATGTCACCGAGTTGATTGTAGGGGTGCAGTTACACGGTTCAGAAGTGGGTGAAGTTGCCTCCGAGTTCTCCTCACAGGGTTCAGAGACCTGAGCTGGATTTGCTCCAGACACACAAGCATCACTGTTCTGTGTTTTAGTGTCCTTTATTTTCTGCTGGATGCTCTTGAAGATGTCGCCAATAGACAATGTCTGCTGGGTAACTGGTTGTTTTGAAATCGATTCCTCCTCACTTCCAGTTCCATCCATCTTTGTTGCACAGTGACCCTGCAAGCATACAAAAAAAGGTGAGACTTTTGTCAGAAATCATTCTGAAGGAATCCATGTTAAACTAATTTTTTAAGCAATGGGATTTTATTATATTACTATTTACTATGATGCAAACTTATTTACTATGATGCAAAAATTTAAGTGTCCCATCTTGAATGAGGAACTAGTACAGTAGACAATGCATACATACATATATATATATATATATATATATATACAGAGCTGCCAACCCCAAAATTTCTTCCCAGTACTATTCCTGGCTTTTCACAGTATTTTTCACCATCTGACAGTATTTTCCGACCGGAATTAAATTTCACGCGGCGTTTTGATTTCTTTTTTAACCAACTTATTTTGTATGCACTTTTCTTTTTATAATTAATAGTGATTAAAAACTATTAGCATAAGAGATTGATCAAGACTTACTCTTTGACAATAACATACAATTTACTTACTTAGTCTACTTCTGCTAGAAAAAAATACTACTACTATCACACACACATACACAAATTGAGACACAGAGACATATATATACACGAACATTTCAAACCACCACAGTGACAATACACATACACACATATGTATACGAAGAAAGAAAGAGCAGACCAGCATAAGACAAAGACAAAACTGACAATTACACACAAAAAATAATCTTAAAAGGCTTACCTTCAACTTGATAGAAGCTTTCTTTCACAATATTTGAGCAAGTGAATTGTCACTTGACTTAATCAGTTTTTGTCAATGATTTTAAAAAGTGAATCATTAGAATGTCTCTTTGCATTTCTCACTTGACACTCAATTAATTATTGTCACTATTTTTTTAAAAAAGGAACTAAAACTAAATATATAAATTATTGTCACTGTTAAAAAAAGGAACTCTACACTAAATCAATTATTGTCACTGTTTAAAAAATGAACTGAGTGCAATGTTGTGTTCAACCAGAAAGTGAGCAAACAGTGTTTCAGCTCTTATCACCCACGACTCCATTGCTTTTTCAGCTGGTGAAGGGGTGGTAAAAAAGTTTGTCAGTTTGGAAGTCTGTCCAATTGCAGCTCCTTTCTGCTTGTGCCTATTTGTTTTGACGTGGGACGAAACATCGTTGATTCCACCATGACTTATAACGAAGTCAGTCACAGACGGTGCACCTCGCATACAGTGGTCCTAGTTTTGAGGCAACAATGCATGGAAAGTCCTTGGAATATGAGGGACGAAAGTGCTGTTGTGTAGCGGTGTATAGTTAGATGAGTCAACCACGTGAAAAGTAACACGTTTCACTTTGTGTTCTATTAAGTTTCTTCCGTTTAAATAACGTTTGAAACATGTGAATATAAAAAAAAAATTGACAACAGAAATGTCTGTGTACATTACTTGTAATCAGGGAAAAATACATATAAGACTGATATGGTTGCAAATATTCCTATGGGGGTGCAAAAAAATCTATCACCGGTCGTGGCCATCACAGGTGCAAACGGCTTTGTTTCATTCTTAGTGTACTATTTTGATGTCTTTTTGTAAAATCAAGTTTCTGTGCATTTGGAGCGGCTTTCAGCATAATGCAGCTATCTGAATGTGACTAAACAACCTTTTCACAGCTGGTGAGTTTACATACATTATTTTTAATCCAGTTTTATTTCCATTTTAACTTTTAATGATTAAAAATCGGTTTTTAGATATTAGAAATATTCACGTTGTTCTTCTTAAGATAAAGACTGCATTCAGCCAGAATTCCAAAGCGATTCTTGTTTTTTTTGTTTTTTTTTGTATATTACTGCCAGTGTCTGTTTGATCACAAATGCCACAGTTCTTATTTACAAGAACAATATCAATTATAAGCTCGTATCAACATGAATTTTAATTGTATTGATGATAAATGCTCAAATAATAAAACAAAAAAATAAAAATCAGTTCTGTGAACTTGCTAAGTTGGTTGTCATTATAGCGGAATCAAAACTGATCAGTGCAAATTGTATGGTCGTCCATTGGCGTCAAAACTCAGGTTTTGTTTTTTTTTGTCTTTGTTGCAGTTCCGTGTCTGTAGGCAGTCAGAAAGTGGCGATATCTCGTGACTATAAGAGGATAAACGACCCCAGTGTACCATTTTCCTCTGAAGAAGTTGATGACTTGACAGTTGACTGGAATCTGTGCGCTCTGTGCCAGAACCCATCAAGCAAAGCACCTTTGATATGCCCAGCAAAGGGAGCAAGAGGAGATGGAGCAGGGTATACCTACGTTGCTTACAATTTGACAGCTTTTCAGGAGTAGGGTGAGTCCCCACTTTCTACTCCCTTGTCTAAACTGGATGAAGGAACTGGTTTTGAGGAGACCTTGAGGAAGCACAAAGCTTCTTGGAACAAATCCTGCTGTGCAAAAATAAGCGACACTGTTTTAAACAGGAAAAGAAAGCCAGCAAGTGATAAACCCAGTCCTGTGAAAACTTGCAGATGAATCTAGCTGTGAGACAGATGAGATGGGCACAGGACCAACATGCTTTTTTCTGCAATGGATCTCCCGGTGCAGCAGGGCTTCATCGAGCTTTTACTTTGCCCCTGGATGATAAAGTTCGTGCATATGCTCAGCAACTGAACGATCAAGAGCTACTCACAAAACTTGCTGTCAAAGACATGGTGGCAATGGATTGTCATTATCACATTAAATGCCTGTCTGCCTTCTACAGACGTGTACCAGCAAACCAGGCACAAGAATCAGAAGAAACAACAAACAGATCAACAGCACATGCTATTGCACTTGCTGAGGTTGTGGCTCATATTGAAAGCTTCCGAGATAATCCCCAAACAGCCCCTGTCTTTGGCATGACATTTCTATTTCTATTCCGGCTAGTGTGATGGCAGTATTCCATCAGGAACAGTATGAAACATTCATCGAAGAGCGCTTTGAAAAGAGAATTAAGCCACTTTCTGAACCCATCAAAAGAAACGGATTCCCCTTGTTCTCAAACCAAGTTTGCAGACTGCCGTCCAGTGTGAAGAGTAATCTGCAAAAATGACTGTTCTCTGTTTTCTAAGCTCTACATCGCATGCCAGTTCCGAAATGGAAATCTTGAAGAGTTCTTTAGGCATGAAAACCACCCATGGCCGCCATCACTCTCAAGATTTGGTCAACTGAGAACAGGATCTAAAGCAGATCTACTTGCGACTTTAACTCGAAGTAAGGCTGTGACGATTCCGGCACTAAACGAGGACATGGAATATACACATGAAGATTTCTCCCAAACCATGGCTGATATTCCACCTGATGTGTTTGACAACATTACTGACATCATTGAAACGGAAGATCCTTTTGAAGAGGCTGGATGTCTGCTGGATGCTGAAGCTGTTCTGATCCCTCTGTCTCCCCCTGAAGTTGACGCAAAATTGCGTGACGGAGCTGCAGTGTCCAGATGCTGTCGCCCAAACTAAATAAGACATTGCAGGAGTATGTTGACAACATGTTTGTGCCATACGTCTTAAAGGATCTGGAATCGACATCAAGAGTTGACGTCGTTTTTGACGTGTACAACTCTAGCAGTCTGAAGGCAGGTGCAAGACAGCACTGGGGATGTGGTGTTCGGAGAAGAGTTTTGCCAACTGCACTGCTACCTGGTAACTGGCACAGTTTTCTCCAGGTGGATGACAACAAAGCAGAACTGTTTCAGTACATCGCTGAAAGAACGATTGAAACAGTCAACACGCAGGGGAAGGTGGTGGTAATTGCCTGTGATGAGAAGGTGCTCTGCATCCCTGCTAACAAACAAACAAGTTGTCTGCAAGCCTGCACACCGAGTAGGCTGATACTAGGATCTTACTTCACCTTGCAGATTGTGTGCAGGAGGGTTTGGGCAAGATCCTAGTACGAACCACGGACACAGATGTTCTTGTCCTTGCAGTAGCTAATTTCCAGGTCACCGCTGCACAAGAAATCTGGTTAGCTCTGGGGACTGGAAAACACTTCAAATATGTCCCAGCTCATCAGATAGCCAGACAGCTTGGACCAAGAAAATCGTAGGCCCTTCCAGCACTTCATGCCTTTACTGGATGTGACACAGTGTCTTTTTTTCAGCAGCAGGGGCAAGACAACAGCGTGGAATACATGGACTATCTTTCCTGAAGTGACAGACTCCTTCTTGGCCATCGTGGACAGACCATGTTCACTGACAGATGCTTTGTTGGAAACCTTCGAGAGGTTTGTTGTACTCATGTACGAACGTAGGAGTGCACTCCATAAATTTGACCAGGCTAGGAAGAAACTGTTTGCCCAGCAAGGAAGGCTTCTTGAGAACATCCCCCCAACTTAAGCAGCTCTTAGACAACATCTTCTCCCTGCTATCTACCAAGCTGGATATGTCTGGGGTCAGTGTCTAGCAAAACAGCCTGTGCTCCCATCTCCTGCAGACTGAGGTTGGAAAAAAGAGGGGCAAATGTGGCAGCCCGTGTGGACAACTCTTCAGCAGGCACAGGATTCATGTCTTGAACTGGTTCACTGTGGATGCCAGCAAGGCTGCAAAGGACGTTGCAAATGTGTGAAGGCCAACCTGCAATATACCGCCCTCTGCGCTTGTGGTGGAGACTGCTACCAGGACAAGTGAGCTGATTTGAATGTGACGTGAGGTAAAGCAAACTTTCTTCTTTAGAAGAAAAAGGTGTGTGTGTGTGTGTGTGTGTGTGTGTGTGTGTGTGTGTGTGTGTGTGTGTGTGTGTGTGATTTATGTGATTTGCTTGGCACTGACAATTCACAAACTGTTTCCCTTTAATGTTCATCGGAATATATGGTGCTTTAGTGTTATATGACATATGTAGCAAACCACATAGTATATTGATAGCAAATGAGTCCTAAATAGGTCAACTCTTGCGATATAAAAAGGCAACTCAACAGTGTCAACTTATGCAATAGGTATAGAGACAATCAAGTACTTGAAACCCCATCTTTCCCTTCTAGAAGCAGCCGAATTGGTCAAATCTGATACCAAAACATGTAAAGATAAGCCATTAAGTAGTCAAGAATACTTGACCTACTTGTTTTTAAAGAGACAAAATACTTGTTTTTATTTTCAAAAATAAGTTTACATCATTTTTTCTGCTATAAAGGTAATCACTGTTAGTTATGAACTTTGCAAACTACTTGGAGCCAAAAAAATGTAAAAATAAAAACAATAAGATTTTAAGGACTTTGACCTACTTTTAAATGACCTACTTTATTTGAGTCTTACAAGTTAGCTTCAATATAGGCTTGTCTTCATATGTCTCATCAAATACATACTCAGGTTATTCTGAAGCAGTTTTTTTGTTGCAAGAATGCATTGTTTTGTTCAAAAAAAACGAAAAAGAAAGAACATGACACACTGACCTAATTAAATGTATGGCCACGCCCTCCAGAGGTCATGCCCATTGTGTTTCCCTCTCTCATATCATTCAGAAAGGGTCTAGGTACCCACATGCCAAATGGCATGCTTCTACTATGAAGTGCATGATTCACTGATATTTACTACCTTAACTGCCCCACTATTAACACATGTCGTCTGCTACAGGGAGAGCTTAACAGTAAAAGGACAGATGGAATTTCCTGCCCTGCTAGTGGTCTGCTAAGGCGAGAGCTACACAGTAAAAGGAATCAAGGATGGATGGAATTTTTTTTTTTCAGCTAGGGCCTACCTAGTCTATCAACTATATGTGGCTGGCAGAGGCCTTTTTCTTCTGTCTCCTTGTAGGATCCCTCTTAGCACTACAAATCTGCTGCCTCGGTAAAGCAACAAATGGCCGTACCATTTGCGCAAGTTCGTCACCGTATTATTTTGGCTTGACCGTATCACCGTATTTTTGTAAACTCGCCGTGACAAAATACGGCCGGAACGTACTGGTTGGCAGCTCCACACTTTCCTTTTGTTCTATTTTACTACCCTTCGCTGGCTGCTTTGGGGGTGCTGTTGGATTCTTTTTGGAACCCTTGGTGATGAGAACACCACAGAATTATGGACTTTGGTGTGTCTCTATTTGACACCAAGGGCACAGACACAATCAGCCGTGTCTTCCTGATGAGTCCGATCCAGCGGACGAAAGGCCTAGGAGCGGGCAATACCGATAGATCTGTCTTCGAAGGGGAGTGCGATGGTTCCCTCGGGCAGCTAGTGAAGGGTTTGTCATATTTATAATATATTCCCCCCATTTTCTTCATCTTTAATTTTTTTTTTTTTTTTTTTTTTTTTTTTTTTTCAATAAATAAAATCTTTGCCAAGTCGTTACTATAATGACTGAAGAATTGTTAACCTGCACTTGTTTTCTCCCACTATTTAATTGTTCAGCTATATATATATATATATATAATCCAAAAGAAAAAAGCACAAGAACAAGAAGCTGTCGTGGTTGCACTTGACATTTTCGGCTTTATTTGCTTTCTTCAACAAATTACATCCTCCCTGAGTGCCAGCAGGTAAGGTATAACTATAAGCCAGGCTTAAAGTACAGCTGTGCTTGGTGACGTCTACAGAACAGTGCTATAAGTCTTCTTCTTCTTCTTCTTCCTAAAATATACTGGTTCACTCAAAATTGAGTAGATCACCAACGCGCATGTTAAAAAAAAGAAAATGCGACTCAGCCTGTTGGCCCCTGGAGCAAAATTTGGCAACAAGGGGTTGCAATAAAATTTAAAGGGTTAAAAGCAATGGCTAGGTTAAGGCCTAGGTAACCATAAAATATATGGGGAAGTTAAAATAAAAAAAGTCAATCGATATGCAAATCTCAGGATTGTCTTATCAATTTGATTTTTAAAAGAGACTGCACTTGTGGCAATCTTCATGGCACCCGGCAGTGAGTTCAACAGCCTTAAAGAAATGGGGTAAAATGAATGTAAACGGCTGTCAATATTTGATGCAGGTACTGAGGTATGGTATAAGATTGACCGCCACTCCTGGTGCTACTTTTATTAAATACTAGTTGTTCTATTTGGGATATCAATTAGTTTAGCTCTGCCTTTCAAGAAGGTATTAAGTTTAATAAAGGCTCTTCTCTCTTCTAAGGGTTTCCATTCTAATTTCATGTTCTTTCTAGTATTCCCTTTCTCTCTGATATGGTTCCCTGTTACTAACCGTGCTGCTCTCTTCTGAATCTTTTCGAGGTTATCAATGTCCTTTAGATTGCAAGGCTCCCAGACTGAGCAACCATATTCCAGTACTGGTCTAACCAGTGTTTTATACTATTATAGCAGTCATCCTTAACCTTTTGGGGGCAGTCATTGATGTTCCTGTATAAGAAAGCTAAGATGTTTGCTTTCTTACATACTAAATTGTAATGTTCTTTCCATTTGAGATGACTATCTATAATCACACCTAAATATTTTGCAGCATTGGTTTCTTTATGAATAGTATTGTGAATAGAGTATTCTGATCTAGTTGGTGAGCGTTTATTACATCACATACACAACACTTGGCACTTCTGGGGATGAAATTCCATCTTCCAAGTTCTTTCCCACTCTTGTAAAGCGTTTAGATCTTCTTGTACTGTTGTAGAATGCGTGTATCATTCTTGCTTCTGATTGTTCTATATATATACTAAGCTGTCATCTGCAAAAAGCCTTATAATATAGTAGTTCCAGGCCAGGAGAGAGATTTCTACTTATCAATATGTCATTTATATTTAAATTAAAAAAAGCAAGGGCCCCAGAACAGTTCCCTGTGGTACACCCAATAACTTGAATAAGACTGGTTTACAATGGGATGACGACCCTTCACAATCTGCGTTCTCCCAACACAGTTTATAAATGGCTTTTCACAAAATAACCTTTAAAACTATGAACTACCAATTTCCGAACGTTAGATGCTATTGTATGGTCACAGTAACAAAGTGCTTTGTGTGTGATGTGCGCAAGAGGTGCATTAACTAGCAGAGAAAGACTTAAATCCTGGTCTGGACTGTGTACATGATGCCCAATATTGCTGCTTACAACGTTAATCTGTACTATCTGTTGTTATCACAGAGCTGAATTATCCAGATCATGGCAGATGATGCCTAACACTGTATATTTTTCTAATCATTAGAGAGCTGTACACAAATATACACCATTCTTACAGAGCTATTTTACAACTAAAATAGATTATCTGTGATACAGATAGCAGTAAGGACTGTGTGAAGGTTCTGGCATGATACTGGATAAAAAAAAAAATCATCCCTCCAATGAAAATTCCATTGTCTTTCAAGTTCCCTTCTGATTCTTATCAGTTGAACTTACTTTCAAATTTAAAAGAATACACAAAAATGACAACAAAACCCACAACATAAACAACAATGAAAGCAGAATATTATCTACCCGTCCCACATTTAAATACACACACCACTGTGACACACACACACACATGTAATACACAAATTACACCAAGTCAGAACACAACTGAGTTTAAAATATTTAACCGACTTATGAATACACTGCTAGAGCAGTGCGACATACATATTTCTCTTTTTAAATTTAAGTAATGGTAAAATTAAACCTATGGCAGTATGGGTCCTGATTAACTGAAGAACGTCGTCAATTCATGCACAATAATCAGCAAAATCCTTTTAAAGTATTCTTAAGCAGTCTCTACTTCTCTCTTTCTCAGAGTTGCACAGCGGGAGAGAAGCGCTCTTCGAACATTTTTGTGAACCGTGAACTGTGATGTAAACAACAACTGGTACTGAGTTTGGGGTAAGGGGTGGAGTGGGGGTTGCTAAGTGAAAGTTAACCTGTAATGCGTGTTATGACCGTTTGCATGTGAAATGGCTAACAGTAACACACACACACACACACGCGCGCGCTGGTGACCTACTCGTTTTTGAGTGAACCAGTCTTATAGGAAGAGATGAAGAAGAAGATGCACGCGCACTCACACGTCCGCGCAGTCTGGCGCACAATACAAACACAAACTCACAATTTTGGTAAACAGAACTCATGACACAAAATTGACTTTTAGTTTTACACAAAATTTAAGTAAGATCTGGAAAAACAAAACAGACTTGTATTGCAAAAAAAAATGTCACTTACCTGCGTCTAAGAAATGTAAATTTTTACAATCTATTGTGGTATAATGACAGACACATGAAACCAAAGGGACAAGGTGATGGCGCTCTCTCTTCTCTCACTCTCAATACCAAAACACGTTGCGCTCTTCGCAAACTTGTCCAAGACCATTGAGTCTTTTTACAACTAACTCACCAAAAACCCCCAAATGTTTCAAAACCGAACCCAAATCATTTCGGCGGTGTCTTTGTCATTTATTTTCTATGTAAATCAGTAAAAGCGGGCAACTGCGTAAACAGCACATAGTATCGATGGAAAGAACATTCGTACTGGAACATACACACACTCAGGCAAGTAGGTAACTGCACGAATGACCCCTTGAGAGGGACAGATACACCGGAACATTGTCGGCCCTCTGTGGGAGTTAACAGAAAAAAAGAAAAGAAAAAAAGTCTTGTACAAAAGTCGTGAAGAAGACAAACATGTTCATGGAGACGGGTTTTTAGTTAACAAGAAATTCAGAAACGTTGTACCTGATGCTGCCCTATCGATTTCCCTTTGTCCAGAATGGGGAGGAAATAGTGTAGCCGTCTAGTTCAGTTCAGTTCAGTTCAGTTCACTTGGGACTTGATAGCCTCACAGCTTTTTGTGTCCCAATCATCTTATTTCATAAACATTGGTTGCTTAATGCATGCATATGCTCAGGATATATTTAATCTATTCTATCAATCAAATTGAAATTTTAACAATATTTAACTCAGCGTTAGTATGCAGAAGGTTTTTAAAAATATTCAAATCTTTTGCTTTTTTAATGTGTGCAGGTAGTTTGTTCCAATACGGTGCCACTCTGTTACTAAATGAAAATTTTCTAATATTAGTGCGACAATATTTAATTTGGATTTTGTTATCTGAATTCTTGTAATTTGATTAGTGGTTAGTTGAAAAAAATGTGTTAAAATTTGTTCTGTTAAGTCCCTTAAATAGCTTGTAAGTCTCAATCAAGTCTCCCCTTATTCGTCGGAACTTTAACGATGGTAAATTTAACCTTCGCATCTATCTGCATAGCTAACATATTTGAACTCCTTAATTAACAAGGTGGCTCTTTTTTGTACTTTCTCAATACTTGCTGATTGCCTTTTTAAATAAGGGCTCCATATCACATTTCCATACTCCAGGTAGGGTCTATGGGGACTCTTTTTTCGAAATAGGTATTCGTCTTGTCTTCTTCCTCCACCGCACCTCAGTTTCGCACTTGTTTTCAGTGTTCTCTTTGGCGCCTTTCCCTATTTAAAGATATTACTCTCACTTCTGGGCGCCTAACCTGTCTCCTGATAAAACTGACGACTGCAGCGCTTTTCTGATACTTTGATATACAAAACCTTGGTAAATTTCCTGTCTTTTTTGCATCTGTCCACTAGTCTTTCAGATCGCTTTGGTTATTCCGACGCTGCCCAGGTGTGAGATAAGTCCCGCCTCTTAATAATTTCTGCAACGTTCAGTACTTCACCTGTGGTGGTGATGGTGGTCGTGGTAGTGGTGAGGTGGTGATAATGGTAGTGGTGTGGTGATGTGTGTGTGTGTGTGTGTGTGTGTGTGTGTGTGTGTGTGTGTGTGTGTGTGTGTGTGTGTGTGCGCGCGCGCGCGCGCGTGTGTGTGTGTGGTTTTCTGCCGCCTCCAGTATTTCAGCTATGGTGGTTGTGGTGATGGTGGTGCGTGTGTGCGTGCGTGTGCGTGCATACGTGTGTGTGTGTGTGTGCGCGCGCGCGCGTGTACTGGTTATGCTCTCTCTCTCTCTCTCTCTCCTCTCTCTCTCTCTCTCTGTTAATTAAACTTTTCCGTTTTACATGTTCCTGCACGTGTTGCTTTATGTCATTTATAGGCCTATCTTTATCTTTGCGTCAGCAGGGCGTGGGCTGGATATCAAAAAGCACACTAGTGCTTATCTCTCATCGTCGCAAATAAAGAATTTTGTCTTGTCTTGTTTCCACTGGGATCATTATCATTCAGCATCTTCTTCTTCTTCATCTTCTACTCCTTCCTCTTCTTCTTCTTCTGCTGCTGCTGCTGCTGCTGCTACTGCTGCTGCTGCTGCTGCTATGATAGGGATTTATTGGGACACCACACGCAAGTATGGTTCACCAAGTTCTGTCGGTTTTGCGCCACAGCCTAGGTACGTCTCTGTATCTGTATCTATATTCAGTTTAGGTTAGACGTCACAGAATCCAGCTGACAGACATATGTCCATTCAGTAATGTTAACCATCGCTTGGATAATCCTTTTGGGGGATGTCTCCTTGTTTGTTCTGTGTGCTGTGTGGTGTCATTTCTACTAGGCGATTCGGTGTCCTAAGCAGCATTTGTTTGGAGTTGTGGGCATGTACTTCTTTCATTACAGGAGCAACATTTACTCTGCCTGTTCGTTAATTACGGTTTACTGTTCTCTGCCTTATTTAAGATTTCCTTTCAATGTACTTCACAGTTAATAATGAAAGATCGCGCTTACAACGAATGTCAACCCCAGGAATGTCCTAGCCATGCCGGACTTCTTCAGGTTCCTCACCAGGATATTGTCTGTCTGACTATGGCACTGGCCCTTGAGGAAGGCAATGTCCACCGTCAATCTTCACCAGAATATTGTCTGTCTGTCTATGGCACTCAGGGGCGGATCAGTTACTTAGAGAGGGGGGGATTCCAAAGTGGGGCAGGGGTCCAGGGGCCGCCCAGGCCCCGGTGGGGTCCAGGGGCAAAGACCGGTGGGGGGTCTGGGGGGCAAAGCCCCCAGAAGCTGAAGATATTTTCACTTTCTGAGGTGCTTTGGAGGCCTCTCCTGGTGTCTATTTACTATGAATCTGTACACAAATATGTCTGGACATTTTTTTGCAGAAAGGCACTGTGATCAACGAAAATACATAAACTTACTTACATAGGTTGACTGAGAGGGACAGGAGGGGCATCCATAGTTGCTCCACTGTTTACAGGAAATTCTTTGGCAGCAACTGCATATAGGACCTATACTTTGTAGCATAGGAGTCCACAGCTGCTTCAATATCAATGGGTATGTCACGATGGACCCTCATGAGCGCAAGACCATTCAGACGGCCTGCTCCCATTGATGTGCGCGTGTAGGTTTTCAACGACCTCAGCCCAGAAATGGTCCTCTTTGCAGCTAAACAAACTGATAAATACGCTGGCCGCGATTTGTATACACTGTGTTGAAAAACTCTTCAACTCCCGCAAGCTTCTCCACGACTTCTTTCTCTTCGCGATTCGCGCTCGTAAACAAAGTGAGCGCAAGGGAAGTAAGTCTGCCGATGTTGAAAGATACGTCTTTCCACCACATACTTTCAAAAGAATCAGCATCCCGCACGATGCAGGGGCAGAAAATAAGATGTGTTAACGTGTTAACATGTTCAAATTTATTTCTTTCTTTTTCTGAGAGATGAATTTGGTATTTTTCTTTTTTCAAAAAAGAAATTATAAAGCTGAGTTTTTTTTTTTTTTTTTTTTTTAGGGGGGGGGGGGGTTCCGGAACCCCTGGAACCCCCCCTCAGATCCGCCCCTGGCACTGGCCCTTGAGGAGAGCAATGGCCATCATCGGAATGCTGTATGCACACGGAGAACGTTGGCGAGGACCAAGTTACTATCACCAGCAAACTCTAGCTGGCGTAGTTCCCTATCCTTGTGGTCTCATTATTAAAAAAAAAAAAAAAAAAAAGGCCAGTTTTCTTGGGCATCTATACCAACCTCGCATTATAGTCACCCAGAATGATGAAGATGTCTTTCTTGTCAACCTTTTTGTAACGAAGGATGGGAGAAATACTGGGCTAAAAACAAGAGAATAAGTTAAACGATTAAAGAAAAAAAAAAGAAGAGAGAGAGAGAGAGAGAGAGAGAGAGAGAGAGAGAGGAGAGAGAGAGAGAGAGAGAGAGAGAGAGACAGAGACAGAGACAGAGACAGAGAAGAAATGCAAAGGAAAGAAAGATTGAATAATACTGTGAGGACATTGAGAAAATATAGACAAGGACACACAAAAACGAAGATTTAAAATAGTAAAAGACCTGACCAAACAGACCTTAGTAAAGTCAGCAGCATTCAGGCATGGACGGCAACTGTCTCAAACAAGAAAAAAAAACCACCAGAAAAAGGTGGGCTGGATATTGCTCTGAACTCTACCACAAATACAGCAAAGATGGAGAACTAAGTGTACTAACAGTACAGAGTTCATCAAATGAGCATTACTTTCCAGTGCTCCATGGAGAAGACGCATCAGCAGTGAAGTCGTTGAAATGTGGAAAGGCTGGAGGCATTGACAAATTATGTCTCTTATAATATGGCGGAGAGGTAGTGCCTGATGTCCTAATTACATGACAGCCTGGGGAGTGGCCCACGCAATGGAGTCAACTGCTCGCTGTCACCTTCCCACGAAGAGAAATCGCAACAGTGCATGCATGGGCTACCGCAGTGTCCGCTTGATCAGTCACGCCAGCAAGGAAATGCACAAAATAATTCCCGTTTGTGACGGAATGCGCTGGCAACAACACACACGTGAGGTAAGGTAAGGTAATGTTGCTTACAGCCCAACCTACCGCAAAAGGCCATTTGGCACTGTAAGAGAGCATCTACAAATGTCAACAATTTATGTGGTCAGGTCAGGTGACAGGTTTTTAACTTTTCATACGCTTATCAACTTTTATGTCGCAATGTAGCATTAAAGAAAATGAAATTGTGATATCGGAATGCATTAATTATAGTGACCACGCCTGGTAGCCAGAAAGTTGCAAAGTAAGGTAGTACAATTTCCTGGCCTCCTTATACATCTAGGTTTGTGTTTGTTCCACCCTGCTGTACTGTTAACACTTACTAAGCGCCATTTATCTTTTTTTTTCTCACTAACTCAACAAATGTAGCTGCACCTCCTGTGTTTTTTTTGTGTGGTCTCATTGTTCAGCAGATGTGGCATCACACGGACTTGCAGACTAGTCCGCTCACAGTGATGCCCTCTTGAACAAACTGAAACTGAGCTCACAGTCTCAGCACCGGCGGTTCACAGGTATGAATAAAGATCATACCAAATCGTTATGAGGTACCCCCACTGCACTGCCGCTGTGGCATTACAGGGTTATCTGCGGTGCTTGTTCTGATCCAGCATGCTACAGGACGCCACCGACTAAAGCGTCATGGATGACCACCGGAAAGGTTTTCATTCCACATCCATTTTGCGCCAAGTTTGAGGAGATAAATGATTGTTCGTTCTTCGTTTGCCGTGGAGGTTGTTTGTCTTGCCTGAAGAAGACCAAAGAGGTCGAAACGCGTCGTGTTTTGTCTTGTAATTTGTTTGTCTCTTTCGTTCCACGGATCAGTGATTTTTCTTTTAAGTTTCTCATGAATGATGACAATGATTGCTTCGTGAGTGCTGACTTCAGTTAGGCGCCAGCACGCCCATCCAGCAACAGCTCCTGTGAACTTGCCGACAGTGACAGACCAAAGAGTCTGATACTAGTCCTCATCATAGATGATGTTCGGAAATCTGTAAGCAAGGTAATCTGTATTAGAGCTCGCGTTCGGCGAGAGTTACCCCGCCGCTTTCATGGTACAGATACTAATAATGGGCACGCCTAAAGCAGGTTTGCTCCATCAGTAAGATTAAAAGTTCAATCAGAGAAAGAAACAACAAAACACGAGAGTGAAACGTGCGCCTGGAATGTTGACGGTCAATATCCCGATCGTTAGCATGGCGTGCGCTTCAAATTAAATATTTTGACTCCATAGATGTTTGTTTGACCCACGAACTGAACAAAGATAACTCTGTTTGCAACGGAAAGACAGGCGTTATCTTCGCCTATCGTTTTTCCTGAACAGGTCAATTTTCCATGGCCATGGATGTAGAGAGGAAATAAAAACTAAGGTCAACACAGTTTGAAGCTTTTCGATTCCTTTCGATGACGAATAAAGGTTATGAAGATGATGTCATCGGTTCCATGGCAGTCTGAGCCAAAGTATATGACACGGATGGATTATACGTTTCCTTTCATAATCTGTCCCTGTGTGGTCACCAGATTTCATCAACATTCTGAGAGACTCGACCGTTACGCGGAAGAAACTCGACCGTGTGCTGTCCCAAGGTGAAGGTTTTGTTACCAGTCCAGTTCGTAGTATTGTTCCCCCAGGACGTCTTGGGTATGTCTATGAGACGCACGTCTTCCTCAGCTACGTGAATGATGGTAAATGTGAATGGGGTATCATGTGCATGCCCACCCAGATCAGAGCCAAACAAGGAAAAAAGAAATGCAGTGCGAGACATGAGACCTGTAGGAAGGCGAATGGAAGCGGCACCCTTCAGGTTCCCCAATCAGATCTTTGCGTATATCAGGAGCGAGTTCGGTTACTTTTTTGGACCCATTTGCATGCTTTGGTGCGCAGGGTCTGACTTAGGAAGCAGGCCGTCACGTACAATGCCACACCAACTATCTCATGGCGTTGCGAGACTTTCACAGCCACCTCTCTCTCTCTCTCTCTCTCTCTCTCCTCTCTCTCTCTCTCTCTCTCGAATATGAGAGAGATACTCTCTCTGTCTGTCTCTTTTTGTCTCTGTCTCTGTCTCTGTCTCTCTCTTCCTCTCTCTCTCTTCCTCTGTGCGAGCGCGCGCGTGTGTGTGCTGAGAGAGAGAGAGAGAGAGAGAGAGGAGAGAGAGAGAGAGAGAGAGAGAGAGAGAGAGAGAGAGAGAGAGAGAGACACTTTGACACTTTGACATTTTATTGTCATTACCTGAAAGGTCTATTGACAAGGGGGTAGTAACAATGTCTCCGTTTTATCGACAGAGTAATTGATCTTTAAATAAACAGTTAAAGATTCAAGAAAGTTTGCTTAGGAACAATATCAATCCGCAATTCTCTTGCACAGCATCATACAACATAACGAAAACCTAACAAAAACAAAAAACAAAAAAAAAAAGCTCACAAAGAAAAAGAAAACCCGAAGGTACTGGGGAGGACCCAGAGAAGCACTGTCTTCGCCCGCCTTTGAGAGTCCTTACCACCCTGGAGGCCCGCTGTGTTTGACGATGGGTACGGCAGCCAGGACACTCCATTAAGATATCAAGGGACATAACTGCTCCTGAACAGAGGTAAATTAGACTACAGGATGCAGCTCATAACAGCCTTAAAGTAGCATCCCCCATGGGTGTACCAGCCCGTATTTCATGACTGCAGAGCCCACCGGCGAAAAACACCACCCTCCAGCTGCCGAGCACACCCCACAGACCCAACCACCCCTGCCCACGGACAGATGAAGACAGTGCCACTCCAGACACAGCCAAGCTTTCGCCATACGGTCTTATGTGCCCTCAAGAGAGAATCCAAAGTTGTAGTCTTTCCCACTGTCAACAGGACTTTCCCTGTGGTCAGTGGGTCTTTCCTCACCGTCACTGGACCTTTCTCCAGGGTCAGCCTAGTTAAGGCAAAGAAGAAAAAGAAACACCCGAAGGTGCTGGGGAGGACCCAGAGAAGCACTGTCTTCGCCCGCTTTAAGCAGTCCTTACCACCCTTGGAGGCCTGGCTGTTTGACGATGGTACAGGCACGCCACCAGGAACACTCCATTAAGATATCAAGGACATAACTGCTCCTGAACAAGGTAAATTAGACACAGGATCAGCTCATAACATGCCTTTAAAGTAGCATCCCTCATGGTGTACAGCCCGTATTTTCATGACTAGCAGAGCCACCGGCGAAAATCACCACCCTCCAGCTCGCGAGCACACCCACAGACCCAACCCCCCTGCCCACGGACAGATGAAAACATTGCCGCACTCAGACACAGCCAACTTTCGCCATACGGTCTTATGTCCCTCAAGAGAGAATCCAAAGTTGTAGTTTTCCCACTGTCACAGGACTTCCCTGTGGTCATGGTCTTTCCTCACCGTCCAATGGACCTTCTCCAGGGTCAGCCTAGTTAAGGCAAAGAAGAAAAAGAAACACCCGAAGGTCTGGGAGGACCCAAGAACACTGTCTTCGCACGCATCATACAACATAACAACCTAACAAAAAAAAAAAAAAAAAAAAAAAAACTACATTGTAGAAAAAGAGATAAAGAAAAATCGTATGGTACCAGTCTCGACCATCCACAAAAACTAAGATGTCGTACTGACGTAATTTCCAAAAACTCACATAGTTCGAAGTCATCATTAAACATTTTCATTTCCTGGTTTTGTCTTTAACTGTGTCTGTCGTATTTTTTGTGCTTCAGCAATAAACTTAGCAACTGAATTAATTACAGTCTCATCGTCGGACATTAACAGTGAAGCAACGTCTTTCCTCTTAGTCACGTCTAAATTAAATTTTGCAAATTTACATTTTTGCCGCAACTCATCGTATGCTGAACATTGGAATAAAAAGTGTTTTTCGTCATCAATACTGAATCTACAGAAAGGGCATGGTGGTTCTGAGGACGTTCCGGACTGATACCATCTCTTATTCGCATTAAATCCAAGTGTACGTAGCCTAAATCTCGCATAATTTACTCTATGCCATTTATGTGTAATAACTTTTAAATATTTTTCGGGTTGAAATACGTTCTTAAATGAAAAAAAACCAACTATATGTTTCTTTATTTTCCATATCTGAATGCCAGTTCTGTTTAAAGGAACAAATAAGTCTGTCTTTAAATTCCGCAACAAATTGATGTTCATTTCCTACCTCTTGAAATATCCCTACAATACCAAAACCATGTTCCGACAGAACTTTCTTTACTCTGTAAGCCCAATTTTCTTTATCTAACTCTAGCTGCATAAGCAGCATGTCATACGCTTGCCTACATAATCGTGACTGTGGAAGTCTTAATAATTTCAACCAGTACTTTATACATTTAACAAGAGTATCTCTCTCATATTCACAGAGAGAGAGAGAGAGAGAGAGAGAGAGAGAGAGAGAGAGAGAGAGAGAGAGAGAGAGGATAGTTAAAGAAGGTTACAGACATATATAACAGCACACTGACACAATTAAGCACACGCAAACACGAATGCATGTGCGCGCGCTTACTCTCACACACACACCACACACCACACACACACACACACACACACACACACACACACACACACGCGCGCGCGCGCGCGCGCGCACGCACGCACGCACGCACGCACACACACACATGCACATATGCAAGCACGCACGCACGCATGCACGTATGCACACACGCACGCACGCACGCACACACACGCACGCACGCATGCACGCACGTACGCACGCACACACACACACACACACACACACACACACACACACACACACACACCACACACACACACACACACACACACACACAGAGTCACTCACTCACGTATATACACCAGCACGCAGACATGAAGGGATATGGATATTTTCTTCCATTCAGGCTTTGGTCCACATAAAGTGGTGTGTAAACAACATTCAACTGTTGGTCAACAAAAACCCCAAAGGCAGTACAGCTGTGAAAATGTACATCATCTATCAACATATCATCCATCAACATGTAGGAATAGCAGCTGGAGAAGAGAGAGAGAGAGAGAGAGAGAGAGAGAGAGAGAGAGAGAGAGAGAGAGAGAGAGAGAGAGAGAGAAGAGAGAGACTAATGCACATCGATTTTTTAAAATAACCATTTAACAACGAAAGAGCATACAATTAAATACTCACAATATCTCTTTTACACGTGCATAATGTAATATAGATGAAATATTTCCAGAATACAAGCATGGGAAAAAACAACTACAATAACAAAAAAATAAAAAAACCAAGAAAACATGCATCGTTTTACATGTAATGCATTTTTTTTCCTCGTTTCTTCTTGTTCTTCCTCCT
>CM031596.1:41770783-41773283 GCA_018398815.1 Conus ventricosus | reverse complement strand
CCACTGAGGCACATTCCCCTAGTGCGATTCTCTCTTCGCTCACGCTCTGTGAGGTCGTTATGGTTGTCGGCCCTGCCTATGCGACTCGTCGTCAATGGAATCAGTGAGGGTCTGGCCGAAGGTGAAGTCCAAGGATCCACGCTTGAGCCCCGTGATCAGCTGATATTCAACAGTGCTCACTGAATTGATGGCGCTATGGTAGGCGTCCTGCCCGTCCCGGTGGGGATCGCTGACCTCATGAAAACTGTGTTGGCGTGTATATATCACCGCAGACACCTGATCGATTGCTCTTGGGATGTTCGGCAATAAGGAAATCGGAAAGCAATGCTGCTGAGAGAGAGAGAGAGAGAGAGAGAGAGAGAGAGAGAGAGAGAGAGGAGAGAGAGAGAGAAGACAAGGCAAAATTCTTCATTTTTCGAGTATAGTGGGTAAGCATATACATACTTTTTCATCCAGTCTTCTGCCTGTACAAGGATTCCACAACTAAAAGAATGAATAAAAAACAAATAATTCAAATCACACACACACACACACACACACACACACACAACACACACACACACACACACACACACACACACACACACACAACAGTACCGACTGCAGAGCCCAGCACCATTATACATACAATGAAATGAAAGATATACATGTTGGAGAGTAAAAGGTAACACACTTAGTGAAATAGTAAACATAAAAAACATCTTAGTATTCTACATTAAATGCGAGGTCAATTTGATCAGCAAATATTTCTACGGATGTAATGTAAGGCTACATATATAGGATGGCACAGAGAGAGAGAGAGAGAGAGAGAAGAGAGAGAGAGAGAGAGAGAGAGAGAGAGAGAGAGAGAGAGAGAGAATGCGGAGGTTAACAGACATAACTGTGTCATGTATAACCATTATGAGTTGTTTGTGAGATTGTAAACCGTGTTTCAGAAGTTCACGATAATTAGCTTCGTCGTTTCATTTCATTAATTAGATATGCCTTCATTGATCTGTTGAACAAAGATTGATATATCGATCAAAGATGGAGACACATTTCCACATATGATTATATGCACGATCATTGCTTTGTTATCTTCCTCTTGTAGTTTAAACGGTAAAATATCAGTTTCTCTGTAATCATCATCATCTCATCTCATTCCCTGACCGCTGGGGTCGTTGGGGGGGGGGGGGGGGGGGGGGGGACGTGATGAGGCAGCCGCCGTTTCTCTCCAGGCTCTTCTGTTGGCAGCTGTCGTGAGGAGATCCGGTATGGTCATTTTGGTCCAATCCTTCATGTTTTCGGACGATCTCTTTCTCTGCCTTCCTCGTCTGCGCCCTCCTTCAACGGTACCTTGGAGGATGGTTTTGGAGAGGGTGTTGTGACGAATGATGCCATCTTCCGTCGTTTGACGGTTGCCAGTAGTGGTTCGTGGGGCCCAACTAGGTTGGTGACCAGGTTCCGCACATAATCGTTGGTCTTGTGCTCCTTGTAGGAGATGCGGAGTAGTTTCCTCAGGCACTTGGTCTCAAACGTCTGGATTCTTCTTTCTGTTTCGGCCATCAGTGTCTATGTCTCGCAACCATATAACAGGATGGAGACCACTAGTGACTTGTAGAGCCGGAATTTTGTGTGGAATTTGATGCTGCTCTTCCACACTCTGTTCAGTCTGGCCATCGCTGCTGATGCGGAGTTGACCCTGATTCGGATTTCTGCTGTGCAGGTGCCATCTTTGGACAGGGTTGCTCCCAAGTACTTGAAGCTGGTTGCTTCTTCCAGGGGCTCACCATTATCATTAACAGTAGAATATGTTAATTTTAGAAGAACTAATTTCATGGCACGTTTGTGCATCTGACAAGAGTTGCAGATGTGTACTTGCTGAATCGTATAAAGTAGAAGCATAATTGATTATCGAATGAACATGTGCATAAAAGAACTGTCTTCTGACATTAAGATTGAGAAAATACTTTATTTCTGACAACTAAAAAACTTTCTGAGATATGATTTTACCTTGTATGAGAATATGGTCGGATCACAATAGATTACGATCCAATTTTTATCCCTAATACCTTATGATAGTTTACTTCCTCTATTCTTTCACCTGAAGTGTAAATAGCAAACGAAGTAAAAGACTGGTTTTGCCGCTTTTACGTTGTTGCCACATACGTATATTTGGTCTTAGAAGGTTAAAGAAACATGTAATTAAGTTCAGCCCATGTAGCAAGTTGATTGATACTTTCTAGGAGATCAAAGGGAAGAATCTTTAAAGATCTGTGATGAGAATGAACTGAACTGTCATCAGCAAATAATTCGTATGAAGCTTTAACGAACAGCAGTAAATCATTCATATAGAAAGAAAACAGGGCCTATGACTGAGCTTCACCTTGTGGAACACCATACTTTATCATAAGAAATTCAGATTGACAGAGACGTATACGAACTGTCCATTGCCTGTTTTCAGAAATAGTTCAAGGAACTGAAGAGTTATATAATATATTTTATAGAGTTTTAACTTTCT
>CM031596.1:41758283-41765783 GCA_018398815.1 Conus ventricosus | reverse complement strand
CTTTAATGGGTTGAGAATTAGGCTCATTGAAGGCCTTTTTACAATTCTGCCCAACAACAACTACAATCTAAAAAGTAAGGTAACATCGAATTACAAAATAGCATCAATATAACGACTTCATGCTTAAAATCTCTCTCTCTCTCTCTCTCTCTCTCTCTCTCTCTCTCTCTCACACACACACACACACACACACACACACACACACACACACACACACACACACACACACACACACACACACACACACACACATCTCAATCAACTGCATCGTTTATCAGCAGTACACTTTTTTTCTCCGGTAAGTATGTATAGTCAGGCTAATGTCTACGCATAGGTCAGTCATGAGTATCAAAAAGAAGTAACTTTACTTCATTTTTGAAAGCTGATAATTGGGAAATATTTCTGTGTTTTGCTGGAAGTTTGTTCCATTCTTTACAGCCACAGAAGGAGAAACTTGTTTTGAATAAATCTAAATTAGCTTTAGGAATAATGAATCTGAGCGAATCATGATGGTGATGTAAATGTACTATTGATTTTAAATAATCTGGGCATGCGTCATGAACAATGTTGTGCATAAGAATCAGAGTGTTGAATGTTATACATGAGTGAAGAGGCAGTATTCTATTGTACCTAAATACATCACGCATAAAAGGATCGGCTTGTTTCTGACAGCTGATCATCTTAATGGCTCGTTTTTGCAATGAACAAAGTGGTTTTAAAGTAGATGGCGCACATTTACCCCAGATAATAGAGCAGTAGTCTAATCGAGCCTGAACAAAAGCAAAATAATACATTTTTCGTGAATGTTCGTTGAGAAAGCGTTTTATCTGTGACAGCTGGAACACACAACACGAGACTTGTTTGATTAGGTTATAGATCTGAAGAAGAAGAAGAAGAAGAAGAAGAAGAAGGTAAGGAGGAGGAGGAGGAGCTAGAACAGGATAAGGAGATGGAAGAGGAAGTGGTGTGAGATGAAGGTGCTGAAAAAAAAGATAGGGGTGCGGGTGAGGGGAGTCAACCAGAACAAGAGAAAAAAACGGAGTGAGAAAAGGAAATTGATGAGAATAAAAAAAGAAAAAGAAAAAAAGGAGGACAAGAAGAAGGAAGAGCAGGCAGAGAAGGAAGACGATGATGAGGAAGTGTGAAAAGACTAGCACATTGAGGAGCAGAAGATGGAGAATCATAAGAAGAAAGAGACAGAAAAGAAAAGAGGGAACAATAGAGCAACACAAGATCAACGATGCTGTGGAAGAGTTGGAAGGGTGAGCGTACCATGAACACGATGGAAGAGTAGGAGCACAAGATGAGAAGTCGAAAACCAATGAAAATGGCAGTAGAGATGGGGGAAAGAAAGGGAGGGGAGGGGGTGGGGAAAGCAGGAAGGAGGGATGGAGGAAGAAGGGAAGATTGGGGGTAAGGGTATGGGCTGGAGTTTAGCAGTACAATGGAGGATGAGGGGCGGGGAGCAAGAGACGTTCCACTGATCAGACCTATCCCCATCCCCTCCCCTCCCCTCCCCCTCGTCATTCTTTCCTTGTCATCCTTCCAAACACCTCCTACTAATGCCTTGACCTTCGAAGCAATAGTGGATCACTCATTCAATAAGGCAAGGCAACAACTGTTAAAAGAAAATGACTGCCATCCAATGCTATTGAGAGAGTTGTACATATATTATCATCTGATCAAAGACAGATCCACACCTTCTGATAATGGACTGACAGGCAGATCAATCAATTCTAGCACTCATGTTCCACAGGTCCGACTTCTTGGTTAACATGATTGGCGGCGGCTGCAAGCTTCATTTAACCATATGTGTCAACCTGTCACGGACAAAAATAGAAAAACCGAATTCGTGGTCAGTCGCCAGCCAGTTCAATCGGACATAAGTCCAAACCCAAACATCCTGGTTTTCAGGCAGACGACTTCGGTGTCGCGTCAGCCAATTAGGCACAGCGAAGAGGCTATTTTTAGTCCTCGCGGAGACAGCATCGTCCAGCAGACAGACTAAGTGGCTTGACTGGCGTCTCAATAGGTCTGGCCAGACGGATCTTGGCGTCTGGGTCAGACTGATGCAGTCAATTTGCGACCAGCGCCGACAGTTAAGTCAGTCGTCGCCGGTTAAGTAGGAAGGGGGAAGGTATTGTGTGGTGGGGGTGAAATCAAGCTAATTAATTAAATGACCCATTGACCACCACAGAGAGCAAGGCCGGTAGATGTGACTTTGACGAGTCGCATGTCCAATGGAATTAGAGGGGAGGTAACCTCAGTACAAGGCGGGAAAAATTCTGACCAATGGTACTCACCCTTTGACACATAGGATGAGAATAAGAAAGTGAGGAGAGTGAGAGGGGGAGAACGAAAAACTGACAGAGAGGAAGAGGTTCTGGGTGTAGGCTCTGCACGAGAGAAAGGCAGAGAGATGAGAGGGGGAGTGAATTGAAGAGAACCGAGTTGAAGCATTAGCACCAGATAGAGTCTGCAGAGGAAGGACTAAGGAGAGATGTTGAGAGAGAGAGTTGCTAACTGATGAAGAGAAAAAAAAAAGAAAAGAAAAAGAAAAGAAAAGCAACCATGTCCATTTGATAGAGCAGACTAGAAGAGAGAGAGAGAGAGAGAGAGAGAGAGTGCAATGCGTTAATGCAGGAAGAAAGAAAGGAGAACAGATCGATGTCTGGTAGTCACTGTTCAATCTGAACCGGGGTTCGACCTCATACCTGGCAGTGCCACTTTCATCAGCAGTCCAACCTGACCAACGCCAGCAGTCTAACCTGACCAGTGCCAGCAGTCCAACCTGACCAGTGCCAGCGGTCCAACCTGACCAGTGCCAGCAGTTGTGTCGTGACTGGTGTTTGTGAAAGTGACAGTGAAAAGAAAAGAAAAAAAAAGAAGAAAGGAAAGACAGTGATTCGTGAATAGTTTAAGATCACCTGGCCAGGTAAAGTGAAAAATCTATTTATACCCGGGTTAGTTATGATGATTTAGATAAATGGTTTTGTGAAGTTCAAGAAAAGAGAGAATGTTTTATGATGTTTGACTCCATGCGCATTGATGTTTGGTTCTATGATCATGTGTAGTAAAGTTATAGACTTTACTAGTGGTTTGATGTGACGAATGCATGATATATGAATGAGATTGTAAGCAAGCTGTGAGTGTGTTTGGGCTGTGCGCTAGTCCTTCCTCCACTGACATACCCCGAGGTTGACAATTTATTGGCGAGCCTGCCAGGATATTCTGGCCCATTTATTATAATTGTTCAACTTCTCAGAGAGAAAGCTGGGTGGGATTCAAGTATTGTAATCCTAAGGCATGGTAGTGTCTTACTGTATGTTTCCAAGATAGTTAAATACTAGGCTTGGCATTGCTTCCAAGATAGTTAACACTAGGCTTGGCATTTCAGCCCCAGAGTACTTATTTTCGCACAGACTGCCTATAATTCGCTCTCATAGTTGGGTCAGGCGCTAGGCGTCTTATAAAAACTAATTTCGTTGTCCCAAGCTAATATTATCATTCATAGGATTGTGCTATTACGTCACTCGTGTCGGTAACCACCAGTTTGGCTGTCGTAGTAATAAAATCTTGTTCAAAAAAAAAAAAAGAGATATAATGGCGAACGAAAAGAACACCCCTATTGAACAACTTGTGAGCGTTGCTCGTAATTTAGGCTACTCGGGAGAAGAGTTGCGAGCATTCGTTGAAACCCAACAAAAGATGGAAAGAGATGAGCGAGCGGAAAGACGCCGTGTCGCAGTAGAAATAGCAGAGCAGGAAACAGAAAGATTAAGGATTCAGGCTAGCGAAACGCAGGAAACAGAAAGATTAAGAATTCAGGCTAACGATAACCAGGCTAAAGAAACGCAGGAAACAGAAAGATTAAGGATTCAATTAGAGTTAGAGAGAGTGAAAATACAGAGGGAGACCACCGATGACGGTAGTTCAGTTTCCAGTGACCCTGTGCACAGTTATGCCCCCGACCAAAGTTGCCAAAATTCTCTGAAGGAACAGATTCGATTGATGCGTACATCAGTCGTTTTGAAACGTTTGCTACTAGTCAGGGTTGGCCTTCAGAAGAGTGGGCAGTCATTTTGTCAGCGCTATTGACGGGTAAGGCATTACAGATTTTCACTGCGTTACCAGCAGACCAACAATCTGATTTTGGTGCTGTGAAGGAGTCTTTGATGAAGGGATTTGACCTCACACAGGAGGGGTTTAGAAAGAAATTTTGATCAGCTAGATTACAAGCAGGTGAAACGTACACTCAGTTTGGTGCACGTTTAGATCACTATTTTGAGAAGTGGTTAGAGTTGAGTGGTACGAGAAAGGAGTTCGCTGAATTGAAAGAGCTGGTTATGAAAGAACAGATTTTGTCAGGTTGCAGTCCAGAGTTAATTATACATTTGAAAGAGAGACAGCCAGAGACAGCAGGGGAGTTGCTGAAGTTAGCAGAGGTGTATAGGGAGGCACGTTTGGGCACTAAGGTGCAGGAGAAACAGGTGCCAGGCACAGGTGAGAAGAGTGCAAGGAGACTAGGGGAGTTTTCTGCAAAGTCTGCAAACCCAGTGGTGGGGCAGAAAGGAGGACAAAGGGACAATAGGTGTTTCATTTGTCACAAGAAGGGACATGTGGCGAGGGATTGTCGCATGAGGTTCCAGAAGGCAGCAGCCTTGCAAGAGGTGGATAAGGGTCGCCAGGGGAAACGACCTGCAGTGGAACCAAAGGGATCCAATCTGAAGAGGGTGGAGTGCGGCCTATGGCTAGCACTGGACAGCAGCCAGTGTCAGGGATGGAGGGCACTAGGCTGAGTGGTTCATTACCAGTGGAAGAAGGGTGGATTGGCCAGCAGAGGGTGAAAGTGTTACGGGACACTTGTTGTTCATGTGGTGTTGTAAGAACAACGCTGGTCGAGGAAGGGGATTTGACATGGCAAATCCAGACCTGTACTCTAATCGATGGCACTGTGAGGGAGTTTCCAGTTGCCAAGATAGAAGTACGTACCCCTTACTTCTCAGGCGAGTTGTCTGCGCTGGTGATGGAGAAACCCCTTTATGATTTGATCATTGGAAATATTCCAGGTACAAGGGATCCAGGGGATCCTGAGTTGTTGACTGCTACAGGGGCAGCAGTTCAAACACGGAGCAAGAAGGAGGAAAAGGTTGATAAACCGTTAGTCGTTCCAGCAAGGAAGTCAGGCATAGATGTGTCGCCTGATGAGTTTAGGGCAGCGCAGGAACAAGACCCTTCGCTCGTGAAGTCTTGGGAGTTGGCAAGAGGTGGAGAGAAACAGGTGGTTAGAGGAGGTGAGACAGAATTTCTGGTGAAAGGCGGGTTGTTGTACCGAGTGTTTACCAAGGGGAAGACAGGCAAGGTGACAACTCAGTTAGAGGTACCAGCATGGTATCGTGACACTGTCATGTCAGTGGGTCACGAGTCGCTCATGGCGGGTCATCTCGGCACCAGCAAAACAGCTGACCAAATCTTTGATGATTTTCACTGGCCAGGGGCAATGGCAGACATAAAGCGGTTCTGCATGTCATGTGACGTGTGTCAAAGGTCAGCCACAAGAGGGGTGAAGAGGAAGGCGCCTCTTAAGCAGCCCCCCTTAATTGACACACCATTCAGGAGAGTGGCTGTTGATCTGATTGGCCCAATCTCGCCCTGTTCCAAAGGCGGGCACAGGTATGTGTTGACGCTCGTGGACTACTCGACCAGATATCCAGAAGCAGTCGCATTGAAAGGCGTAGATACGCAACAGGTCGCTGAAGGGCTGGTAGACATCTTTTCTCGTGTGGGCGTGCCATCACAAATTCTCAGTGACAGGGGGTCACAGTTCACCTCAGGCGTGATGAGGGAGGTCAACAGGCTGCTAGGGATCACACAGCTTCTCACTACCCCGTACCACCCACAATGCAATGGCTTGGTGGAAAGATTCAATGGTGTGCTGAAGGGCATCTTAAAGAAGCTCTGTGAGGAAAGACCAGCAGATTGGGACTGTTACATTCCAGCGGCACTGTTCGCCTACAGGGAAGCCCCTCAGGAGAGCACAGGCTTTTCACCATTTGAGCTGCTGTATGGCGCGGACAGTTCGGGGACCAGTGTGTATTCTCAAAGAGCTGTGGTCCGGAGAACAGGAGTCAGAAGAGGTCAAGACCACTTATCAGTATGTGGTGGACTTACGCAATAGGCTAGAGGAGACATGTAAGGTTGCAAGGGAAAGTTTGCAGGAGGCTAGGGTCGTGCAGAAGAAGCAATATGACAGGAAGGTGAGGAAGCAATCCCTCAAGGTGGGAGATCAAGTCCTGTTACTGCTTCCCACGGATCACAACAAGCTGCTGATGCATTGGAAAGGACCATTCACAATCATTGAAAAGGTAGATCAGGATTACCGAATTGATGTGAATGGGAAACCAAAACTTTTCCATGCGAATTTGCTCCGCAAATATATTCAGCGTGAGACTCAGCACATAGGTGCAGCAGCAATCATTGATGGAGGTGAAGGAGACCCAGCAGAAGAAGGGGAGATTTTGTTGCCTGAGTTTCCAGGAGAAGAGTCATACAGGGATGTGTCACTGTATGAAGGGCTAGACAGTAGGAGACAGGAGGAAGTTAGGGGGCTCCTAAAACAGTATAGAGCGTCCCTGACTGATAAACCAGAAAGGACAACTCTAGAGACCTGTACGGTGGAGTTAACATCGCAAAAACCCGTACATGTGAAACCCTACCCGGTCCCGTATGCCACCAAACGAGTGATCGAGGAGGAGGTGGAAAAGATGTTGGACCTTGGGGTGATTGAACCGTCCAAATCATCGTATAGTGCGCCCGTCGTCCTAGTGAGGAAAAAGTCAGGTGAGCATCGATTCTGTGTTGACTATAGGCGTCTGAACAGTGTCACCAAGGTCGATGCAGAAGTCATACCGAACGTGGAAGACCTGTTCGCTCAGGTCGCCACAAGCAAGAGCAAGTATTTCACCAGGATAGATCTGAGCAAGGGTTATTGGCAAATAGCCTTGAGTGAGGACTCAAAAGAAGTCACAGTATTCTCCACTCCTATGGGGCTATACCAGTGGCGAGTACTTCCTTTTGGTATCGTCAACGCACCTGCAGTTTTCTTTCGGATGATGAGGAAGTTATTGACGGGTTTGGAAGGCGTAGTGAATTTCATGGATGACATTCTGATAGCATCTGAGACATGGGAGGAGCATATGAGGCAGCTAGGAGCAGTTTTAGAGAGGTTGAGACGAGCCAATCTCACAGCCAGACCAACAAAGTGCCAGATTGGTTTCCCAAGCCTGGAGTTCCTAGGTTTTGTTGTTGGAGGCGACACAAAGCAGCCAGAAAAGGGAAAGGTGGAGAAGATGATGAATTCAGAGAGACCAAAGACCAAAACAGAAGTCAGGAGTCTGCTAGGTTTTATTGGTTTCTACAGGGAATTTGTACCAAATTTCGCAGCAATCACGAGTCCTCTCAGTGATTTGGTCAAGGCAGGGAAACCGGCAGTGGTCGAGT